>OX421895.1:51684774-52321242 GCA_949128065.1 Beris chalybata
AAAATCTGATGGCCAATCAAATTCCAGACAACTAACTAACAGACTACTTCGTTTCATTTGAAACACTCCAATTTTTATTCAAACGCCTCAATACTAAAAAATCATCCGACTTGGATGGGATTCCAAATTTAGTATTAAAGAATCTGCCGGATGTAATTATTCAGGAATATTGCACCCTTTTCAATAACCTATTAAACAACTCTCACTACCCCGAAAAATGGAAACGCGCGAAAACATTTCCGATCCTTAAGAAAGGGAAAGATCCTTCAGATCCAAAAAGTTACAGACCCATTAGTCTTCTACCCAACATAAGCAAAGTCTTTGAATCCATCCTCAATGACTCCCTGAATTCCCACATTCGACAGAATGATCTGATACCGAATTGCCAATTTGGCTTTCGAAATAGACATTCTACCATACACGCCATAACGAAGGTCACATTCGACATCTGCTGGCATTTGAATAATAAAGAATGCGTAGGTGCCTGTCTAATAAACATGGAGAAGGCCTTCGACACAGTTTGGCTTGACGTTCTGATCTTTAAATTAATCCAAAAAAAATTCCCCAAACACTTGATAAATATCCTGGTACACATGATATACAACAAAAACTTTGTGCTAACAAACGGGAAAATTGTTACCACACAGACCTTTAATGTTTGGGAAGGGCTCCAACAGGGAACAGTAACTTCACCCACTTTATTCGCGATCTACATTAGCGATCTTTTGGAAGCATTCGATTTTAATAAATCATCCAAGAGATCTATTGTAGCCTTCGCAGACGACCTTATTATATACACACCCCATTCTAAAGCGACTAAAGCCCAAGAGAAACTTCAGAAAATGTTTAATGATGTTCAGTTCTACACGAACTCTTGGAAGATGAAAATTAATTCACAGAAATGTGAGACTATCCTATTCCGCACCACTTTAGCCCATGCCAATAGAGATTTGAAGCGCAATTGGAAGAAATTCCATATTGTAGCTGGGGAGGGAAGCCACGATAAAATTCCACACAAAACTTGTGTTAAATATCTAGGAGTAAACTTAGATCAACACTTGTACTTCAACCAACACTCTAATATCCAGATTGTAAAGGCGCGTAACGCATTCATGGCTTTACGCGAAAGATTTATACCCTCGCGTTAAAATCATTTGTTACCAAGCTTTGGTGAGACCTATTCTCACTTATGGCTGCCCCATCTGGTTCAATATTAGTCCATCTTATATGGAAAAAGTTAGACTTTTCGAAAGAAAATGTCTACGTGCGTGTACTGGCATCTATAGAAAGGCAGAGACAGATTTTCTGCATTACATATCAAACGAGGAAATATATGAAACGGCAGAAATCTCCCGGGTTGATACAACAATCATAAAATTAATTAGGAACCATATAGCTAGAACCACCTCAGATCAAGACCATAACCCCTGGATCCACAAACCCTTCTTCCCAAGCCCACAATATATTGAAAAAACCATGTCAACTGGTTTTATTCCACCTGAAGCCTTTGTTTACCTTGACGAAAACGGCTACATCTTAGATTCCGACTACGTACCAATCATTTATCACGCATATAGTCGCGCGACCGATAAAAAAATAGAATACGACCCTAATCTCGAAACCAGCGACCCCCAGCCATTATGACGTTACTCCACCGCGAACTATGTTGACATTGACAGACATGAGCGTGAGGCTACGAGATACTCGTGGCTTAATCAACAAGACATTTAGTTAGTTTTCTAGAATAAGTTAACTAAGTAATTAAGCTAACCCAAGAAAATAAACGAAACTAGAATAAGTACTAACCTTGTTAGCAGCTTCCCTAGTTATAAGGCATGCCGGACCGAGACAATCGCTACAGGAACTGATGGCCTTCAGCTATCGGTCCAGGTGACGAATGGCTCGGCCCGGAATAGTTATAAGGAAAAATTATTTATGATAAATTGTTATACTTAAGGAACATTGTAATAAATTAAATAAATTGATTCGTATCCCACCTAAATATTCCCTTCGATGCATTCTCAAATGCAATTATTGTATGCTGGACTGAGCTGTCCGCGGCCGGGAACGGTGGTTTCTGCTCTACTATTCTCGAATAGTGGAGCATGATGCTGCTGGCCCCGGCGGCGGAGAGTTCGGCTCAAACCCTAGTTTTAAGTTAGTATGTAAGAATTGTATATAGTTTAAGTAGAGTAGAGTGAATGTAATATTGGGTTTTTTTTTTGCCATTTTCCCAATTGTTTATTTTAATGATAAGTATACATTAAGAATGTAATTAAATAAATAGACTCTGATCCCCCCCCCCCCCCAAAAAACATCCTCCCGATAAAATTTATATCTTAGAGTGCCCATTGAGGCCATTAAGAACGGTAGCAGCTTAGATATAGACTAATATTAGCTTTAGCATTAAGATAGAAAACCTAAACCTAAAACCTAGCATTAAGAACTTACGGCAAATAATAAAGCACTTTTTTAAAACTTAAAACTAAGAGTCCGGAGCATTTCTTTTTCATTTTCGGCAAAATTCTCAGCTCGCTGTCTCTATAATTATTTATACTATTTCATTACAATTTATTATTATTATAATGCAAGTTATAAAATACTTACCACTTTTTGTCCATATTTCATATTGCACTTTGTTTTTTAATTAATTTAGTTTTTCGTTGACAGACTTTGATACTAACCTTAAGGTTTTTTAACATTTTTTTTGCTATTTTTTTTTTATTTATTTTAAATGAATGTATAACATTGCAAGAATGTTGTGTCAAAATTTCAAGTCGATCAGAGCAAAATTAACGGAGTTATGGGCAGTTTAGAAGTGTACGCACTCGTATGTGATGCCTGGTGTGCAAAACTTTAAACCATTTTTCTGAAACTTGTCATTTTTGAAATCGGTGTACGTTGTAACTCAAAACGTATTGCACCGATTCTTTTGAAATTTTTTTTTACTATTTCTAAACATAAATCACCAGGTAGTGACGTCGAGTTTTTTTTTAAATTTACAATTATATTTTATTTTACAATAAAAAACCTAACAATTTTTTTTAGCATAAATCGCGTTTTTGACTTTTAAGTGCTACCAAAAACGGAAAAATTGGTTAAAAAAAAAAAACTCGACGTCATTACCTCGAGAAACATCTCACCTAATAAACGCTATTAGATTTTTTTGTTTCGCATGATCTAGTCACGAGTTGTAGCGTACACCGCAAAACAACTTTTTTTGGATACGCCTGCGGAGATTTGCTGCTAACGCCTTATTTATAAATATTTTGAAATGAAAATTTTTGACAAAGTAGTTCAGATGTTGTTTTAAAATATAAAAATAAAATGAACAATCCAGCATTGCCGGTATCGTCTAAAAAAATTCTTGAAATTATGCCTTATTTTCACCAAATTAAACTTACCCCGCCCTTAATAGATGACACATCAAAACGTATTAAATTTCACATTTTTGCTACAACAGACTTTATTTTGTTTAAGAATACAAAATAATTAAAGTTGGCTTTAAATTTAAAACCAGTTTTATCAAGAGAAGGCCATGGCATTTATACTGTATAAAGGAATTTTAAAAAAAAGTTGATTCGAAGTGTGTTTTTTTTTTAAGTTTAAAAAATATGAAAAAGTTATAAACTTTCACAGCTTTAAGTCAATTGGTTTTTAATATTTTTCAAATTCCTCCATTTAGTAGCATTAGATTTACTAATATAATAAGTGTAAAAAGTTTGATTCAAATCGGTCGAGCAGTTCCTGAGAAAAAGGTACATGATCTTGTATGGAAACTCGTCAACTCACTAACCCCGTTAAGCAATATGCGGAATTGCTAGTCGTAACTCATTGCTCTGGCGAATAACAATTTCACACCAAAATCTGAGAGCTAAGCGCATCCGACCGGTGAACTAGCAACACTCTAAACTTTCTGCTTCACGGCTTGTATTAGTATTCCGATGGTTACGCTGGTGTGGAACGTTACGCACGTTTGTACGGAGCTGGTTTTCTTTCGCTGTCTCTTTCTTACACATAGAGCTCTATGGTTGTAGAAAATGTGTAGAATTTCGATTAGTTTTCTACGGGTAGATCTGCCTGTTGGGTTTCTGTAAAAAATAGATGTAATCATATTTATGATTTGGTCTGGTACTAGTTTTTCTACTTTTTAATGATCTATTCCATTATCTGTTAATGTACTCCACTGATTTTTTTATTCCGCTAATTTCTGGCTTAGTGGCTGCCCTGTTTTTCTGTCACCATTTCTATCGTGCTGCATTTGCGAAACAACATGGATGTTCTGCATGTTGATTTGGGATTCGCTGAAGAATGCGATCCTCATCTGTTGACCAATCGCTTCTTTCCTAGTAAAATAGGCGGAAAGCCGGCTTGGCTCGAGTTGAAGAACTTACCCAAACCCGAAGATCTGTTTTGTGCGGGTTGCGAGAGGCAACTCGTCTTTCTGTGCCAGGTATACTGCTAATACTTTACTTAAATGTTCACTAATTTTTTCTGAATTAAAGATATATGCTCCTATTGAAGATGATCCCGAGTGCTTTCATAGAACGATATACATATTCATTTGCAAGTCGGAAGGATGTTTCACTCCAAATTCCGCACAGTGAGCACCATATGGTACACATGATTGCCTAAATGATTGAGTTACCTTTTACAGAAATATTGTAGCGCTTAGAAGCCAGATTAGGCGTGAAAATAAATACTATCCCGCCATTCCTCCAGATGAAGAGCGGGAAATGGTATGTTAATCAAATCGTGATTCGGAGTTTTTCATTGGTGCTTTGTTTTCCAGTCAGCTATTGCACCATTAGCGAATTTGTGTAATGTCTGTGGATGCTTAGGTCCTTTGGTATGTTCCAGATGTAAGTTGACATTTTACTGTGGAAAAATTCATCAGCGGATAGATTGGACACATGGTCACAAACTTACATGCGAAGGAAATGCCTCAAACTACGCATCGTCATCAATTCTCTTATTTCCTGAATTTAATATTGTAATTGAACCGGAAACGGAAAATGAATCGTTAGTTTCTTCTAGCGAAATTGAGGACTTGGACAAGCGAAGACTTGCTGAATATGAAGACTTTATTAAAGACAGAAATTCCGGAAGTTTAACCGATATGCCCGAGTCAGAATTGGAAGAGTATGCGGCAAATAGTAACGACGATAAAACTTTCCGCAAGTTTAAGAAAATAGTTGCATCTAGTCCGGAACAGGTGCTCCGCTATCAACGTGGCGGTACCTTTCTTGCCATTAGAGAACCGGTCACTCAAGACCAGTCTGTACCATGCTGCGAAACTTGTAAAAGTAGTAGGATATTTGAGTTCCAAATAATGCCTCAATGTTTAAATTTCCTTAAGAACTCTGTAATGGATTGGGGGACAATTGTTGTCTACACATGCAAAAATAGTTGTGATCCAAAAGAGGGATATGTTAAGGAATATGTTGAAAAACAGGATGTAATATAAAGGAATATGCACAGAACTTTTTTTTACGTAATAAAATATATAATTATAATTTTTGATTAATATTAGTGAAAGGTGAAATAAACTATCAATTATAAAGCCTAGTACGGACCTCGATAAAAATTTTCATTCCCATACCAAATGCATGTAAAAAAACGGATGAAAATTTTCATTGCAAATTTTTGCGTTGGGTTTCTGTTTGCGGTACGGAGTTCGAATGAAAATTTTCATTCGTTTTGACAGTTCGGATGTTCACCACCAGATGGCACTGAAATCATGGAGACCATATTTTTCCGTCCAATTAAATGTGCAGCTATTTAATTTTTCATTGCCGGGATGAAAATTTTGACATCTTATGTCCTTCGTTTGAATTTATTTGTGAGTTTCTTTTTTCAAACCGACTTAAGAGTGTGTTTTCTCGAAAGTGGATATTTTAAGTTGTGCTTTTATTTTAAAACTTGTCTTGTGATTTCAATTTAATTTTTATGTTAAAAAAGGGCCCATATATTAATGTCCATGATACTACATTTTCAAAAAACCGTCACTTTGACAATTGTAAAAGTCAAACAGAAGATCAGCTGTTTACTTCTCCACATTATTCTACCCAACGATTTTTTCATTGTGGAGATGGGATAGATATATAGTAAATTTGCGAATGAAAATTTTCATCGAGGTCCGTACTGAGCTTAACGAAACTCAAATCGACCAAAAAACTCACATTCAGCAATTATAATACTCTACGAAGTACTACCCAACAGGCAGATCATGCCCGTTGTTCACTTGCGTGATAATCACCCGTATTGCGAATGTCGTGGTCACGTCACTTCGATGCCGATGCGAAGTGTCACGTCGATCGAAAAAAGCGATTGTGTAACTCCATCGACGTGACTCAATGGCATTGCCATATTGATATGTATGTATCAGCTGTAAATTGTGAATTTAAGTTCTTGTATGCCTTCGTTTACAACTATGACATTATTTTTCTGCAATATCAAATGCTACATTCAAATTTAAGATGCGGATAATGTTTTTTTCTAAAGTGGAAAATCTATACATCTTGTTAGGCCCAGTTTTGGCTCTCACTTCTGCTTGCATCTCGTGACGGTAGTCCCAAAGAATTTTACAGTGCCGAAAATTAGAGCCGTATTTCTTTAATGTGTGTCGATCTACACCGCTTTTAATGACGATTACTTGTTGCGAATCCATCAAAATAAGGAAAGAAACATCTTTTGGTCAAATCTATACTTGCATTTTTGCATCAACGTTAATTTTCTTCAGGCGTTACGGACTCGGAATGTCATCGACGAAAAATGACGATCAAAGTGAACGCTCGATGACAATCGACACTCACAATCGCCATTTCATGCGTCGTTATGGAAGTGACGCGACGTGACAATCACAATACGGTCGAATGAAAGTCTTTATGATGATTGACTATCTTTATTTTCAATGTTTCTTAAAATATATACCAAAAAATGCTTATTCTACATAAAATTTTTCTCACGAAAATTAATACAGTTATAGGAATTTATTCACACGGAAGGTGTTTATGTTAAGCCTAGTACGGACCTCGATGAAAATTTTCATTCCCATACTAAATGCATGTAAAAAAAAACGGATGAAAATTTTCATCGCAAATTTTTGCGTTGGGTTTTTATGGAGACCATATTTTTCCGTCCAAATGTGCCGCTATTTAATTTTTCATTGCCGGGATGAAAATTTTGACATCTTATGTCATTCGTTTGAATTTATTTGTCAGTTTCTTTTTTCAAACCGACTAAAGAGTGTGTTTTGTCGGAAGTGGATATTTTTGAAGTCGGAAGTGGATATTTTGAGTTATGCTTTTATTTTAAAATGTGTCTTGTGATTTCAATTTAATTTTTGTGTTGTAAAAGGGCCCATATATTAACGTCTATGTTACAACATTTTCAAAAAATCGTCACTTTGACAATTGTTAGAACAGAAGATCAGCTGTTTACTTCTCCACATTATTCTACACAACAATTTTTTTCATTATGGAGATAGGAGAGATATATAGTAAATTTGCGAATGAAAGTTTTCATCGAGGTCCGTACTGAGCTTTACAGAAAAATTATATGCGTAACATAATGCCGATCATGTTCGGTCGCGTAACATAACGCCAAGCATGTTCGGTTGCGTTTGTTTTGTCTAGCCCGTAAACAATTTCTACCTTTAAGGTAAATTGAGGTCGCGGTTCGAATTACGCTTACGGTGCTTACATTACCAACAGTGCTTACAGTTGGTCCGAATTGTATGCGCGCTTACAACGCATATAATTCGGACCGATCGTATGCACACAAATGTCAGTTGTGTCAGTAATTTTAAAATGAGTTTTGAAAAAGTGTTTTTAGTAGAAACGGTAATGGAAATGTGTGACAATGATAGCGATCTGGAGATGATATCTGGCTCCTCATCTTCATCTTCTTCAACAATATTGTTATAACTCATTTTTCTTCAATATATTGTTGGAAACCACCTATACTCAGTAGGCTTTTTCTACTGCGACCAACCCATATGCTTGAAATGTCAATTAAATTAATTCTCATTCTGTACGTAACTTCAAAAACTTTTGCTGTTTTAGTTTTCCAAAATATATTGCATTTGCTATTTAAATCCTTTTGTTTCCTTGATCATCTGTCATTAATCACAACAGGTTATGGGCCCAGAATCATCGGAAGCATAAGATTATTAATAAAATAGTGTTAGTTAAATTCGTTCTTAACGGAAATAGTGCGAATTTATAAAATGTCAAAAAATATCGATTTTGTAAAACTACGAGGCCGAGAAAATTACCCGGAATGGCGTCGCTCGATGCTGGCATTCTTGCGTACCAAGAAGTTGGCCCGATGCATCGCGGAAAGCGACACCGAGAAGGACACCGATAAACTCGACGAGGCCATGGGATGGTTATACCTGGCGACCGAGAGTAATGTGGCAAATCATTTTGACGACAAAATGACTCCACTCGAAGTGTGGAAATTGCTACAAAAATCGTTCGCCGAATCGAGAATAGATCGAGAAGTGTCAGCGTTAATGAAACTGACCGGCGTAAAACTAAGTGATTGTCCATCAATGGACGATTACATCGGCCGCACGCTAGACGCATGGAAGCGTTGCACTGACGCAAAAGTTGAAATCTCGGACCGTGTCGTTGCCTTGATACTGTTGGGTAAACTCGGCCCTGATTATCAACCATTTATCATGGGATTGACGGCCAGCGGGCAAGAAGTGTCAATCGAGACGGTGAAATCGTCGCTGCTAAGCTTAGTGCCGACGATAAACAAAACAACAGAAAAAGCTTTCCTTGGAAGTAAGCCTTCGGTGAACAAAGGACCGAAGAAACAAATCAGGTGTTTCAAATGCGATCAGATCGGACATTACGCAAGACAATGCTCGAGATCGAATAAAGAAGGAGGTTGTTGAGTGTCGCTAAAAGCCGCAGCACCATTCCTGCTGGGCGATTGCAGCTGCGATCAGAACTCAATTTCTCCATGAATTGTGATCGCAGCTGTAATTACACTGTTGAATTGCGCAGGCTGGTAGCACCCATTTCATTGAAATTTTTGTGGATCCGCTCGATTTTCGAAATGTCATTTCGAGGATCGGGTGGATCTACAGAAAGTGCTGCCTACACCAACACCAACTCGCGCACACAAAAAAAAACTTAACGAGGGGTACGGTTATTCGGTGAAGGCCGGAAGAAAAGAAAAGAGGAACGGAGTCGACGGTCGGTTGAAGTCCACCGTGAATTCCGTCACCAGGGCTGAAAAAAATTCTACCCAAAACCGAAAAACCATTTGGTCGGAAAAAGTGCAGATCACTATCGAGCGAAAAGGGCAATTTCATAAACTGCCGCACGGACCATAAGCATAACATAACGCCATAAGCATAACAGCCTCCACGGCCATAAAAAAACGTCGTCAATTGAAGCGCGGATTAACGAGTAATCCACCCGGACCAGCAGTACCGAAGGAGCTTCCCAAATTGCAAATGAAGGCTCGAGTGACCTAAAATTCTTGCGAATTTTTTTTGTGGTAACCTGAAAACGTCCTCCAGACAGAACTGTCACTACAATTACGCATCGCATTTTTTTTTGGTATGGCCAGTCATCGACGATAGACTTGCAACTTATCCTTCAACTTCAACTATTCGGATTTGATTAGCCGCAATTTAACACCGTTCAGTTTTTTTTTTTACTCTGTTGCTGTGAGCGCGCGTCATGGCTTACTCAAAATTTTAATCGCCCCGCAATTCATGCTGTCGATCAGTCGGTAGCTGAAACAGCTTAAGGCGCATGTAACCTTGAAATGACTAATGATTTCGTGACAATTTAATTACGTTCCGAATTTCTAAGAAGTGTCAAATCGACACCTGAAGATTTAAAACGACAATGAGTAGTTAGAAGGAATTTTTGTTATTTTTGCGCACGATGGCATACCAAACCCTTTAGAATCGAATGGCTTCTTTGCATTCTAATTACCGTCTTGATTAAAAATAAAATATATAAATGAAATAAATAAAGTAGCATAAAGCTAATCAAGTACAAACATTGAACGATCAAACGACCAAAGATGATTAAATAAATAACTTAATAAAATAAAGATATACACTACGAAAAATTAAAATGAGGATACAAACTTAATAAAATAAAAATATACACTACGAAAAATTAAAATGAATTATACAAACTTAATAAAATAAAAATATACACTACGAAAAATTAAAATGAATTATACAAACTTAATACAATAAAAATATACACTACGAAAAATTAAAATGAATTATACAAACTTAATACAATAAAAATATACACTACGAAAAATTAAAATGAATTATACAAACCCAAAATAAATAAAAATAAATAAAACTAAATTCAAATTAAAAAGGGAATAAAATCAACAACAGTAAAATTATAAAATTAATATTAAATGACAAGACGATGACTAGGACGGGACGAATTAAATATAAATAAATAAATTAAACAAAGAAAAAAATCAATTTTTAAAAAAAAAAAACAAAAAAAAAAAAAAAAAGAATAATGAATAAGAAAGAAATAATAAATCAAAGAAAAGCCAGCGGCAGAAAACAAATGGGGTGAGTCCTTTCTTTTTTATTTTTTTTATTGAATTTGGTTTTGTGGCACTATATTTCTTTTTGTGGTTTTTTTTTGTATTTGCTTTTCAGATTATGTAATTTTTTTTTGCCTTAAGTTGAATTTTTTTTTTGTTGCAAAGAGGATGCAAGGCTAAAGGCCATATAAAATGAACCCGAGCGGCTAAGCTCGTTTCCCTGAACTTCAATAAGGGCACGACGCCACGACGCGAAAAATGTTTTAAGGACAGTCGTGGCTGAGGTAGGGTGGGCAGAGCAGGGCGCTATTAACAACAGAGCGCCCTGACAAATCACGGAGCCGCGCCATCCAACCGCTTCTTGGTCTTTCACGACCAATTGGGAAAATAATCCCAATTTTTACCTACCCTTGGATAAGTCGGCGCTTACAATTTTGTTGTACAGGCCTAGGGTTTAATGGCCTGAGTTCAAGCAAGTACCCCCCCACACTGCCGTAGCTAGTCCCGGCCACCAGCAAGAGCGTCGCACCAGCTGAACTCAGCCACCAATTCGGACTTAGGTGGAATTGGCCCTTCTGTCAAAAATTCCGTGCAAAAAGTTGATGGGCAAAAAGGTCTTAAATTTCGTCGTTCTGCGACAGTATTTTCGCCTGAACGGCTACAAAAGCCTAAGTGTACAAACTTTTCTAAGTTTTATCAGCAAACCATCTTATTGATCTTGGATGGAGACAATGTGGAACGATCTTATTGACGAACCGTTTTGGCAACCTTTAGGCGCCAACTCGGTTCCATAAGAAAGGGAAACATCGTCTGCATGCAAGACTGATTTGATGTAAGTTGGGTCAGACTTTATTTTTTCAGCCATTCCACTTTTGGTTCGTGAGTACCCAACTGAGTGCTGGGCCTGCCCTGACTTAGCGGGCGTGTCGTCAGTTGGGAAAAATACTTGCGAAAAATTGGTGAGTTTGGTTATAGAAGGTATCGTCGAAAAATTTGTTAAGTACCTTATTTCCTTATCCATCCTCTTAGAGTTCCTTTGTAACGTAGAATAACTTTTTTTGAAATAACGTAGAGTTTTTTTTTGAATACTTTAAATTTTTTTTTAGTCTTTCGACGATAAATTTTAACTTAGATTTTTTTTGTTGTTGCGCTTTATTTTGATTTTCTAATGAATACTATTTTTCCCCAATTTTTTTTGTTTTGTTGAAATTTTATCGCGTTCCGGATTTTCCCGATGGAGCGAGCAAGATCAGGATCGGCTTCGCGATTTGTTCTGCATATGAGGGGAGGGGAAAGGTTGCGACGACGTGAGGGTTCATTTTTTTTTTGAAGTCAAATATACATACAATTTTTTTTTCATTCGTTGAAGCATTCACACATTCTCATTCACACATTCTCATTCACACATTCTCATTCACACATTCTCATTCACACATTTATTCGGTCGTTCATTCGTTATTCATTTAAGTAATCATTGAATTATTCATTCGTTTCCTTATACCGCATTCAGTCATTCGACACTAATTTTTTTTTCAAACCAATCGTTCATTCGTTCAAACGTTGGATTTTTTTTTATATACCTACTTATATACAAGTATTCAGTCAGTCGAATTTATTCATCCCGTTCATTCACACATTCATTCATCGAGTCGCTCGGTCATTAAACATCCAACGAATTGCACATTTTGTTTTTTTTTCAATCAAACCCAATCCGTCAACCAATCGATTTTGTTTCTTTTTTCGAACACGGCTAGTAAACATGTCTCTGCTTCATTCACCAACGACGGGAGCAAATGGCATGTGCACAACATGTCGGGAGCCAATAGACGCAGAAAGTGAGGTGCGTACCAAATGTGGCCACCGATTCCACAAGGAATGTTTGGAGTTGTGGATCGTGGATAACCACAATTGTCCGAATTGTCGGGGATATTTGGGTCCTCAGGACTATTGGTCCACCTTGGGCGTAGAGGGCGCGTCCGCTAATCCAGGCCCATTGACTCGCGGCAAAAAGAAGTCACAGGCGAATGCTCAAAGAGATGTTATGTCGCCTAGAAGGTTAAATTTAGATGTACCACCCGAGATAGGTGGCGGACGAGCCTTGTATGCCCCGGATGGATCAATAGTACCCGAATCCGACCTGATATTGACATTGGAAACGGAGACAGACAGGGTGGCGAGAGAAGACAGAGTGAGGTGGGCAGAGGTGAGAGACGAACCGCGGCCAGCGTCAGTATCCGCGCCGCCGGTGGCAGTAAATTCCTTGGGGGTGGTTGATTTGGTGCGGCTAATACGCACAGTGTTGCGGGAGTAATTGGTTTAGCAACAACCACGAGCCAATTTAAACGCAGGTTTGCCACCACCACCACCACCATCTCGTCGAGAAGCACAGGATGAATACGTGCGAATTCGGGGTCGACCGGCCCATGCGACCGCCCAGATTGGCGATCGCAATGGCAACGGCCCTAATGAAAGATACCGCAACTCTGGTAGTCCAATCCGGCACTGGCGACTACGCTTCAATGGAGACAGCCATTCATTGCGAGCGGAAGAACTCGTTTTTAGGGCCGAAGCTTTAGCGATGGGAGATCTGGGCGGCCGAATGGACCTGTTAGCCCAGAACTTCCACCTATTGTTGGACGGGCGTCCCAACCAGTGGTACTGGCTCTGGAGGCGTTCTATCACAGACATTCATTGGTCAGTCCTGAGACCTGCCTTCCTTCAAGCCTGGGGCGAGCGCAGTTCAGACTGGGAAGTGCGCAGGCGGATGCTGGGGCGACGCCAAACGCCGAACGAGCCGTTCCTGTTATTTGAACAGGATATGACGGAACTCCGAACATTATTGCGCAATCCCATGTTGGAGGGCGAATTCGTCGATCTGGTGCGCGGGAACTTGCTGGCGAGTACGCAGCAACAGATGTGCTTCTACGAGGTTCACAATATGACGCAGTTGCGTCATCTTGTGAACCGCGTGGAAGAGGTGCGGAAGGCTACTCGGGCAAGTTCTTGGCAGCAGGGAAGAATTCATGAGATTGGCGATCCCCAGGCTGAAGTGGTAGCGGAGACCGAATCCGACGAAGTGGCCGGCCTATCCAAGTCTTTGACCTGCTGGAACTGCGGGAAGGATGGTCACGGCTACCGTGAGTGTGAAGAAGCACCGAAAGGCATCTTCTGCTATGGATGTGGGCGGGCTGACGTTCTAAAGCCCAACTGCATCCACTGCAAGGCGGGAAACGGCCGAAGGGACGGAAGGACAGCGGGTCCCTCCCGTCCGAACACTGCATCCCGACAGCAGTAGTTACACTCAGTCAACACCCTAATTTCAATTCCCAATTTCACTCAGAACTCCCAAATAAAAAAACTTTACCCAATTATTCAACCCCTACAAATACCCCTCCAAATTTTAATACCCTGCCTACAACATTTTCTGAACCCAATTCCCATCCTTTTAGCGTAAAATCATCCCTACCCAATTCCTCTGCATTAAATACTCCGCACGTCAAATTATTAACGAGACCCAGCGATAAAACGGAGCCGGCTGTTTCCCGGCCTGAAGATGCCCTTATCGAAAAAGAACATCCAAGACACATTCCCACCATCCTCTCAAGCCATACCACCTTCGGCTAAAGGAATATATGGAGGCTCGAGAGCGAATTTATGCGCCTACTTCAGTCGCAAGTGTTGATCACGCATCAACACTAACGAGTGGATCCGGTCGCAAAAAGTCAATCTTGCGCCTTCGTACATTCTGGAGCATGGTGCGTGAAAAAAAGAAAGCGATCCTCTCTACCATCATTACCAATCCGTTGGACATACGTCCGTACGCCATGGTATCCTTGTACGGAGTGGACGTTGAAGGACTCCTCGATAGTGGGGCGAGCATCAGTTGCCTGGGGGCAAACGCTTTACAACGTCTCCATGATGCACAGGTGAATTATCGACCGGTCTGTCAGGAGGTGAAGACCGCTGATGGTGCAGCGCAAAAGGTATTGGGCACAGTAACTACCGATATTACTTTTCGTGGTATTACCAAACCCATTACACTATACATCGTGCCGAGCCTGTCGCAGAAATTGTACCTAGGGGTAAATTTCTGGCGATCATTCCAACTAGCTCCTAGCATTATCAGCGCGGTCGATACTCCCGATACTGCGTCGAAACTGATAGCTCCGGATGCCCACCATTTAACGCCCACAGATGTAAAGAGGTTGGAAATGGTAAAGTCCAAATTTCCATCATACGAAGTATACGGACTCGGTGTGACCAACGTCGAACAACACAGTATAGACGTTGGTGATGCAAGTCCCATCAAACAACGACATTATCCTGTGTCTCCTGCGATCCAAAAACTCTTATATGACGAGATCGATCGCATGAGGGCACTTGGCGTTATAGAGACCAGCCAAAGTGCATGGAGCTCGCCTGTGGTTCTCGTGAGGAAGCCAGGCAAGGTCAGGTTATGTTTGGACTCGCGCAAAGTCAATAGTGTGACGAAGAAGGATGCCTATCCATTACCACACATTGATGGTATCTTAAGTCGTTTGCCGCGAGCCAATTTTATTACTAGCCTGGACCTCAAAGACGCCTTTTGGCAGATTCCTCTCGAGAACAAATCCAGGGAGTATACAGCGTTTACCATTCCTGGCCGGCCTCTATATCACTACACGCGCATGTCTTTTGGGTTATGCAACGCGCCGCAAAGGATGTGTCGTTTGATGGACAAAGTCATCCTACCCGAGCTGAAGGAGCAGGTATTCGTATATTTGGACGATCTGCTGTTAATTTCTGAGGATTTCGATTCACATCTGGTTTTATTGGCAGAAGTCGCAGAATGTTTGCGAAAGGCTGGCTTGACCATTAACGTCAACAAGAGCAAGTTTTGTCTGAAAGAGGTGAAATATCTCGGATACATCGTTGGAGAAGGAGGCCTGAAAACTGATCCCAACAAAGTTTCAGCCATCGTCGATTACCCTTCGCCTAAGTCCGCACGTCAAGTTCGACGCTTTCTTGGTATGGCAGGCTGGTATCGACGATTCGTTCCCAACTTTGCTGCGACTGTTTCACCAATTTCAGACACTCTAAAGAAGTCCAACCAGTTTGCTTGGACTACAGAGGCACAAACTTCCTTCCTATTAGTGAAAGACTTGTTGACGAAAGCCCCCTTATTAATCAATCCTGATTTTAAGAGGTCTTTCGTAATCCAGTGCGACGCCAGTAAATCAGGGGTGGGTAGCGTTCTCTTTCAGGAAAACGACGACGGATCGGAATCTCCAGTGGCGTATATGTCACAGAAGCTCACTTCCGCTCAACGCAACTACAGCGTAACCGAACTCGAGTGTTATGCAGCTGTGTTGAGCGTGAAAAAATTTCGAGCCTATGTAGAAGGGACTGCGTTCAAAATCATTACGGATCACGCAAGTCTCAAATGGCTCATGTCGCAGAAAGACCTACAAGGACGGTTGGCAAGATGGAGTTTAAAACTCCAAGGTTACGACTTCACAATCGAGCACCGAAGAGGGAGCCTGAACGTTGTACCCGACGCTCTCTCTCGTGTATACGAAGAGGGATTAAATGCGCTGATCGACGTGGCACCGATGGTGGACATGGATTCCCCAGAATTCTCTGGCAAGGAATACAAAGAATTAGTGTCCACTGTGGATGCGAACGCCGATCGGCTTCCTGACGTATGCGTGAGAGACGGCTTCGTGTATAAGCGCACAGAGCCTCACAACGGTAGCCCGATTGCTGAAGACAGAGCCTGGAAATTATGGATTCCATCAAGTCTTACGTCAGCTGCGATCGCTCAGGCGCACGAGGCAGACACCACGGTCCATGGTGGTTATGCCAAAACGCTAGAGCGAGTCAGACGATTTTTGTACTGGCCCGGAATGGCTACACAAGTACGCACCTACGTTCTGGCGTGCGACACTTGTAAAGAGACAAAGTCCCCGAACAGACCTCTACGAGCGCCAATGGAAGAACCTTTCCAGACAGATCAGCCATTCCAACACCTTTACATCGACGTGCTTGGACCATATCCGCGTACCAAACGGGGTAAAATCGCTATCTTGATCGTCTTGGATCATTTCACGAAATTCCCATTACTACATCCTTTAGGGCGGATCACTGCCGAAGAGATCACCAACTACTTGGAGGGGCAGGTCTTCCATACGTTTGGAACACCTGAGACGATCCTCTCCGATAACGGCTCTCAATTTAGGTCGAATGTGTTTAACTCCATGCTGAACAAATACGGAGTTAAACACCTGTACACCCCGAGCTACTCACCGCAAGCGAATGCTTCGGAACGTGTCAATCAGTCCATCCTGGCCGGAATTCGAGCGTTCATCACTGATGACCAAACACGATGGGATGAGAGTCTAAGCAAAATTGGATGTGCTCTTCGTAGCTCACTCCACCAAGCCACTGGATTTTCTCCTTATCAGGTTCTGTTTGGGAATCATATGGTGTTGCACGGGAAGGACTACGAACTGCTGAAGCATTTGCGAGCGTTGGGAGAGTCAAATGTACAGCTTCGACCTCGCGAGGGAATTCCTATCGTGAGACAACTGGCGCAGACGAAAATAAGGGTCGCACATGAGGACAGTAGCAGGTGTTATAATCTGCGTGCTGCTAAAACACAATTTTGTGTAGGACAAGAAGTATTCAGAAGAAATTTTTCCTTGTCCACAGCCGCGCAGAATTACAACGCCAAGCTGGCGAAGAAGTTCCTCAAGTGCAGGATTCGTCATGTGCTAGGCAACTCACGGTACGAATTGGAGGATCTAGGCGGCAAACGTGTGGGGATATATCACTCCAAGGATCTTAGGCAGTGATCCGAGGGTACAACACCTATTGCCCGGCACTCAGTCGTGCGCACGAGACTCTGCAACGCGACCACTGTCTGTAGTCGTTTCGGCGTTGAAAATCAACGGCGAACCGCCTATGTTGTTGAGTGTCGCTAAAAGCCGCAGCACCATTCCTGCTGGGCGATTGCAGCTGCGATCAGAACTCAATTTCTCCATGAATTGTGATCGCAGCTGTAATTGCACTGTTGAATTGCGCAGGCTGGTAACACCCATTTCATTGAAATTTTTGTGGATCCGCTCGATTTTCGAAATGTCATTTCGAGGATCGGGTGGATCCACAGAAAGTGCTGCCTACACCAACACCAACTCGCGCACACAAAAAAAAACTTAACGAGGGGTACGGTTATTCGGTGAAGGCCGGAAGAAAAGAAAAGAGGAACGGAGTCGACGGTCGGTTGAAGTCCAACGTGAATTCCGTCAGCAGGGCTGAAAAAAATTCTACCTAAAACCGAAAAACGATTTGGTCGGAAAAAGTGCAGATCACTATCGAGCGAAAAGGGCAATTTCATAAACTAAAAGTAACGAGTTCATTAAATCGTGTACCGTGTGATAGAAATTCGTCATTTCGAGACATTAAAGTCGTGTAATGCGCGAGTGAGAGTGCAAACAAATTAAAAAGCAACGAACGAGAAATGAAAAGGTGACGTGAGTTACGTTCTGAATGGAATTTTAACGCGCCACATCTGCCTTCGCATAAATTTTTCCATTTCGACGCTTTTGTCTGTCCGCCATTACTGCCGCACGGACCATAAGCATAACATAACGCCATAAGCATAACAGCCTCCACGGCCATAAAAAAAACGTCGTCAATTGAAGCGCGGATTAACGAGTAATCCACCCGGACCAGCAGTACCGGAGGAGCTTCCCAAATTGCAAATGAAGGCTCGAGTGACCTAAAATTCTTGCGAATTTTTTTTGTGGTAACCTGAAATCGTCCTCCAGACAGAACTGTCACTACAATTACGCATCGCATTTTTTTTTGGTATGGCCAGTCATCGACGATAGACTTGCAACTTATCCTTCAACTTCAACTATTCGGATTTGATTAGCCGCAATTTAACACCGTTCAGTTTTTTTTTTTACTCTGTTGCTGTGAGCGCGCGTCATGGCTTACTCAAAATTTTAATCGCCCCGCAATTCATGCTGTCGATCAGTCGGTAGCTGAAACAGCTTAAGGCGCATGTAACCTTGAAATGACTAATGATTTCGTGACAATTTAATTACGTTCCGAATTTCTAAGAAGTGTCAAATCGACACCTGAAGATTTAAAACGACAATGAGTAGTTAGAAGGAATTTTTGTTATTTTTGCGCACGATGGCATACCAAACCCTTTAGAATCGAATGGCTTCTTTGCATTCTAATTACCGTCTTGATTAAAAATAAAATATATAAATGAAATAAATAAAGTAGCATAAAGCTAATCAAGTACAAACATTGAACGATCAAACGACCAAAGATGATTAAATAAATAACTTAATAAAATAAAGATATACACTACGAAAAATTAAAATGAGGATACAAACTTAATAAAATAAAAATATACACTACGAAAAATTAAAATGAATTATACAAACTTAATAAAATAAAAATATACACTACGAAAAATTAAAATGAATTATACAAACTTAATACAATAAAAATATACACTACGAAAAATTAAAATGAATTATACAAACTTAATACAATAAAAATATACACTACGAAAAATTAAAATGAATTATACAAACCCAAAATAAATAAAAATAAATAAAACTAAATTCAAATTAAAAAGGGAATAAAATCAACAACAGTAAAATTATAAAATTAATATTAAATGACAAGACGATGACTAGGACGGGACGAATTAAATATAAATAAATAAATTAAACAAAGAAAAAAATCAATTTTTAAAAAAAAAAAACAAAAAAAAAAAAAAAAAGAATAATGAATAAGAAAGAAATAATAAATCAAAGAAAAGCCAGCGGCAGAAAACAAATGGGGTGAGTCCTTTCTTTTTTATTTTTTTTATTGAATTTGGTTTTGTGGCACTATATTTCTTTTTGTGGTTTTTTTTTGTATTTGCTTTTCAGATTATGTAATTTTTTTTTGCCTTAAGTTGAATTTTTTTTTTGTTGCAAAGAGGATGCAAGGCTAAAGGCCATATAAAATGAACCCGAGCGGCTAAGCTCGTTTCCCTGAACTTCAATAAGGGCACGACGCCACGACGCGAAAAATGTTTTAAGGACAGTCGTGGCTGAGGTAGGGTGGGCAGAGCAGGGCGCTATTAACAACAGAGCGCCCTGACAAATCACGGAGCCGCGCCATCCAACCGCTTCTTGGTCTTTCACGACCAATTGGGAAAATAATCCCAATTTTTACCTACCCTTGGATAAGTCGGCGCTTACAATTTTGTTGTACAGGCCTAGGGTTTAATGGCCTGAGTTCAAGCAAGTACCCCCCCACACTGCCGTAGCTAGTCCCGGCCACCAGCAAGAGCGTCGCACCAGCTGAACTCAGCCACCAATTCGGACTTAGGTGGAATTGGCCCTTCTGTCAAAAATTCCGTGCAAAAAGTTGATGGGCAAAAAGGTCTTAAATTTCGTCGTTCTGCGACAGTATTTTCGCCTGAACGGCTACAAAAGCCTAAGTGTACAAACTTTTCTAAGTTTTATCAGCAAACCATCTTATTGATCTTGGATGGAGACAATGTGGAACGATCTTATTGACGAACCGTTTTGGCAACCTTTAGGCGCCAACTCGGTTCCATAAGAAAGGGAAACATCGTCTGCATGCAAGACTGATTTGATGTAAGTTGGGTCAGACTTTATTTTTTCAGCCATTCCACTTTTGGTTCGTGAGTACCCAACTGAGTGCTGGGCCTGCCCTGACTTAGCGGGCGTGTCGTCAGTTGGGAAAAATACTTGCGAAAAATTGGTGAGTTTGGTTATAGAAGGTATCGTCGAAAAATTTGTTAAGTACCTTATTTCCTTATCCATCCTCTTAGAGTTCCTTTGTAACGTAGAATAACTTTTTTTGAAATAACGTAGAGTTTTTTTTTGAATACTTTAAATTTTTTTTTAGTCTTTTGACGATAAATTTTAACTTAGATTTTTTTTGTTGTTGCGCTTTATTTTGATTTTCTAATGAATACTATTTTTCCCCAATTTTTTTTGTTTTGTTGAAATTTTATCGCGTTCCGGATTTTCCCGATGGAGCGAGCAAGATCAGGATCGGCTTCGCGATTTGTTCTGCATATGAGGGGAGGGGAAAGGTTGCGACGACGTGAGGGTTCATTTTTTTTTTGAAGTCAAATATACATACAATTTTTTTTTCATTCGTTGAAGCATTCACACATTCTCATTCACACATTCTCATTCACACATTCTCATTCACACATTCTCATTCACACATTTATTCGGTCGTTCATTCGTTATTCATTTAAGTAATCATTGAATTATTCATTCGTTTCCTTATACCGCATTCAGTCATTCGACACTAATTTTTTTTTCAAACCAATCGTTCATTCGTTCAAACGTTGGATTTTTTTTTATATACCTACTTATATACAAGTATTCAGTCAGTCGAATTTATTCATCCCGTTCATTCACACATTCATTCATCGAGTCGCTCGGTCATTAAACATCCAACGAATTGCACATTTTGTTTTTTTTTCAATCAAACCCAATCCGTCAACCAATCGATTTTGTTTCTTTTTTCGAACACGGCTAGTAAACATGTCTCTGCTTCATTCACCAACGACGGGAGCAAATGGCATGTGCACAACATGTCGGGAGCCAATAGACGCAGAAAGTGAGGTGCGTACCAAATGTGGCCACCGATTCCACAAGGAATGTTTGGAGTTGTGGATCGTGGATAACCACAATTGTCCGAATTGTCGGGGATATTTGGGTCCTCAGGACTATTGGTCCACCTTGGGCGTAGAGGGCGCGTCCGCTAATCCAGGCCCATTGACTCGCGGCAAAAAGAAGTCACAGGCGAATGCTCAAAGAGATGTTATGTCGCCTAGAAGGTTAAATTTAGATGTACCACCCGAGATAGGTGGCGGACGAGCCTTGTATGCCCCGGATGGATCAATAGTACCCGAATCCGACCTGATATTGACATTGGAAACGGAGACAGACAGGGTGGCGAGAGAAGACAGAGTGAGGTGGGCAGAGGTGAGAGACGAACCGCGGCCAGCGTCAGTATCCGCGCCGCCGGTGGCAGTAAATTCCTTGGGGGTGGTTGATTTGGTGCGGCTAATACGCACAGTGTTGCGGGAGTAATTGGTTTAGCAACAACCACGAGCCAATTTAAACGCAGGTTTGCCACCACCACCACCACCATCTCGTCGAGAAGCACAGGATGAATACGTGCGAATTCGGGGTCGACCGGCCCATGCGACCGCCCAGATTGGCGATCGCAATGGCAACGGCCCTAATGAAAGATACCGCAACTCTGGTAGTCCAATCCGGCACTGGCGACTACGCTTCAATGGAGACAGCCATTCATTGCGAGCGGAAGAACTCGTTTTTAGGGCCGAAGCTTTAGCGATGGGAGATCTGGGCGGCCGAATGGACCTGTTAGCCCAGAACTTCCACCTATTGTTGGACGGGCGTCCCAACCAGTGGTACTGGCTCTGGAGGCGTTCTATCACAGACATTCATTGGTCAGTCCTGAGACCTGCCTTCCTTCAAGCCTGGGGCGAGCGCAGTTCAGACTGGGAAGTGCGCAGGCGGATGCTGGGGCGACGCCAAACGCCGAACGAGCCGTTCCTGTTATTTGAACAGGATATGACGGAACTCCGAACATTATTGCGCAATCCCATGTTGGAGGGCGAATTCGTCGATCTGGTGCGCGGGAACTTGCTGGCGAGTACGCAGCAACAGATGTGCTTCTACGAGGTTCACAATATGACGCAGTTGCGTCATCTTGTGAACCGCGTGGAAGAGGTGCGGAAGGCTACTCGGGCAAGTTCTTGGCAGCAGGGAAGAATTCATGAGATTGGCGATCCCCAGGCTGAAGTGGTAGCGGAGACCGAATCCGACGAAGTGGCCGGCCTATCCAAGTCTTTGACCTGCTGGAACTGCGGGAAGGATGGTCACGGCTACCGTGAGTGTGAAGAAGCACCGAAAGGCATCTTCTGCTATGGATGTGGGCGGGCTGACGTTCTAAAGCCCAACTGCATCCACTGCAAGGCGGGAAACGGCCGAAGGGACGGAAGGACAGCGGGTCCCTCCCGTCCGAACACTGCATCCCGACAGCAGTAGTTACACTCAGTCAACACCCTAATTTCAATTCCCAATTTCACTCAGAACTCCCAAATAAAAAAACTTTACCCAATTATTCAACCCCTACAAATACCCCTCCAAATTTTAATACCCTGCCTACAACATTTTCTGAACCCAATTCCCATCCTTTTAGCGTAAAATCATCCCTACCCAATTCCTCTGCATTAAATACTCCGCACGTCAAATTATTAACGAGACCCAGCGATAAAACGGAGCCGGCTGTTTCCCGGCCTGAAGATGCCCTTATCGAAAAAGAACATCCAAGACACATTCCCACCATCCTCTCAAGCCATACCACCTTCGGCTAAAGGAATATATGGAGGCTCGAGAGCGAATTTATGCGCCTACTTCAGTCGCAAGTGTTGATCACGCATCAACACTAACGAGTGGATCCGGTCGCAAAAAGTCAATCTTGCGCCTTCGTACATTCTGGAGCATGGTGCGTGAAAAAAAGAAAGCGATCCTCTCTACCATCATTACCAATCCGTTGGACATACGTCCGTACGCCATGGTATCCTTGTACGGAGTGGACGTTGAAGGACTCCTCGATAGTGGGGCGAGCATCAGTTGCCTGGGGGCAAACGCTTTACAACGTCTCCATGATGCACAGGTGAATTATCGACCGGTCTGTCAGGAGGTGAAGACCGCTGATGGTGCAGCGCAAAAGGTATTGGGCACAGTAACTACCGATATTACTTTTCGTGGTATTACCAAACCCATTACACTATACATCGTGCCGAGCCTGTCGCAGAAATTGTACCTAGGGGTAAATTTCTGGCGATCATTCCAACTAGCTCCTAGCATTATCAGCGCGGTCGATACTCCCGATACTGCGTCGAAACTGATAGCTCCGGATGCCCACCATTTAACGCCCACAGATGTAAAGAGGTTGGAAATGGTAAAGTCCAAATTTCCATCATACGAAGTATACGGACTCGGTGTGACCAACGTCGAACAACACAGTATAGACGTTGGTGATGCAAGTCCCATCAAACAACGACATTATCCTGTGTCTCCTGCGATCCAAAAACTCTTATATGACGAGATCGATCGCATGAGGGCACTTGGCGTTATAGAGACCAGCCAAAGTGCATGGAGCTCGCCTGTGGTTCTCGTGAGGAAGCCAGGCAAGGTCAGGTTATGTTTGGACTCGCGCAAAGTCAATAGTGTGACGAAGAAGGATGCCTATCCATTACCACACATTGATGGTATCTTAAGTCGTTTGCCGCGAGCCAATTTTATTACTAGCCTGGACCTCAAAGACGCCTTTTGGCAGATTCCTCTCGAGAACAAATCCAGGGAGTATACAGCGTTTACCATTCCTGGCCGGCCTCTATATCACTACACGCGCATGTCTTTTGGGTTATGCAACGCGCCGCAAAGGATGTGTCGTTTGATGGACAAAGTCATCCTACCCGAGCTGAAGGAGCAGGTATTCGTATATTTGGACGATCTGCTGTTAATTTCTGAGGATTTCGATTCACATCTGGTTTTATTGGCAGAAGTCGCAGAATGTTTGCGAAAGGCTGGCTTGACCATTAACGTCAACAAGAGCAAGTTTTGTCTGAAAGAGGTGAAATATCTCGGATACATCGTTGGAGAAGGAGGCCTGAAAACTGATCCCAACAAAGTTTCAGCCATCGTCGATTACCCTTCGCCTAAGTCCGCACGTCAAGTTCGACGCTTTCTTGGTATGGCAGGCTGGTATCGACGATTCGTTCCCAACTTTGCTGCGACTGTTTCACCAATTTCAGACACTCTAAAGAAGTCCAACCAGTTTGCTTGGACTACAGAGGCACAAACTTCCTTCCTATTAGTGAAAGACTTGTTGACGAAAGCCCCCTTATTAATCAATCCTGATTTTAAGAGGTCTTTCGTAATCCAGTGCGACGCCAGTAAATCAGGGGTGGGTAGCGTTCTCTTTCAGGAAAACGACGACGGATCGGAATCTCCAGTGGCGTATATGTCACAGAAGCTCACTTCCGCTCAACGCAACTACAGCGTAACCGAACTCGAGTGTTATGCAGCTGTGTTGAGCGTGAACAAATTTCGAGCCTATGTAGAAGGGACTGCGTTCAAAATCATTACGGATCACGCAAGTCTCAAATGGCTCATGTCGCAGAAAGACCTACAAGGACGGTTGGCAAGATGGAGTTTAAAACTCCAAGGTTACGACTTCACAATCGAGCACCGAAGAGGGAGCCTGAACGTTGTACCCGACGCTCTCTCTCGTGTATACGAAGAGGGATTAAATGCGCTGATCGACGTGGCACCGATGGTGGACATGGATTCCCCAGAATTCTCTGGCAAGGAATACAAAGAATTAGTGTCCACTGTCGATGCGAACGCCGATCGGCTTCCTGACGTATGCGTGAGAGACGGCTTCGTGTATAAGCGCACAGAGCCTCACAACGGTAGCCCGATTGCTGAAGACAGAGCCTGGAAATTATGGATTCCATCAAGTCTTACGTCAGCTGCGATCGCTCAGGCGCACGAGGCAGACACCACGGTCCATGGTGGTTATGCCAAAACGCTAGAGCGAGTCAGACGATTTTTGTACTGGCCCGGAATGGCTACACAAGTACGCACCTACGTTCTGGCGTGCGACACTTGTAAAGAGACAAAGTCCCCGAACAGACCTCTACGAGCGCCAATGGGAGAACCTTTCCAGACAGATCAGCCATTCCAACACCTTTACATCGACGTGCTTGGACCATATCCGCGTACCAAACGGGGTAAAATCGCTATCTTGATCGTCTTGGATCATTTCACGAAATTCCCATTACTACATCCTTTAGGGCGGATCACTGCCGAAGAGATCACCAACTACTTGGAGGGGCAGGTCTTCCATACGTTTGGAACACCTGAGACGATCCTCTCCGATAACGGCTCTCAATTTAGGTCGAATGTGTTTAACTCCATGCTGAACAAATACGGAGTTAAACACCTGTACACCCCGAGCTACTCACCGCAAGCGAATGCTTCGGAACGTGTCAATCAGTCCATCCTGGCCGGAATTCGAGCGTTCATCACTGATGACCAAACACGATGGGATGAGAGTCTAAGCAAAATTGGATGTGCTCTTCGTAGCTCACTCCACCAAGCCACTGGATTTTCTCCTTATCAGGTTCTGTTTGGGAATCATATGGTGTTGCACGGGAAGGACTACGAACTGCTGAAGCATTTGCGAGCGTTGGGAGAGTCAAATGTACAGCTTCGACCTCGCGAGGGAATTCCTATCGTGAGACAACTGGCGCAGACGAAAATAAGGGTCGCACATGAGGACAGTAGCAGGTGTTATAATCTGCGTGCTGCTAAAACACAATTTTGTGTAGGACAAGAAGTATTCAGAAGAAATTTTTCCTTGTCCACAGCCGCGCAGAATTACAACGCCAAGCTGGCGAAGAAGTTCCTCAAGTGCAGGATTCGTCATGTGCTAGGCAACTCACGGTACGAATTGGAGGATCTAGGCGGCAAACGTGTGGGGATATATCACTCCAAGGATCTTAGGCAGTGATCCGAGGGTACAACACCTATTGCCCGGCACTCAGTCGTGCGCACGAGACTCTGCAACGCGACCACTGTCTGTAGTCGTTTCGGCGTTGAAAATCAACGGCGAACCGCCTATGTTGTTGAGTGTCGCTAAAAGCCGCAGCACCATTCCTGCTGGGCGATTGCAGCTGCGATCAGAACTCAATTTCTCCATGAATTGTGATCGCAGCTGTAATTGCACTGTTGAATTGCGCAGGCTGGTAACACCCATTTCATTGAAATTTTTGTGGATCCGCTCGATTTTCGAAATGTCATTTCGAGGATCGGGTGGATCCACAGAAAGTGCTGCCTACACCAACACCAACTCGCGCACACAAAAAAAAACTTAACGAGGGGTACGGTTATTCGGTGAAGGCCGGAAGAAAAGAAAAGAGGAACGGAGTCGACGGTCGGTTGAAGTCCAACGTGAATTCCGTCAGCAGGGCTGAAAAAAATTCTACCTAAAACCGAAAAACGATTTGGTCGGAAAAAGTGCAGATCACTATCGAGCGAAAAGGGCAATTTCATAAACTAAAAGTAACGAGTTCATTAAATCGTGTACCGTGTGATAGAAATTCGTCATTTCGAGACATTAAAGTCGTGTAATGCGCGAGTGAGAGTGCAAACAAATTAAAAAGCAACGAACGAGAAATGAAAAGGTGACGTGAGTTACGTTCTGAATGGAATTTTAACGCGCCACATCTGCCTTCGCATAAATTTTTCCATTTCGACGCTTTTGTCTGTCCGCCATTACTGCCGCACGGACCATAAGCATAACATAACGCCATAAGCATAACAGCCTCCACGGCCATAAAAAAAACGTCGTCAATTGAAGCGCGGATTAACGAGTAATCCACCCGGACCAGCAGTACCGGAGGAGCTTCCCAAATTGCAAATGAAGGCTCGAGTGACCTAAAATTCTTGCGAATTTTTTTTGTGGTAACCTGAAATCGTCCTCCAGACAGAACTGTCACTACAATTACGCATCGCATTTTTTTTTGGTATGGCCAGTCATCGACGATAGACTTGCAACTTATCCTTCAACTTCAACTATTCGGATTTGATTAGCCGCAATTTAACACCGTTCAGTTTTTTTTTTTACTCTGTTGCTGTGAGCGCGCGTCATGGCTTACTCAAAATTTTAATCGCCCCGCAATTCATGCTGTCGATCAGTCGGTAGCTGAAACAGCTTAAGGCGCATGTAACCTTGAAATGACTAATGATTTCGTGACAATTTAATTACGTTCCGAATTTCTAAGAAGTGTCAAATCGACACCTGAAGATTTAAAACGACAATGAGTAGTTAGAAGGAATTTTTGTAATTTTTGCGCACGATGGCATACCAAACCCTTTAGAATCGAATGGCTTCTTTGCATTCTAATTACCGTCTTGATTAAAAATAAAATATATAAATGAAATAAATAAAGTAGCATAAAGCTTATCAAGTACAAACATTGAACGATCAAACGACCAAAGATGATTAAATAAATAACTTAATAAAATAAAGATATACACTACGAAAAATTAAAATGAGGATACAAACTTAATAAAATAAAAATATACACTACGAAAAATTAAAATGAATTATACAAACTTAATAAAATAAAAATATACACTACGAAAAATTAAAATGAATTATACAAACTTAATACAATAAAAATATACACTACGAAAAATTAAAATGAATTATACAAACTTAATACAATAAAAATATACACTACGAAAAATTAAAATGAATTATACAAACCCAAAATAAATAAAACTAAATTCAAATTAAAAAGGGAATAAAATCAACAACAGTAAAATTATAAAATTAATATTAAATGACAAGACGATGACTAGGACGGGACGAATTAAATATAAATAAATAAATTAAACAAAGAAAAAAATCAATTTTTAAAAAAAAAAAACAAAAAAAAAAAAAAAAGAATAATGAATAAGAAAGAAATAATAAATCAAAGAAAAGCCAGCGGCAGAAAACAAATGGGGAGAGTCCTTTCTTTTTTATTTTTTTTATTGAATTTGGTTTTGTGGCACTATATTTCTTTTTGTGGTTTTTTTTTGTATTTGCTTTTCAGATTATGTAATTTTTTTTTGCCTTAAGTTGAATTTTTTTTTTGTTGCAAAGAGGATGCAAGGCTAAAGGCCATATAAAATGAACCCGAGCGGCTAAGCTCGTTTCCCTGAACTTCAATAAGGGCACGACGCCACGACGCGAAAAATGTTTTAAGGACAGTCGTGGCTGAGGTAGGGTGGGCAGAGCAGGGCGCTATTAACACCAGAGCGCCCTGACAACCGCTTCTTGGTCTTTCACGACCAATTGGGAAAATAATCCCAATTTTTACCTACCCTTGGATAAGTCGGCGCTTACAATTTTGTTGTACAGGCCTAGGGTTTAATGGCCTGAGTTCAAGCAACCCCCACACTGCCGTAGCTAGTCCCGGCCGCCAGCAAGAGCGTCGCACCAGCTGAACTCAGCCACCAATTCGGACTTAGGTGGAATTGGCCCTTCTGTCCCGAACCTTCTTTCTCCCTTCAATTATTTTGACTTTCTCAAGTCAAAATAATTTCTTCCAAGGCCTAAAACACAACAAGGTGCAGCGAAAGTTGGGGGCAAGGCGAACAAGTCGAATGAAGCCAAGTTCGCGAACGCATTCAGTGCTACGTCAGAACCATCAGCGAGTGGCGTATGGTACATTGACTTCGGTGCTTCCCGACATCTCACCCCTTACCGTGAAATACTGATGGACTACACTGCGTCGGATGAAACTGAAATTTCAATCGCGAGCAACGAACGTCTGAAAGGAATTGGCAGCGGAACTGCCTACGTTAATATTGATGGTGTAGATATAGTCATACGGAAAGTCTTGCATGTCCCCGGACTCGGCGCAAATTTACTATCAGTCGGAGAAATAATAAAATCCGGTAACAGCATCAAGTTCGGGCCAAATGGTTGTTGCGTGTACAACAAAAAAAACAAATTGCTAGTAAAAGCCAGCAAGGAAAATGGCGTCTATAAAATCGAAGCAAAACAGATTCGTTGCATGCTGGCAAAGGGAAACAACGACATCGTTGATTGGCACCGTCGTTTGGGCCATCTAAGCTACAACGGAATGTGCAGACTGAAGGCGGTAGATAACGAGATTTCCTTCAATGGATCGAAAGAAATGCTGAATGGCTGTTTACCTTGTGCGAAGGGTAAACAATCGCGGAATGCGTTTGCCAAAGTGGATGCTGCCATCGATACAAACGGTGTTCTGGACCTGATGCACATGGACGTGTGCGGACCGATGTCGAAATCGCTCGGTGGAGCGCGATATTTCGTGAGCATCATCGATGATTATTCGAGAAAAGTTTTTATCTCTTTCTTAACGGAGAAGTCGGCCGTTCCCGAAGTTTTCCGGGCATTTAAGCAGATGGCAGAAACACAGACTGGCCGCAAAATTAAACGTATTTGTTCCGACAATGGAACTGAGTTTGTGAACAATACGATGCTGAAAATTTGCACAGACGCTGGGATCGTGCATGAAAAAACACCGCCGTACACACCGCAGCTCAACGGAGTGGCCGAACGTATGAATCGGACTCTGGTCGAACGGGCCCGCTGCTTGTTGGCTGATGCGGGGCTCGGAAATGAGTTTTGGGCAGAAGCAATTCACCACGCGAGTTACTTGGTAAATCGGTCAGTGAATCGGGCAGTAGGCACGATAACCCCCGAAGAACTTTGGTCTGGAAAGCGACCAAATCTGTCAAACTTGAAAATTTTTGGAAACGTAGTTACAGTTCACGTCCCAAAAGAAAAACGGACTAAATGGGATAAGAAGGCCGCGGAAATGATTTTTGTCGGATACGCAGATCCTGAACTGGGTTTTCGGTGCTTTGACTCAAGCACTGGAAAAATAGTGATAAGCAGAGATGTCAGATTCTTACCATCTAAGGCGGCACAAATCGACTCTTGTATCACAGTCGATCTGCACGAAGACGGAAGCGGTGGTCAGGACTCAGTTGGGGCTAAGCCTGAAGAAGTCTCGACTATAGAAGAAGGGGTGGAACGTATCCACCCGCCGGAACGAGACGTAAGCACCTTAAATCGTTCGTTCGACGATTTTGAAGATGCAACTTCCGACCCGGATTACGAGCCACCAACATCTTCGCAGGTGGATCCGGAAGTCGAAATCAGAAGGTCGAAACGACTGAAGAAGTCGGTGGAACGGCCTGATTTTGTATCATACTTGGCGTGCGATCGTGAACCAAATGATCCGACCACTATAATTGAGGCGATGGACTGTCACAATTCGGAACAGTGGAAACGCGCAATGTTAGAGGAGCTGTCATCGCTAAAAGAGAACGGAACGTGGGATCTGACGGAACTACCTGCTGACAGGAAGGCGATTTACACCAAATGGGTTTATAAAACGAAGCGAGCCGATGATGGTTCAATCATACGGCACAAGGCCCGGTTGGTCGCAAAAGGTTGCGCCCAGAAATACGGTTTTGACTACACGGAGACCTTCTCACCGGTCGTCCGCTACACGTCAATACGTCTATTAATTGCGCTGGCGGCGCAGAGAAAACTCAACATAGACCAGATGGATGCGGTCACTGCATATCTTCAGGGAGATATTGTGGAGGACATTTACATCCGACAGCCTGCTGGGTATGACGACGGTAGTGGCTGAGTCTGCAAGCTGAACAAAGCTCTATACGGTCTTAAGCAGAGTGGAAGACAGTGGAATAAGTGTCTCGACGCGGCACTGAAGTCTTTTGAGCTGATCAAATCGCAGCTGGATCCGTGTGTATACTACACAAGGAACTTGTCGCTAATCGTTGCCATCTATGTGGACGATTTTTTAATTTTGTGGGAAAATGCTGCAGAGCGCGACAAATTAAAAACTAAACTCATGAATCGTTTTCACATGAAAGACATGGGCCGAGCCACGAAAGTTGTGGGCCTCACAATTTGCTACGACGAAGACGGAATTTCGATCGGCCAAGAGATGTACGCCAAAGAAGTGCTGGCGCGCTTTGGGATGGCCGAGTGTAAGCCAGCTGTCACCCCAACGGACTTGTCGCTGAAATCTTTGGCATTGTTGTCAGATGCGGATTTGATAACAGACGTGCCGTATCAGGAGGCGGTTGGAAGCCTGCTGTTCCTAGTCCAAGGAAGTCGGCCGGATTTAGCCTTCGCAGTCAGCGAAGTCAGTCGCTACAATTCTCGCCATGGAGCGGTACATTGGACGATGGTGAAACGAATCCTCCGGTATTTGGCCGGCACAACGAAGTACAGCATTAAATATCTAGCCAACGGTGGATCGCTGGATTTGTGGATTCCGACTGGGCAACGAACATTGACGACAGACGTTCGCGCACGGGATGGATTTTCCGTCTAGGTATGGGTGCGATTCTGTGGCTGTCAAAACGTCAGACGACAGTGGCCCTTTCGTCCACGGAGGCTGAATACATGGCGATGTGTTCGGCCGCACGAGAGGTGGACTGGCTGATCCAATTTATGGACCAGTTTGGAATCAGCGGAGGCGTGCCACTCCACGGAGACAACCAAGGTGCTCTGGAGATCGCGCGCGAGGATGCATTCCGACAGGGTACGAAGCACATCGGAATCCAGTACCACTTCGTTCGAGAACGAGTCCAGATCGGTGCCATAAAGTTGGTCTACGTCCCCACGGTGGAGAACGTGGCGGATGCTTTGACCAAAGGAGTACCATCAGCAAAGTTGCGGTTCTGCGCCGGTGGTATGGGGATATGTGCTCCACCATAATAGTTATAGGTGGATCAAGTTGGGGTGTTGGAAACCACCTATACTCAGTAGGCTTTTTCTACTGCGACCAACCTAAGTACACATATGCTTGAAATGTCAATTAAATTAATTCTCATTCTGTACGTAACTTCAAAAACTTTTGCTGTTTTAGTTTTCCAAAATATATTGCATTTGCTATTTAAATCCTTTTGTTTCCTTGATCATCTGTCATTAATCACAACATTTATAAATATAAATATAAATTTTAGTGTTTCTAAATTTTTAACCGTCAATGTGACAGATTGCAAAGACGTACACACAGTGCATATGCTCGAAACCGTGAGTAGTGCAAGTGCCAGAAAATTTCCCCTCCATGCAAATTGTAGGCGTTGTGAGCGTAATTCGGACCGAGTGTGAGCGCGCTAAAAGCGCAGAAAGCGTAATTCGGACCGCGGCCTGAGTATTTACTGGGTAGAAAACTAATCGAAATTCTACACCTTTTCTACAGCCTCAGATCTCTATGTGTAAGAAAGGGATAGCGAATTAAAACAGTCTTCGCAGGGAGGCGTTCGGAAATTAACTCGATTTAGAGTAGAGTTAAAAAATCGTTCGGCCGTGTGGAGTAGAGTCAATTTTACTCTAATGACGTATTAGAGTTGCGTTCGAAAATGCCAGAGTAGAATAAGAAAGGGTAACTCTAGTCATGGGTATGGTCACTCCATGTACACAAGCCACTCGTTAACATGGTCTGGCCGTTGATTACTTTCGGCGTTTTTGCAATTCGAAATCGAATTCGAAATTAGCAGCCGATAAGTATGTGCGTGTGCAAATATGTGAACCTAGTATGTGGACATGAACAGCTGTTATATGACAGTTTATTTACAAATTGTCAATGACAGTTTGTTTATTTATTTATTTTATATATTTATTTATTCCCACTTTGGTCACGATAATTTCAAAAGTAAGCGGCAAAGGGACGCAGTGAGGAAAAGGAAATTAGAACGTAAGATCTAGCAGTTTCTTTCTTATCAAAAATTTATGAAAGTGTACTTTTAACCACCAGGAAAAAACGATGTTTACATTACAATGCCGACTGGTGCCGGAAAGTCACTATGCTTCCAATTACCCGGTGTACTTCAAGAAAACCAAGTAACACTCGTCTTCTCGCTGCTCCTCGCTTTAATCTAGGATCAAATCGATCACTTGGCCAAACTGAAGATTGCTGTGAATTCGATCAATTCAAAAATCGGTAAGCGTGAATGAGATCGAATTCTGAACGATTTGAAAAGTATTCGACCGACTATAAAGTTTCTATACATTACACCGGAACAAGCCAACACGGAATCGTGTAAAGCCTTGATATGTTTACTTGTAAAGCAAAAGAAATTGTCGTATATACCCAGTTGGTAACGTGTCTCTTTCCCGACGTTCTATTCAAAATGAAAAAAGTGTCGCAAGGTTTAGGAAAAAGTAACGATTCCTTCTGGTGGTTTGTTTTTGTGATGACAGTAACAAAATAAATTAATGACATAAAATTATTGTCATTCATTTTTTTATTTCATCAATTTATTTATTGTTTTGTGTCGTTGGGTTTTTTTTTATTGGAGAGCAGAATTGAAGAAATTGTGAAGTAAGGACCTCTGGGAAGACAAATATACGCTTCAAAAAGTGTATGCATTTCGTGACGGAAAATCGTATTGGAAAATCCGGTATCTGGCAATATTTTGAATTCGAAAGCTTACCTTTTAAATATTTAGAAATGAATAGGAAATGGAAACTCTTGAAGATGGTGAAAATTTAAATGCAGTTATTTTTTTTTTAATTTTTTGTAATTTATATTGGTGCTATTTTTCGGTTATAGATAATGCATAATTTTAGTAAATTGTATTGAAAAATATGTATGTTTTTAAGTTTTTTGATATAGAAATATATTATTATTAAAATCTGCGAGAATCTCTCAGACTTCTCGGAGACATGTCGCTCTGTCTGCGAGAATCTCCGAGACGTTGTATGAAAAAAATACACGTATCGAGACAAATGCGCACCGATTCTCGGAGACAATTCGGCGAATGTCGCGATAGCTAAAAGTCTATTACAAGAGATGGCGCTGAAGGATATAATTTTAAGCTATCGCGACATTCGCCGAATTGTCTCCGAGAATCGGTGCGCATTTGTCTCGATATGTGTATATTTTTCATACAACGTCTCGGAGATTCTCGCAAACAGAGCGACATGTCTCCGAGAAATCTGCGAGATTCTCGCAGATTATACCAACTGGGTAGTTGTGGAGGAAGCGCATTGTGTGAGTCAGTGGGGTCACGACTTTCGTCCTGATTTCTTAAAGCTCGGTACTTTGCGTACACTTTATCCGGAAATTCCATGGATCGCTCTAACTGCAACCGCTTCCAAGCAAGTATTGGACGATATACACGACCAATTAAAGCTGAAGAGGCCAATATCACAGTTCAAGACACCGTCCTTTCGAGAAAACCTCTTCTACGATGTTGTTTTTAAGAATACTATTCAGGACGACTTTATGCATTTACAGTTGTACATTGAGGGTTGCTTGGGCCAAATCGATCCGAGTCTGAAAGGTAGCGACAAACCGTGCGGCATTGTGTACTGTCGGAAAAGGGAAAGTGTCGAAAGTTTGGCTTACGGCTTGACCAAATTAGGAATACCGGCTGTTGCCTATCATGCAGGTCTGAGTACATCAGATCGGACACAAGTTCAGGAAGATTGGATGTCCGGGAAGAGTCCGGTTATTTGTGCTACAGTCAGTTTTGGAATAGGTGTCGATAAAGCGCCGGTACGGTTTGTCGTTCATTGGAATGTTCCTCAAATATGGCATACTATTATCAGGTGCGATTTGAATTTGAATTTTTGTCATTATTCACTTTAATTGTTGTCTGTTGCAGGAGTCGGGAAGAGCTGAACGCTATAGATTGTTTTCATACTGTCAAATATATTATTGTCATGACGATGTAAAGTTTAAATGTTTTCTGCTACAAGCTGATATTAACAAGAACAGCAAGCAAACACGCATTGAATAAGAATAAGAATAAGTTAGCACAAAAGAACTTTGATACGGTCATTGATTATTGCGAAGGTTTTCGATGTCGCCTCAAACTCTTTTCCGACTTCTTTGGTGATCCGCCTCCGCTCTGCCGGGATAGATGCAATATTTGTAAAACTCCGAAAATCGTTTCGAAAGCTATCGATATGTTCCACAAGTTATCTATGAAGGGAGTCTATAAGTGCGACATAGCTATGGACGACTGTTCCGATATGAAGGTAAGCTTTCTTTGGTAAACTATTTCCTTTGCTAATGAAAAACGAAAAACAAATGAAGGAGCACCTATGTTGGAATAATAATTAAATACTATTCAATTACGATTTTTTCTAACAAAATATAACTTTTTAACGTAAGTTGTTATCTTCAACTAATGCGTACTACATTTTATTTTTATTAGGCGGAAGAGCTGCAGTCCGAAAGAGTGAATTGGAAGACTATAACGAGGACGACGATAATAGCCAAGAAGAAGATCAAGCAAGATTAAAGAAAGAATCAAAATTTTTCATTCAGAAACAGTTTGCGTTGCGTAAATCAATTCACGCAGAAAAGGAGCTAGAAATGCAACCCTCAGCTCATATATCCAAAGCGAAATGTGCATTGTCTACCACTGCCTTTGTTGTAATATAATTTAATAAAGCTGGAAAAATTGCATTTTATTGTTTTACTTGAAAGTAGCAGCAGACGATAATAAATTTAAAATATAATTTTAATTTAATAAAAATACAATTTAACGTCTACAAGGCTAAATTGATGGTAAAGCCGTTCTGGAAAACGACGGGAACCAATCATTACTTGGATTTAAAAATTGGAAGACGCGGTCGTTCGATCGACATACAAATATAGAACAGTCTTTTACGTCAGGCCGATGTTTGAGCTGTGCGATATGGGATCGGAGACAAGAGCGAAAGCTCTTCAATTTTGTCTTGAAGTACATCCTCTGGATCTTATTCGTTGTGATTTGATTCGTGCACTGAGATTATGCCATATGAAATCCTGACATTTACGAAATGTACCAAATTTAATGTTGAGGACCGGTCCATGAGTGGATCTGTTTTATTGAAGAATTAATTATGTTAGTACTATCAAAACAATTTCATTGCAACTTACTTGTGTATTATGTCGGCTGAATGCAACACTGGGTTGGTTCGGACAAGAATCAATAGGGTAGGCTCTGATTGGTTGTTAGCCCAGTGTTGTAACTGTTGCATTCCTAGTCAATTGTTAACAGCTGGAGAGCACTCTCCATTACCACAATAATGGTCGATTTCACTGGCTGCAGAAATCCAGTTGCAAGCACATAAAACTTCCAAAATCGACGTATTCATCAAAGAACCTGGGCATCTCCGGACGGCCATACATTCAACCAGATAGACCACGTCCTTATCCAAAGGAGATGGGCGTCCTTAATATTTAGATGTACCCTTAAATCGGGGCGCTAATTGTGACTTCGATCACTATCTCGTAAAAGCAACCTATCGATGCTGCATATCCGCAGTTTATCATCATAAATCTGCAAATTCGACATCGATAAACTGCAAGATCTCTTCACTCTAGCTCTTGAATACGCCGTAAGATATATATCGTTTGAAGCAAAAGGGATGCTCACAACTTATTAAACCCACCTGAATTGTACTTAATGCCGATGATATCAACATCATGGCGCGATATTTTCTCTTGGCAAAAGAGACACTGGTGAGTTTCGAGGAAGCTTTAAACGAAATTGGACTGCGTATTAACGAAGAAAATACAAAAACTATGACCCAAACAAGGAAAAGGACGCTAAACGTACAAAATATCACGGACAAAATATCACAACATCGGTTTACTCGTCTACCGTAATACTTGGCGGAGCGGAATGCAAAAATGCAGATTAATTAAGGAACTCTACAGGAAGGGAATGAAGAAAGATGAATGCGTTAAATTTTTAAAGGTAAAAAAATTTTATTAATCTTAATCTGTATTTTCGTCTGCAACATTTTTGATGAAATTACGAGCCACTGTTAATGCAATTTGTGCCGAATCTTTCATAACATCGCCTAAATGACCGGTTATATGCAGGGAACCGTCTCCACGGTCATCCTTTTTTGTCGCGATCAGTTTCCGTTTTGCTGTTTCTATGAATAGAGTTTAACCGCCCATTGCCTGCATCCATGTTAAGCCCATTACAACACCGGGCGGTGTTTCTTGATAAATTCGATCTTGCGTGAATATCTGTAACGATTTGGTCCGCAGAACGTTCAGTTGGCAATCGTCATTGCCGAAATTTTGAACGTTAGCCTTGCGGACGGAAAGTCATCCTCCATCTGTCGGAAGAAATCGTCATTTCTTCACCCAAATGAAGGATAACTTTCCCATGTTTTCGTTGACTATGTCGTCATTAGACGACATATGTCCCACGAGCGGCCATTGAAGTGACGGAGCAGCTAGCATAAAAGCACGTGCATAGCTCGTCGGATGGGGTGAGTTGGCCACTTCTACTCGTGGACGAATGTTAATCTGCTCGTTTGTGGGCCGACAAATGGGTTTGAGGAGTCCCATTCTTACGGTCGGCGGGCTGGACAAGGATGCTAGGTGAGGGGGCCAGATGCACGATCAAAAGGGGCGGAAAAGAGGGTGAAAGGAAGTAGGCGGGGGGAAAGAACATCCGGGGGGAATCATCCGACGGATGACCAAACATGACAGCACGTTTGTGCTGGCGAAATTAGTCATGAAAACATTAAAAGGAATAACCCGCCTAGGAACGGATACCTGGTGGCCCAGTCATGCCAGCAGCGTGAGGAATAAGAGCTGTTGCGGCCGGACCAAGGTCATGCCACTGCCATCGATTCTTCCCCGAAAGGAGATCGTACATCGGGCTTGGTCCGATCGGAACAGCGCCCCTAATTCCCATCGAAACTTCACCTGAACCAACTCCGAATCACGGATCACCCATACTATCTGAGAGATCGTTACCTTTCATGTACACCCATGTCTAGACCAGAATTGAAGAAGAATGAGTTGATTATTCCGGCATTTACCTATCACGACCATACACGTATCAGCATCCACACCGCCAGCAGTCATATTTTCTCATACAAAATTGTTGAGAATATCAATTTAAATTAACGAACAGTTTGTTTTTAGTAATAGCCAATAGATAGCGTTGAATTAACTTTGTAAGGTTTTGCTATCTGTCATAACTCAACCTCTTCCGGTTCTTTATCTTCTGTTAAAACGCACGCGTCGCATCTTCGAAATAAAAAGACTTTGTTTTTTTCTTAACTTTGTATTTTTCATTTTGTTTGTTCCAGTTTGCCACCAGCCACTCTTAACAGGTTATGGGCCCAGGCATAGCATAGTAAAGTAAAGTAAAATAATAATAAAGTAAACCCAGTTTTGAGCAAAATAAGAAGTGAATATACGTAACCTCAAAACATGGCTGAAGAAGTGGAAAAGTACAGAATTCCACTTTATGTCGGAACAAACTTCAACAACTGGAAGTTCCGAATGGAAACATTATTGGATGAAATGAATCTACAAAGCTACATCGAGGAGTCGTACATGATGAAGGTGCAGATTCTTGACGCAGACACCCCACAGCAGCGGACGTCGAAGGAAGAACAGTTAAACGTACATATGAAAAAGGACCGTAAATGTAAGTCACAAATAGTACAAAGAATTTCAGACAGTCACCTTGAGTACGCAAAAGACAAGGAGACGGCATTTGATATTTGGACGGGACTTTGTCAAACGTTTGAGAGAAAGGGAATTGCAAGCCAGTTATTGTTACGAAAATCGATTTTATGTATGAAATTTGATTCAAAAAATGAAACGCTCGCAAGTCATTTTGTAAAATTTGACAGTCTCATACGAACACTACGCTCGACAGGAGCGGTTTTGGAAGAAATGGACATTGTATGTCATCTTCTACTCACAATGCCGAATGAGTATGACTACGTGGTAACAGCAATTGAGACCTTGGCCACGGAAAACCTAACAGTTGCCTTTGTAAAAAGCAGACTTCAAGATGAAGAGAGAAAAAGAAATGACACGGTAAAGAAAAAGACCGGAACTGAGCTACCATCCTCAACTGTTTTTGCTTCACAGTCTGGAAAAAAATTTGGAAAATCACAGCCAAGATTTCCATTTAAGTGCAACTGGTGTGGAAAAATCGGACATAAGCAGGCGGAATGTCGGAAGAAAATGTTCGACACCAAAAATAGGAATACGCAGAATGCAAACACAGCTTCAAGGTGCGAAAAAGAAGTAACTGGAAACAATTTGTGTTTTTCAGCATCGACAAACAATATTACAAATAGTAACGTCAAATGGTTTTTGGATTCCGGTGCTACGGAACATTTGATCAGTAGTACATTTTCAATAAGTAATATCAAGGAGCTGCAAGCACCGATTAAAATAAAAGTTGCTAAATCCGGAACCTTTCTGCAGGCAAATAAAATTGGAGAAGTTCAACTATCAAGTTCTATCAACGGAAAGAAATTTATGATAACGGTGAAAGATGTTCTGTCAGTGCCAGGACTAGAATTTAACTTGCTGTCAGTTCGTAAGCTGGAAATGAATGGTTTCCGCATCATATTTGAAAACGGTCGTGGAATTGTCATGAAAGGCGATGATACAGTGGCAATAGCTTACAGAAATACAACAGAACTATACGAGTTAAAACTTGAGAGACCAGTTTCTGCAAACGTCAGCGTTGGAAATAGTGACTACAAGTTGTGGCACAACAGATTAGGTCATCTTAACTACGATGATATTAAGAAGTTGCAAAATCAAACTACCGGAATGAGTATTAATTTCTCGAAGACGTCAAAGGAGTTGTGCTAAGTATACATCGAAGGAAAGCAGACTCACAAACCACACAACCGGAAACGTAGTAGAGCAACACGCCCATTGCAGTTGATTCACAGCGACATGATGGGTCCCTTAAGTCCTATTTCGCACGATTCTAAAAGGTATGTACTAACGTTTATTGATGACTATACACATTTTACGGCGAGCTATATTTTGGAATCAAAATCGGAAATAATGCGATATTTTAAAATGTTTGAGGCCATGGCGACTGCTCAATTTAATGTAAAAATTTGCCGATTCCGATGTGACAATGGAAGAGAATATATCTCGAAAGAAATAAAACAATTCTTCGAAAACAAAGGAATTCAATTTGAATTTACTATACGGTACACCCCAGAACAAAACGGAGTAGCGGAAAGAATGAATCGCAGTATTATAGAAAAGGCGCGGTGCATGATACTAAATTTGCAGGTTGGGAAAAACCTTTTGGCCGGAAGCAATTCAAACCGCGGTCTATTTAATAAATCGAAGTCCAACATCTTCATTAGAAGGACAGATTCCCGCTACACTCTGGTATGGAGAAAAACCAAACGTTGGGAAGCTAAGAGTGTTTGGATGTATCGCTTATTTAAGACTTCCTAAGCAAATTATAAAAGGAAAATTTGAATCGGGATCATCGAAATGTTACTTCGTTGGATATTGTCCGAACGGTTATAAACTATGGAGTACAGACGAACATAAAATTATCTATGGAAGAGACATAGTATTCGACGAACAGAAATTTTCATTTGAAGGATTAAGTAGTGAAGAATGGATTCATAATGAAGAAGAAGAAACAGTTTCGGAGAGCGACAACCGAGAACAAATTAAAAAAGGAGAGTCACCATGCAGCGACAACGAAGAAATATTGAAGATAAGTACAGAAGGTAACGATCAGCATGTGGAATCACAAGAGTCAACCTACACCGAAACACCTCGACGAAGTGTTAGAAATATTGTAAAACCAAGATATCTGGAGGACTATGCTGTTATAGCCTTGCAAGCTGAAGCCTTTGTAGATGATGTGCCGAATACATTTCAAGAAATCGCTACAAGAGAAGACAAAGATGAATGGATGCAAGCAGTGAACGAGGAAATCAATGCATTACTGGAAAGTGATACATGGAATCTTACCAGTCTTCCCAAAGGAAAACGAGCACTTAATAACAAATGGATTTTTAAAATCAAACGCGATGAAAACGGAAACATTGAAAGATATAAAGCCAGACTGGTAATCAAGGGTTGCGCTCAAAGACAGGGATACGACTACGAAGAGACGTATGCTCCAGTAGCTAGACTGACAACTCTGAGAACTCTTCTATCGGTAATCGTGGAGAAGAATCTAATCGCAAATCACATGGATGTGAAGAATGCTTTTCTACATGGTGAAATTGAAGAGGAGGTATTCATGAAAGTTCCTGAAGGTTTTAAAAGCAGGAATGACTCAGTATGCAGATTAAAAAAGGCGCTTTATGGTTTAAAGCAGGCACCGAGAGCATGGAACAAAACCTTCGATAGTTTCATAACCATGCAGGGATTCACTCGATCCGAAGTCGACAAATGTCTATATATTTGGAAACAAGAAGAGGTATGCATATTTTTACTTCTTTATGTCGACGATATTATTCTTGCAGGAAATAACATGGAAAAAATTTATAATATAAAGAGTGCCATGGAAGAAAAATTCCGTATGAAGGACCTTGGTGAATTAAAAACATTTCTAGGCATAAATATAGAACGGACGAGTAAAGGATTTTGTATGAATCTGCGAAACTACCTGCAAAAATTGTTAAAGCGGTTTAATATGGAGGATTGTAACTCTATACAGACACCAATGGAGATGACTGTTCCTGATAATGAAAAGGAACTTCTAGACGAATCGAAACCCTATCGAGAACTTGTTGGATGTTTGATGTATGCTATGCCAGCTACCAGACCAGACTTGAGCATAGCTGTGAATTATTTTAGCAGATATCAACACGAGCAAACTGAAGCACGATGGAAGGGATTAAAAAGAATTCTACGTTACATCAAGGGAACGTTGGATATTAAACTTTGCTATGAAAGAGGAGGAGGTGAATACTTCACTTGTTACGTGGATGCTAACTATGGAAGCGAGTTGGACAGGAAGTCAACTTCTGGATTTTTAATGCAAGTGTTTGGTAACACAGTCTCTTGGACTACTAGAAGGCAGACGTCAGTTGCCTTATCATCAACCGAAGCCGAATACATCGCTTTAGCTACAGCATCGGCAGACGTACTCTGGTTAAAAAATCTTCTTGCCGATTTCGGAGTAATCAGCGATGAACCACCCAAGATATTCGAGGATAATCAATCCTGTATTCACATTCTTTCGAAATGGGAACATAAGCGTCTAAAACATGTGGACGTAAAATATAATTTCGTACGAGATCTGTATGAGAAACAACTAATAGCAGTCGAGTATGTAAGGACAGATGATCAAGTTGCCGATATTCTTACGAAGCCATTACCTAAGGATAAATTCATCAAGCTTCGCTCTGGACTTGGATTACGGTTAATTGGAGACCGATTGTAATAATTTTGTATTTTTGTTTAAATTGAGGAGGTGTGTTGAGAATATCAATTTAAATTAACGAACAGTTTGTTTTTAGTAATAGCCAATAGATGGCGTTGAATTAACTTTGTAACCCAGTTGGTCGCTTGTCTCTTAAGAGACACTGTCTTTATGCGTTTCGTGATGCTTGCCTCTTCTTCGCCGATAGAGAGAAAGAGAAAGCAATACAAATATAGTCATTCCGATACTCCAGTCGAAATGCGGCAATTTGTCACTAGATACCGCGAGCGGTATGTACACAATGACAGTTGAAATATACACAAACTTTCTGTTGTGAAAATTGTTCGCGGTGTCGATAAAGTCTTAAAAGCAAAGAAAGTGAAAATATAAGTTTTCCGCGATTGAAACTATTGGTGTAAGTGTGAAAATTAAGTTAATTTTCAGTAATTTTATATGAATTAACAGTGAAAATACATTTCAGGTGCTTAACATCAACGCAGAGGATACTAGATTAAAGCGTAAAGGTAAGAAAATCATTTGTTGTATGTATGAGCATAGTGAAATTGAAATTAGTTGTCAGCTACTTAATCATAGTTAAAAAAGCCGGAGAAAAATATGTTCACAGTATTCCTACATCGTCACGACAGCCCAAGTCGGGCCTGGCCTCCTGAAGTCGTCGCCACCAATCGTCTCGATCCAAAGACCGCGTCCTCCAGTAGCTAATTTTCAAATAGCTTCGTTGATGAACGAGTGTTCCAATCTCTGCCGTTGTTTGCCTGCCGGCCTCTTAAGGCACGCGTCCACTAGGGCGGACGGGCCACATCGCAAAAATTCTTCTGCCACATATTGTTATGGAAATGCGTCCACTGAACGAGACTCGTGACGGAACGGAGTACACAGAAAAAAAATGCTCGCCGAACCATGGCGATGCGGCCCGCCTCTAGTGGACGCTACCAATCGCTTTGCCAATAAGAGCAAGTTCAGGAATTCGTCTGTCTTCCATCCGCTCTACATGAGCTGTCATGATTGTATCTTATTCGCCAGTCCGTTCCTTCCTTTATAGGTCGGACAATTTGTCGGAGGACATTTCTTTCGAATGTCTTAATTGGTTTTTCGGAAGTTCGCGTTTATGTCCATGCTTCGCTGTCATAACAGAGCACACAGGTCGTAGGTATAATAGATTTATATATTTGCAGCTTCTTGTTCCGTTTCATGAATTTAAAGCTGGATGGCATTGAGGCAACCATCATAGGCCAACGCCATCAAAACTTTGAGTTCCTCACTATATGTAGTTGGGATGACCTCATATCAACCGAGGAAAAATTAAAAGATGACACAACATGGCGAAGATCTTTTGTAAGTCTAGAATTTAATTCCATTTTTGAGATATACGCTTCTAATTTTTTTTTTAATTAGATCAAATATGCAAAGCATATTAAAGGCAGTGATCTTAGTATTTGCACGGCCTTTAACAAATTGATTAAAGACGAAGCCGTTCGAAACTGCAATTGGGACGGTACAAGGGGAAGCTACAGTGCGAAATCATTCAAACTATTTTCAGAAGTGCTATACGGTAAGAGTTAATCAATATATGATAAATAAAACGAAACTTATTAATGTCATCGTTATTTTACAGAAGCATGGTGCGACGATGGAGGCTATCACTTCTACTTCCAAGAACTCAAAAAATGCTTGCGCCTGGCTCGTGACCGCATCGATAAAAGGAAGAGACGGGGACAGACTGCAATATAAAAAAATGTTTGCGCCTGGCTCGTGACCACATCGAAAAGACGGGCACTGAGTGTAATACCTATCTAATAACTTTTTAATTTTTGTTTTGTTAACATTTTTTTTAAAAAATGAATTTAGTAAATACATAATGAATTTAATTTAAATATTGTTTTTCTTATCTTCTTTCATTTTGCAGCAAGAATATGAAAAAATAATGATCTATTACACAACAGATGGCGCTATTGCCAAAGCCATTTTTCTATCGAGACATTCGCAGACATGTCTTCGAGATTCGGGGAGCATTTGTCTCGATACCGTGTATTTTTCCCATAAGACGTCTCGAAGAATCTCGCAGACAGGCCGACATAGTCTTCGAGATATCTGCGAGATTCTCGCAGACGCGACCAACTGGGAAGGTTTTGCTATCTGTCATAACTCAACCTCTTCCGGTTCTTTATCTTCTGTTAAAACGCACGCGTCGCATCTTCGAAATAAAAAGACTTTGGTTTTTTCTTAACTTTGTATTTTTCATTTTGTTTGTTCCAGCTTGCCACCAGCCACTCTTAACAAAAATCAATAAGCACAGGTTGAAATGGAAATTCAACAGCTGATTCTGATTTTTGTCTCAAAAATGTAAAAAAAAACCAAGAGAGGGCAGTATAAAATTTTTATCACCAAATCAAATTTTTATGAAATTTGAACCTCGTACATATAAGTATTTAATTATGAAAGACCTGGTTTTATAAGAAATTGTACTGTTCAGGATTTCTAAAACATTATACTATTAAATTATAATCCAGTAACGTTTAAACTACCACTATATTGAATAGGAAAATTCAGAATCAGCTGATAACGACGAGGCTTACTTTGACAAGTGCCGCTAGCAATATAGATACTAACACATGCATGGTCACGACGGACCCTAGATTGACATTTTCTGTATACTCTATTCCCGAAAATTACCTCAGGAGCTCGGTAATACCTTATGAATAACTGCGGTGTCATCATGAATGTAGTGTCGGCGGTTCGTATGAGACCAACTCAAGAATTTATAGATTACAATCTGCTTGTACAACTATATCTGGTGGCTGTAAATCTCCATTAATTATTACAGCTGGCTGTCAATGCTTGATCTTTATATTTTTTTATTTTATATTGACGAAGTTCATTAATTTGAATTCCCTATGAGCGCGTTTTGCATATGTTGCAATTTGGAAGGGCCTCGACCTTCCTTTTCTTTCTTGTTTATGTTGTAATAAATAACTTCACGATATTTCTATAATCATATGCATATATTTTCAAGCACAAAAAAAAAGTATTGTAGATAATAAAAGGAAGAAAAACACCACAAAATTACTCTTCCTGTTCAGTTTAATAATAAATGCGAATAAAAACTGGCTAAATTATCGTATTCAAATGGTTTAACCATTCCTTAGAGATCACAAACAAGACGATTAGGATGCTCATGAGGCGGCTGCTAATGGTGGTGTGGTATTTGTTTGATTAGCTGATTGCAGACAAAATCCATGATTCAACGATGGTGACGATGTTTATCAGCGGATTGATGGCGCTGTTGTTGTTCACATAACTTATCTTCAAAGCACGACACTATCCAGGTATTGAGGGCGATAATGTAGCTGAGGGCGTGATGTACCTGTTGCTGGACACAACGTTGTGGTGTATGATGCGAGGGTTGTCGTTGCTGTTGTGAGGATGTTGTTGTTATAGGCCACCCAACGTAGTCATTTTTATAAGGAATGCATCGGATGTACATGAGCGAGACACGGTTACGGGTCTTTCCACAAACCTTCAAAAGGGGTATGAACAAGAGTTTCCTAATATGATCTTAAGAATACTAACCTACAAATCGGCGAGATAACTCTTGGAGATTGGTGGCGATGACGGTTCTGAATTGATGAGGTTGCTGCCGGGGGGGAGGGGAGGATTATATTAATGACATTGGTCGTCGTCGTCTGCACGTGGCGCCGATGGATTTCCTGCTCTTGGAAATCGAGTTTCGAATCAATCCTGCATGTGAAGGAGGAAACAGTACCGATGTATGAGCCATTTGCCACCTTTTCCACTTGATGGCCACCCTAAACAAGACCTTAAGACAATAATCCTCAGGTCGTTTCACTGATCCGGTGAAATTTTTCTTTCCCCCCTTTTTTTTCGTTTAACAATTCGATTGCAGTTTAAGAATTCAGTCACTGAATAAGGTAACATAGGTTGAAAGAAACACGACACGGTCCTCTCCAAAGGATTAAATCACATGTTCGAGCGAAAATTTTACCACTATTGAGTACGCACCAGCTGGGAAGAGTCCAATACACTAAGAATTTTAATTAAAGCTAGATTACGAAAACAACAGAAAAGAAAGAATTGAGCCGCTTTGGTTTTAATTTAACTGCGAAAGGGTCCGGGTTTCGACATTTTTCATGTCTTCCCAATCCGCGTGGCCGCATGGCGGCGTTTTGTTCTCGTTTTTTTTAATTTTTTATTATTTTTTTTTTCTTTATATTACTTCTTTTTTTTGCTTCCAGCCTTAACTGTGTTACAGGTGCCCCGAAATGAAAAAAAGGAATAGAGTTAGTTTAAATTTGAGTGGATAAATGAAATAATTATTATCTTCGTGGTCTCCTGAATGCACCCAATGTGACGTCCATGTACGTCGCACAATCGCTCCGGGCACCTAAAAAGACATTCGTACGCAATCATTAGTCATGAATTTTGTTAAATGAGTTAATTTTGGAAGAAAATACACGGAGAAGAGGCGGGAAGATGAAGGAACTAGGAGTACGAATGTAACACCAGGGTAAGTTAGAATTAGGTTTAGTTATATGTAGGAAAACAGGAATTACAATCAAAACAAAATCGAATTAACATTGGTAGGTTTAGGATTTAGGTTAGGAGTCAAAAGTAATTTTGGATTTATTAAAATTTAACGGAAGCGGTACTCACGAGAGATTACGATTCGATTACGCAGTCAACATCTCAACATCTATCATGACTTACTTACGTCCACCGAGGGTTACTCCGTCCTGCGTGACTACTGAGTCCGTCCTGCTTCCAGTACACACCTAAGAACGAAGGAAGATGGAATTACCTGAATATGTTTGGAAGTAAACTAAAACAAACGAACTACCACCGAGCACGATAACAATTAAACAAGCACGAACAAAACACAGGGAACACAGTAGACAAGTATCTAAACAATAAACACAGCACAACACCGCACAACGTAAACATAACAACAAGAAACGTCAACCAACGATGTAAACAATCAACATGGACGAGCACTGCGCGATCGCGAAAGTGGAGTCGATAAGGCAACCCGATGGTTTGGATCCATGATGAAGTATTAAAAGCTAAAAGAAGTATTTATTAAAGGTGGGCTTTGCAATTAATCTGCACCTGAGAGAAAGGGAAAGTGAATACGAAAAAAAAGCGCTCGTTGACCTTGTGCAAAGTGGATACGAAAAACGATCGTTGACCTGGTGCAAGCTAAAAACGGAATTATTCGCGAGGAAACGGGGATATGGAAGCTTGGCGAGATTTCGCGGAAGGTAATTGGCAGTGAAATGGTCTCTTAAAACTGCGGGTGCGGAGCTGGAAGGTTGTAGGACGAAACGCGTGAAGCGAACGAGAAAGTAAAGGAAGTGGTGTAAGGAAATCGAATTGGCGAGTTACCGAAGCGAAGTGAGGTGGTAAGATTGATTTGAAGAATACAGCTGTCGTCGAAGAAGCTGTCCGGAGGAGTGCCTGAGAACAAGCATCGCGGGACAACGCACCAGCGGCGCCCTAGGTTAGAAGGTATAGTGTTGAGGTAGTTTAGCGCATTTTAGAGACTAGTAAATTTATATTAAATATTTGCATACTTTAAATTTTTGAATTAACTCTCGTCATTTTAATTATACTCGAAAATCGAAGTACGTTTCTTTCTTTTGCTGTTTGTGACGTGTTCCAGCTTCTTCTCCGTGTCGGGTGGTAGTGACTAGATTTGATATTTCCTCGAACTAGTGGTTCGGTCGGGGAAACTTTGTGAGAACGGGTTCCTTAAATTCAGGAACCACTGGCGCCCACGACCCTTCTCTGGGTTCGGCCGGACCAGGATCCGTCGCCCCGTTGTCGTGAGGGGTTCAAACAGTTTTTCCACGGGGAAAAACTGTAATATTTGGCGCCCAACGTGAAATTTTGAGCGAGGGAGCGATTTGCCGTGATATTACTTTGAGTGCATTCAGTAGTTTTTTTAGTGTGTTTCTATAGAAATTTGAATTTTCGAACTTTTTTTTTCCGTAATTTGAGAAGATTTGATAGTGATCTTTTTGAGAAACAGTCGGTGAGTGTAAAAGTAGAGTGTTATTTTCTTTTCTTTCGGTTAGGGGTAGTGTAAGGGATAATGGCGACTATAGGCAAGATCTTGGTAGATAGACTAAGCCAAGATGAATTGGTCTACGAATTGGCGATTCGTGGAGCTAAGTCCGACACGATGGATGAAATGCGGAAGGCGCTTAAAGTGGCTTTGCGAATGGAGAAGGAGTCGAACGCATCGTTTTTGGCGCGAGAATACCCATTTACATTCTCCGAGGATTTACTGGCAATAGTGGCCAAGTGCTCAGAAATCCAAGAATTACTAGCGAAATTCAATGGAGGGGAATCGTCGGCAGAATATAAAAAAATCTGGACGAAAATCCATTTCTGTTTTAGGCGTTTGGAGGAGGCGGTGCCTTCCTATGCGGAAAGGGCGAAGAAAATGGAGGCTAAAGCAGCCATTTTACTGCAACTAGGGGAGTTACACGAAAAAATAGGTCTGGTTTCTTCAGAAGAGGAGGAAGATGAAGAATCGAGTAACGTTCTCGTTTCAACGCGTCCCGATTTTTCAAATAAAATTTCGATTGCGAAGTGGGATCTAAAATTTTCGGGGGAGAGAAATACGATCTGCTCATTTCTCGAACGGGTGGAAGAGTTGAGGGTGGCCCGAGGAGTATCGAAATCGATTCTATTTAGAGCATCGATCGATTTGTTTGAAGGGAAAGGCCTTGTATGGCTGAGGGCTAATAGGTCTAAATGTAGGAACTGGGATGAGCTGGTAGCGGAAATGCGCGCTGAATTCTTACCCCCCGACTACGATGACCGTTTAATGGAAGAGATCAAGAGGCGGACTCAAGGGAGAGACGAGTCTATTGGAGTGTATGTAGCGGTGGTGGAAAGCATGTTTAAGCGTCTCTCGACGACGTGTTCCGAGGTTGAAAAATTAAAAATCCTGAGGAGGAACATTAGCCCCTTTTATCAACCCCAGCTTGGATTGACAGAAATTAAATCAATAGGGGAACTGGTAAAGTTGGGTCGGTCCCTGGAAGCTACCAGATTGTCTGTGGAAGCTTTTCTGCCTCCTCCAGGCCGCCGAACAGCAAATTTGCTGGAGCCAGACTTAGCCTACGTAGACTCGGAAGACCATATGGCAACTGAAGTACATAGTTCCGAAACGAATGGTATTCAGCTAGGTTTTGTTCCCAGGAAGATCATTTGCTTCAACTGTAAAAGGGAGGGTCATGTGTCCCGGGAGTGTCAGGATGACAGGAAATGTTTTGGCTGTGGGAAGGTGGGGGTAATTCGGAGTAGATGCTCTGTGTGCAGTCCAAACTCGAGTCAGCCGAAGGTCCTTCAGGAAAACAAAAATATTGTCTCGGAGTCGGGAAATGCGAGTCGTGCTCACTAAGGGACGGCAAAGTGAGTGCGGAAATTGAGACGACGCCGCCAATTAGTTTCGATTTGACTCCTAAGGAGGGGGATAGTCGGCCACATTTAAAGGTGACAGTTTTCGAGGCGGAGTTTATCGGGTTGCTGGATTCGGGGGCATCACGCACCATATGGGGAAGGGAAGGTTGGAGGATCCTTGAGGAACAGGGAGTAACCCTTAGCTTGGCGAAGTCGCCATCGGTAAAATTGGAGAATGGGGACGAATGTGCGGTAGACGGAGTAGTGTGGCTACCAATGACTATGAATGAAAGAACGCGTTGGATGGAGTGTTTGGTCGTACAGAGATTGCCACATTCGCTTATTCTCGGAGCCGATTTCTGGGTGCAGTTCGGCTTGGTAGTTGACTTGCGGCAAGCGCAGTTGGATTTTGCAGGACAACCGATGCTTGCTACTATTGAATGCCTTCATTCAAAATCGAAAATGAGTCCAGAGGAGGGAAATCAATTGGAGAAATTGATTGAGGAAGAGTTTGGTAAGATGGGGGATGGCTTAGGTCGAACATCGGAGGTAGAACACATCATCACCACAAAATCTCCTCCGATCAAGCAGCGTTACTACCCAGTTTCACCTGCGGTACAAAAACACATCGACCAAGAGCTGAAAGACATGCTGAGGGATGAAATTATTCGCCCATCCAACAGTGCATGGGCCTCCCCGATCTTACTGATCAAGAAAAAGGACGGCAGGTTTAGATTTTGCGTGGATTTCCGCAAGGTCAATAAGGTGTCCGAGCGGGACGCCTACCCGCTTCCGTATGTGTCGGCTACCCTCGACAAGCTGCGCGACGCGAAGTATTTAACCTCCATGGACATCAAGTCTGCGTATTGGCAGGTTCCAATGGCCGATTCGTCACGCCAATATACCGCCTTCACGGTACCTGGCAGGGGACTTTATGAGTTTCTTCGGATGCCGTTTGGGCTGCAGAACGCCCCGCAACGTGGCAAAGGCTCATCGATAGGGTGCTCGGGAGCGATTTGGAGCCTTTTGTCTTCGTCTATCTCGACGACATAATTATTGTAACGCAAACATTTACGAAACATCAGGAAATTCTGAGAGAGGTATTTCGTAGGCTAACAGCGGCAGGTTTGCGGGTGTCGAGGGAAAAGTGCGAGTTCTGTAGGCCAGAATTGCGTTATTTGGGTTATGTCGTCGATGAGGGCGGACTCCATGTAGATCCGGAGAAAGTAGAGAGCCTAGTTAATTTTCCTCAACCACGAAACGTGAAGGAAGTTCGTCAATTTTTAGGGATGGTGTCGTGGTACAGACGTTAACCTCTCTTTTGAAAAAGAATCGTAAATTTGCATGGGATGCAGATTGTGAGCGAGCGTTCTCTCAAGCGAAGGTTAAGCTGTCTACGGCTCCGATATTAACCTGCCCTGACTACGAACTGCCTTTTGTGATATAAACGGATGCATCGGACTACGGGTTGGGGGCGGTATTATCCCAGAATCATGTAGATGGGGAGCGAGTGGTGTGTTATTTGAGGCGGTCCTTGACGAGTTCGGAGAGAAAATATTCCACTACCGAGAGGGAATGTTTAGTGGTGCTCTGGGCTATAGAGAAGCTGAGACCCTATGTGGAGGGAACCCAATTTAGGGTAATTACGGACCATCACTCGCTCATATGGCTCAATAACCTTAAGGACCCATCCGGAAGGTTAGCAAGATGGGCGGTGCGGTTACAGCAGTATGATTACGAAATTATCCATCGAAAAGGTAAAGAGCATCTTGTACCAGATGCGTTATCGAGATCGGTGCCCATGGTGGACGTATTGTCGGTGGAGACCTCGACCGATGCATGGTATGACAAGATGATCACACTGGTGGAGAAATACCCGCAGAAATACGCTGACTGGATGCTACGCGATCGCGTACTGTGGAAGCACATTCCGTCGAAATATCCGGATCTTACGTCGAATCAGGATTGGAAGAGGGTGGTACCTAAGGGTGAACGGAAGACGGTCTTTAGTCAATGTCACGATGATCCGAAGGCTGGTCATCCGGGGGTGAAGCGAACTCTGGATCGAGTAAGTCGGGAATATTATTGGCCTAGAATGTCGAGCGACATCAAGAAGAAAGTGAACCAATGTCAGATATGTCAAGCTGTTAAGCCAGAGCGTCGGGCGCCTGTGGGGTTGATGGTATCTCGTAGTGGGGAGGCAACTCGACCGTGGGAAATGGTCTGTGTAGATCTTATTGGGCCATTACCTCGCTCCTCTAGCGGGTACGCGTACATTCTGACAGTGGTTGATTACTTGACTAAGTTACCACTCATTTATCCTTTGAGGGCGGCAACTGGAGCCGCAGTCACAAAAATATTGGAGGAACAGGTGTTTCTCCTATTTGGAGTACCCAGTTGGCTGATATGTGACAATGGGGTTCAATTTCGAGCCAAAGTGCTTCAAAAGATGGTTGAGTCCTATGGAACTGGAATAAGATACACCGCATTTTATCATCCTCAGGCCAATCCGGCAGAAAGGATAAATCAAAACATTAAAACAATGCTTAGAGCCTACGTATCGGAGAACCATCGGAAGTGGGACGTAAATTTAGCGAAAATAGGATGTGCTCTTCGTACTTCAACTCACGAAGTGATGAAAGTCACACCTTATTTTCTGAATTTCGGTCGCGAGATGACGATCAGTGGTCGAGAATGGCCTCAACCGGGCATAGAGACGGGTACGGGGGATCCACTAATCTGGGCTGAAGCATTAGGAAAATTGCGAGAAGAGGTACTCGGAAGGTTGAAAAAAGCAGCGGAGCGCAGCAAAGGGAGATATGACTTACGGAAGCGTGATCTAAGTTTCCTTCCTAATGATGTCGTATGGAGAAAGAACTACGTGCTTTCAGACGCAGCTAAATATTTCTCTGCTATTCTTACCCCAAAATACGCCGGACCGTTTAGGGTGGTATCACCGTACACATATGAACTTGGGTTGGACAACGGTAAATCTGGGGGCGTGTGGCATGCCAAGGATTTAAAGCCTTACGAAAAGGAGATACCGAACTAAATCTATTTAGTAGTCAAGAGGAGAATGGGATGGATACTGAACCCAATCATTTGTTAGATTGGGTAACTAGACGGGAGCCGAATTCCGGAAAAGTTCAAAGTTAAAGGAATAAGGGTACATATGGTTCTAAAATTGAAAAATAAAAATAATAAGGAGTATTACCAAAGCCATATGAAATCGTCCGCGGTGTCAAATTATCTCCTACACCTAGAATTCAAGGAATTCTTTTTTAGTAAGGGGGGAGTGTTACAGGTGCCCTGAAATGAAAGAAAGGAATAGAGTTAGTTTAAATTTGAGTGGATAAATGAAATAATTATTACCTTCGTGGTCTCCTGAATGCACCCAATGTGACGTCCATGTACGTCTCACAATCGCTAAACAAGCACGAACAAAACACAGGGAACACAGTAGACAAGTATCTAAACAATAAACACAGCACAACACCGCACAACGTAAACATAACAACAAGAAACGTCAACCAACGATGTAAACAATCAACATGGACGAGCACTGCGCGATCGCGAAAGTGGAGTCGATAAGGCAACCCGATGGTTTGGATCCATGATGAAGTATTAAAAGCTAAAAGAAGTATTTATTAAAGGTGGGCTTTGCAATTAATCTGCACCTGAGAGAAAGGGAAAGTGAATACGAAAAAAAAGCGCTCGTTGACCTTGTGCAAAGTGGATACGAAAAACGATCGTTGACCTGGTGCAAACTAAAAACGGAATTATTCGCGAGGAAACGGGGATATGGAAGCTTGGCGAGATTTCGCGGAAGGTAATTGGCAGTGAAACGGTCTCTTAAAACTGCGGGTGCGGAGCTGGAAGGTTGTAGGACAACACGCGTGAAGCGAACGAGAAAGTAAAGGAAGTGGTGTAAGGAAATCGAATTGGCGAGTTACCGAAGCGAAGTGAGGTGGTAAGATTGATTTGAAGAATACAGCTGTCGTCGAAGAAGCTGTCCGGAGGAGTGCCTGAGAACAAGCATCGCGGGACAACGCACCAGCGGCGCCCTAGGTTAGAAGGTATAGTGTTGAGGTAGTTTAGCGCATTTTAGAGACTAGTAAATTTATATTAAATATTTGCATACTTTAAATTTTTGAATTAACTTTCGTCATTTTAATTATACTCGAAAATCGAAGTACGTTTCTTTTTTTTGCTGTTTGTGACGTGTTCCAGCTTCTTCTCCGTGTCGAGTGGTAGTGACTAGATTTGATATTTCCTCGAACTAGTGGTTCGGTCGGGGAAACTTTGTGAAAACGGGTTCCTTAAATTCAGGAACCACTGGCGCCCACGACCCTTCTCTGGGTTCGGCCGGACAAGGATCCGTTCGTCCCGTTGTCGTGAGGGGTTCAAACAGTTTTTCCACGGGGAAAAACTGTAATAACTGGTCTGGCTAACGGGAGGCCGATACCATGTACCTCCGCGTGGCTAGCTAATGCTCAACACGTTGCTAAATAAACGAGGTTCGCGGACCGTTGTAGGTACGCGTCGCGGACCGCAACTAACGGTAATTTGGCTTAAAACAACGAAAATATCGCTGATCATCCGGAATTTTTACCTGTTTTATGTTGTGTCGGGGCACCTCAGTCGGTTTATCTGCTGCTGCTATTCCTTGAACGCCAGAAAAAAAAACGAGAGCCCGCACTTGAGGAAAAAAATTACTTATGCGTGATTATCTAGAGTTGGTTCTGGTTCGCTCGTTGAAGGGTCTGGTGCTGCTATTTCGGCTTCTGTTCTCGGTGATGGTTGGCGATCGACTGGGACGAGAGATCGTTCTCGCTGCTGGATGTTGTTGTTTTTTTCTGCCGCCGCCGATAGATCTGGCGCTGCGCGCGTTAAGTATTTTTTTATCACGAATCGGTGGCGTAGTATTGCCACAGCGGCTCGTTACATATCGCTTTGCCTAGGAATGAGTATAAGATTTGTACGGTTATTTCAAGGTGTTCGGCTTCTTTTTTCACAATTTTGAATGCTGTTTTTCGAATTTTCTGAAATTGGAGTTTGGTTAGTGTCGGTCAAAAGATCAGAACTATTTCGACGACAAACCTTTTCGATGTTTCTGTAAATTCCATACACCAGACTCACGGCAGTAATTCTTAATTAGCATGGTCAACGATTCGTCCTTAATCGTGATGTGTTTATCTTCCAAGCCACAATTGTTCATTGCTTGCGGTATTGGAAATTGCTTGGCAATTGCAATTTTCTCTTCAGCCACGTAGCCTTCAAAAGAAATCGGTCAATTTAACTTAAGTAAACTAAAAAAACTAATAGAATATATTACCTGACATTTCAATCATTTCCATTCGATCTCTCAACGGCTCCGGTAAACCATCAATTACATTGGCCGTGCAGATAAACAAAACATGTGAAAGATCAACAGCGACGTCCAGGTAATGATCAAGAAAATTGGCATTTTGTTCTGGGTGTAAAAGCTCTAACAGCGCCGAACTGGGGTCACCTTGGTATCCTCTAGAATAGCAAATATTATTTGTAACAACGAATTTAATTTTGTCTTTAATTTCGCTCGTACTTTCCGATTTTGTCAACTTCATCGATTAAAACAAGCGGATTTTCAGTTTTCGTTTTCTTCAAACACTGAATCAGTTTGCCCGGCATGGCTCCGACATAGGTACGTCGATGTCCCTTAATTTCCGCCACATCCGTCATACCGCCTACACTGAACCGAAAATATTCTCGATTTAAGGCACGCGCAATCGATCTTGCTATACCAGTTTTATCGACTCCCGGTGGACCATGGAAGCAAAGAATTTTTCCCTTCAATTGACTAACAGCGATAAATTCTAAAATTCGTTTCTTAATGTCTTCCATGCTATAATGGTCTTTTTCTAATATCGTAACAGCTTCGTCGATGCTGAGATTTTCTTTGCTCATAACACCCCACGGCAATGATGTCAGCCAGTCCAAATAGTTCCGAGTAGCAGTTTAATTAAAAAACAACCCCAAATATAACCTTAACTCGATCACCAATTACAGGAACTCACTTGAACTCCGAACTGCTGACAGCGATGCTCCTAAATCGCATAATAAATGGGATTGGCGACCACTCTTTGATTCTGATGGAGCATCTGCTGCAGACTTTCTCTGTCCGATAAAAAGAATGTTGTTACAAAAATTCTACAAAGAACGCAAAACTAATTCTAGCTATACAACGGATTCATGGTGATTATATCGCGAATTGTTTTGATCACTTCCTGCGTTAGACGTACCAGGTCCCTGGTTTACTTGTCAATTTGACATTGTAAAGTGTCAATTCTCAATTTCGAAAGCAAGAAGAAGAAGAAGTTCGAAAGTTTTCTTTCAATGTGTATGTGAACTTTTTATTAGATTTTTTTTTAAGATTTCTAATATTCATTTGAAATATTGTACTTAAAATAAATTTTTTTCGTAGCTTTCCAGTGCCTATAAATCTATTAAAAGCATTGGTTTTTTATGGTGATTTCTTTTCTGCAAAAAAATGTGACCCGTTTCTGTCCTCAATTTTTGTTCTAGCAGTTCCGCTGTTCTATTCTCAAATTTTTTTTGACCTGCTAGAAAAGGGGGTTTGAGTCCGTGGCTAAAATTGACCTGAAAACTCGCATTTCTTGCCCCGAAAATTTCGGCGGTGCAACTCCTTTAACCTCAAATGTGCGTAAGAAACGATGAAAATAAGAAAAAAATATCATACGACACAGCGGCAAACGATTTAAAAGCATAAATTAAACTGTCCCACGGGTCATACGGTAATTAGAAATCATACGGAGTGTAGTGTAAATATATTTAAATTTTCATAATAGCTTTTTGACCTGAAAGCGTTCTATTGTAAATTGGCCTGTCAGACGGAACTGTCTAAAAAGAGGGCAGAACTGCAATAATTTTGCATCTTTACAGGTCACATTTTTTTTGAGAAAAGAAATCACCATTATTATAGTGTTTCTGAAAAAACATCGGCAGTTTTTTGAATTTAACGTTTTTTGACGGTCTCGCGGAGGCCGGACCATATTAGTAGTGTGTCTTGTGTACATGGAGTGACCATAGTTATGGGCAGGGTTACAAGGAGTTAGAAACGTCACATGTCACCCGAATTATCAAGTGGCCAGTATTTTTGAATATATTGCGTGTCAGTTAAAAGTTTTGAAGAATCTTATAGTTATTTCACCAGACGTACTTTGCTGTTTTCACCTGCTTACACCAGAGGCGCTGCATGTATTTTCTGAATCTTAGATCAGGTAAAGCCTTGGCAGAGTATGGAATGGCTGATAACTTGACCTTTCGTAATGAAATCTGGTTGGGTTAGTGACCACCCGTTTTTGTATTAGTGGCAGCAGTGCAGGTCCACATATTTGCATGCTCTCATATTCCAAGAAATGCTAAGAAGTAAACAAAGTTTGTATGCAAGGAAACTTTGATCAAAATGTACATTTTATAACTTTAATTGAAATGTATTCTTCATTAATATTAACTACAGTAGAACTACAGATAATTAGAATCGGTTTACTTGCCTGACGAACGATTTATTTTGCCGGAGCTCTCTTCGGTTTCGGCAGCCATCGAAAGAACACTTCATGTTTCTTTTTAAATAGTTTATCGCACGAATCACTGGCAGCAACAAATTTTACACAATCTAAATTTTATAATAGTTAATTTTTTTTACTAAAATCTTTACTGAAACTGACTAAAACACACAATTCGGTAAACTTTCCTTGAAATACTTGTAGCTCGGTTGTAAACAAACTTGACAGTTGGGCCCCAAACACCAAACTTGCGTCATGCTTGCCATCTCACTTCCACTTCAAACTGTTTTTTTTTTCATTATTTTTCCGTCTCCTTCTTTTGACACCCCAGCACCGAAAAACCTCTAGTATCTCACTTGCTCTGCCGAACACTTTTCGGTTTTCTCTTTCTCTAAAAAAATTACGTTCACGTACACGACTTTTATACGTATCACCACCGGGAGAGATATATAGTACTGGGAGAGATATATAGTAAATTTGCGAATGAAAATTTTCATCGAGGTCCGTACGGAGCTTTAACCTCAGAAGATTTCATATAGGAACTGAAGAGCATTTGCATTTTACGAAACTGTACCACCGATTTTCAGTTTAGCCAAATTTTGACGTCCTGAAGGAGCTGTCTACTATTATATAAACAATAGAACTGAAAGGAGAAAAGTATGTACTCGCAAAGGTAGGAAGTGGGATTGGTATACAGACGACTTCTATTTCTAGTTTTTTGGTCGAACTTTTTGCTTATCCTTGTTTGTTGCATATTTGTGACATAACACATGGGAGCTATAGCTCTTATTAAAACATGACTAATAGCGTTATTATATTATAATCACTTTAATTCAGACCATTTGTTATGCCCTAGACACACGGCAGCGTTAATATCGTATTATCTGCCATTTCGCTATTTAATCGACTTAATACGCAATTATTTGACTATTATCTCACTAAAGCCTAGTACGGACCTCGATGAAAATTTTCATTCCCATACCAAATGCATGTAAAAAAAACGGATGAAAATTTTCATCGCAAATTTTTGCGTTGGGTTTCTGTTTGCGGTACGGAGTTCAAATGAAAATTTTCATTCGTTCTGACAGTTTACGTATTCGCCACCAGATGGCTCTGAAAGCATGGAGACCATATTTTTCCGTCCAATTAAATGTGCCGCTATTTAATTTTTCATTGCCGGGATGAAAATTTTGACATCTTATGTCATTCGTTTGAATTTATTTGTCAGAATTTGTCTTGTGATTTCAATTTAATTTTTATGGTAATAGGGCCCATATATTAATGTCCATGATACTACATTTTCAAAAAACCGTCACTTTGACAATTGTAAAAGTCAAACAGAAGATCAGCTGTTTACTTCTCCCCATTATTCTACACAACGATTTTTTCATCGTGGAGATGGGAGAGATATATAGTAAATTTGCGAATGAAAATTTTCATCGAGGTCCGTACTGAGCTTAACTAAGGGTAGGACACCCCGGTGTAAAAGCTCGAAAAAAATAGAGACCAAAATTATTTTGAAAGCACCATGGGATCCAAGGATGCCAAGGGATCTTGCGAGTCAAAAACACACGTAAAATAATTATGAAGGAATATTTTGTTGTTTATTTTTATTGATTGTCATGGTAACCTGAAAGGCTTGGATCTTGAATCCAATGGCGTAGCAAAATAACGTTATATTTGGGGGGGCATTTCGTACATGCAACTGTAGTTAGAAAATAAATATTTATTAAAATATTCATTTCTATACAAATGCCTTGCATCGAAAGAAATCTTTTAGACGACTACTCTCCATTGAGTTTACACCAATATAGCATTAGTGATAAAAGTAAATCTGACGAAATATCGAAATTTGGTGTTTATCAAAAAAGTACGGATTTGAAATCGAACGAAGCCTCATACCACGAAATATCTAAAATATGTTTGGTCGATTTGTAAGGCTAAGTTCGTTAACGGACAAATACGTGCTCATCTAGAGTATTATAGGATTTGCTTGCAGCTGACCGTGACTGCAGTATGTTTATTTTATATATCTATTTAATATAATAATAATCAATGGCGCAACAGCCCGAATCGGGCCTAGGCCTTGAAGTAATGCTAGAGTTACTTCATTGCGAGACCAGCGGAACAATACTATCTATTTAATATGGTAGGTTCAAAAATTTAAAATGTGCGCGAAAATCAGTTTAGTACGTTCATGCACCTTTTACTTCGACATGCGCATAAAACATCTAGGCTCTTTTTTATTGTGGAATGTCCCATTCTTTTATAATACATAATCTAATATACCAACTTATTAGAGGTGGAAAAATATCGATAGTCGTCTCAATCGATATGAGGCGATATTTTCCCACAATTTATCGATAGTTATCGATATTCAGGTTCAGAAGTTTTCCTCTTAACTAGCCCAGAAACTTTCATGGATACAACGTTATAGCTATCATGATAACCAGAATCAGATCGGCTGACGTCGATGTAGTGTAGTGGCATTGACGAATAATGGAAAAATTCATGTACAAATTGCAGTACTTTATAAAAAAATAATTTTTTTTACAAATTTAGAAGAATGATTTATTTTTATACTCTAGATGAAATCATATAGAGTATTGTAAGTTTAATCCATCCCGAAAAGCTTGTAACGCATAGAACTGAGCCTTGGACGAAAAAAAGTTATATATATACGTACATATATTATACCTATATTTGGGGCCAAAGCCGCCAAATCCGCTTGCTGTCCGTCCGTCCGTCTGCACGATAACTCAAGAACGCGTTGACCTAGGAAGTAGAAATTTTGTCATAACTTGTAAAATAGAAAAAGTAAGGTTTAGTTCGTTAATGAGCGATATCCCTCCACTCCCACTCCCATACAAGAGTCCTTAAAACACGTTTTCACAATTATTGCTCGAATGCTTCAAGTTAAGAACTTGAAATTTTGCATACTTAAAGTTCACAATGTTTGAAGGGAAAGTTCTGAATATGATGTAATACAGCAAACCGAATGAGTTCTTCGTGTATCAGTCAAGAAAAGTCCTTAAAAAATGTTTGCAAGTTACATAATGCATTATAACTCCAGTACGAGTTGAAGAAGGGATTCAAAATTTTACAGGAATTAGTTTTATATCAAAAGCAAGACTGAGTCGGATGGCGCCAACTAATGATAGTTGGCGCCATCTAATGATAGTTGGCGCCATCCGTCGACTCTTTCGGGTAGCTGTCATAAAAAAGTCCTTAAAACACGTGTTCACCATTATTGAACGAAAATTTTAAAACGCTTTAGGTTACGACTTTGAAATTTTGTATACGTTGATTTTATAATAGTCGCAGCTAAAACTATTAATATGAATAATATCCCATAAGTTGTTCATGTAGTTGCCATACAAAAATTCTGTAAAATGTCCCAACTTAATGTATGGAACTCACTATAATTCAAGAAATCGAGTAGCCACTATACAATAGTTTGTATCTGTAAGTAAAAGGTCATGTAATAATTCCTTTGATATATTTTCAACTAAAATATAAATCGGAGTTCAGTATTTCATCTAGGGTATCATACGATTGGCTTGGAGCCGATCGTGACTGCGTTATGTTTTACATATTAAATTATTTTTGAAAAGTAGTGATTTTTCGGTTGAAATACTATTCAATTTAAGTTTATTATTTATAATACAGTATTGTTATCGATTTTTTTTCACGTATCATGACTAGTAGACACGAAAAAAGCAATAAAAATTTTCAGTCCGCCGTACGCCGACCGCCCCACGCTCAATTATTTGAAGGTTCATAGCTCTCAAACCAGTGGAGCTATTAAATTCAATTTTTTTTATTAATAGACATGGTAGACCCCTTGGGCAGGGGAGCATAGAAGTGGAGGGGATGAGAATTTTTCAAAAGTAACACGTTTCATATCTCAATAACAGTGTAAGATAGATGCTTCAAATGTTTTACCACAAGTAGGCCCAATAGAAACCTAGTAGGGAAAAAAAATGGAGGTGTGGGCGTAGAGGGTAAAGTTGGGAAAGAGTGAGAAGGAAAAAGTTCCGATGCTTATATCTTCAGAACCTATAATGGTAGAAAGCTGAAACTTGGTACAGTAGAGTCTCGCTAATCCGGATCAATTAAAACCACCCCCAATCCGGATTATGCGGGAATTCGGATTACCAAAGGTATATGCAAATTATTAAAGATAAACATTTACAAACGCTTATTCATTTACTACAACAAATAAAACATATAGTATCTCCAAAAAACAAAAACAATACTTTCATGATAAACGTTAGAAATAAGTAAAAAGTAATGATATATACATAAACTCAAAATTTAGTGAACGGAAAAACGCTCACAAGCCAAAGTTGGCTTGGTTGCACAGAGTACCAATACTTATTGCCATATGAAATATGTACATACATACATACAAAACGATGCATATGAAGTGTCTATGAGAATATTCGGGAATTTCCCGTTCTACACTTGTTTGATTTCACTGTATTGTTGATCATTGCTTTATTTAACATGCAATCCGGATTAGCGAAACTGTGGTCGATCCGGATTACAAGGAACATAATGGAAATTTTTAAATTTTTCATCCCATCCGGACTACCGAAGGATCCGGATTAGTGAGACTCTACTGTATTTAGATAGAGCTATAGTAGTGGCATGGTGGAAAAATAATTTTTTTTGGGGTAGTATGGTACGAGGGTGGGGGGTGTTTTTCCTAACTTTAGAACGGCTTATGCTAGAAATTTGAAACTCGGTACAAAAAAAAAGATCAGTGCAAATAAAATGCATGTATTTTCACGATTTTCGTCATATTTACTAGGTCTTTCCAAATATTGAATTCAAATTTATTCTACGGATTCTTCATATAAATACCTAGAAAGTGTTTTCAAGATTTTTTGAAACTCGACTCCTAAGGGGGTGTAAAGTGGTTGTATACATATTCATGAATTCCGCAATTTCTCTCAGGTCTGATCAGATATCGAATATCTTTTCACTTCCACGGGCTTTTTAACAACCACCTATTTTCAAGTTTTTTCCTTTTCAACTTTGTTGGGTCGTCGTTGCGAATCTTATGACTAAATTCGGCTCACTTACCAATGATACAAACTCCAATTTTGAGTTATTGGTTAAATGATCGAGGAATTGATTCATCCCGTGCACGGCTAAATGATGATAGGTGCGATTGTCGGGGAGCACCTGATTTGGAACCGTACGGGCCATGGAAAGCGAAACGTCTGATGCTAGTATTGTCGGCAGGATTTAAGCTTTACTTTAATTACATCTAAGTTCACTTCCACCGTTGAAACGTAATCGGAATTTTTTTTAAAAAAACAAAAATCATTCGCTTGATGTTTCAGTCAGGGTTCGAGCAAACAACACACAAATTTTGACAGCCGGTTGGCATTAAAATTTTCGAACTTCGTTCGGGTGCAGGGATGGGATTTCTTGGTAAATTGGCATAATTTCGTTGATTTGACAGTGAAATTGGTGGTTAATAAACTTTTGAGTGCTCGCTCGACTCCAATTGTTGTATTCTTTAAAAACTAAATTTTAACAATAATTTTGTGTGGTAAGGAAGTGTACGATTCCGGAAATTTCGTGGCACAATCGTGACCCAGTGTTAAAACGTTAAAAGGTCCATGTGGAGCTGTTGCGATTACAATTCAACTTTGCGATGAATTGTGATCGCATCAGCTCGACTGCGACCAACTTCACGGGAAGATATATAGATATATATAGGTAGATCTGCCTGTTGGGTTTCTGTAAAAAATTGATGTAATGATATTTATGATTTGGTCTGGTACTAGTTTTTCTACTTTTTAATGATCTATTCCATTATCTGTTAATGTACTCCACTAATTTTTTAACTCCGCTAATTTATGGCTTAGTGGCTGCCCTGTTTTTCTGTCACCATTTCTATCGTGCTGCATTTGCGAAACAACATGGATGTTCTGCATGTTGATTTGGGATTCGCTGAAGAATGCGATTTTCATCTGTTGACCAATCGCTTCTTTCCTAGTAAAATAGGCGGAAAGCCGGCTTGGCTCGAGTTGAAGAACTTACCCAAACCCGAAGATCTGTTTTGTGCGGGTTGCGAGAGGCAACTCGTCTTTCTGTGCCAGGTATACTGCTAATACTTTACTTAAATGTTCACTAATTTTTTCTGAATTACAGATATATGCTCCTATTGAAGATGATCCCGAGTGCTTTCATAGAACGATATACATATTCATTTGCAAGTCGGAAGGATGTTTCACTCCAAATTCCGCACAGTGAGCACCATATGGTACACATGATTGCCTAAATGATTGAGTTAACTTTTACAGAAATATTGTAGCGCTTAGAAGCTAGATTAGGCGTGAAAATAAATACTATCCCGCCATTCCTCCAGATGAAGAGCGGGAAATGGTATGTTAATCAAATCGTGATTCGGAGTTTTTCATTGGTGCTTTGTTTTCCAGTCAGCTATTGCACCATTAGCGAATTTGTGTAATGTCTGTGGATGCTTAGGTCCTTTGGTATGTTCCAGATGTAAGTTGACATTTTACTGTGGAAAGATTCATCAGCGGATAGATTGGACACATGGTCACAAACTTACATGCGAAGGAAATGCCTCAAACTACGCATCGTCATCAATTCTCTTATTTCCTGAATTTAATATTGTAATTGAACCGGAAACGGAAAATGAATCGTTAGTTTCTTCTAGCGAAATTGAGGACTTGGACAAGCGAAGACTTGCTGAATATGAAGACTTTATTAAAGATAGAAATTCCGGAAGTTTAACCGATATGCCCGAGTCAGAATTGGAAGAGTATGCGGCAAATAGTAATGACGATAAAACTTTCCGCAAGTTTAAGAAAATAGTTGCATTTAGTCCGGAACAGGTGCTCCGCTATCAACGTGGCGGTACCTTTCTTGCCATTAGAGAACCGGTCACTCAAGACCAGTCTGTACCATGCTGCGAAACTTGTAAAAGTAGTAGGATATTTGAGTTCCAAATAATGCCTCAATGTTTAAATTTCCTTAAGAACTCTGTAATGGATTGGGGGACAATTGTTGTCTACATATGCAAAAATAGTTGTGATCCAAAAGAGGGATATGTTAAGGAATATGTTGAAAAACAGGATGTAATATAAAGGAATATGCACAGAACTTTTTTTTACGTAATAAAACATATAATTATAATTTTTGATTAATATTAGTGAAAGGTGAAATAAACTATCAATTATAAAGCCTAGTACGGACCTCGATAAAAATTTTCATTCCCATACCAAATGCATGTAAAAAAACGGATGAAAATTTTCATCGCAAATTTTTGCGTTGGGTTTCTGTTTGGGTGTTCCACAATGAAAAAATCAGTTTGGGTGTTCACCACCAGATGGCACTGAAATCATGGAGACCATATTTTTCCGTCCAATTAAATGTGCAGCTATTTAATTTTTCATTGCCGGGATGAAAATTTTGACATCTTATGTCCTTCGTTTGAATTTATTTGTGAGTTTCTTTTTTCAAACCGACTTAAGAGTGTGTTTTCTCGAAAGTGGATATTTTAAGTTGTGCTTTTATTTTAAAACTTGTCTTGTGATTTCAATTTAATTTTTATGTTAAAAAAGGGCCCATATATTAATGTCCATGATACTACATTTTCAAAAAACCGTCACTTTGACAATTGTAAAAGTCAAACAGAAGATCAGCTGTTTACTTCTCCACATTATTCTACACAACGATTTTTTCATTGTGGAGATGGGAGAGATATATAGTAAATTTGCGAATGAAAATTTTCATCGAGGTCCGCACTGAGCTTAACGAAACTCAAATCGACCAAAAAACTCACATTCAGCAATTATAATACTCTACGAAGTACTACCCAACAGGCAGATCATACCCGTTGTTCACTTGCGTGATAATCACCCGTATTGCGAATGTCGCGGTCACGTCACTTCGATGCCGATGCGAAGTGTCACGTCGATCGAAAAAAGCGATTGTGTAACTCCATCGACGTGACTCAATGGCATTGCCATATTGATATGTATGTATCAGCTGTAAATTGTGAATTTAAGTTCTTGTATGCCTTCGTTTACAACTATGACATTATTTTTCTGCAATATCAAATGCTACATTCAAATTTAAGATGCGGATAATGTTTTTTTCTAAAGTGGAAAAGCTATACATCTTGTTAGGCCCAGTTTTGGCTCTCACTTCTGCTTGCATCTCGTGACGGTAGTCCCAAAGAATTTTACAGTGCCGAAAATTAGAGCCGTATTTCTTTAATGTGTGTCGATCTACACCGCTTTTAATGACGATTACTTGTTGCGAATCCATCAAAATAAGGAAAGAAACATCTTTTGGTCAAATCTATACTTGCATTTTTGCATCAACGTTAATTTTCTTCAGGCGTTACGGACTCGGAATGTCATCGACGAAAAATGACGATCAAAGTGAACGCTCGATGACAATCGACACTCACAATCGCCATTTCATGCGTCGTTATGGAAGTGACGCGACGTGACAATCACAATACGGTCGAATAAAAGTCTTTATGATGATTGACTATCTTTATTTTCAATGTTTCTTAAAATATATACCAAAAAATGCTTATTCTACATAAAATTTTTCTCACGAAAATTAATACAGTTATAGGAATTTATTCACACGGAAGGTGTTTATGTTAAGCCTAGTACGGACCTCGATGAAAATTTTCATTCCCATACTAAATGCATGTAAAAAAAAACGGATGAAAATTTTCATCGCAAATTTTTGCGTTGGGTTTTTATGGAGACCATATTTTTCCGTCCAAATGTGCCGCTATTTAATTTTTCATTGCCGGGATGAAAATTTTGACATCTTATGTCATTCGTTTGAATTTATTTGTCAGTTTCTTTTTTCAAACCGACTAAAGAGTGTGTTTTGTCGGAAGTGGATATTTTTGAAGTCGGAAGTGGATATTTTGAGTTATGCTTTTATTTTAAAAAGTGTCTTGTGATTTCAATTTAATTTTTGTGTTGTAAAAGGGCCCATATATTAACGTCTATGTTACAACATTTTCAAAAAATCGTCACTTTGACAATTGTTAGAGTCAAACAGAAGATCAGCTGTTTACTTCTCCACATTATTCTACACAACAATTTTTTTCATTATGGAGATAGGAGAGATATATAGTAAATTTTGCGAATGAAAGTTTTCATCGAGGTCCGTACTGAGCTTTACAGAAAAATTATATGCGTAACATAACGCCGATCATGTTCGGTCGCGTAACATAACGCCAAGCATGTTCGGTTGCGTTTGTTTTGTCTAGCCCGTAAACAATTTCTACCTTTAAGGTAAATTGAGGTCGCGGTTCGAATTACGCTTACGGTGCTTACATTACCAACAGTGCTTACAGTTGGTCCGAATTGTATGCGCGCTTACAACGCATATAATTCGGACCGATCGTATGCACACAAATGTCAGTTGTGTCAGTAATTTTAAAATGAGTTTTGAAAAAGTGTTTTAGTAGAAACGGTAATGGAAATGTGTGACAATGATAGCGATCTGGAGATGATATCTGGCTCCTCATCTTCATCTTCTTCAACAATATTGTTATAACTCATTTTTCTTCAATATATAAATATAAATTTAAATTTTAGTGTTTCTAAATTTTTAACCGTCAATGTGACAGATTGCAAAGACGTACACACAGTGCATATGCTAGAAACCGTGAGTAGTGTAAGCGCCAGAAATTAACTCGATTTAGAGTAGAGTTAAAAAATCGTTCGGCCATGTGGAGTGGAGTCAATTTTACTCTAATGACGTAATAGAGTTGCGTTCGAAAATGCCAGAGCAGAATAAGAAAGGGTAACTCTAGTCATGGGCAGGGTTACAAGGAGTTAGAAACGTCACATGTCACCCGAATTATCAAGTGGCCAGTATTTTTGAATATATTGCGTGTCAGTTAAAAGTTTTGAAGAAAATCTTTAGCTGCATCATTGTTTTTATTATTTATATCTTATAGTTATTTCACCAGACGTACTTTGCTGTTTTCACCTGCTTACACCAGAGGCGCTGCATGTGTTTTCTGAATCTTAGATCAGGTAAAGCCTTGGAAGAGTATGGAATGGCTGATAACTTGACCTTTCGTAATGAAATGTGGTTGGGTTACTGACCACCCGTTTTTGTATTAGTGGCAGCAGTGCAGGTCCACATATTTGCATGCTCTCATATTCCAAGAAATGCTAAGAAGTAAACAAAGTTTGTATGCAAGGAAACTTTGATCAAAATGTACATTTTATAACTTTAATTGAAATGTATTCTTCATTAATATTAACTACAGTAGAACTACAGATAATTAGAATCGGTTTACTTGCCTGACGAACGATTTATTTTGCCGGAGCTCTCTTCGGTTTCGGCAGCCATCGAAAGAACACTTCATGTTTCTTTTTAAATAGTTTATCGCACGAATCACTGGCAGCAACAAATTTTACACAATCTAAATTTTATAATAGTTAATTTTTTTTACTAAAATCTTTACTGAAACTGACTAAAACACACAATTCGGTAAACTTTCCTTGAAATACTTGTAGCACGGTTGTAAACAAACTTGACAGTTGGGCCCCAAACACCAAACTTGCGTCATGCTTGCCATCTCACTTCCACTTCAAACTGTTTTTTTTTTCATTATTTTTCCGTCTCCTTCTTTTGACACCCCAGCACCGAAAAACCTCTAGTATCTCACTTGCTCTGCCGAACACTTTTCGGTTTTCTCTTTCTCTAAAAAAAATTACGTTCACGTACACGACTTTTATACGTATCACCACCGGGAGAGATATATAGTACTGGGAGAGATATATAGTAAATTTGCGAATGAAAATTTTCATCGAGGTCCGTAAGGAGCTTTAACCTCAGAAGATTTCATATAGGAACTGAAGAGCATTTGCATTTTACGAAACTGTACCACCGATTTTCAGTTTAGCCAAATTTTGACGTCCTGAAGGAGCTGTCTACTATTATATAAACAATAGAACTGAAAGGAGAAAGGTATGTACTCGCAAAATTGATGTGAACGGACCCATTTTTTCATGTATCATCTTGTATACTTGTTGTCAACTTCATTACCTTTGCATTAAACTGTCAAGCTATCAAGACGTGTTTCTCTTCATCGTGGTTTATTTAATCGACTTTTTCTATAGCCATCTGCAACAGGTTATGGGCCCAGAAGTCGAAAGTTTAACCAGTGCAAAGTGTTGAATACGCGAGTGAGTTTATTCTCGAATAGTCATAATTTCAAACCGCGCGAATATCGAAAATGCCGAAGGGAGATATTCAGTTCGAAAAATTGAAAGGTAAAGACAACTATGTGGAGTGGAAAAGATCCATGCTTGCGTTTCTTCGCACTCGGAAGTTGGCGAATTGTGTCGCGCCAGCCCCTGATACGGAGGAAGATGAGGAAAAGCTGCAGGAGACCATGGGATGGATATATCTCGCGTGTGAGTCTGCGGTGACGAATCATTTTGACGATACAGCGTCTCCGCTGGCCATATGGGATTTATTGGCAAAATGTTTCGCAGAATCCGGACTGGATCGCGAAGTAGCAGCTATCGTCGGTTTGACTACCACCCGATTGGAAGATTGCGCATCAATCGAGGATTTCATTGGCAAGATGATGGAATCTTGGAAACGTTGTACTGACGCCAAGGTGATCATCGAGGACAGAGTCGTTGCTCTCATGATGATCGGCAGACTAGGATCGCAGTATCAGCCATTTGTGATGGGTCTCGCGGGTAGCGGTATAACTATTAATGTGGAGAAGGTCAAATCAATGCTGTTGTCTTTGACTCCGACGAGTGACAAGCAAAATACAGCTTTCTTTGGCAGCGGCTGTCGAGTTACGAAGCCGGCCAATGCAAGTGGCTCATGGAAGAGCAACGGAGGCGGAAAGCCAAACGTAAAGTGTTTCGGATGCGGTCAACTCGGACACTACAAGAGAAAATGTCCCTCAAGAACGTCGAACGGTGAGTCCAGAAAGACACCAGACGCGAAGTTCGTGAATGCATTTGTCACGGTCACGGGTGATTATTGCAACGAAGACTGGTTCATCGACAGCGGAGCATCGCGACATATGACGTTTCGTAAAGACATATTATCGGAATTTAGGAGCGTCGAATACCCGGATATTTCTATCGCAAACGACGAGCGTTTACCAGTGAATGGATGTGGAACCGCGCACATTAATATCAACGGAATCGACATTGTTATTCGGAACGTGCTGTTCGTCCCAAGACTGGGAACAAACCTGCTGTCTGTCGGAGCCATCGCCGATGCCGGCAACAGTGTATCGTTCAACAAGAATGTATGTGAAATCTTCAATGCTCGAGGAGAAAAGCTGATTCAGGCGAAGTCATACAACGGAGTATATCGTGTTGATGCACAGCATGTGAGGTGTATGCTTATAAAGAGCAACGAGGTGGTCGACTGGCATCGTCGATTGGGTCATCTGAGCTACGGAGGAATGGATCGATTGCGGTTAGCAAAAAGTGGAGTTGAATTCAGCGGAAGAAAGCAAGATCTGGATGGATGTGTCAGCTGTGCTGAAGGAAAGCAAACGCGTGCTGTTTTCAAGAAGGAAGAGGCCACGATAAAAACAAAGAATGTTCTGGAGTTAATCCATATGGACCTGTGTGGACCCATGGAAACACCATCGTTGGGAAAAGCCAGGTATTTCCTCGTTATGATCGATGATTTTACACGAAAAGTTTTCGTTTCCTTTTTGAGCGAAAAATCAGCAGTTGCAGAAGCATTCCAGAGCTTTAAGGCCAGGGTCGAAAACCAGACCGGATGCAGAATTAAACGATTGCGTTCAGACAATGGCACGGAATTTCGCAATCAAGTCATGGAATCGATTTGCTCGAGGGCTGGAATCATTCACGAAACGTCCGTCTCCTACACCCCTCAGCAGAACGGAGTAGCTGAGAGGATGAACCGCACACTTGTAGAGCGTGCCCGATGTATGCTTGCTGATGCAGAAATGGATAAGCGATTATAGGGTGAGGCTATCAACCACGCCGCATACCTGATTAATCGTTCGATCAATCGATCTAGCAGTAAAGGAACTCCAGAAGAAATATGGACTGGACAAAAGCAAAATTTGTCGGAACTCAAGATGTTCGGATCACCGGCAATGGTGCACGTGCCGAAGCAGAAACGCAAGAAATGGGACAAGAAAGCGATTGAGATGTATTTCGTGGGATACTCTGACACCCAGAAGAACATGCGTTTTTACGACCCGTCAAGCGGACGCGTGATCATCAGTAGAGACGTAACGTTCTTAGTACCAAAGCCAGTAAGATTAGGATCGTTATTCGTTGCGGACAGCAGCGAAGACGAGGTTAACGATTCAGTTGGGGCTTCACAGACAGCTCGATCTGATGAATCAGATGAGAATGCGTGCGGAGATACACGCATAGACGAGCAGATCTTAGGCGAGTCAGACGATCCGGATTTCGAACTACCAATCGAATTGCCCGTGACACCAGGTGTGCCGAGACATTCGGAAAGAAAGAGGAAGCCAGTTGTTCGAGACGAATTTGTGTCATACTTTGCAAGAGACTGCACGGCGGAAGATCCAGTAAATCGTCAAGAGGCCATCAAATCACCTGTTAGTGAGAAGTGGATTGCGGCTATGAAGGACGAATTGGCATCTTTTGAAACCAACAGAACTTGGTCCTTGGTGGACTTACCTGAAGGTCGAAAGCCCTTAAAGACCATGTGGGTATACAAAACGTGCGTGGGCATGACGATCGAGTACGAGAAAAACTTCATCGCTATCAACCAGGAGTCGTATGCGAAGGAAGTCTTGGAGAGATACTGTATGGAGAATTGCAGGCCGGAGGGTAGCCCCTGTGATTTGTCGAAGAAGCTGACTGAGTCGGACGGACTCAAGTTGGAGCGAGATGTCCCGTATCGTGAAGCGGTTGGTTGTTTGTTGTATTTGGTACAAGCAACCCGTCCAGACTTAGCATTTGCAGTTAGCAGTGTTAGTCGTTTTAACGACTGCTACAACTCAACGCATTGGATGGCCGTCAAGCGAATCTTGAAGTATATACGAGGCACCAGTCATTATCGAATTGCTTATCGGCGAGGAGACACCGGACCGATAAACGGATATGTCGACGCAGACTGGGCCAATGAATCGGATGAGCGGAAGTCGTACTCTGGGTACACATTCATCTTGGCAGGTGGAGCTGTCACATGGTCGTGTAAACGACAAACATCTGTTGCAGTTTCGAGCACAGAAGCGGAATATGTCGCTATGTCACACGCGGCAAAAGAGGCATTGTGGCTGATTCGTGTTATTCGACAATTCGTGAGATTGAAGAACATCGTCATCAAATGTGACAATCAGAGTGCCATGGTATTGGCAAGTCGAGTCGCATTCAGTCCTCGACTCAAACACATCGCGGTGAGCTATCATTTCTATCGTCAACATGTCATCAATGGGCTCATCGTACTTGAATATGTTCCATCAGAAAAAAATGTCGCTGATTGTTTAACGAAAGCAGTTGGCGTCAGTAAGATGGAGTTCGGGGCAAAGGGCCTCGGTTTGGTTATGGACCAACAGTGAAATTAAGTTTAACGTAGAGTATATTATTGAATTGTTTGTATTGTTAACTTGCTTAATTTCCTTGTGTTTTTCGCACTGATTGGTCCAAGTTGGGGTGATGTGAACGGACCCCTTTTTTCATGTATCATCTTGTATACTTGTTGTCAACTTCATTACCTTTGCATTAAACTGTCAAGCTATCAAGACGTGTTTCTCTTCATCGTGGTTTATTTAATCGACTTTTTCTATAGCCATCTGCAACAAAAGTTAGGAAGTGGGATTGGTATACAGACGACTTCTATTTCTAGTTTTTTGGTCGAACTTTTTGCTTATCCTTGTTTGTTGCATATTTGTGACATAGCACATGGGAGCTATAGCTCCTTTTAAAACATGACTAATAGCGTTATTATATTATAATCACTTTAATTCAGACCATTTGTTATGCCCTAGACACACGGCAGCGTTAATATCGTATTATCTGCCATTTCGCTATTTAATCGACTTAATACGCAATTATTTGACTATTATCTCACTAAAGCCTAGTACGGACCTCGATGAAAATTTTCATTCCCATACCAAATGCATGTAAAAAAAACGGATGAAAATTTTCATCGCAAATTTTTGCGTTGGGTTTCTGTTTGCGGTACGGAGTTCAAATGAAAATTTTCATTCGTTCTGACAGTTTATGTATTCGCCACCAGATGGCTCTGAAAGCATGGAGACCATATTTTTCCGTCCAATTAAATGTGCCGCTATTTAATTTTTCATTGCCGGGATGAAAATTTTGACATCTTATGTCATTCGTTTGAATTTATTTGTCAGAATTTGTCTTGTGATTTCAATTTAATTTTTATGGTAATAGGGCCCATATATTAATGTCCATGATACTACATTTTCAAAAAACCGTCACTTTGACAATTGTAAAAGTCAAACAGAAGATCAGCTGTTTACTTCTCCCCATTATTCTACACAACGATTTTTTCATCGTGGAGATGGGAGAGATATATAGTAAATTTGCGAATGAAAATTTTCATCGAGGTCCGTACTGAGCTTAACTAAGGATAGGACACCCCGGTGTAAAAGCTCGAAAAAAATAGAGACCAAAATTATTTTGAAAGCACCATGGGATCCAAGGATGCCAAGGGATCTTGCGAGTCAAAAACACACGTAAAATAATTATGAAGGAATATTTTGTTGTTTATTTTTATTGATTGTCATGGTAACCTGAAAGGGTTGGATCTTGAATCCAATGGCGTAGCAAAATAACGTTATATTTGGGGGGCATTTCGTACATGCAACTGTAGTTAGAAAATAAATATTTATTAAAATATTCATTTCTATACAAATGCCTTGCATCGAAAGAAATCTTTTAGACGACTACTCTCCATTGAGTTTACACCAATATAGCATTAGTGATAAAAGTAAATCTGACGAAATATCGAAATTTGGTGTTTATCAAAAAAGTATGGATTTGAAATCGAACGAAGCCTCATACCACGAAATATCTAAAATATGTTTGGTCGATTTGTAAGGCTAAGTTCGTTAACGGACAAATACGTCCTCATCTAGAGTATTATAGGATTTGCTTGCAGCTGACCGTGACTGCAGTATGTTTATTTTATATATCTATTTAATATAATAATAATCAATGGCGCAACAGCCCGAATCGGGCCTAGGCCTTGAAGTAATGCTAGAGTTACTTCATTGCGAGACCAGCGTAACAATACTATCTATTTAATATGGTAGGTTCAAAAATTTAAAATGTGCGCGAAAATCAGTTTAGTACGTTCATGCACCTTTTACTTCGACATGCGCATAAAACATCTAGGCTCTTTTTTATTGTGGAATGTCCCATTCTTTTATAATACATAATCTAATATACCAACTTATTAGAGGTGGAAAAATATCGATAGTCGTCTCAATCGATATGAGGCGATATTTTCCCACAATTTATCGATAGTTATCGATATTCAGGTTCAGAAGTTTTCCTCTTAACTAGCCCAGAAACTTTCATGGATACAACGTTATAGCTATCATGATAACCAGAATCAGATCGGCTGACGTCGATGTAGTGTATTGGCATTGACGAATAATGGAAAAATTCATGTACAAATTGCAGTACTTTATAAAAAAATAATTTTTTTTACAAATTTAGAAGAATGATTTATTTTTATACTCTAGATGAAATCATATAGAGTATTGTAAGTTTAATCCATCCCGAAAAGCTTGTAACGCATAGAACTGAGCCTTGGACGAAAAAAAGTTATATATATACGTACATATATTATACCTATATTTGGGGCCAAAGCCGCCAAATCCGCTTGCTGTCCGTCCGTCCGTCTGCACGATAACTCAAGAACGCGTTGACCTAGGAAGTAGAAATTTTGTCATAACTTGTAAAATAGAAAAAGTAAGGTTTAGTTCGTTAATGAGCGATATCCCTCCACTCCCACTCCCACTCCCATACAAGAGTCCTTAAAACACGTTTTCACAATTATTGCTCGAATGCTTCAAGTTAAGAACTTGAAATTTTGCATACTTAAAGTTCACAATGTTTGAAGGGAAAGTTCTGAATATGATGTAATACAGCAAACCGAATGAGTTCTTCGTGTATCAGTCAAGAAAAGTCCTTAAAAAATGTTTGCAAGTTACATAATGCATTATAACTCCAGTACGAGTTGAAGAAGGGATTCAAAATTTTACAGGAATTAGTTTTATATCAAAAGCAAGACTGAGTCGGATGGCGCCAACTAATGATAGTTGGCGCCATCTAATGATAGTTGGCGCCATCCGTCGACTCTTTCGGGTAGCTGTCATAAAAAAGTCCTTAAAACACGTATTCACCATTATTGAACGAAAATTTTAAAACGCTTTAGGTTACGACTTTGAAATTTTGTATACGTTGATTTTATAATAGTCGCAGCTAAAACTATTAATATGAATAATATCCCATAAGTTGTTCATGTAGTTGCCATACAAAAATTCTGTAAAATGTCCCAACTTAATGTATGGAACTCACTATAATTCAAGAAATCGAGTAGCCACTATACAATAGTTTGTATCTGTAAGTAAAAGGTCATGTAATAATTCCTTTGATATATTTTCAACTAAAATATAAATCGGAGTTCAGTATTTCATCTAGGGTATCATACGATTGGCTTGGAGCCGATCGTGACTGCGTTATGTTTTACATATTAAATTATTTTTGAAAAGTAGTGATTTTTCGGTTGAAATACTATTCAATTTAAGTTTATTATTTATAATACAGTATTGTTATCGATTTTTTTTCACGTATCATGACTAGTAGACACGAAAAAAGCAATAAAAATTTTCAGTCCGCCGTACGCCGACCGCCCCACGCTCAATTATTTGAAGGTTCATAGCTCTCAAACCAGTGGAGCTATTAAATTCAATTTTTTTTATTAATAGACATGGTAGACCCCTTGGGCAGGGGAGCATAGAAGTGGAGGGGATGAGAATTTTTCAAAAGTAACACGTTTCATATCTCAATAACAGTGTAAGATAGATGCTTCAAATATTTTACCACAAGTAGGCCCAATAGAAACCTAGTAGGGAAAAAAAATGGAGGTGTGGGCGTAGAGGGTAAAGTTGGGAAAGAGTGAGAAGGAAAAAGTTCCGATGCTTATATCTTCAGAACCTATAATGGTAGAAAGCTGAAACTTGGTACAGTAGAGTCTCGCTAATCCGGATCAATTAAAACCACCCCCAATCCGGATTATGCGGGAATTCGGATTACCAAAGGTATATGCAAATTATTAAAGATAAACATTTACAAACGCTTATTCATTTACTACAACAAATAAAACATATAGTATCTCCAAAAAACAAAAACAATACTTTCATGATAAACGTTAGAAATAAGTAAAAAGTAATGATATATACATAAACTCAAAATTTAGTGAACGGAAAAACGCTCACAAGCCAAAGTTGGCTTGGTTGCACAGAGTACCAATACTTATTGCCATATGAAATATGTACATACATACATACAAAACGATGCATATGAAGTGTCTATGAGAATATTCGGGAATTTCCCGTTCTACACTTGTTTGATTTCACTGTATTGTTGATCATTGCTTTATTTAACATGCAATCCGGATTAGCGAAACTGTGGTCGATCCGGATTACAAGGAACATAATGGAAATTTTTAAATTTTTCATCCCATCCGGACTACCGAAGGATCCGGATTAGTGAGACTCTACTGTATTTAGATAGAGCTATAGTAGTGGCATGGTGGAAAAATAATTTTTTTAGGGGTAGTATGGTACGAGGGTGGGGGGTGTTTTTCCTAACTTTAGAACGGCTTACGCTAGAAATTTGAAACTCGGTACAAAAAAAAAGATCAGTGCAAATAAAATGCATGTATTTTCACGATTTTCGTCATATTTACTAGGTTTTTCCAAATATTGAATTCAAATTTATTCTACGGATTCTTCATATAAATACCTAGAAAGTGTTTTCAAGATTTTTTGAAACTCGACTCCTAAGGGGGTGTAAAGTGGTTGTATACATATTCATGAATTCCGCAATTTCTCTCAGGTCTGATCAGATATCGAATATCTTTTCACTTCCACGGGCTTTTTAACAACCACCTATTTTCAAGTTTTTTCCTTTTCAACTCTGTTGGGTCGTCGTTGCGAATCTTATGACTAAATTCGGCTCACTTACCAATGATACAAACTCCAATTTTGAGTTATTGGTTAAATGATCGAGGAATTGATTCATCCCGTGCACGGCTAAATGATGGTAGGTGAGATTGTCGGGGAGCACCTGATTTGGAACCGTACGGGTCATGGAAAGCGAAACGTCTGATGCTAGTATTGTCGGCAGGATTTAAGCTTTACTTTAATTACATCTAAGTTCACTTCCACCGTTGAAACGTAATCGGAATTTTTTTAAAAAAAACAAAAATCATTCGCTTGATGTTTCAGTCAGGGTTCGAGCAAACAACACACAAATTTTGACAGCCGGTTGGCATTAAAATTTTCGAACTTCGTTCGGGTGCAGGGATGGGATTTCTTGGTAAATTGGCATAATTTCGTTGATTTGACAGTGAAATTGGTGGTTAATAAACTTTTGAGTGCTCGCTCGACTCCAATTGTTGTATTCTTTAAAAACTAAATTTTAACAATAATTTTGTGTGGTAAGGAAGTGTACGATTCCGGAAATTTCGTGGCACAATCGTGACCCAGTGTTAAAACGTTAAAAGGTCCATGTGGAGCTGTTGCGATTACAATTCAACTTTGCGATGAATTGTGATCGCATCAGCTCGACTGCGACCAACTTCACGGGAAGATATATAGATATATATAGGTAGATCTGCCTGTTGGGTTTCTGTAAAAAATTGATGTAATGATATTTATGATTTGGTCTGGTACTAGTTTTTCTACTTTTTAATGATCTATTCCATTATCTGTTAATGTACTCCACTAATTTTTTAACTCCGCTAATTTCTGGCTTAGTGGCTGCCCTGTTTTTTCTGTCACCATTTCTATCGTGCTGCATTTGCGAAACAACATGGATGTTCTGCATGTTGATTTGGGATTCGCTGAAGAATGCGATCCTCATCTGTTGACCAATCGCTTCTTTCCTAGTAAAATAGGCGGAAAGCCGGCTTGGCTCGAGTTGAAGAACTTACCCAAACCCGAAGATCTGTTTTGTGCGGGTTGCGAGAGGCAACTCGTCTTTCTGTGCCAGGTATACTGCTAATACTTTACTTAAATGTTCACTAATTTTTTCTGAATTAAAGATATATGCTCCTATTGAAGATGATCCCGAGTGCTTTCATAGAACGATATACATATTCATTTGCAAGTCGGAAGGATGTTTCACTCCAAATTCCGCACAGTGAGCACCATATGGTACACATGATTGCCTAAATGATTGAGTTAACTTTTACAGAAATATTGTAGCGCTTAGAAGCTAGATTAGGCGTGAAAATAAATACTATCCCGCCATTCCTCCAGATGAAGAGCGGGAAATGGTATGTTAATCAAATCGTGATTCGGAGTTTTTCATTGGTGCTTTGTTTTCCAGTCAGCTATTGCACCATTAGCGAATTTGTGTAATGTCTGTGGATGCTTAGGTCCTTTGGTATGTTCCAGATGTAAGTTGACATTTTACTGTGGAAAGATTCATCAGCGGATAGATTGGACACATGGTCACAAACTTACATGCGAAGGAAATGCCTCAAACTACGCATCGTCATCAATTCTCTTATTTCCTGAATTTAATATTGTAATTGAACCGGAAACGGAAAATGAATCGTTAGTTTCTTCTAGCGAAATTGAGGACTTGGACAAGCGAAGACTTGCTGAATATGAAGACTTTATTAAAGATAGAAATTCCGGAAGTTTAACCGATATGCCCGAGTCAGAATTGGAAGAGTATGCGGCAAATAGTAATGACGATAAAACTTTCCGCAAGTTTAAGAAAATAGTTGCATTTAGTCCGGAACAGGTGCTCCGCTATCAACGTGGCGGTACCTTTCTTGCCATTAGAGAACCGGTCACTCAAGACCAGTCTGTACCATGCTGCGAAACTTGTAAAAGTAGTAGGATATTTGAGTTCCAAATAATGCCTCAATGTTTAAATTTCCTTAAGAACTCTGTAATGGATTGGGGGACAATTGTTGTCTACATATGCAAAAATAGTTGTGATCCAAAAGAGGGATATGTTAAGGAATATGTTGAAAAACAGGATGTAATATAAAGGAATATGCACAGAACTTTTTTTTACGTAATAAAACATATAATTATAATTTTTGATTAATATTAGTGAAAGGTGAAATAAACTATCAATTATAAAGCCTAGTACGGACCTCGATAAAAATTTTCATTCCCATACCAAATGCATGTAAAAAAACGGATGAAAATTTTCATCGCAAATTTTTGCGTTGGGTTTCTGTTTGGGTGTTCCACAATGAAAAAATCAGTTTGGGTGTTCACCACCAGATGGCACTGAAATCATGGAGACCATATTTTTCCGTCCAATTAAATGTGCAGCTATTTAATTTTTCATTGCCGGGATGAAAATTTTGACATCTTATGTCCTTCGTTTGAATTTATTTGTGAGTTTCTTTTTTCAAACCGACTTAAGAGTGTGTTTTCTCGAAAGTGGATATTTTAAGTTGTGCTTTTATTTTAAAACTTGTCTTGTGATTTCAATTTAATTTTTATGTTAAAAAAGGGCCCATATATTAATGTCCATGATACTACATTTTCAAAAAACCGTCACTTTGACAATTGTAAAAGTCAAACAGAAGATCAGCTGTTTACTTCTCCACATTATTCTACACAACGATTTTTTCATTGTGGAGATGGGAGAGATATATAGCAAATTTGCGAATGAAAATTTTCATCGAGGTCCGCACTGAGCTTAACGAAACTCAAATCGACCAAAAAACTCACATTCAGCAATTATAATACTCTACGAAGTACTACCCAACAGGCAGATCATACCCGTTGTTCACTTGCGTGATAATCACCCGTATTGCGAATGTCGCGGTCACGTCACTTCGATGCCGATGCGAAGTGTCACGTCGATCGAAAAAAGCGATTGTGTAACTCCATCGACGTGACTCAATGGCATTGCCATATTGATATGTATGTATCAGCTGTAAATTGTGAATTTAAGTTCTTGTATGCCTTCGTTTACAACTATGACATTATTTTTCTGCAATATCAAATGCTACATTCAAATTTAAGATGCGGATAATGTTTTTTTCTAAAGTGGAAAATCTATACATCTTGTTAGGCCCAGTTTTGGCTCTCACTTCTGCTTGCATCTCGTGACGGTAGTCCCAAAGAATTTTACAGTGCCGAAAATTAGAGCCGTATTTCTTTAATGTGTGTCGATCTACACCGCTTTTAATGACGATTACTTGTTGCGAATCCATCAAAATAAGGAAAGAAACATCTTTTGGTCAAATCTATACTTGCATTTTTGCATCAACGTTAATTTTCTTCAGGCGTTACGGACTCGGAATGTCATCGACGAAAAATGACGATCAAAGTGAACGCTCGATGACAATCGACACTCACAATCGCCATTTCATGCGTCGTTATGGAAGTGACGCGACGTGACAATCACAATACGGTCGAATAAAAGTCTTTATGATGATTGACTATCTTTATTTTCAATGTTTCTTAAAATATATACCAAAAAATGCTTATTCTACATAAAATTTTTCTCACGAAAATTAATACAGTTATAGGAATTTATTCACACGGAAGGTGTTTATGTTAAGCCTAGTACGGACCTCGATGAAAATTTTCATTCCCATACTAAATGCATGTAAAAAAAACGGATGAAAATTTTCATCGCAAATTTTTGCGTTGGGTTTTTATTTGCGGTACGGAGTTCGAATGAAAATTTTCATTCGTTCTAACAGTTCACGTACTCACCACCAGACGGCGCAGAAAGCATGGAGACCATATTTTTCCGTCCAAATGTGCCGCTATTTAATTTTTCATTGCCGGGATGAAAATTTTGACATCTTATGTCATTCGTTCGAATTTATTTGTCAGTTTCTTTTTTCAAACCGACTAAAGAGTGTGTTTTGTCGGAAGTGGATATTTTTGAAGTCGGAAGTGGATATTTTGAGTTATGCTTTTATTTTAAAATGTGTCTTGTGATTTCAATTTAATTTTTGTGTTGTAAAAGGGCCCATATATTAACGTCTATGTTACAACATTTTCAAAAAATCGTCACTTTGACAATTGTTAGAGTCAAACAGAAGATCAGCTGTTTACTTCTCCACATTATTCTACACAACAATTTTTTTCATTATGGAGATAGGAGAGATATATAGTAAATTTGCGAATGAAAGTTTTCATCGAGGTCCGTACTGAGCTTTACAGAAAAATTATATGCGTAACATAACGCCGATCATGTTCGGTCGCGTAACATAACGCCAAGCATGTTCGGTTGCGTTTGTTTTGTCTAGCCCGTAAACAATTTCTACCTTTAAGGTAAATTGAGGTCGCGGTTCGAATTACGCTTACGGTGCTTACATTGTTGTGTCGCCGCTGTCAGAAGCGTTGTGTCGCCGCTGTCAGCGGTATAAGGTCTCTGTGGAGCTGTGACGATCGGAAGACATCTCAAACTTTGAGATGCATTGTGATCGTGGCAGCTCCACTGAACCACAACGGGCACACACACAGACACGGACTATGAAACGCCAGGAAAGAAGAAAAAGCCGGGCAGCCATCGCATGACGAGATATCGTTGCCTCGCGTGTTTTTTTGCTGGTCCGTTTTGTTTTTTTGGGTTTTTTTTTTCTCTCGACGCGTTCTACACGGCGAGCAGCCGGAAGAAGAATTTTTAAAAAAACGTTTGGAAAACGGTCGTGGTAGTAAAAAGTTTTTTTGGCCACCAAGAAATTACGCGAACCCGGTGTGAAGTGAAGTCGTCGTTCTAGCAGTTTCTATCAAGACGTCGAAAGATAACAGTGCTCCCATCACGCTCGATATACGGTTTTAATAAAGAGCTCTTGTTATTCGTTTTCGAGGGATAAATTTACGAGTTTCCACTGGGTAATGTGTCCTGGGTTTAACCGAAATGTCGATGTTTGAGTTGAGTATCTAGCGGCTTAGAACGTCAACGGTTTAGTTCTGTGCACATCTCGAATGCAATGGCAAACTATGCGCGCGTGTTCTTGATATATCGCGATACGTGCGTTCTTATGTAAGGTCAACAGCACAAGAGTGTAATTCAAGAGTGGATCGCTTAAAACTCTGAGCTGAGTGTAGTGATAAATTTTATTTTGCTACTACATATGCTAAAAATAATCGCTTTTATTACGATTTCTTAACCTCGAAGTTCGACTGTGAAATTCAAATAATGAAAATCTGATTACGTGCCACTTTATCATCCACGTCATCGACGAATACATCCCACACCGTTACCATAACCGAATCTGCCCTATCAACCATTGTATGAGTCGACAGCATATGGCACCAGCTCGGACTGAGCCTCGAAGAGCCGGATAAGCTTTCCTCGTCTGCATCGTCGGCATCTCCACGTCCAACCAGGAAATAATCTGTTATCGTCGAACCATAATTAATACAATTCCAAGCATAATAACATGAGTGCGATCTAAACGCGTCAAGTGTTCACGCCAATTCGATTATTGACGAAACGTCGTGATTTTGAATAGAAAAATGAATTTTGAAATCGGAAAATTTGAACTTGAATAGAAAAATGAATTTTGAAATCGGAAAATTTGAACTTGAATAGAAAAATGAATTTTGAAATCGGAAAATTTGAACTTGAATAGAAAAATGAATTTTGAAATCGGAAAATTTGAACTTGAATAGAAAAATGAATTTTGAAATCGGAAAATTTGAACTTGAATAGAAAAATGAATTTTGAAATCGGAAAATTTGAACTTGAATAGAAAAATGAATTTTGAAATCGGAAAATTTGAACTTGAATAGAAAAATGAATTTTGAAATCGGAAAATTTGAACTTGAATAGAAAAATGAATTTTGAAATCGGAAAATTTGAACTTGAATAGAAAAATGAATTTTGAAATCGGAAAATTTGAACTTGAATAGAAAAATGAATTTTGAAATCGGAAAATTTGAACTTGAATAGAAAAATGAATTTTGAAATCGGAAAATTAGAACTTGAATAGAAAAATGAATTTTGAAATCGGAAAATTTGAACTTGAATAGAAAAATGAATTTTGAAATCGGAAAATTTGAACTTGAATAGAAAAATGAATTTTGAAATCGGAAAATTTGAACTTGAATAGAAAAATGAATTTTGAAATCGGAAAATTTGAACTTGAATAGAAAAATGAATTTTGAAATCGGAAAATTTGAACTTGAATAGAAAAATGAATTTTGAAATCGGAAAATTTGAACTTGAATAGAAAAATGAATTTTGAAATCGGAAAATTTGAACTTGAATAGAAAAATGAATTTTGAAATCGGAAAATTTGAACTTGAATAGAAAAATGAATTTTGAAATTGGAAAATTTGAACTTGAATAGAAAAATGAATTTTGAAAAGTTACTCGTTCGGCCAGAAGAAAAAAAAAAAAAAATATAAAGAAATTAAAGGGAAAATATTTGCGTTTAAATTATAAATAATATAATAATGACAGACATGACAGGACGGGACTGAATTTTAAAACAAAAATTAATTATAAAAAGTAAAACGGAGATATCTAAATGGGGTGAGTAACGCTAAATTTTTTTGGTTATATTTTTTTTTATTATTTGCCATATTTTTTTATATATTTTCAAATATTTTTCTGGCCAATTTTCGTGTGTTTTGGTTAATGTTTTGCAGCAGTTTTCTTTTTACACCCTTTCGGAAAGAATTTATCACCTTTTTTATGTATCATTAAAATGATTAAAGGCTAAAGGCCGATTTTGAAAATGAACCCGAGCGTTTAGCTCCTTTACCCCCGAACCTCAATAAGGGGCCACGACGCTAAGATGTTTAAAGGACAGTCGTGGCTGAGGTAGGGTGGGCAGAGCAGGGCGCTATTAACACCAGAGCACCCTGACAAATCGCGGAGCCGCGCCATCCAACCGCTTCTTGGTCTTTCACGACCAATTGGGAAAATAATCCCAATTTTTACCTACCCTTGGATAAGTCGGCGCTTACAATTTTTGTTGTACAGGCCTAGGGTTTAATGGCCTGAGTTCAAGCAAGTACCCCCCCCCCCCCCCCACACTGCCGTAGCTAGTCCCGGCCGCCAGCAAGAGCGTCGCACCAGCTGAACTCAGACACCAATTGGGACTTAGGTGGAATTGGCCCTTCTGTCCCGAACCTTCTTTTTCCTTTGGACTATTTTGACTTTTTCAAGTCAAAATAGTTTTTCCAAGGCCTCAAACCTCAACAAATGGCGCCCAACGTGGGGCTAGCCTAAGCTACGCTACGTGCACAGAGCGTAGCCCATCAACACGCGCGAGCTCTGAAAAATTCCGTGCAAAAGTTGATGGGCAAAAGGACTTAATTTCGTCGTTCTGCGACAGCAATTTTTTCGCCTGAACGGCAACAGTCCAAGTGGTACAAGCTTTGTCGATTTTTCAACAGCCAATCATCTGGTCGATCTTATATGGAGGCAATGTGGAACGGACCTATTGACGAACCGTCTTGGCAACCTTTAGGCGCCAATTCGGTTCCATAGGAAAGGAAAACATTGTCTGTATGTGAGATTGATTAGATGTGAGTTGTGACAGACCTTGTTTTCTAAGTTTATTCCACGTTTGTCTTGCAAGTACCCTTTTGAGTGCTGGGCATGCCCTGTCTAGGCGGGCGTGTCGTCAGACAATCGGGAACAATACTTGTAGGATATTAGTGAGTTTGAAGGAGGGAAATTTCGTCGAAATTTCGGTAAAGTACCTTATTTCCTTATCCATCCTTTTAGAGTTCCTTTGTAACGTAGAGTATTTTTTTGTAGAAATAACGTAGAGTTTTTTTTTGTATTTAAAATTTTTCTAAGTCTTTTGTTGACAGATTTTAACGTAGTTTTTTTATTGCTGATTTTGATTTTTGCTTGCTAAATTTTCCCACTTTTTTTTTGCATTTTCTCATCGCGTTCCAGATTTTCCCGAGGGGTCGGAAAAGATCAAGTTCGGCTTCGCGATTTGTTCTGCATAGAGGGGAGGGGAAAAAGTTGCGAAGCGTGAGGGTTCATTTTGTTTTGAAGTTATACAAATATAATTACAACATTATTTTTTTTTCGTTCAAGCATACACACATTCATTTGTACGATTACACATTTATTTTATCGTTCAAGGTTTTTTTTTGAGACATACCTTCATTCGTCACTTATCGTTATTCGGGCGCTCAAATCATTCAATCATACAATAGTGCGTGCACTCATCACTCGGTCACGCATAATAATTTTTTTTCTCATTAATATTTTTTTTCAAACAGTCAGTAAAAAAAAAAAAAAAAAAAAATTCGAACTAAGCATACAATTGTTCATTCATTCGTTTTTGCATACGCTCTTCTAACGTTCTAACAATCATTGTTCTTTTCTCAAACACTCGTGCATTCGTGACAACAGTCGTTTGGTTGAATGTATATTTTTTTTTCTCTTCTCTTTCACACGTTTTTTTATTGTTTGTACAATCCAACATACACTGGCTCATACATTCACACAGTAATCTAATCATACGGTTATTCACTCATTCCTGCAATAGGTCATCTTTCAATCACGCAATCGATCACATTTAGTCATTATATCCGATTCATTCGATATTACACGCTTAGTTCAAACGATCGTTCATTCAGGTCATTGGGTTTTTATTTTGTTTGTCGCATTCATACGTTCATCGCACCCACATTTTGTCAATATGCCCTTAGAACATTCTCCAATTAGGGAGGCGAACCAACCCAGATTCGACCTGGGAGTCGCTTAAAACAACGTTTCTGCAATACTGGGGCGACCGTAGCACAGATTTCGAGGTGCGGAAGAAAATGATGACTCGTCGGCAAGCTCCTCATGAACCATACCTGATCTTCGAGCAGGAGATGACCCGATGTCGTAGCCAGCTGCGAGTACCGATGTCTGACAACGAATTTTTCGAGCTGGTCAGCGGCAATCTCTTGGGCAGTGTCCAACAAATAATCTGTTTCCATGACATACGATACCTCGCTCATCTTCGCACCTTAGTATCTCGGTACGAGGAGGTGAAGAAGGCAAATCGAGTAGCATCCTGGCAACAGCCTCGGGTGCACGAGCTGGAACCGCCGTTGGTTGCTACCGATGAAGTCGAGGATACCGCCGACTTAGCTGGCATAACCACACCGCTTAAATGTTGGAACTGCAGACGGGAGGGCCATGGTTACAGAGACTGCGAAGAGACGCCCAGGAACATCTTTTGCTACGGTTGCGGGAAGGCAGACGTGATAAAACCGAAGTGCACCAGATGCCAAACAAAAAACGGACCGAGGGACGAAAGGTTTCCGGGGCCTTCTCGCCCAGTGACGGACAATCAGCAAGCCCGACCAGTTTAAATGGTTCGACGCAGACTGTCAGCGATTCCCAACCCCAATTTCATCTAGATACTCCCAACAAAAACATTTTACCTTTTGTTACTACCCCCTTAAAAACACCTCCCAATTTTATAACATTTTCATCATCAACCTTTTCTGATCCTAACTCCCATCCTTTTAGCGCAAATTCATCCTTCCCTAATTTCCCGACAACAAATACATCGCAAGTCACAATATTGGCGAGAGAAGACGCTGATACAGAGGCGGCTGCTTCTAGCTCCGAAGAAGTCCCTTTATTAAATAATGATTCAAGACGACATTCCCGCCATCCTCTCAAGCCATACCATATTCGGCTGAAAGAATATATGAAGGCTCGAGAGCGAATTTTTTCACCTACTCCAGTCGCAAGTGTTGATCAAGTATCAGCACTAACGAGTGGATCCGGTCGTAGAAAGTCAATCGCGCGCCTTCGTATGTTCTGGAGGATGGTGCGTGAAAAAAAGAAAGCGATTCTCTCTACCATCATTACCACTCCGTTGGACATACGTCCGTACGCCATGGTATCCTTGTACGGAGTGGACGTTGAAGGACTCCTCGATAGTGGGGCGAGCATCAGTTGCCTGGGGGCAAACGCCTTACAACGCCTCCAAGATGCACAGGTGAATTATCGACCGGTCTGTCAAGAGGTGAAGACCGCTGATGGTGCTTCACAAAAAGTTTTGGGCACGGTAGTTACCGATATTACCTTTCGTGGTATTACCAAACCCATTACCCTATACGTAGTGCCGAGCTTGTCGCAGAAATTGTACCTGGGGGTAGATTTCTGGCGATCCTTCCAGCTAGCTCCTAGCATCATCAGCGCGGTCGATGCTCCCGATACTGCATCGCAACTGATTGCTCCGGATGCCCACCATTTAACGCCCACAGATGTAAAGAGGTTGGAAATGGTAAAGTCCAAGTTTCCATCTTACGAAGTATACGGACTCGGAGTGACCAACGTCGAACAACATAGTATAGACGTTGGTGATGCAAGTCCCATCAAACAACGACATTATCCTGTGTCTCCTGCGATCCAAAAACTCTTGTATGACGAGATCTATCGCATGAGAGCACTTGGCGTGATAGAGACCAGTCAGAGTGCATGGAGCTCGCCTGTGGTTCTCGTGAGGAAGCCAGGCAAGGTCAGGTTGTGTTTGGACTCGCGCAAAGTCAATAGTGTGACGAAGAAGGATGCTTATCCCCTACCACACATTGACGGTATTTTAAGCCGTTTGCCGCGAGCCAACTTTATTACCAGCCTGGACCTTAAAGACGCCTTTTGGCAGATTCCTCTCGAGAACAAATCGAGAGAGTACACAGCGTTCACCATTCCTGGTCGGCCTCTATATCACTACACTCGCATGCCTTTTGGGTTATGCAACGCGCCGCAAAGGATGTGTCGTTTGATGGACAAAGTCATCCTACCCGAGCTGAAGGAGCAGGTTTTCGTATATTTGGACGATCTGCTGTTAATTTCTGAGGATTTCGATTCACATCTGATTTTATTGGCTGAAGTCGCAGATTGTTTGCGAAAGGCTGGCCTAACAATTAACGTCAACAAGAGCAAGTTTTGTCTGAGAGAGGTGAAATATCTCGGGTACATTGTTGGAGAAGGAGGCTTGAAAACAGATCCCAACAAAGTTTCAGCCATCGTCGATTACCCTTCGCCTAAGTCCGCACGTCAAGTTCGACGCTTTCTTGGTATGGCAGGCTGGTATCGGCGATTCGTCCCCAACTTTGCTGCTACTGTTTCACCTATTTCAGACACTCTAAAGAAGTCCAACCAGTTTGCTTGGACTACAGAGGCACAAACTTCATTCCTATTAGTGAAAGACTTGTTGACGAAAGCCCCCTTATTGATCAATCCAGACTTTAAGAGGTCTTTCGTAATTCAATGCGATGCCAGTAAGTCAGGTGTGGGTAGCGTTCTCTTTCAGGAAAACGACGACGGATCGGAATCTCCAGTGGCGTATATGTCGCAGAAGCTCACTTCCGCTCAACGCAACTACAGCGTAACCGAACTCGAATGTTATGCAGCTGTGTTGAGCGTGAAAAAATTTCGAGCCTATGTAGAAGGGACTGCGTTCAAAGTCATTACGGACCACGCAAGTCTCAAATGGCTCATGTCGCAGAAAGACCTACAAGGACGGTTGGCAAGGTGGAGTTTGAAACTCCAAGGTTACGACTTCACAATCGAGCACCGACGAGGGAGCCTGAACGTTGTACCCGACGCTCTCTCTCGTGTATACGAAGAGGGATTAAATGCGCTGATCGACGTGGCACCGATGGTGGACATGGATTCTCCAGAATTCTCTGGCAAAGAATATAAAGAGTTAGTGTCCACTGTCGATGCGAACGCCGATCGGCTTCCTGACGTATGCGTGAGGGATGGTTTCGTGTATAAGCGCACAGAGCCTCACAACGGTGATCCGATTGCTGAAGACAGAGCCTGGAAGTTATGGATTCCATCAAGTCTTACGTCAGCTGCGATTGCTCAGGCGCACGAGGCAGACACCACGGTCCATGGTGGTTATGCTAAAACGCTAGAGCGAGTCAGGCGATTTTTGTACTGGCCCGGAATGGCTACACAAGTACGCACCTACGTTCTGGCGTGCGACACTTGTAAAGAAACAAAGTCCCCGAACAGACCTCTACGAGCGCCTATGGGAGAACCGTTCCAGACTGATCAGCCATTCCAACACCTTTACATCGACGTACTTGGACCATATCCGCGTACCAAACGGGGTAAAATCGCCATTCTTATCGTCTTGGATCACTTCACCAAGTTCCCACTTCTACATCCTTTGGGGCGGATCACTGCTGAAGAGATCACTAACTACTTGGAGGGGCAGGTCTTCCATACGTTTGGAACACCTGAGACGATCCTCTCCGATAACGGCTCTCAATTTAGGTCGAATGTGTTTAACTCCATGCTAAACAAATACGGAGTTAAACACCTGTACACACCGAGCTACTCACCGCAAGCGAATGCTTCGGAACGTGTCAATCAGTCCATCCTGGCCGGAATTCGAGCATTCATCACTGATGACCAAACACGATGGGATGAGAGTCTAAGCCAAATTGGATGTGCTCTTCGTAGCTCACTCCACCAAGCCACTGGATTTTCTCCTTATCAGGTTTTGTTTGGAAATCACATGATTTTGCACGGGAAGGACTACGAACTGCTGAAGAATTTGCGAGCGTTGGGAGAGTCAAATGTACAGCTTCGACCTCGCGAGGGAATTCCTATCGTGAGACAACTGGCGCAGACGAAAATAAGGGTCGCACATGAGGTTGTGTCGCCGCTGTCAGCGGTATAAGGTCTCTGTGGAGCTGTGACGATCGGAAGACATCTCAAACTTTGAGATGCATTGTGATCGTGGCAGCTCCACTGAACCACAACGGGCACACACACAGACACGGACTATGAAACGCCAGGAAAGAAGAAAAAGCCGGGCAGCCATCGCATGACGAGATATCGTTGCCTCGCGTGTTTTTTTGCTGGTCCGTTTTGTTTTTTTGGGTTTTTTTTTTTCTCTCGACGCGTTCTACACGGCGAGCAGCCGGAAGAAGAATTTTTAAAAAAACGTTTGGAAAACGGTCGTGGTAGTAAAAAGTTTTTTTGGCCACCAAGAAATTACGCGAACCCGGTGTGAAGTGAAGTCGTCGTTCTAGCAGTTTCTATCAAGACGTCGAAAGATAAAAGTGCTCCCATCACGCTCGATATACGGTTTTAATAAAGAGCTCTTGTTATTCGTTTTCGAGGGATAAATTTACGAGTTTCCACTGGGTAATGTGTCCTGGGTTTAACCGAAATGTCGATGTTTGAGTTGAGTATCTAGCGGCTTAGAACGTCAACGGTTTAGTTCTGTGCACATCTCGAATGCAATGGCAAACTATGCGCGCGTGTTCTTGATATATCGCGATACGTGCGTTCTTATGTAAGGTCAACAGCACAAGAGTGTAATTCAAGAGTGGATCGCTTAAAACTCTGAGCTGAGTGTAGTGATAAATTTTATTTTGCTACTACATATGCTAAAAATAATCGCTTTTATTACGATTTCTTAACCTCGAAGTTCGACTGTGAAATTCAAATAATGAAAATCTGATTACGTGCCACTTTATCATCCACGTCATCGACGAATACATCCCACACCGTTACCATAACCGAATCTGCCCTATCAACCATTGTATGAGTCGACAGCATATGGCACCAGCTCGGACTGAGCCTCGAAGAGCCGGATAAGCTTTCCTCGTCTGCATCGTCGGCATCTCCACGTCCAACCAGGAAATAATCTGTTATCGTCGAACCATAATTAATACAATTCCAAGCATAATAACATGAGTGCGATCTAAACGCGTCAAGTGTTCACGCCAATTCGAATATTGACGAAACGTCGTGATTTTGAATAGAAAAATGAATTTTGAAATCGGAAAATTTGAACTTGAATAGAAAAATGAATTTTGAAATCGGAAAATTTGAACTTGAATAGAAAAATGAATTTTGAAATCGGAAAATTTGAACTTGAATAGAAAAATGAATTTTGAAATCGGAAAATTTGAACTTGAATAGAAAAATGAATTTTGAAATCGGAAAATTTGAACTTGAATAGAAAAATGAATTTTGAAATCGGAAAATTTGAACTTGAATAGAAAAATGAATTTTGAAATCGGAAAATTTGAACTTGAATAGAAAAATGAATTTTGAAATCGGAAAATTTGAACTTGAATAGAAAAATGAATTTTGAAATCGGAAAATTTGAACTTGAATAGAAAAATGAATTTTGAAATCGGAAAATTTGAACTTGAATAGAAAAATGAATTTTGAAATCGGAAAATTTGAACTTGAATAGAAAAATGAATTTTGAAATCGGAAAATTTGAACTTGAATAGAAAAATGAATTTTGAAATCGGAAAATTTGAACTTGAATAGAAAAATGAATTTTGAAATCGGAAAATTTGAACTTGAATAGAAAAATGAATTTTGAAATCGGAAAATTTGAACTTGAATAGAAAAATGAATTTTGAAATCGGAAAATTTGAACTTGAATAGAAAAATGAATTTTGAAATCGGAAAATTTGAACTTGAATAGAAAAATGAATTTTGAAATCGGAAAATTTGAACTTGAATAGAAAAATGAATTTTGAAATCGGAAAATTTGAACTTGAATAGAAAAATGAATTTTGAAATCGGAAAATTTGAACTTGAATAGAAAAATGAATTTTGAAATCGGAAAATTTGAACTTGAATAGAAAAATGAATTTTGAAAAGTTACTCGTTCGGGCAGAAGAAAAAAAAAAAAAAATATAAAGAAATTAAAGAGAAAATATTTGCGTTTAAATTATAAATAATATAATAATGACAGACATGACAGGACGGGACTGAATTTTAAAACAAAAATTAATTATAAAAAGTAAAACGGAGATATCTAAATGGGGTGAGTAACGCTAAATTTTTTTGGTTATATTTTTTTTATTATTTGCCATATTTTTTTATATATTTTCAAATATTTTTCTGGCCAATTTTCGTGTGTTTTGGTTAATGTTTTGCAGCAGTTTTCTTTTTACACCCTTTCGGAAAGAATTTATCACCTTTTTTATGTATCATTAAAATGATTAAAGGCTAAAGGCCGATTTTGAAAATGAACCCGAGCGTTTAGCTCCTTTACCCCCGAACCTCAATAAGGGGCCACGACGCTAAGATGTTTAAAGGACAGTCGTGGCTGAGGTAGGGTGGGCAGAGCAGGGCGCTATTAACACCAGAGCGCCCTGACAAATCGCGGAGCCGCGCCATCCAACCGCTTCTTGGTCTTTCACGACCAATTGGGAAAATAATCCCAATTTTTACCTACAATTTTTGTTGTACAGGCCTAGGGTTTAATGGCCTGAGTTCAAGCAAGTACCCCCCCCCCCCCCACACTGCCGTAGCTAGTCCCGGCCGCCAGCAAGAGCGTCGCACCAGCTGAACTCAGACACCAATTCGGACTTAGGTGGAATTGGCCCTTCTGTCCCGAACCTTCTTTTTCCTTTGGACTATTTTGACTTTTTCAAGTCAAAATAGTTTTTCCAAGGCCTCAAACCTCAACAACATTACCAACAGTGCTTACAGTTGGTCCGAATTGTATGCGCGCTTACAACGCATATAATTCGGACCGATCGTATGCACACAAATGTCAGTTGTGTCAGTAATTTTAAAATGAGTTTTGAAAAAGTGTTTTAGTAGAAACGGTAATGGAAATGTGTGACAATGATAGCGATCTGGAGATGATATCTGGCTCCTCATCTTCATCTTCTTCAACAATATTGTTATAACTCATTTTTCTTCAATATATAAATATAAATTTAAATTTTAGTGTTTCTAAATTTTTAACCGTCAATGTGACAGATTGCAAAGACGTACACACAGTGCATATGCTAGAAACCGTGAGTAGTGTAAGCGCCAGAAATTAACTCGATTTAGAGTAGAGTTAAAAAATCGTTCGGCCATGTGGAGTGGAGTCAATTTTACTCTAATGACGTAATAGAGTTGCGTTCGAAAATGCCAGAGCAGAATAAGAAAGGGTAACTCTAGTCATGGGCAGGGTTACAAGGAGTTAGAAACGTCACATGTCACCCGAATTATCAAGTGGCCAGTATTTTTGAATATATTGCGTGTCAGTTAAAAGTTTTGAAGAAAATCTTTAGCTGCATCATTGTTTTTATTATTTATATCTTATAGTTATTTCCCCAGACGTACTTTGCTGTTTTCACCTGCTTACACCAGAGGCGCTGCATGTGTTTTCTGAATCTTAGATCATGTAAAGCCTTGGAAGAGTATGGAATGGCTGATAACTTGACCTTTCGTAATGAAATGTGGTTGGGTTACTGACCACCCGTTTTTGTATTAGTGGCAGCAGTGCAGGTCCACATATTTGCATGCTCTCACATTCCAAGAAATGCTAAGAAGTAAACAAAGTTTGTATGCAAGGAAACTTTGATCAAAATGTACATTTTATAACTTTAATTGAAATGTATTCTTCATTAATATTAACTACAGTAGAACTACAGATAATTAGAATCGGTTTACTTGCCTGACGAACGATTTATTTTGCCGGAGCTCTCTTCGGTTTCGGCAGCCATCGAAAGAACACTTCATGTTTCTTTTTAAATAGTTTATCGCACGAATCACTGGCAGCAACAAATTTTACACAATCTAAATTTTATAATAGTTAATTTTTTTTACTAAAATCTTTACTGAAACTGACTAAAACACACAATTCGGTAAACTTTCCTTGAAATACTTGTAGCACGGTTGTAAACAAACTTGACAGTTGGGCCCCAAACACCAAACTTGCGTCATGCTTGCCATCTCACTTCCACTTCAAACTGTTTTTTTTCCCATTATTTTTCCGTCTCCTTCTTTTGACACCCCAGCACCGAAAAACCTCTAGTATCTCACTTGCTCTGCCGAACACTTTTCGGTTTTCTCTTTCTCTAAAAAAATTACGTTCACGTACACGACTTTTATACGTATCACCACCGGGAGAGATATATAGTACTGGGAGAGATATATAGTAAATTTGCGAATGAAAATTTTCATCGAGGTCCGTACGGAGCTTTAACCTCAGAAGATTTCATATAGGAACTGAAGAGCATTTGCATTTTACGAAACTGTACCACCGATTTTCAGTTTAGCCAAATTTTGACGTCCTGAAGGAGCTGTCTACTATTATATAAACAATAGAACTGAAAGGAGAAAAGTATGTTCTCGCAAAGGTAGGAAGTGGGATTGGTATACAGACGACTTCTATTTCTAGTTTTTTGGTCGAACTTTTTGCTTATCCTTGTTTGTTGCATATTTGTGACATAGCACATGGGAGCTATAGCTCTTATTAAAACATGACTAATAGCGTTATTATATTATAATCACTTTAATTCAGACCATTTGTTATGCCCTAGACACACGGCAGCGTTAATATCGTATTATCTGCCATTTCGCTATTTAATCGACTTAATACGCAATTATTTGACTATTATCTCACTAAAGCCTAGTACGGACCTCGATGAAAATTTTCATTCCCATACCAAATGCATGTAAAAAAACGGATGAAAATTTTCATCGCAAATTTTTGCGTTGGGTTTCTGTTTGCGGTACGGAGTTCAAATGAAAATTTTCATTCGTTCTGACAGTTTACGTATTCGCCACCAGATGGCTCTGAAAGCATAGAGACCATATTTTTCCGTCCAATTAAATGTGCCGCTATTTAATTTTTCATTGCCGGGATGAAAATTTTGACATCTTATGTCATTCGTTTGAATTTATTTGTCAGAATTTGTCTTGTGATTTCAATTTAATTTTTATGGTAATAGGGCCCATATATTAATGTCCATGATACTACATTTTCAAAAAACCGTCACTTTGACAATTGTAAAAGTCAAACAGAAGATCAGCTGTTTACTTCTCCCCATTATTCTACACAACGATTTTTTCATCGTGGAGATGGGAGAGATATATAGTAAATTTGCGAATGAAAATTTTCATCGAGGTCCGTACTGAGCTTAACTAAGGATAGGACACCCCGGTGTAAAAGCTCGAAAAAAATAGAGACCAAAATTATTTTGAAAGCACCATGGGATCCAAGGATGCCAAGGGATCTTGCGAGTCAAAAACACACGTAAAATAACTATGAAGGAATATTTTGTTGTTTATTTATATTGATTGTTATGGTAACCTGAAAGGCTTGGATCTTGAATCCAATGGCGTAGCAAAATAACGTTATATTTGGGGGGCATTTCGTACATGCAACTGTAGTTAGAAAATAAATATTTATTAAAATATTCATTTCTATACAAATGCCTTGCATCGAAAGAAATCTTTTAGACGACTACTCTCCATTGAGTTTACACCAATATAGCATTAGTGATAAAAGTAAATCTGACGAAATATCGAAATTTGGTGTTTATCAAAAAAGTACGGATTTGAAATCGAACGAAGCCTCATACCACGAAATATCTAAAATATGTTTGGTCGATTTGTAAGGCTAAGTTCGTTAACGGACAAATACGTCCTCATCTAGAGTATTATAGGATTTGCTTGCAGCTGACCGTGACTGCAGTATGTTTATTTTATATATCTATTTAATATAATAATAATCAATGGCGCAACAGCCCGAATCGGGCCTAGGCCTTGAAGTAATGCTAGAGTTACTTCATTGCGAGACCAGCGGAACAATACTATCTATTTAATATGGTAGGTTCAAAAATTTAAAATGTGCGCGAAAATCAGTTTAGTACGTTCATGCACCTTTTACTTCGACATGCGCATAAAACATCTAGGCTCTTTTTTATTGTGGAATTTCCCATTCTTTTATAATACATAATCTAATATACCAACTTATTAGAGGTGGAAAAATATCGATAGTCGTCTCAATCGATATGAGGCGATATTTTCCCACAATTTATCGATAGTTATCGATATTCAGGTTCAGAAGTTTTCCTCTTAAGGCTCGTGTCCACTAGCAAGCAAAACTTGTTAGAGTTGCTCTATGACATTTATTGCTACATGTGTACACGGTTCCGAGAGCGCATTTGCCCAAGTTTTTGCTCTAGCCAGCAAACGCTTGCCTTGTCAAGCAAGTTGTGAATGTACACGCTAACTTGCGAGAGTTGAGATCTCGCAAGAAAGTTCCGATCAGTTCCGAAATTTTTCAGCAAGTCAGTACAATTGCATTGGGTGTTAGGTTAAGTTCAGTTTTAGGAGTCGTAGTTCCATAGTTTACGTGCGAAGTATGAACGGAGAATCCAAGTGGAGTTCCGAGTACACGTTTTTGCTCATTTCCAATGTGGAACTTTATCCAGAGTTGTGGTATTTTTCTTTTTCGTTTTGACAGTTCAACGAAATTTTGATGATAAAGTGTGCACGGAAGCGCAAGTTTTACTTGCAAGATTTTTGTAGAGCTACTTGCTAGAGTAAAATTGCTGCAATTTGTCAGATAGTGTACACATCGCACCAAATTACTCTAGTAAGAAATGTCGCAAGTTACTTGCCAGTGGACACGAGCCTTTAACTAGCCCAGAAACTTTCATGGATACAACGTTAAAGCTATCATGATAACCAGAATCAGATCGGCTGACGTCGATGTAGTGTATTGGCATTGACGAATAATGGAAAAATTCATGTACAAATTGCAGTACTTTATAAAAAAATAATTTTTTTTACAAATTTAGAAGAATGATTTATTTTTATACTCTAGATGAAATCATATAGAGTATTGTAAGTTTAATCCATCCCGAAAAGCTTGTAACGCATAGAACTGAGCCTTGGACGAAAAAAAGTTATATATATACGTACATATATTATACCTATATTTGGGGCCAAAGCCACCAAATCCGCTTGCTGTCCGTCCGTCCGTCTGCACGATAACTCAAGAACGCGTTGACCTAGGAAGTAGAAATTTTGTTATAACTTGTAAAATAGAAAAAGTAAGGTTTAGTTCGTTAATGAGCGATATCAAAATAACGTTATATTTGGGGGGCATTTCGTACATGCAACTGTAGTTAGAAAATAAATATTTATTAAAATATTCATTTCTATACAAATGCCTTGCATCGAAAGAAATCTTTTAGACGACTACTCTCCATTGAGTTTACACCAATATAGCATTAGTGATAAAAGTAAATCTGACGAAATATCGAAATTTGGTGTTTATCAAAAAAGTACGGATTTGAAATCGAACGAAGCCTCATACCACGAAATATCTAAAATATGTTTGGTCGATTTGTAAGGCTAAGTTCGTTAACGGACAAATACGTCCTCATCTAGAGTATTATAGGATTTGCTTGCAGCTGACCGTGACTGCAGTATGTTTATTTTATATATCTATTTAATATAATAATAATCAATGGCGCAACAGCCCGAATCGGACCTAGGCCTTGAAGTAATGCTAGAGTTACTTCATTGCGAGACCAGCGGAACAATACTATCTATTTAATATGGTAGGTTCAAAAATTTAAAATGTGCGCGAAAATCAGTTTAGTACGTTCATGCACCTTTTACTTCGACATGCGCATAAAACATCTAGGCTCTTTTTTATAAGGTTCCTGTATACGCACTCACACTACTCACCCTACCTAAGGTTTGGCCGATGCATGCTCAGGTCGAAAACCAGTAAATTTAAATTTTTTTGATTTTATTGGGGGAATATCACATATCAATTCGAAATAGTCTAATTTTCAGTACAAAATAGGAAATTTCCATAAAAGAAATAGATAATGTACGTAAATTTACAAAAGAAAACCTTAATTCGCGCACACATACTATGCACACATACTATGCGCACACATACTATGCACCTATACACCGAAATTTCGTGCAGCCAAACTTAAAAGTTTGGCTGCACGAAAACGACCTTTTTTCAGGTTATGTAGTGGTCTTCTAGTCCAATTTTGGGCTATCGGCCGAACTCTTACTAGAAAGGTGTGTGAGTATACAGTGACTCTACTTTTTTATTGTGGAATGTCCCATTCTTTTATAATACATAATCTAATATACCAACTTATTAGAGGTGGAAAAATATCGATAGTCGTTTCAATCGATATGAGGCGATATTTTCCCACAATTTATCGATAGTTATCGATATTCAGGTTCAGAAGTTTTCCTCTTAACTAGCCCAGAAACTTTCATGGATACAACGTTATAGCTATCATGATAACCAGAATCAGATCGGTTGACGTCGATGTAGTGTATTGGCATTGACGAATAATGGAAAAATTCATGTACAAATTGCAGTACTTTATAAAAAAATAATTTTTTTTACAAATTTAGAAGAATGATTTATTTTTATACTCTAGATGAAATCATATAGAGTATTGTAAGTTTAATCCATCCCGAAAAGCTTGTAACGCATAGAACTGAGCCTTGGACGAAAAAAAGTTATATATATACGTACATATATTATACCTATATTTGGGGCCAAAGCCGCCAAATCCGCTTGCTGTCCGTCCGTCCGTCTGCACGATAACTCAAGAACGCGTTGACCTAGGAAGTAGAAATTTTGTCATAACTTGTAAAATAGAAAAAGTAAGGTTTAGTTCGTTAATGAGCGATATCCCTCCACTCCCACTCCCACTCCCATACAAGAGTCCTTAAAACACGTTTTCACAATTATTGCTCGAATGCTTCAAGTTAAGAACTTGAAATTTTGCATACTTAAAGTTCACAATGTTTGAAGGGAAAGTTCTGAATATGATGTAATACAGCAAACCGAATGAGTTCTTCGTGTATCAGTCAAGAAAAGTCCTTAAAAAATGTTTGCAAGTTACATAATGCATTATAACTCCAGTACGAGTTGAAGAAGGGATTCAAAATTTTACAGGAATTAGTTTTCTATCAAAAGCAAGACTGAGTCGGATGACGCCAACTAATGATAGTTGGCGCCATCCGTCAACTCCTTCGGGTAGCTGTCATAAAAAAGTCCTTAAAACACGTGTTCACCATTATTGAACGAAAATTTTAAAACGCTTTACGTTACGACTTTGAAATTTTGTATACGTTGATTTTATAATAGTCGCAGCTAAAACTATTAATATGAATAATATCCCATAAGTTGTTCATGTAGTTGCCATACAAAAATTCTGTAAAATGTCCCAACTTAATGTATGGAACTCACTATAATTCAAGAAATCGAGTAGCCACTATACAATAGTTTGTATCTGTAAGTAAAAGGTCATGTAATAATTCCTTTGATATATTTTCAACTAAAATATAAATCGGAGTTCAGTCTTTCATCTAGAGTATCATACGATTGGCTTGGAGCCGATCGTGACTGCGTTATGTTTTACATATTAAATTATTTTTGAAAAGTAGTGATTTTTCGGTTGAAATACTATTCAATTTAAGTTTATTATTTATAATACAGTATTGTTATCGATTTTTTTTCACGTATCATGACTAGTAGACACGAAAAAAGCAACAAAAATTTTCAGTCCGCCGTACGCCGACCGCCCCACGCTCAATTATTTGAAGGTTCATAGCTCTCAAACCAGTGGAGCTATTAAATTCAATTTTTTTTATTAATAGACATGGTAGACCCCTTGGGCAGGGGAGCATAGAAGTGGAGGGGATGAGAGTTTTTCAAAAATAACACGTTTCATATCTCAATAACAGTGTAAGATAGATGCTTCAAATGTTTTACCACAAGTAGGCCCAATAGAACCCTAGTAGGGAAAAAAATTGGAGGTGTGGGCGTAGAGGGTAAAGTTGGGAAAGAGTGAGAAGGAAAAAGTTCCGATGCTTATACCTTCAGAACCTATAATGGTAGAAAGCTGAAACTTGGTACAGTAGAGTCTCGCTAATCCGGATCAATTAAAACCACCCCCAATCCGGATTATGCGGGAATTCGGATTACCAAAGGTATATGCAAATTATTAAAGATAAACATTTACAAACGCTTATTCATTTACTACAACAAATAAAACATATAGTATCTCCAAAAAACAAAAACAATACTTTCATGATAAACGTTAGAAATAAGTAAAAAATAATGATATATACATAAATTCAAAATTTAGTGAACGGAAAAACGCTCACAAGCCAAAGTTGGCTTGGTTACACAGAGTAGCAATACTTATTGCCATATGAAATATGTACATACATACATACAAAACGATGCATATGAAGTGTCTATGAGAATATTTGGGTATTTCCCGTTCTACACTTGTTTGATTTCACTGTATTGTTGATCATTGCTTTATTTAACATGCAATCCGGATTAGCGAAACTGTGGTCGATCCGGATTACAAGGAACATAATGGAAATTTTTAAATTTTTCATCCCATCCGGACTACCGAAGGATCCGGATTAGTGAGACTCTACTGTATTTAGATAGAGCTATAGTAGTGGCATGGTGGAAAAATAATTTTTTTAGGTTTAGTATGGTACGAGGGTGGGGGGTGTTTTTCCTAACTTTAGAACGGCTTATGCTAGAAATTTGAAACTCGGTACAAAAAAAAAGATCAGTGCAAATAAAATGCATGTATTTTCACGATTTTCGTCATATTTACTAGGTCTTTCCAAATATTGAATTCAAATTTATTCTACGGATTCTTCATATAAATACCTAGAAAGTGTTTTCAAGATTTTTTGAAACTCGACTCCTAAGGGGGTGTAAAGTGGTTGTATACATATTCATGAATTCCGCAATTTCTCTCAGGTCTGATCAGATATCGAATATCTTTTCACTTCCACGGGCTTTTTAACAACCACCTATTTTCAATTTTTTTCCTTTTCAACTTTGTTGGGTCGTCGTTGCGAATCTTATGACTAAATTCGGCTCACTTACCAATGATACAAACTCCAATTTTGAGTTATTGGTTAAATGATCCAGGAATTGATTCATCCCGTGCACGGCTAAATGATGATAGGTGAGATTGTCGGGGAGCACCTGATTTGGAACCGTACGGGTCATGGAAAGCGAAACGTCTGATGCTAGTATTGTCGGCAGGATTTAAGCCTTACTTTAATTACATCTAAGTTCACTTCCACCGTTGAAATGTAATCGGAATTTTTTTTAAAAAAACAAAAATCATTCGCTTGATGTTTCAGTCAGGGTTCGAGCAAACAACACACAAATTTTGACAGCCGGTTGGCATTAAAATTTTCGAACTTCGTTCGGGTGCAGGGATGGGATTTCTTGGTAAATTGGCATAATTTCGTTGATTTGACAGTGAAATTGGTGGTAAATAAACTTTTGAGTGCTCGCTCGACTCCAATTGTTGTATTCTTTAAAAACTAAATTTTAACAATAATTTTGTGTGGTAAGGAAGTGTACGATTCCGGAAATTTCGTGGCACAATCGTGACCCAGTGTTAAAACGTTAAAAGGTCCATGTGGAGCTGTTGCGATTACAATTCAACTTTGCGATGAGTTGTGATCGCATCAGCTCGACTGCGACCAACTTCACGGGAAGAGAGATCGTTTTGAGTTGGTGCGCGTGCGGTTGGGGTTTTGGCGCAAAAAACCTCGTCGTTCTGGGGTTTTGAAAGGGAAAGAGAAAAAAATGGATGACAGCCGGGATATTTGGTGAAAAAGATTCGCGATCGCGGCTTCTAAATCTTAATGAAGGTTCTTTGAGATAATTTACGAAAAAAAACGTGCCTCATGGTGTCGGATTGATTTTGTGACGATCGTGGAGTTGATTTCGAGTGATTGGGCGGTCGAAAAGAGTGTTGAAAGTTGTGAAGTGTAAAACAAATGGCTCCAAGCCTGGAAGAAATGCGCGCCTCGTCTTTAGGACTTCCAAAGGCGTAATTTTAGTCAAAAGAAATATAGAAAACTTTAAAATAACCATAAAATCCAAGGAATTAAGAGTGTTGCTTCCGAGCTGAGTGCGGTAATCGCGTCGATGAACAACTGTTCGCGAAACATTTAAGATTATTTTCGTTCTGCCTTATTGTCGTCAAATCGTTTAATCGCCTGGAAATCGAAGTGTTGTCAAAAAGAAAAAATGAATTTAAATAAAGTTAATTATGAAAACTAATAAGAAAACAAAATGAATTGAAAATTAAAACCATTTTTTTTACTAAAATTCTTAAATAATATAAAAAAAGCAATTACGAATTAAATTAAATTAATAAAAGACATGACATGACAAGGACGGGACGGAATGTAATTAATTAAAAATAAATACACAAAAAACACAAAAATAAACAAAAATAAAAAAAAGGAAAAATGAACGTGAACTAGAAGTCAAAACCAAAATCAAAGGGGTGAGTTTCTATTATATATTAGTTTTTTGGTTTTCTTGCATGATTTTTTTTGAATTTAGGTTTTATTATGTTTTCTCGTTGTTCGGGGTTTTTTTTTCCTCTCTGATTTGATGATGATAGGCTAAAGGCCAATTTATGAAAATGAACCCGAGCGTTTAGCTCCTTCGCCCCGAACCTCAATAAGGGGCCACGACGCTAAAATGTTTTGAGGACAGTCGTGGTTGAGGTAGGGTGGGCAGAACAGGGCGCTACTTACACCTAAGCGCCCTGTCAAATCGTGAAGTCGCGCAACTCCACCGCTTCTTGGTCTTTCACGACCTATTGGGAAGATATTCCAATTTTAAATACCCTGGAGTAAGCCGACACGAAATTTTTGTTGTCTAGGTCTAGGGTTTATGGTCTGAGGTAGAACAAGAACCACCCCACACTGCCGTAGCTAGCCCCGGCCGCCAGCAAGCGTGTCGCTTCCGTTCTACTTCAGCCACCAGTTCAGACGTAGGAGGAATTGGCCCATTCAGTCCCGAGCCTTTACCCATCCTTCGACTATTTTGACTTTCTCAAGTCAAAATAGTTTTTTCCCAAGGCCTCAAACACAACAAATGGCGCCCAACGTGGGGCTATCCTAAGCTACGCTTCGAGCACAAAGCGTAGCCCTTCAACACAGAAAAATTCCGTGCAAAAAAGTTGGTATGCAAAAGGACTTAATTTCGTAGTTCTGCGACATCATTTTTTTCGCCTGAACGGCTATAGTCCAAGTGTTCAAGCTTTTCGAACTTCAACAGCAAATCATCCTGAAAATCTTGTATGTGGTCAATGCGGAACGATCCTATTGACGAACCGTTTTGGCAACCTTTAGGCGCCAACTCGGTTCCATAGGAAAGGGAAACATTGTCTGCATGTCGGATGGGTGGATGTAAGTTGTGACAAAACTTAATTTTCCTGATTCATTCCACTTTTGTTTTGCAAGTACTCTTTTGAGTGCTGGGCATGCCCTTTCTTGGCGGGCGTGTCGTCAGACAATTGGGACAAATACTTGTAAAATATTGGTGAGTTTGATGATAGGAAATTTCGTCGAAATTTGTTAAGTACCTTAATTCCTTATCCTTCCTTTTAGAGTACCTTTTTAACGTAGATTAATTTTTTTTTGTAGAAATAACGTAGAGTTTTTTTTGTATTTAAAATTTTTCTTTTGATGACAGATGTTCACGTAGTTTTATTTTGCTGATTTTTTGATTTAGTTTTGTGTTGCTAATTTTTCCCCAATTTTTTTTCTTTGCAATTTTATCGCGTTCCGGATTTTCCCGATGGAGCGAGGAAGATCAAGATCGGCTTCGCGATTTGTTCTGCATATGAGGGGAGGGGAAAGGTTGCGACGACGTGAGGGTTCATTTTTTTTCCGTACAAACACAAAATAAAATGTAGTTACTCAATTATTTTATACTGTCATTTACACTTCAAACATTCATTCTATCGTTTATTCGTTTCCTTTACGTACTATATACATTCAGTCTAACATACACAAAATCATTTGTTCAATCAGTCAATCATCGACATTTGCACATTCATTCGATTAATCTTTTTTTTATCAATCATTTGATACATTTTACATTCGTTCAATAATTATTTTTTTTATATACATTTATTCAATCATTCATCCATCAATTCACACATTCATTCAATTTATCATTCAATTAAATTCGGTCAGTCAGTTGTTCTTCAAAAGCTCCAGTAGATTTTTGTTTGTTTAATAACTTATTCGTTCAATCGCTAAATCGGTCAACAATTCACTCGTTCACTTGGTAGTTCAATTTTTTTTACTGTCATTCTCATTCATACACAATATTCATGCGGTCGTGTACTATTCAATCATTCAATCAGTCAGTCGTTAAAGCATCCAGTCACTCATTCGGGGATGCAAATTACATTTTCATTCACTCAGTCATGTAATACTTAATAATCTTTTTCTCTCGCTCAATTATATGGTCATTGCAGCATTCATGTGTTCATAGCTCTCTCGTTCATTACCTCATACGTTTACAACACTCTCGTTCATTACTCTCTCGTTCATTACCTCATACGTTCACAACACTCTCGTTCATTACTCTTTCGTTCATAACTCACTCGTTCATAACTCACTCGTTCATAACTCACTCCTTCATAACTCACTCGTTCATAACTCACTCGTTCCCAACTCACTCGTTCATAACTCACTCGTTCATAACTCACTCGTTCATAACTAACTCGTTCATAACTCTCTCGTTCACTCACTCAATCGTTTGTTATGAATTACGAAGGAATACCAGCGCCAGTGCGCACAAATCCACCTGTGGTACGAGCCGAACTTGGAGTGGACCAATTAGTGGAATTGGTCCGGACGGTTTCGAGGGAGAAGCATACGTTACAAGAACCAGTGGGGGCCCATTATTCGGCAGCGGATAGAAGCTCGCGTGCCGGGAGGGTAGTTCAGCGGATCGAAGCAGCCGCTGGGGCCAGCGATCGTGATTGGCAAAGCCCTATCTATCGACAAAGAAATTCCTGTAGCCCATTAAGGCATTGGCGTCTTCGTTTTAATGGAGATAGTCAATTCCTACGCGCAGAAGAAATGGTTTTTAGGGCCGAGGCTCTCGCGATGAGCGACTTGGGCGGCGACTTAGATCTGCTGACGCAAGGCTTTCATCTGCTGCTGGATGGTCGGCCCAACGAATGGTACTGGTTGTGGCGTCGATTCACCACCAATGCGACATGGGGTACCCTGAAGGATGCATTCGTGCAGGTCTGGGGTGAGCGAAGAACGGATTGGAAGGTGCGTAAGCAGATGCTTGACAGACGGCAATCTCCAAATGATCCCTTCTTGTCTTTTGTACAGGACATGATGGAGCTTCGCACATTGCTGCGAAATCCCATGATGGAGTCCGATTTCGTGGATCTGGTGCGTGGAAATCTAATAGCCAGCACACAGCAACAAATGTGCTTCCACTCAGTCCTAACAATGGACCAATTACGTCGGCTTGTCCTTCAAGTGGAAGACACGCGCAAGGCTACCAGACCATCCCCTTGGAACCAGGCCAGAATTCACGAGGAGCCAATCGAAGAAGAACATACGGTTACGACTTCTTCAGTCGACTTGGCCGGACTAACGAACCCTTGGACTTGCTGGAATTGTGGGCGGGAAGGGCACGGATATCGTGACTGTTCGGAGGCCATAAAGAGCATCTTCTGCTTTGGATGTGGGTGGGCTGGCGTTCTAAGGCCCAACTGCATCCATTGCAAGGCGGGAAACGGTCGAAGGGACGGAAGAACAACCAATTTTTCAACCCCTACAAATACCCCTCCAAATTTTAATACCCTACTTACAACATTTTCAGAACCCAATTCCCATCCTCTTAACGTAAAATCATCCAAACCCATTTCCCCAACGATCAACACTCCGCACGTCAAAATTTTAACAAGACCAAGCGATGAGACGGAGCCGGCTGTTTCCCGGCTTGAAGATGAACTTATCGGAGATCAAAATCCAAGACGACATTCCCACCATCCTCTCAAGCCATACCATCTTCGGCTAAAGTAGTATATGGAGGCGCGGGAGCGAATTTTCGGACCTACTCCAGTCGCAAGTGTTGATCAGGTATCAGCACTAACGAGTGGATCCGGTCGCAGGAAATCAATCGCGCGCCTTCGTATATTCTGGAGGATGGTGCGTGAAAAAAAGAAAGCGATTCTCTCTACCATCATTACCAATCCGTTGGACATACGTCCGTACGCCATGGTATCCTTGTACGGAGTGGACGTTGAAGGACTCCTAGATAGTGGGGCGAGCATCAGTTGCCTGGGGGCTAATGCTCTACAACGTCTCCATGATGCACAGGTGAATTATCGACCGGTCTGTCAAGAGGTGAAGACCGCTGATGGTGCTTCACAAAAAGTTTTGGGCACGGTAGTTACCGATATTACCTTTCGTGGTATTACCAAACCCATTACACTATACATAGTGCCGAGCCTATCGCAGAAACTGTACCTGGGGGTAGATTTCAGCGAGCATTTCAACTAGCTCCTAGCATCATCATCGCGGTCGATACTCCCGATACTGCATCGCAACTGATAGCTCCGGATGCCCACCATTTAACGCCCACAGATGTAAAGAGGTTGGAAATGGTAAAGTCCAAATTTCCATCATACGAAGTATACGGACTCGGTGTGACCAACGTCGAACAACACAGTAGAGACGTTGGTGATGCAAGTCCCATCAAACAGCGACATTATCCTGTGTCTCATGCGATCCAAAAACTCTTGTATGACGAGATCGATCGCATGAGAGCACTTGGCGTTATAGAGACAAGCCAGAGTGCATGGAGCTCGCCTGTGGTTCTCGTGAGGAAGCCAGGCAAGGTCAGGCTATGTTTGGACTCGCGCAAAGTCAATAGTGTGACGAAGAAGGATGCATATCCATTACCACACATTGATGGTATCTTAAGTCGTTTGCCGCGAGCCAATTTTGTTACTAGCCTGAACCTCAAAGACGCCTTTTGGCAGATTCCTCTCGAGAACAAATCCAGGGAGTATACAGCTTTTACCATTCCTGGCCGGCCTCTGTACCACTACACTCGCATGCCTTTTGGGTTATGCAACGCGCCGCAAAGGATGTGTCGTTTGATGGACAAAGTCATCCTACCCGAGCTGAAGGAGCAGGTATTCGTATATTTGGACGATCTGCTGTTAATTTCTGAGGATTTCGATTCACATCTGGTTTTATTGGCCTGGAAATTATGGATTCCATCAAGTCTTACGTCAGCTGCGATCGCTCACGCGCACGAGGCAGACACCACGGTCCATGGTGGTTATGCCAAAACGCTAGAGCGAGTCAGGCGATTTTTGTACTAGCCCGGAATGGCTACACAAGTACGCACCTACGTTCTGGCGTGCGACACTTGTAAAGAGACAAAGTCCCCGAACAGACCTCTACGAGCGCCTATGGGAGAACCGTTCCAGACTGATCAGCCATTCCAACATCTGTACATCGACGTACTTGGACCATATCCGCGTACCAAACGGGGTAAGATCGCTATCTTGATCGTCTTGGATCACTTCACAAAATTTCCCCTGTTACATCCCTTGGGGCGGATCACTGCTGAAGAGATCACCAACTTTTTGGAGGGGCAGGTTTTCCATACGTTTGGAACACCCGAGACGATCCTCTCCGATAACGGCTCTCAATTTAGGTCGAATGTGTTTAACACCATGCTGAACAAATACGGAGTTAAACACCTGTACACCCCGAGCTACTCACCGCAAGCGAATGCTTCGGAGCGTGTCAATCAGTCCATCCTGGCCGGAGTTCAAGCATTCATCATTGATGACCAAACACGATGGGATGAGAGTCTAAGCCAAATTGGATGTGCTCTTCGTAGCTCACTCCACCAAGCCACTGGATTTTCTCCTTATCAGGTTTTGTTTGGGAATCACATGATGTTGCACGGGAAGGACTACGAACTGCTGAAGCATTTGCGAGCGTTGGGAGAGTCAAATGTACAGCTTCGATCTCGTGAGGGAGTTCCTATCGTGAGGCAACTGGCGCAGACGAAAATAAGGGTCGCACATGAGGACAGTAGCAGGCGTTATAATCTGCGTGCTGCTAAAACACAATTTTGTGTAGGTCAAAAAGTATTCCGAAGAAATTTTTCCTTGTCCACAGCCGCGCAGAACTATAACGCCAAGCTGGCAAAGAAGTTCCTCAAGTGCAGGATTCGTCGTGTGCTGGGAAACTCACGATATGAATTGGAGGATCTAGGAGGCAAACGTCTGGGAACTTATCACTCCAAGGATCTGCGGCAGTGATCCGAGGGGTCACAACTCCTATTGCCCGGCACTCAGTCGTGCGCACGAGACTCTAGAACACGTCGACCTTTTTTTAGTCTGTTCGGCGCTGGGAAACCAGCGGTGAACCGACTAATGGTGCTGGGTCGTCGTTGCGAATCTTATGACTAAATTCGGCTCACTTACCAATGATACAAACTCCAATTTTGAGTTATTGGTTAAATGATCCAGGAATTGATTCATCCCGTGCACGGCTAAATGATGATAGGTGAGATTGTCGGGGAGCACCTGATTTGGAACCGTACGGGTCATGGAAAGCGAAACGTCTGATGCTAGTATTGTCGGCAGGATTTAAGCTTTACTTTAATTACATCTAAGTTCACTTCCACCGTTGAAACGTAATCGGAATTTTTTTTAAAAAAAACAAAAATCATTCGCTTGATGTTTCAGTCAGGGTTCGAGCAAACAACACACAAATTTTGACAGCCGGTTGGCATTAAAATTTTCGAACTTCGTTCGGGTGCAGGGATGGGATTTCTTGGTAAATTGGCATAATTTCGTTGATTTGACAGTGAAATTGGTGGTAAATAAACTTTTGAGTGCTCGCTCGACTCCAATTGTTGTATTCTTTAAAAACTAAATCTTAACAATAATTTTGTGTGGTGAGGAAGTGTACTATTCCGGAAATTTCGTTGCACAATCGTGACCCAGTGTTGTGTCGCCGCTGTCAGAACGTTAAAAGGTCCATGTGGAGCTGTTGTGATTACAATTCAACTTTGCGATGAATTGTGATCGCATCAGCTCGACTGCGACCAACTTCACGGGAAGAGAGATCGTTTTGAGTTGGTGTGCGTGCGGTTGGGGTTTTGGCGCGTCGTTCTGGGGTTTTGAAAGGGAAAGAGAAAAAAATGGATGACAGCCGGGATATTTGGTGAAAAAGATTCGCGATCGCGGCTTCTAAATCTTAATGAAGGTTCTTTGAGATAATTTACGAAAAAAAAACGTGCCTCATGGTGTCGGATTGATTTTGTGACGATCGTGGAGTTGATTTCGAGTGATTGGGCGGTCGAAAAGAGTGTTGAAAGTTGTGAAGTGTAAAACAAATGGCTCCAAGCCTGGAAGAAATGCGCGCCTCGTCTTTAGGACTTCCAAAGGCGTAATTTTAGTCAAAAGAAATATAGAAAACTTTAAAATAACCATAAAATCTTTTGTGTTCGAGGCCTTGGAAGAATTATTTTGACTTGAAAAAGTCAAAATAATTGATAGGAGAATGAAGGTTCGGGACAGAAGGGCCAATTCCACCTAAGTCCGAATTGGTGGCTGAGTTCAGCTGGTGCGACGCTCTTGCTGGCGGCCGGGACTAGCTACGGCAGTGTGGGGGGTACTTGCTAAAACTCAGGCCATTAAACCCTAGGCCTGTACAACAAAAATTGTAAGCGCCGACTTATCCAAGGGTAGGTAAAAATTGGGATTATTTTCCCAATTGGTCGTGAAAGACCAAGAAGCGGTTGGATGGCGCGGCTCCGCGATTTGTCAGGGCGCTCTGGTGTTAATAGCGCCCTGCTCTGCCCACCCTACCTCAGCCACGACTGTTCTGAAAACATTTTTCGCGTCGTGGCCCCTTTTTGAGGTTCGGGGCTAAGGAGCTTATCCGCTTGGGTTCATTTCAATTGGCTCTACTAGCCTTTAATCACCATTCTATCAAAAGAATTATGCAAACAACGAATGAAAAAAAAAAAAATCTGAAACAAACATCACCAAAACCCAATATGTGCAAATAAAAAAAATGAATATAAAAAAATAATAGCAAAAGGACTCACCCCGTTTAGCGATAAATTGCTCTTTCGAGTTTCATTATCTTTTCTTGTATACTTTATGTTTATTTTAAAATTTATTATTAAATTTTTTTTTTTTTTTTTTTTTTTTTTTTTTTTTTTTTTTTTTAATTCAGTCCCGTTCTTGTCAGTCTGTCTTATTTATTTAATTTAATTTATTTTTACTTTAAATTTATTTGTTTTTGTTAAATTCATGTTTGCTTTTTTTTATGTTTTTTTTTTTTCTTTTAAATTTATTTATTTAATCTAATTTATTTTTACTTTAAATTTATTTGTTTTTGTTAAATTCATGTTTGCTTTTTTTATGTTTTTTTTTTTTTTTTTTTTTCCAATCTCGACGAACATCAAATTGACAGCAATTTTGCCGGGAATGTTTTTTGTGTACACTACACGCAAAATGGCAGACCGAAATTTTGCCCGAAAACCACGCAATCTTCTTGCTTTTTGTTGGATATTGCTGCGCAGTCCTTAAAACGAAAAAAACACAGCACACAGCCTAAATGGCAGAACTGGATTGGGGCAAATTCCGCCAAAAAAACAATTTACGACAATTGGCAACTAATCGTATCGACGCGCGCTTCCAAAAAACTCGTCCCGTACTCGAGCCGGCATCTATCTCCTAGCGGTGCTTTTCCCGTCGCCAAGCCGGTTTCGTTTTGTTCGTTCCAGTGCTTACAAGTGCGCTCGGTACTTTATTAAGTATCGAAAGCACTTGTAAGCACCGGAAACGAAATTCCGGCGGCACTCAACAACATAGGCGATTCGCCGATGATTTTCATCGCCGAAACGACTACAGAAAGTGGCCGCGTAGAAGAGTCTCGTGCGCACGACTGAGTGCCGGGCAATCGGTGTTGTACCCCTCAGATCACTGCCTAAGATCCTTGGAGTGGTAAATCCCCACACGCTTGCCGCCTAGATCCTCCAATTCGTATCGGGAGTTTCCCAGCACACGACGAATCCTGCACTTGAGGAACTTCTTCGCCAGCTTGGCGTTATAATTCTGCGCGGCTGTGGACAAGGAAAAGTTTCTACGGAATACCTCTTGTCCTACACAAAATTGTATTTTAGCAGCACGCAGATTATAACGCCTGCTGCTGTCCTCATGTCCCCTTATTTTCGTCTGCGCCAGTTGCCTCACGATAGGAATTCCCTCTCGAGGTCGAAGCTGTACATTTGACTCTCCCAGCGCTCGCAAATGCTTCAGCAGTTCGTAGTCCTTCCCGTGCAACATCATGTGATTCCCAAACAAAACCTGATAAGGAGAAAATCCAGTGGCTTGGTGGAGTGAGCTACGAAGAGCACATCCAATTTGGCTTAGACTCTCATCCCATCGTGTTTGGTCATCAATGATGAATGCTTGAATTCCGGCCAGGATGGACTGATTGACACGCTCCGAAGCATTCGCTTGCGGTGAGTAGCTCGGGGTGTACAGGTGTTTAACTCCGTATTTGTTCAGCATGGTGTTAAACACATTCGACCTAAATTGAGAGCCGTTATCGGAGAGGATCGTCTCGGGTGTTCCAAACGTATGGAAAACCTGCCCCTCCAAAAAGTTGGTGATCTCTTCAGCAGTGATCCGCCCCAAGGGATGTAACAGGGGAAATTTTGTGAAGTGATCCAAGACGATCAAGATAGCGATCTTACCCCGTTTGGTACGCGGATATGGTCCAAGTACGTCGATGTACAGATGTTGGAATGGCTGATCAGTCTGGAACGGTTCTCCCATAGGCGCTCGTAGAGGTCTGTTCGGGGACTTTGTCTCTTTACAAGTGTCGCACGCCAGAACGTAGGTGCATACTTGTGTAGCCATTCCGGGCCAGTACAAAAATCGCCTGACTCGCTCTAGCGTTTTGGCATAACCACCATGGACCGTGGTGTCCGCCTCGTGCGCCTGAGCGATCGCAGCTGACGTAAGACTTGATGGAATCCATAATTTCCAGGCTCTGTCTTCAGCAACACACGAAGCCGTCTCTCACGCATACGTCAGGAAGCCGATCGTCGTTCGCATCGACAGTGGACACTTATTCACCTCTGTGAACTTAGCACCCCACTTTAACCAAATTGAATAAAAAAATTGTTTTCGGGTGGAGCTTTGTTTGTACTTGATTGTACCGAAAAAATTTTCGTTTGTACCTCCAAGGGAACGGAGAAAAAAATGCTCCGTGTGAACTTAGCACCCGACTTGCACCAAATAAACTGAAATTTTTTATTCAGATAGTACCCCGTCTGTAAATGATGGTACCGAAAATATTTTTTTTTTTTTTTAATACAAAAAAAAAAAAAAAATAATTAAAAAAAATTTTTTCAAAAAAAAAAAAAAAAGGACGGCAAACTATTGTAAATTGCTTCTATTTAATTGTACCTTCAATCGATTTTAAAATACTTTAAAATTTACATCAAAAACTAGCTATCTAAATCAACCAATCCTTCACACAAAGAGTAAAATAATTAGAACGACAACACCATATAAATCGATGACCGGAGTATGATCGATTTTCAAAATTTGAAAAACCAAAGATGCAAATATATGCTATAGATACCGTAGTTGATTGTACCTCCAAAAAATTTTAAGAAATATTAATTTTTCCATCAAAAAATAACATTCTAAATCAGCCAATAATTCACACTCAGAAATAAATAATTCGAAAGACGATCCTTCGACAACACATTATTAAACGATAAGCGGAGTACATGCGCTTTCAAAATTCGAAAAACCAAAGATGCAAATATATGCTATAGGAACCGTAGTTGATTGTACCTCCAAGAAATTTTAAGAAATATTAATTTTTCCATCAAAAAATAACATTCTAAATCAGCCAATAATTCACACTCAGAGTGAAATAATTCGAAAGACGATTCTTCGACAACACATTATAAGTCGGCATAGTATAGACCGATTTTCAAAATTCGAAAAACCAAAGATGCAAATATATGCTATAGATACCGTAGTTGATTGTACCTCCAAGAAATTTTAAGAAATATTAATTTTTCCATCAAAAAATAACATTCTAAATCAGCCAATAATTCACACTCAGAGAGAAATAATTCGAAAGACGATTCTTCGACAACACATTATAAGTCGGCATAGTATAGACCGATTTTCAAAATTCGAAAAACCAAAGATGCAAATATATGCTATAGATACCGTAGTTGATTGTACCTCCAAGAAATTTTAAGAAATATTAATTTTTTCATCAAAAAATTACATTCTAAATCAGCCAATAATTCACACTCAGAGAGAAATAATTCGAAAGACGATCCTTCGACAACACATTATAAGTCGGCATAGTATAGACGAATTTTCAAAACTCGAAAAACCAAACATGCAAATATATGCTTTAGGTACCGTAGTTGATTGTACCTCCAAGAAATTTTAAGAAATATTAATTTTTCCATCAAAAAATAACATTCTAAATCAGCCAATAATTCACACTCAGAGAGAAATAATTCGAAAGACGATCCTTCGACAACACATTATAAGTCGGCATAGTATAGACCGATTTTTAAAATTCGAAAAACCAAAGATGCAAATATATGCTATAGATACCGTAGTTGATTGTACCTCCAAGAAATTTTAAGAAATACTAAGTTTTCCATCAAAAAATAACATTCTAAATCAGCCAATAATTCACACTCAGAAATAAATAATTCGAAAGACGATCCTTCGACAACACATTATAAGTCGGCATAGTATAGACCGATTTTCAAAATTCGAATAACCAAAGATGCAAATATATGCTATAGGTACCGTAGTTGATTGTACCTCCAAGAAATTTTAAGAAATATTAATTTTTCCATCAAAAAATAACATTCTAAATCAGCCAATAATTCACACTCAGGGAGAAATAATTCGAAAGACGATTCTTCGACAACACATTATAAGTCGGCATAGTATAGACCGATTTTCAAAATTCGAAAAACCAAAGATGCAAATATATGCTGTAGATACCGTAGTTGATTGTACCTCCAAGAAATTTTAAGAAATATTAATTTTTCCATCAAAAAATAACATTCTTAATCAGCCAATAATTCACACTCAGAGTGAAATAATTCGAAAGACGATTCTTCGACAACACATTATAAGTTGGCATAGTATAGACCGATTTTCAAAATTCGAAAAACCAAAGATGCAAGTATGTGCTATAGATACCGTAGTTGATTGTACCTCCAAGAAATTTTAAGAAATATTAATTTTTCCATCAAAAAATAACATTCTAAATCAGCCAATAATTCACACTCAGAAATAAATAATTCGAAAGACGATCCTTCGACAACACATTATAAGTCGGCATAGTATAGACCGATTTTCAAAATTCGAATAACCAAAGATGCAAATATATGCTATAGGTACCGTAGTTGATTGTACCTCCAAGAAATTTTAAGAAATATTAATTTTTCCATCAAAAAATAACATTCTAAATCAGCCAATAATTCACACTCAGGGAGAAATAATTCGAAAGACGATTCTTCGACAACACATTATAAGTCGGCATAGTATAGACCGATTTTCAATATTCGAAAAACCAAAGATGCAAATATATGCTATAGATACCGTAGTTGATTGTACCTCCAAGAAATTTTAAGAAATATTAATTTTTCCATCAAAAAAAACCATTCTAAATCAGCCAATAATTCTCACTCAGAGAGAAATAATTCGAAAGACCATTCTTCGACAACACATTATAAGTCGGCATAGTATAGACCGATTTTCAATATTCGAAAAACGAAAGATGCAAATATATGCTATAGGTACCGTAGTTGATTGTACCTCCAAGAAATTTTAAGAAATATTAATTTTTCCATCAAAAAATAACATTCTAAATCAGCCAATAATTCACACTCAGGGAGAAATAATTCGAAAGACGATTCTTCGACAACACATTATAAGTCGGCATAGTATAGACCGATTTTCAATATTCGAAAAACCAAAGATGCAAATATATGCTATAGATACCGTAGTTGATTGTACCTCCAAGAAATTTTAAGAAATATTAATTTTTCCATCAAAAAATAACATTCTAAATCAGCCAATAATTCACACTCAGAGAGAAATAATTCGAAAGATGATTCTTCGACAACACATTATAAGTCGGCATAGTATAGACCGATTTTCAAAATTCGAAAAACCAAAGATGCAAATATATGCTATAGATACCGTAGTTGATTGTACCTCCAAGAAATTTTAAGAAATATTAATTTTTCCATCAAAAAATAACATTCTAAATCAGCCAATAATTCACACTCAGGGAGAAATAATTCGAAAGACCATTCTTCGACAACACATTATAAGTCGGCATAGTAAAGACCGATTTTCAAAATTCGAAAAACCAAAGATGCAAATATATGCTATAGATACCGTAGTTGATTGTACCTCCAAGAAATTTTAAGAAATATTAATTTTTCCATCAAAACATAACATTCTAAATCAGCCAATAATTCACACTCAGAGAGAAATAATTCGAAAGACCATTCTTCGACAACACATTATAAGTCGGCATAGTATAGACCGATTTTCAAAATTCGAATAACCAAAGATGCAAATATATGCTATAGGTACCGTAGTTGATTGTACCTCCAAGAAATTTTAAGAAATATTAATTTTTCCATCAAAAAATAACATTCTAAATCAGCCAATAATTCACACTCAGGGAGAAATAATTCGAAAGACGATTCTTCGACAACACATTATAAGTCGGCATAGTATAGACCGATTTTCAAAATTCGAATAACCAAAGATGCAAATATATGCTATAGGTACCGTAGTTGATTGTACCTCCAAGAAATTTTAAGAAATATTAATTTTTCCATCAAAAAATAACATTCTAAATCAGCCAATAATTCACACTCAGAGAGAAATAATTCGAAAGACGATTCTTCGACAACACATTATAAGTCGGCATAGTATAGACCGATTTTCAAAATTCGAATAACCAAAGATGCAAATATATGCTATAGGTACCGTAGTTGATTGTACCTCCAAGAAATTTTAAGAAATATTAATTTTTCCATCAAAACATAACATTCTAAATCAGCCAATAATTCACACTCAGGGAGAAATAATTCGAAAGACCATTCTTCGACAACACATTATAAGTCGGCATAGTAAAGACCGATTTTCAAAATTCGAAAAACCAAAGATGCAAATATATGCTATAGGTACCGTAGTTGATTGTACCTCCAAGAAATTTTAAGAAATATTAATTTTTCCATCAAAACATAACATTCTAAATCAGCCAATAATTCACACTCAGAGAGAAATAATTCGAAAGACCATTCTTCGACAACACATTATAAGTCGGCATAGTATAGACCGATTTTCAAAATTCGAATAACCAAAGATGCAAATATATGCTATAGGTACCGTAGTTGATTGTACCTCCAAGAAATTTTAAGAAATATTAATTTTTCCATCAAAAAATAACATTCTAAATCAGCCAATAATTCACACTCAGGGAGAAATAATTCGAAAGACGATTCTTCGACAACACATTATAAGTCGGCATAGTATAGACCGATTTTCAAAATTCGAAAAACGAAAGATGCAAATATATGCTATAGATACCGTAGTTGATTGTACCTCCAAGAAATTTTAAGAAATATTAATTTTTCCATCAAAAAATAACATTCTAAATCAGCCAATAATTCACACTCAGAGAGAAATAATTCGAAAGATGATTCTTCGACAACACATTATAAGTCAGCATAGTAAAGACCGATTTTCAAAATTCGAATAACCAAAGATGCAAATATATGCTATAGGTACCGTAGTTGATTGTACCTCCAAGAAATTTTAAGAAATATTAATTTTTCCATCAAAAAATAACATTCTAAATCAGCCAATAATTCACACTCAGGGAGAAATAATTCGAAAGACGATTCTTCGACAACACATTATAAGTCGGCATAGTATAGACCGATTTTCAATATTCGAAAAACGAAAGATGCAAATATATGCTATAGATACCGTAGTTGATTGTACCTCCAAGAAATTTTAAGAAATATTAATTTTTCCATCAAAACATAACATTCTAAATCAGCCAATAATTCACACTCAGAGAGAAATAATTCGAAAGACCATTCTTCGACAACACATTATAAGTCGGCATAGTATAGACCGATTTTCAAAATTCGAATAACCAAAGATGCAAATATATGCTATAGGTACCGTAGTTGATTGTACCTCCAAGAAATTTTAAGAAATATTAATTTTTCCATCAAAAAATAACATTCTAAATCAGCCAATAACTCACACTCAGAGAGAAATAATTCGAAAGACGATTCTTCGACAACACATTATAAGTCGGCATAGTATAGACCGATTTTCAAAATCGAAAAACGAAAGATGCAAATATATGCTATAGATACCGTAGTTGATTGTACCTCCAAGAAATTTTAAGAAATATTAATTTTTCCATCAAAAAATAACATTCTAAATCAGCCAATAATTCACACTCAGGGAGAAATAATTCGAAAGACCATTCTTCGACAACACATTATAAGTCGGCATAGTAAAGACCGATTTTCAAAATTCGAAAAACCAAAGATGCAAATATATGCTATAGATACCGTAGTTGATTGTACCTCCAAGAAATTTTAAGAAATATTAATTTTTCCATCAAAACATAACATTCTAAATCAGCCAATAATTCACACTCAGAGAGAAATAATTCGAAAGACGTTCCTCAGACAACACTTTGTAAATCGATGATCATTGTTTAAAATTTATAAAATTTTCAGAATAATAAATACTGTTGGAAAATTGAGAAGAAGAGATACCCATTTCATGAAAATTGATGAGATCAGTAGAAGTAGCAATAAACCATAAAATCATAATCTACTTTCTTGTACTTTCAATTATACGAACCAGACGACATACTTGAAGGAAATTTGTGTATTCAACACAGGTACCGTCTCAAATATTTGCCTCTAAACTTTCTTGAAAGAGGTACGTACTTTCTGAATTGGATTCGATTTTCAGATCCGATATTTACCTAACTTATTACCGAGAGCTGAACAGTGGAACCAACCAAGTTTCTTGGAAAGAAACTCCTATTTAAGAACTGAGAGGTACCCTTTTTAAAAAAGGGACTAATTAAAATAAATAGATACGGTCAGGAGGTACAGATTCCATTCATGAAACTCGGGGTTGATTCCAGGAAGAATTTAAGTAAAATATTCATTCACAGGTAAAAAAAAGGAAAAAACCATAAACAAACCGATTTTGACGAAAAGATATTTCTGTTGCACTTACGGGATCATTGCCAAGTGACGCACGCCGATTTTGTTACATTATTGTAGAATACTAAAATCTAAAGGAAACGTATTTTATTTTATCGGCAGCCAAGAGTATTTCAGGGATTTCTCGAATTTTGAAAATCGGTCTATACTATGCTTATCGACTTATAATGTGTTGTCGAAGGATCGTCTTTCGAATTATTTCTCTCTGAGCGTGAATTATTGGCTGATTTAGAATGTTATTTTTTGATGGAAAAATTAATATTTCTTAAAATTTCTTGGAGGTACAATCAACTACGGTACCTATAGCATATATTTGCATCTTTGGTTTTTCGAATTTTGAAAATCGGTCTATACTATGCCGACTTATAATGTGTTGTCGAAGGATCGTCTTTCGAATTATTTATTTCTGAGTGTGAATTATTTATTGGCTGATTTAGAATGTTATTTTTTGATGGAAAAATTAATATTTCTTAAAATTTCTTGGAGGTACAATCAACTACGGTACCTAAAGCATATATTTGCATCTTTGGTTTTTCGAGTTTTGAAAATCCGTCTATACTATGCCGACTTATAATGTGTTGTCGAAGAATCGTCTTTCGAATTATTTCACTCTGAGTGTGAATTATTGGCTGATCTAGAATGTTATTTTTTGATGGAAAAATTAATATTTCTTAAAATTTCTTGGAGGTACAATCAACTACGGTATCTATAGCATATATTTGCATCTTTGGTTTTTCGAATTTTGAAAATCGGTCTATACTATGCCGACTTATAAAGTGTTGTCGAAGGATCGTCTTTCGAATTATTTATTTCTGAGTGTGAATTATTGGCTGATTTAGAATGTTATTTTTTGATGGAAAAATTAATATTTCTTAAAATTTCTTGGAGGTACAATCAACTACGGTACCTAAAGCATATATTTGCATGTTTGGTTTTTCGAGTTTAGAAAATCCGTCTATACTATGCCGACTTATAATGTGTTGTCGAAGGATCGTCTCTCGAATTATTTCTCTCCGTGTGTGAATTATTGGCTGATTTAGAATGTTATTTTTTGATGGAAAAATTAATATTTCTTAAAATTTCTTGGAGGTACAATCAACTACGGTATCTATAGCATATATTTTCATGTTTGGTTTTTCGAATTTTGAAAATCGGTCTATACTATGCCGACTTATAATGTGTTGTCGAAGGATCGTCTTTCGAATTATTTATTTCTGAGTGTGAATTATTGGCTGATTTAGAATGTTATTTTTTGATGGAAAAATTAATATTTCTTAAAATTTCTTGGAGGTACAATCAACTACGGTATCTATAGCATATATTTGCATCTTTGGTTTTTCGAATTTTGAAAATCGGTCTATACTATGCCGACTTATAATGTGTTGTCGAAGAATGGTCTTTCGAATTATTTCTCCCTGAGTGTGAATTATTGGCTGATTTAGAATGTTATTTTTTGATGGAAAAATTAATATTTCTTAAAATTTCTTGGAGGTACAATCAACTACGGTATCTATAGCATATATTTGCATGTTTGGTTTTTCGAATTTTGAAAATCGGTCTATACTATGCCGACTTATAATGTGTTGTCGAAGGATCGTCTTTCGAATTATTTATTTCTGAGTGTGAATTATTGGCTGATTTAGAATGTTATTTTTTGATGGAAAAATTAATATTTCTTAAAATTTCTTGGAGGTACAATCAACTACGGTACCTATAGCATATATTTGCATCTTTGGTTTTTCGAATTTTGAAAATCGGTCTATACTATGCCGACTTATAATGTGTTGTCGAAGAATGGTCTTTCGAATTATTTATTTCTGAGTGTGAATTATTGGCTGATTTAGAATGTTATTTTTTGATGGAAAAATTAATATTTCTTAAAATTTCTTGGAGGTACAATCAACTACGGTACCTAAAGCATATATTTGCATCTTTGGTTTTTCGAGTTTTGAAAATCCGTCTATACTATGCCGACTTATAATGTGTTGTCGAAGAATCGTCTTTCGAATTATTTCACTCTGAGTGTGAATTATTGGCTGATCTAGAATGTTATTTTTTGATGGAAAAATTAATATTTCTTAAAATTTCTTGGAGGTACAATCAACTACGGTATCTATAGCATATATTTGCATCTTTGGTTTTTCGAATTTTGAAAATCGGTCTATACTATGCCGACTTATAATGTGTTGTCGAAGGATCGTCTTTCGAATTATTTATTTCTGAGTGTGAATTATTGGCTGATTTAGAATGTTATTTTTTGATGGAAAAATTAATATTTCTTAAAATTTCTTGGAGGTACAATCAACTACGGTACCTAAAGCATATATTTGCATGTTTGGTTTTTCGAGTTTTGAAAATCCGTCTATACTATGCCGACTTATAATGTGTTGTCGAAGGATCATCTTTCGAATTATTTCTCTCTGAGTGTGAATTATTGGCTGACTTAGAATGTTATTTTTTGATGGAAAAATTAATATTTCTTAAAATTTCTTGGAGGTACAATCAACTACGGTATCTATAGCATATATTTGCATCTTTGGTTTTTCGAATTTTGAAAATCGATCATACTCCGGTCATCGATTTATATGGTGTTGTCGTTCTAATTATTTTACTCTTTGTGTGAAGGATTGGTTGGTTTAGATAGCTAGTTTTTGATGTAAATTTTAAAGTATTTTAAAATCGATTGAAGGTACAATTAAATAGAAGCAATTTACAATAGTTTGCCGTCCTTTTCTTTTTTTTTTGAAAAAAATTTTCTCAATTATTTTTTTTTTTTTTTTTTATTAAAAAAAAAAAAAATATTTTCGGTACAATCATTTACAGACGGGGTACTATCTGAATAAAAAATTTCAGTTAATTTGGTGCAAGTCGGGTGCTAAGTTCACACGGAGCATTTTTTTCTCCGTTCCCTTGGAGTACAAAACATCAAGTACAAACAAAGCTCCACCCGAAAACAATTTTTTTATTCAATTTGGTTAAAGTGGGGTGCTAAGTTCACAGAGGTCACTTATTCTTTGTATTCCTTGCCAGAGAATTCTGGAGAATCCATGTCCACCATCGGTGCCACGTCGATCAGCGCATTTAATCCCTCTTCGTATACACGAGAGAGAGCGTCGGGTACAATGTTCAGGCTCCCTCTTCGGTGCTCGATTGTGAAGTCGTAACCTTGGAGTTTTAAACTCCATCTTGCCAACCGTCCTTGTAGGTCTTTCTGCGACATGAGCCATTTGAGACTTGCGTGATCCGTAATGACTTTGAACGCAGTCCCTTCTACATAGGCTCGAAATTTTTTCACGCTCAACACCGCTGCATAACATTCAAGTTCGGTTACGCTGTAGTTGCGTTGAGCGGAAGTGAGCTTCTGTGACATATACGCCACCGGAGATTCCGATCCGTCGTTTTCCTGAAAGAGAACGCTACCCACCCCTGATTTACTGGCGTCGTACTGGATTACGAAAGACCTCTTAAAATCAGGATTGATTAATAAGGGGGCTTTCGTCAACAAGTCTTTCACTAATAGGAAGGAAGTTTGTGCCTCTGTAGTCCAAGCAAACTGGTTGGACTTCTTTAGAGTGTCTGAAATTGGTGAAACAGTCGCAGCAAAGTTGGGAACGAATCGCCGATACCAGCCTGCCATACCAAGAAAGCGTCGAACTTGACGTGCGGACTTAGGCGAAGGGTAATCGACGATGGCTGAAACTTTGTTGGGATCAGTTTTCAAGCCTCCTTTTCCAACGATGTATCCGAGATATTTCACCTCTTTCAGACAAAACTTGCTCTTGTTGACGTTAATGGTCAAGCCAGCCTTTCGCAAACATTCTGCGACTTCTGCCAATAAAACCAGATGTGAATCGAAATCCTCAGAAATTAACAGCAGATCGTCCAAATATACGAATACCTGCTCCTTCAGCTCGGGTAGGATGACTTTGTCCATCAAACGACACATCCTTTGCGGCGCGTTGCATAACCCAAAAGGCATGCGCGTGTAGTGATATAGAGGCCGGCCAGGAATGGTAAAAGCTGTATACTCCCTGGATTTGTTCTCGAGAGGAATCTGCCAAAAGGCGTCTTTGAGGTCCAGGCTAGTAACAAAATTGGCTCGCGGCAAACGACTTAAGATACCATCAATGTGTGGTAATGGATATGCATCCTTCTTCGTCACACTATTGACTTTGCGCGAGTCCAAACATAGCCTGACCTTGCCTGGCTTCCTCACGAGAACCACAGGCGAGCTCCATGCACTCTGGCTGGTCTCTATCGATCTCGTCATATAAGAGTTTTTGGATCGCAGAAGACACAGGATAATGTCGCTGTTTGATGGGACTTGCATCACCAACGTCTATACTGTGTTGTTCGACGTTGGTCACACCGAGTCCGTATACTTCGTATGATGGAAATTTGGACTTTACCATTTCCAACCTCTTTACATCTGTGGGCGTTAAATGGTGGGCATCCGGAGCTATCAGTTGCGATGCAGTATCGGGAGTATCGACCGCGCTGATAATGCTAGGAGCTAGTTGGAATGATCGCCAGAAATTTACCCCTAGGTACAATTTCTGCGACAGGCTCGGCACGATGTATAGTGTAATGGGTTTGGTAATACCACGAAAAGTAATATCGGTAGTTACTGTGCCCAATACCTTTTGCGCTGCACTATCAGCGGTCTTCACCTCCTGACAGACCGGTCGATAATTCACCTGTGCATCATGGAGACGTTGTAAAGCGTTTGCCCCCAGGCAACTGATGCTCGCCCCACTATCGAGGAGTCCGTCAACGTCCACTCCGTACAAGGATACCATGGCGTACGGACGTATGTCCAACGGATTGGTAATGATGGTAGAGAGGATCGCTTTCTTTTTTTCACGCACCATCCTCCAGAATGTACGAAGGCGCAAGATTGACTTTCTGCGACCGGATCCACTCGTTAGTGTTGATACTTGATCCCCACTTGCGACTGAAGTAGGCGCAAAAATTCGCTCCCGCGCCTCCATATATTCCTTTAGCCGAAGGTGGTATGGCTTGAGAGGATGGTGGGAATGTCGACTTGGATGTTCTTTTGCGATAAGGGCATCTTCAGGCCGGGAAACAGCCGGCTCCGTTTTATCGCTTGGTCTCGTTAATAACTTGACGTGCGGAGTATTTAATGCAGAGGAATTGGGGAGGGATGATTTTACGCTGAAAGGATGGGAATTGGGTTCAGAAAGTGTTGTAGGTAGGGTATTAAAATTTGGAGGGGTGTTTGTAGGGGTTGAAAAATTGGGTACAGTTTTTTTATTTGGGAGTTCTGAATGAAATTGGGAATTGGAATTAGGGTGTTGACTGAGTGTAACTACTGCTGTCGGGATGCAGTGTTCGGACGGGAGGGACCCGCTGTCCTTCCGTCCCTTCGGCTGTTTCCCGCCTTGCAATGGATGCAGTTGGGCTTTAGAACGTCAGCCCGCCCACATCCATAGCAGAAGATGCCTTTCGGTGCTTCTTCACACTCACGGTAGCCGTGACCATCCTTCCCGCAGTTCCAGCAGGTCAGAGACTTGGATAGGCCGGCCACTTCGTCGGATTCGGTCTCCGCTACCACTTCAGCCTGGGGATCGCCAATCTCATGAATTCTTCCCTGCTGCCAAGAACTTGCCCGCGTAGCCTTCCGAACCTCCTCTACGCGGTTCACAAGATGACGCAACTGCGTCATATTGTGAACCTCGTAGAAGCACATCTGTTGCTGCGTACTCGCCAGCAAGTTCCCGCGCACAAATTCGCCCTCCAACATGGGATTACGCAATAATGTTCGGAGTTCCGTCATATCCTGTTCAAATAACAGGAACGGCTCGTTCGGCGTTTGGCGTCGCCCCAGCATCCGCCTGCGCACTTCCCAGTCTGAACTGCGCTCGCCCCAGGCTTGAAGGAAGGCAGGTCTCAGGACTGACCAATGAATGTCTGTGATAGAACGCCTCCAGAGCCAGTACCAGTGGTTGGGACGCCCGTCCAACAACAGGTGGAAATTCTGGGCTAACAGGTCCATTCGCCCGCCCAGATCTCCCATCGCTAAAGCTTCGGCCCTAAAAACGAGTTCTTCCGCTCGCAATGAATGGCTGTCTCCGTTGAAGCGTAGTCGCCAGTGCCGGATTGGACTACCAGAGTTGCGGTATCTTATATTAGGGCCGTTGCCATTGCGATCGCCAATCTGGGCGGTCGCATGGGCCGGTCGGCCCAAAATTCGCACGTATTCATCCTGTGCTTCACGACGAGATGGTGGTGGTGGTGGTGGCAAACCTGCGTTTAAATTGGCTCGTGGTTGTTGCTGAACCAATTCCTCCCGCAACACTGTGCGTATTAGCCGCACCAAATCAACCACCCCCAAAGAATTTACTGCCACCGGCGGCGCTGATACTGACTCTGGCCGCGTTTCGTCTCTCACCTCTGCCCACCTCACTCTGTCTTCTCTCGCCACCCTGTCTGTCTCCATTACTAATGGCAATAACAGGTCGGACTCGGGTACTATCGATCCATCCGGGGCATACAAGGCTCGTCCGCCACCTGTCTCGGGTGGTACACCTAAATTTAACCTTCTAGGCGACATACCATCTCTTTGAGCATTCGCCTGTGACTTCTTTTTGCCGCGAGTCAATGGGCCTGGATTAGCGGACGCGCCCTCTACGCCCAAGGTGGACCAATAGTCCTGAGGACCCAAATATCCCCGACAATTCGGACAATTGTGGTTATCCACGATCCACAACTCCAAACATTCCTTATGGAATCGGTGGCCACATTTGGTACGCACATCACTTTCTGCGTCTATTGCCTCCCTACAGGTTGTGCACATGCCATTTGCTCCCGACGTAGGTGAATGTAGCAAAGACATGGTTAATGGTCGAGTTCGAGAAGAGGAAAAAAAAAATTCCGATTGGATGGCTGATTATGTTTAATTGAGTGACTATGTGAAGTGTCGAATGAATGCCAACCAAATGAACGAGTGAAAGATGAATGTATGTCAAAAAAATGAGTGAATCGAGTGAATCGCAAAATAAGTATGTATGAATGATGTATGGATAAGAATGAATGTATGTAGTACAAACAAAAAAAAAATGAACGATTGTGTGTATATAAAAAAAACCAATAAATGTTGTATATAAAAAAAAAATGAACCCTCGCGCTTCGCAACTTTTCTCCTCCCCTCATATGCAGAACAAATCGCGAAGCCGATCTTGATCTTCCTCGCTCCATCGGGAAAATCCGGAACGCAATAAAATTTCATGGGAAAAATTAGCAAAACAAAATATACCAAAATTCAGCAAAACAAAATTTACGTTAAATGTTTGTCAAAAGACTAAAAAAAATCTAATTACCAAAAAAAATATACTACGTTAGTTCAAAAAAAATTAATCTACTTTAAAAGGTACTCTAAAAGGAAGGATAAGGAAATAAGGTACTTAACAAATTTTCGGCGAAATTTCCTATCATCTAACTCACCAATATTTTACAAGTATTTCTCCCAATTGTCTGACGACACGCCCGCCAAGACAGGGCATGCCCAGCTCTCAAAAGGGTACTTGCAAAACAAAAGTGGAAAGAATCAGAAAGATTAAGTTTATCACAACTTACATCACATCAATCTCGTATGCAGACAATATTTCCCTTTCCTATGGATTCGAGTTGGCGCCTAAAGGTTGCCAAAACGGTTCGTCAGTAGGATCGTTCCATATTGCCTCCATACAGGTTCGATGAAATGTTTTGCTGTTGAAAATCTGAGAAGCTTGTACACTTGGACTTTGATTGCCGTTCAGGCGAAAATTCTGTCGCAGAACGACTAAGTTTTTAGTCCTTTTGCCCACCAACTTTTTGTACGGAATTTTTCTGACTCGCACGTGTTGATGGGCTACGCTTTGTGCACTAAGCGTAGCGGTGGCTAGCCCCACGTTGGGCGCCATTTGTTGTGTTCGAGGCCTTGGAAGAGTTATTTTGACTTGAAAAAGTCAAAATAATTGATAGGAGAATGAAGGTTCGGGACAGAAGGGCCAATTCCACCTAAGTCCGAATTGGTGGCTGAGTTCAGCTGGTGCGACGCTCTTGCTGGCGGCCGGGACTAGCTACGGCAGTGTGGGGGGGTACTTGCTAAAACTCAGGCCATTAAACCCTAGGCCTGTACAACAAAAATTGTAAGCGCCGACTTATCCAAGGGTAGGTAAAAATTGGGATTATTTTCCCAATTGGTCGTGAAAGACCAAGAAGCGGTTGGATGGCGCGGCTCCGCGATTTGTCAGGGCGCTCTGTTGTTAATAGCGCCCTGCTCTGCCCACCCTACCTCAGCCACGACTGTCCTGAAAACATTTTTCGCGTCGTGGCCCCTTTTTGAGGTTCGGGGCTAAGGAGCTTATCCGCTCGGGTTCATTTCAATTGGCTCTACTAGCCTTTAATCACCATTCTATCAAAAGAATTATGCAAACAACGAATGAAAAAAAAAAAATCTGAAACAAACATCACCAAAACCCAATATGTGCAAATAAAAGAAATGAATATAAAAAAATAATAGCAAAAGGACTCACCCCATTTAGCGATAAATTGCTCTTTCGAGTTTCATTATCTTTTCTTGTATACTTTATGTTTATTTTAAAATTTATTATTAATTTTTTTTTTTTTTTTTTTTTTTTTTTTTTTTTTTTTTTAATTCCGTCCCGTTCTTGTCAGTCTGTCTTGTTTATTTAATTTAATTTATTTTTACTTTAAATTTATTTGTTTTTGTTAAATTCATGTTTGCTTTTTTTTATGTTTTTTTTTTTCTTTTCAATTTATTTATTTAATCTAATTTATTTTTACTTTAAATTTATTTGTTTTTGTTAAATTCATGTTTGCTTTTTTTTATGTTTTTTTTTTTTCCAATCTCGACGAACATCAAATTGACAGCAATTTTGCCGGGAATGTTTTTTGTGTACACTACACGCAAAATGGCAGACCGAAATTTTGCCCGAAAACCACGCAATCTTCTTGCTTTTTGTTGGATATTGCTGCGCAGTCCTTAAAACGAAAAAAACACAGCACACAGCCTAAATGGCAGAACTGGATTGGGGCAAATTCCACCAAAAAAACAATTTACGACAATTGGCAACTAATCGTATCGACGCGCGCTTCCAAAAAACTCGTCCCGTACTCGAGCTGGCATCTATCTCCTAGCGGTGCTTTTCCCGTCGCCAAGCCGGTTTCGTTTTGTTCGTTCCAGTGCTTACAAGTGCGCTCGGTACTTTATTAAGTATCGAAAGCACTTGTAAGCACCGGAAACGAAATTCCGGCGGCACTCAACAAATCCAAGGAATTAAGAGTGTTGCTTCCGAGCTGAGTGCGGTAATCGCGTCGATGAACAACTGTTCGCGAAACATTTAAGATTATCTTCGTTCTGCCTCATTGTCGTCAAATCGTTTAATCGCCTGGAAATCGAAGTGTTGTCAAAATAAGAAAAAATGAATTTAAATAAAGTTAATTATGAAAACTAATAAGAAAACAAAATGAATTGAAAACTATAACCATTTTTTTTACTAAAATTCTTAAATAATATAAAAAAAAGCAATTACGAATTAAATTAAATTAATAAAAGACATGACATGACAAGGACGGGACGGAATGTAGTTAATTAAAAATAAATGCCCCTTAAAAAAAAAAAAAAAAAATTAAAACAATAAAAAAAAAAGGAAAAATGAACGTGAACTAGAAGTCAAAACCAAAATCAAAGGGGTGAGTTTCTATTATATATTAGTTTTTTGGTTTTCTTGCATGATTTTTTTTGAATTTAGGTTTTATTATGTTTTCTCGTTGTTCGGGGTTTTTTTTTTCCTCTCTGATTTGATGATGATAGGCTAAAGGCCAATTTATGAAAATGAACCCGAGTGTTTAGCTCCTTCGCCCCGAACCTCAATAAGGGGCCACGACGCTAAAATGTTTTGAGGACAGTCGTGGTTGAGGTAGGGTGGGCAGAACAGGGCGCTACTTACACCTAAGCGCCCTGTCAAATCGTGAAGTCGCGCAACTCCACCGCTTCTTGGTCTTTCACGACCTATTGGGAAGATATTCCAATTTTAAATACCCTGGAGTAAGCCGACACGAAATTTTTGTTGTCTAGGTCTAGGGTTTATGGTCTGAGGTAGAACAAGAACCACCCCACACTGCCGTAGCTAGTCCCGGCCGCCAGCAAGCATGTCGCTTCCGTTCTACTTCAGTCACCAGTTTAGACGTAGGAGGAATTGGCCCATTCTGTCCCGAACCTTTACCCATCCTTCGACTATTTTGACTTTCTCAAGTCAAAATAGTTTTTCCAAGGCCTCAAACACAACAACTTCTAGACCGCATCCCGAAATATGACCCAATTATATAATTCATATGTTACAACCAATTCTAACCACGTCCCGGACTTTGTGTTAGGTTTTCAGTCACATAGTAACATACACCTCATCCCCGAATTGAACGGGTTGTTAACTTCTGCCGGTAAAATAATAAAGTTACGCCCAGACTGTTGTCAGATTTTTATTTTTGTGTGCCATTCCGGACTAGACTGAGCCCTTTATCAAACAGTTTGATAAAGGACTTAGTCGAGTTCGAAACGTTGCAAAATAAAAATTGAATAGCACATATTTCAACCAATGTAGTGTATTGGCATTGACAAATATGAAAAAATTCATGTACGAATTGCAGTAGATACTTACAGTGATTTCTTTTCTGGAAAAAAACGTGACCCGTTTCTGCCCTCAATTTTTTTCTAGCAGTTCCGCCGAAAATTTCGGCGGTGCAACTCCCTTAACCTCAAATGTGCGACAACATAAGAAAAAAATATCCTATGACAACAGCGGCAACCGATTAAAAAGCATAAATTAAACTGTCAAACGGATCTTACAGTAATTAGAAATCATACGAAGTGTAGTGTAAATATATTTAAATTTTCATAATGGCTTTTTGACCTGAAAGCGTTCTATTGTCAATTGACCTGTCGGACGGAACTGTCAAAGAAGAGGGCAGAACTGCAATAAATTTGCATCTTATGGTGATTTCTTTTCTGAAAAAAATGTGACCCGTTTAGATGCAAAATTATTGCAGTTCCGCCCTCTTTTTTGACAGTTCCGTCCGACAGGTCAATTGACAACAGAACGCTTTCAGGTCAAAAAGCTATTATTAAAATTTAAATATATTTACACTACACTCCGTACATATATGTATTAGTATCTATATTGCCAGCGGCACTTGTCAGAGTAAGTCTCGTCGTTATCAGCTGATTCTGAATTTTCCAATTCAATATAGTGGTAGTTTAAACGTTACTGGATTTTAATTTAATATTATAATGTTTTAGAAATCATGAACAGTACACTTTCTTATAAAACATATCTTTTATAATTAAATACTTATATGTACGATGTTCAAATTTCATAAAAATTTGATTTGTGATAAAAATTTTATACTGCCCTCTCTTGGTTTTTTACATTTTTGAGACAAAAATCCGAATCAGCTGTTAAATTTCCATTTCAACCCGTGCTTATTGATTTTGTATAAGAAAATATGACTGCTAACAATATAGATACTAATACATATATGACTCCGTATGATTCCTAATTGAAGTATGACCCGTTTGACAGTTTAATTTATGCTTTTAAATCGGTTGGCGCTGTTGTCATAGGATATTTTTTTCCTATGTTGTCGCACATTTGAGGTTAACGGAGTTGCACCGCCGAAATTTTCGGGGCAAGAAATGCGAGTTTTCAGGGCAATTTTAGCCACGGACTCTAGCAGGTCAAAAAATTTTTCACAATAGAACGGCGGAACTGCTAGAAAAAAATTGAGGGCAGAAACAGGTCACATTTTTTTCCAGAAAAGAAATCACTATAAATGAGTCACATTTTTATTCAGAAAAGAAATCACCATTAAGGAAAGGAGATAATAGAGACAAAATTGAGATGAGGTTGGTTTCGCTTGCAATATATCGATGAGTGGCCGCAATCGATAAAATATCATTTATGGAAAAATATCGATATTTTTTCGTCTCTACAAGCATGGATGTAGTAGTATAACTGGATCGGCAGTAAGCTAGATTTTGTCTAATAGGTTCTGGTTGTGTAAGTTGTCTATTTGCGTTAGGGTAAGTGTATTGGGGGGGGGGGGGGGGGGGCTACAAAATAGAAAATACGTACTGTACCCGAAAATTTTTTTTGGTCCGATGCTGTTGTGAAAACAATTCAGAAATGATTGTCATAACCCGTACAAAATTTTTTTGAAAGATATTAACAACTGTCACAAACGAATTAGTCTCACATATAGGAATTTTATGCAATACAGCCGATCCAGTTATACTAATACATCCATGTCTACAACTTATGCTCGAGTCGATTTCAAATGTCAGTGAGTTACTCACTCGACTTGAGTTTCGTAATAGGCCCGCACGCCTTCTAAAGGTTTCCATTTAGTTCGTAGGTGCAGATTTGTAACTAGTATTAATTGGTTTTTATTTTCGTATTCATATTTATGTACTTATCTAAACATTCTAAATCAAAAAGTTATAGCAAACACAAATATTTATTACAACTTATGAATTATAATTTAATATTTCTTCCCTGAACGTTTCAATAGTATGATCGCAAAGATTTTCCAAATCTTCAAGACCACGCTTGAGCGTATCAATTGCACGAACTTGTCTACTTGCTTGAATACGAAAATGCATTTTATTTTCAGCTGGATGTGGGATAGTATATCCGCAGAATTCGACATCAGTGCTGAATGGAAGCGTGTTATTAAAATTGAACATATATTTAAATAAAAAACATACTATCTACTGATTATTGACTTCAGTGCATTGCCAAGGGTGTGACCTTCGTTTTCAAACACAAATGTCCGGGAGCGTTCTCCGTTGTTTTCGTCACCTGCTAACTATATTTTTGAATTAATTTAAACAATAAAACTTCATACGAACCTCAGCTAAACAACCCATGGCGACCACATTCGTCTCGTAATGTACTGAACAAACTGACCATCAGCTGGTAGCTGTCAAACAAATAACAGACCCAGCAGGCAAGGTTTCGCATACTGTTGACAAATATACCATGTGCTCTGGTGGCAAATTTCGGAAGCATATATGGGAGACAGAAAGTGGTAGTTGCATGTTATTTCCCAGCTGGTCGTGTCTGCGAGAATCTCGCGGATAGCTCGAAGATATGGCGGCCTGTCTGCGAGACTCTTCGAGACGTCTTATGGGAAAAATACACGGTATCGAGACAAATGCTCCCCGAATCTCGAAGACATGTCTGCGAATGTTTCGATAGAAAAATGGCATTGGCAGTAGCGCCATCTGTTTGATAGTAGCGTGTTGTGATAAAAGCTCGTACTCGTATGAATATTTTGCGGAGATTGCCATCGGCTGGAAATAAGAAAGGGGGTTATGATATGAAACGTGCAGGCAGGGGCGAAGTTACCTTAATGCAATATAATAAATTTAAGAAACTAATAACGTAGTGACACATTTCCAACCACTTCACATCGCACTTGTGTCGTTTTATTGTAACCGTACTTGAACTGTAACTTTTCGAGTATTTAATTTTTATCGTGTAAATCGCGGATGACATTTGCTACGCTCGGAGTGATGCGGCTGTTTTTTGCCTTACAAATAGATCGTGGTGGGAGCACATGTTTATATTGCTATTTCTTTCTATCTAGTGATGAAGAAAGATAAGCAACATGATTCCTAGGCTCAAACCACAGAGATTATGTCTCTTAAGAGACAAGCGACCAACTGGGTTTCAGACAAAATTGAGTTTGAGCTCAAATAAGAGGGTCCTACTACAAAATATTACTTCAAGTGAACTTAAATTATTGTTATAATTGAATATGAAGGACATATGTATCATAACATCTAAAAAACAATTTTTTTTTTTTAAGGAAATCAATTTAAAGTACTAAAATAAAAGAAAAAGGTATTGAAAAAACGGTCTACATTCTTTTCAGATAATATAATAATTATTTCATATTTCCTTTTCCTGCAGTATTAAACATGTGAGAAGTTATTTCGAAGTTTATACCTCCCATTCATATGGAAAAATTGTTCATTTTCTGACTTCGTTGTGCGGGATTGAGCCCATGATTTTCGAAATGTAGAACCGGAAATAAGCACCTTATTATCAACCAAACCGATCGCCATCAATCTTTATCATGTCTTTCATAATAAAATTAAGAGAGAATCGAAAATTCACCGAGCTCCGAATCGTAAAAATACACACGAACCGCCCTACAGCAGTCAGCTGACGAAAATGTGTCTACCATATCTGGTAGTTGTTTTCCCCACCAGGTGGTGATTTCCAACTTTACCATTCATCAATTGACCAATGGTATAATACCATGGATACATTGCTGGTATACGTACCATGGTATCGTGAATACCATAAATGTATCGCACAATATTACGCTTTTACTAGATAAATAACCTAGTTTAGTCGTGGTTTTGACGTCACTTCGTAGTATACAGATGCGATAATTTTATCTGGTATACCACGTAAGCAGCGCCACTTTCCAGCCTGTGGATGTTCTGCTAAATAAAACTTTCAGCAAATGAGATGACATTTGATGAACATAACCCAGTTGGTCGCTTGTCTCTTAAGAGACATAATCTCGATAGTTTGAGCCTAGGAATCATATTGCTTATCTTTCTTCATCACTAGATAGAAAGAAATAGCAATAAAAACATGTGCTCCCACCACGATCTATTTGTAAGGCAAAAAACAGCCGCATCACTTCGAGCGCAGCAAATGTCATCCGCGACTTACACGATAAAAATTAAATACGCGAAAAGTTACAGTTCAAGTGCGGTTATAATAAAACGACACAAGTGCGATGTGAAGTGAATGAAGATTATTAGTTTTTTATATTTATTATATTGCAGTACCGTAACTTCGCCCCTGCCTGCACGTTTCATTTCATAGCCCTCTTTCTTATTTCCAGCCGATGGCAATCTCCGCGAAATATTCATACGAGTACGAGCTTTTATCACAACACGGGCTCTGTTCAAGATTTCTGCTATAGCTGCTTCGAAAGCATAGCATAGCAAGACTGTAGCAGCTGTCAATTTCAGCCATAGCATGAAATAGCTTCTTCGGGTCTTGAACAGCCAAAAGCAGCTTGTATAGCTAATAACAGCTGTTCGACAAGCGAATACGCAAGTTGGCGTGGCTTATAAGACATTTGTTTGAATGACTTTGAATACTTACCGCATTAACTGCTTCTAATGTTTCCTTAAATTTTTCGTTAATTTCTAATGCTAATGATAGAGTTTCTTCCATTTTTAAAGACTGAAAATAACGTTTCGACGAAAGTGACAGCTACACACACATATAAATATTGCAATAGCCGCTTTCTAGCTACACTCGGGAGTGCGAGCAAGAAAAAGCAGCTATGGAAGCAGCTTTTTAAAAATCTTGAACAGATCTAGTGTCAAATAGCAAGCACGAGAAAGCAGCTTTTTGGTTGCATTGAACACAAAAAAGCAGCTAATAGCAGCTAAAAGCAGCTATAGCAGAAATCTTGAACACCCCCACGGTATCATCAAACAGGTGGCGCTATTGCCAAAGCCATTTTTCTATCGCGACATTCTCAGACATGTCTTCGAGATTCGGGGAGCATTTGTCTCGATACCGTGTATTTTTCCCATAAGACGTGTAAAGGCGGAAATTTGTCTTGCGAAAATCTTATCGCGGCACTCTGGTCGTTTAAATAAATTTGAGAGAATGCACGTTTATTTTAAGTAATTTTAATTCAGATTGTGTTGTGACTTCAAATTTAGTATTTTTAGGCAAATTATCACGCGGCACTCGTTATTTCTTGTCTGCACGGTGTGAATTTTAGAATGAGAAAAAATACATGACAGTTTCAAAGTTTGACGAAAGAAAGTTAAGGTGACTCGAAACGTACTAGAATAAATTTAGTGCGGTAGTGAATAAATTTACAGCGGTCTCTTTTTTTTTGGTTTTAAATTAAATAATTTCCCTGTCAACATCCTCCCTCTCAGTACGCAAATCAGTCCGATTTGCTTACTTCATTTACGTTGTAGAACCATGGAAGTGTATGGAATGGCTGATAACTTAACCTTTCGTAATGAAATCTGGTTGTGTTAGTAACGTTTGTAACCACTCGTTTTTGTATTAGTGGGAGCAGTGCAGGCCCATATAAAAGTTGTATTTTCAGAGTTTATCGCATGAATCACAAACAAACTTTACACGATCTAAGTTATATATTAGTTAATTTATTTTATTAAAGTCTTCATGGACACTGCCTAAAACAAAATTTTGCCTTAAATACTGCATGAAACACTGTAACACGGTTGTAAACAAACTTGACACTTCAGGCCCGAACACCGAAATTGCGTCCCTTGCAGCATGCTTGCATCTCACTTCCCCTACAAACTGTTATTCTTCAATCTCTTTCGTTTGACACTTGAATCCCGTGCAACTCACTTCCCCTACAAACCAATTTTCAACCTTTCTCCTTCTCATGAAAAATTACGCTCATGCACACAAATTTTACGGGTATCACCACTGCTTGTGTAGAACGTACAATTTCGCCAATTTGACAGCAGGTCTGACGAGTACCCCAGTTGATGTTTGTACCCTAGCTTGCCATACTTGACCACCTTTTCCTGCCACCGTTTCTATGACGATCCCTTTTCGCCACATGTTTCTCTGAGCGGAATGATCCACTATGATTACCACATCACCCTCCTTTATCGGTTCAACTCGTTCAAACCATTTTGTCCTTCGTGTTAAGTCGGGTAGGTACTCTTTAACCCATCGACTCCAGAACAAGTTCGCTAGTTGCTGTGATCGCTTCCAGTTTTCTTCTAGTCAGCGGATTGTCCGTAAAATCTCCCGGTAATTTTTTTTTCCATTGGAGCTTCCGAGTAGTAAATGATTCGGAGTCAATGCTTCAGCGTTGTCACTCTCGATGGGTACATAAGTAAGAGGACGTGAATTTATGATCATCTCGATTTCCATTAAGACTGCTCTAAGTAACTCGTTGCGTGGATTACGTGTCATCATAATTTGTTTAAGACCATTCTTGATCGATCGTACCATTCGTTCCCAACTGCCTCCCATGTGAGGAGCAGCGGGGAGGTTGAAATTCCATTTTATTTCATGTCGGCCGATACATCTTCCTGTATCCGGTCGTTGTCTAGATTTGTAATATTCGTGCGTAGCTCTTGGTCCGTGCCTCTGAAGTTCGTACCATTATCCGTATAGAACTCTTGTGGAGTCCCTCTTCTTGCTATAAAGTTCCTAATCGCCATGATGCAAGAATCCGTGCTTAGGCTATAAGCTATTTCAATGTGTACTGCGCTAATCGTTAGGCAAGTGAATATGACTCCCCATCTTTTTTCGGTATGTCTTCCTACGGTTACGGAAATAGGTCCGAAGTAATCGATGCCGACGTATGTAAATGGTCGGACGAAAGATGCTAGTCGTGCAACAGGTAGAGGAGCCATTTCTGGTGGCCTTGGATACGAAGCTTGATTTTTACACCTTTGGCAGTGTCCGAAGAGTCGGAATATCATATCTTTGTCTAATTTCGTTCACTACCGTCTCGTGATTTTGATGATGATAGTTACGATGGTAGTGGTTAATGATGAGATGCATCAGTGGATCGTTTTTCGGTAGTAATATCGGTCTCTTCTTTCCGAAGTTTACATTTTCTGCTTGGTCTATGCGTCCTCGCACACGTAAGACACCAGCGTCGTCTAAATACGGTGATCGGTTATATATCGTGCTTGTTTTTTTTATAGGCTTCTTCTGGTCCGGTCGGAGGTCCTGGTTCCTTTTCAGAGTTCCAATTTCTTCAGCATACCAATTTTTTTGTGCCATTTTATACAGTAGATTTTCTGCTGCTTCTGCCTCATCTGGTTTCAGGGGTCCGTTTCGTGGAAGTGTTTTTCCGATTTTCGCTTTTATGATATTGATGAATCGTATTACGTAGGCTAGTGTTCGTAGGAGTCGTAACCAATTGGAGAAACGTTCGATTTCGATGATCTTATCACTTTCGGTACTATGGAAGAAAATTGGTCGTAATTCCTCGTCATTTGGAACATATTCTTCGTTCACGTTAGTTGGCCATTTGTCTTCGTCTTCCGGTCCGGTAAACCATCGACTTATGGGCTGCATTTGTTGAACTTTGCCCCATTTAGCTGCCTCGTCTGCAACGTTAAGTTTGGAGGGTACCCATCGCCACTCCCTCAGGTTTGTTGTCTCTAGTATTTCGCCAACTCGAAATGCAACGTATTGTCGAAACACACGAGAGTCAGACTTTAACCATGTTAGGACAGTCTTAGAATCTGACCAGAATACTCGTCGCGTAAAGGAGAGATAATGTCCTTCTTCGATACTATTGGCCAATCTTGCACCAATCACTGCGGCTTGAAGTTCAAGACGAGGAACCGAAATAATCGTCTGTGGTGAAACCTTTGCTTTCGCTGATATTAAACTACACGTTACAGCCGCGTCGTTCTCGATTCTAATAAATGCGGCTGCTGCATACGCTGACTCGCTAGCGTCGACGAATACGTGCAGTTGTACTTCTTGTTGTTTAGATGATGCTTCTCTCGGGTAACATCTGGGTATGTGCAACTTCTCGATCGAAGGTAGAGCGAGTACCCATCTCGTCCATTTATCGTTTAGTTATCCTTCCAGTTTGTCATCCCAATCCAGTGCGGATCTCCAAATTTCCCGTAGCAATATTTTTACATAAACAAGAAACGAAGACAGTAGTCCCAACGGATCGTATACGCTCATAAGCGTCCGTAGTACCTCACGTTTTGTAGGACATCGCTCACCGCTGAGGACTTCCTTGTTAGCTTTATTGTATCTTAGAGAATATGTGAGTGTGTCGGTTGATACATCCCACCACATTCCGAGAACTTTTTCAGTATTTGTGTTTGAGGAGATATTCAAGTCTTTCGTTTCGTTCTTTGGTGTACCAGTTAGAGCGGAAATCACTTTGCGAGAGTTGGACAACCAGTTTCGAATTTCAAACCCTGCTCGTGCGTGTACAAATTTAACGTCCATGGCTAGGCTTATAGCTTCTTCTGCTGTATCAACACTAGTAAGCATGTCATCTACATAATGTTCTTCCATGATGGCACGTGCTGCTCTTGGATATTTTTCCTCAAAGTGTTTCGCATTCGAATTCTTCACGAATTGTGCTAGGCTGGGCGAGCAGGTTGCGCCGAACGTCATGACTTGTAGAACGTACGCATCAGGTTCAGTTGAGTTATTCTCTCTCCATAGGAAACGTTGCACCTGTTGATCTTCTTCGGATATGAGGACCTGGTGGAACATTTCTTTTATGTCCCCAGATATTGCGAACTTTCGTTCCCGGAATTTGAAGAGCATGTGCAGCAGTGTCGAAAGTTGATCTCGACCTTTAAGAAGAAATGAATTTAGCGACGTTCCGTTCACTTTTGTAGCTGCGTCCCAGACGATTCTGTGTTTTCCGGGTTTGTTCGGATTGGTTACGACGAAGAAAGGTAGGTACCAGACTCGAGGGTATTCTTTTTTTAATTCTTTCATATCCAACTTCCGTGCATAGCCTTTACTTACGTAGTCGCGTATGGCTTGCGTGATGATTTCCCGTAGCGTTGGGTTCCTCTCCATTTGTTTTTCTAGGCAGAGGAGTCGACTGTGTGCCATGTCAATACTTTTCGGTAGAGATATGTTATTGTGTTTCCATAATAGCCCGGTTTGGAAACGATCGTCCTTACGAATGGTTGTAGTGGTCATCATCTGACGAGCTCTACTATCGTCTCGTGACTCTGGGAACGTATCCGGGACTTTAACTCCTAGACTATCCGTAGAAAAGAACGTTTTCACTAGTTCGTGAAGCTCTTTTCCTGGTTGACACTCGCATATGTGTAGATTAGGTTGAGCATCAGAACTTGGGGAGACTTTCGGTGTAGTATCACTGGAGCATCCGTGTAATGTCCATCCTAGGCGACATCGTGTTGCTACAGCTTGTCTCCATTTGCCTTCTCTTATCTCGTGGGGGATGCCTAACTTCCAATTGTCTATTCCAATAAGTATCCTTGGAACTCCGCCAGCGTAGGGCTCCAATGGGATATCCTTTAAATATGGATATCTCTCCTTGATTTTCGCTACGTCAATCGATTGCGTTGGCAGATTTAGCGATTTTATTGTTCGTACGTTCGTCATTTTATACTTTCCGGCATTACTATAGGTACCGGAAATGTCTAACGTTACACTCTGAGAGTCGGGTTCATACCGTATGGTGTTCGATGTCCATTTCAAGCACAGGCTGTCTTGAACCCCATTAAGTTCTAGCTCCTTCTTCCATTAACGTTAAGGAGGAACCCTCATCAAGAAATGCAAAGGTTTTAATTGAGGAGTTTTTTCCGTATAAAACGATAGGTATGATTCTGAATAAAACTGATGAAGATGGCTGTCGATGAGTATTACAGCTGGAACCCGTGGTGTGAGAACTAGTGATACTACTTGCAGGTTTTTCCTTGTCTTTAGCATCATTATGAAGTGAAGAGTGATGACGGAATAAACACTCGTTTTTTTCCGCAGCGTTTCTTGGACTTACATGTAGTGGAAAAGTGATACCCCAGACACTGACGGCATAAGTTATGCTCTTTGACTGCGTCCCATCTTTAGGTGTGATTGAGCTTTGCAAACTCCGGACATTCCGTTACTTTGTGGTTTCCCTTACAGACCCTGCACTTCCTTTCTGTATTATCTCGCACCTCTTTACTAGCTGCCTGGGCACTGGAGATATTATTTTCATGGATTTCATTCTCAGAATGAGTGTGAAGATAACCTCTTTCACTATTAGGACGTTTTGAACTCTTTGTTTCCTGAGGCACTTCGAAAGAGGGTAGCGTTACGTCACTGGCTGCCTTTGCAATTTGGAAAAGCCATTGGGAGAATGTAGAGAGGGTAGTGTTCAAAATTTGTTGCTTGTACAGGGCCCAGCTTAACTTGAGTTGTGCTGGGAGTCTGTCGACTAACTCATACAATAGGGACGGATTGTACAGATGAGCTGTTAGTTCTGCTGCCTCCATCGTCGCTCAGAGGTTTTGGACCGTGAAGGCATAGGTTATGACCGTATCCAATTTTTCTGCTTTAGGCGCTGGCTGGCTTCGTATAGCCTGAAGCAATGAATTGATTATGATTTCGGGGCTGCCGAACAAAAGCTTTAACGTCTCGATTACATGTGGTACGTTTTGTGGCAGCAATAGTTGACTTCGAACGGCCTCCAGGGCTCTTCCCTTCAGACAACGTTGGAGTCTAAATAAATTCTCGGCGTTTGAGAATCCGCATGCCCCGATTGTTCCGCAGAAATTGCTAATAAATAGAGGCCACTCGTGTGGGTGACCAGCAAAGGTGGGAAGGTCCTTCGGCATTGCCTGACGGGCGGCTAGCTGTTCTGCACTTAGGCGAGGGACATGAATTGGTGACGTGGTATTCACAAAGGTGTGGTTATGGTTCACAGATGTGTGGTTATGGTGGTGGCGTGTATTTCGTGGCAACCCGAGGATTGGTGGCGTGGTATAATTCATCGTGTTGAGCGGAGGAGGGCAAGCTAAGGTACTCATATTGTAGTTAAAACTGGGGTACATACCTGTGTTGATGATTGCGTGCTGATCCAGTGGCATCTGTCCTGGCGTCACTCGAGTCGATAAGGCTTGCGTTGTCAGGAGTGGGCAGGTGACTGGTATCTGCCCCGTTGTTATCGTCGTACCGGATGGAAGTATCGGCTGTGTTGGTGCGAAACCGCACGTGGTTGCACCTAACCTCATTTTCCTGGCTTCTGCGGTTATGGTGTCGGCGTCAGGCGAGCGTGTATAAAAGACTCCTGGGCCCATTTCCTTGCTAGTGGGGAGATAGCCTTTTCCTTGCTCCTTAGTAAGATTTCCAGCTCGTTGCGCGCATTGTACGCACACGAAATCTTTGTCCGTGATAGAGTCGCCCACGTCGACACAACTGAAGTGGTACCAGCGATCGCACAAATCGCACTGCACCATTGTTTCTGAGTCGGGCTCCTGGCATAGCTCGCAAGACGAAACCGTAGTACCTTTTGCGGATGATCCCGGATTCCGCTGGTCCTTTCCGTGGTTCGAATGCCGTTCCATATGGCCGTAAATTTGAAGGTTTGTAAAGGCGGAAATTTGTCTTGCAAAAATCTTATCGCGGCACTCTGGTCGTTTAAATAAATTTGAGAGAATGCACGTTTATTTTAAGTAATTTAAATTCAGATTGTGTATATGTATAATTGAAAAAATATATAAAATTGGCAGACTTCAAGTTTAGTACTTATGGGCAAATTATCACGCGGCACTCGTTATTTCTTGTCTGCACGGTGTGAATTTTAGAATGAGAAAAAATACATGACAGTTTCAAAGTTTGACGAAAGAAAGTTAAGGTGACTCGAAACGTACTAGAATAAATTTAGTGCGGTAGTGAATAAATTTACAGCGGTCTCTTTTTTTTTGGTTTTAAATTAAATAATTTTCCTATCAACAAGACGTTTCTAAGAATCTTGCAGACAGGCCGCCATAGTCTTCGAGATATCTGCGAGATTCTCGCAGACGCGACCAACTGGGAACCACCAGAATGACAGAAAAACAGCTGAGGTCAATGCATCCCAGTAGGAAACAGAAGTACTTCAACTATCTATTCCGTAAGCCATTCTGAGGAGTCTGATACGTTATTCCAATTTGTACTCCACTGAATGTAAAATACGCATTACATTTAGCATTGCGTGTCATAGGCGGTAATCAATTGCTCCTCTCTGCATTACGTGGAAGCAGTTCGAAAATTAGTTCAACCAGTTCGATAAGTAATTACTTATGAAATTACTTCTGAGCAGTGAATGGAAGTATGTACACCTGTATTTCATTCCGTAAGTAATTACATAAGCATGAAAAGTAATTCCAAGTTGGCTGCCATTGTGTTAAGTAGTCATTACCAGGGAACGGGTTTTCTGAACCTAACAATTTCGAGACAAAATAATCTGCTAATAGTCTGAGCGAAACTTTATTATTTTTTGGGGCAAAGGTCCTCATTTTAACCGCAATGAGGACGCGATAGAATACTTACGCGACTGACACATCGTCATCGTCGTAGAAAATATTTGACTTGCATGGTATAATGTTTTTAACGACTTTATATTATAAAATACCTATATCAACGACTTTATATCTCGTCTTAAAAGTTGTGCGTATATTCGACAAAACTTACAACGTACATCGAAAACAAAACAGATTTTTTTAGATAACATAATAACGTTTATTTCAAAAATAATTAAAAAAAACTAAAAATTATTCTTTCAAAACATCATATACATACATATAAACATAATTCCGTAAAATTCATTTTAATGAAAAAGTTAAAAAAACAATAGATTAATAATAATATTAATATTAATAATAATAATTAGTAATAATATTAATAATTTGGTAAAAAATTATTCATTACGCATTTTTAAAGTGACGATTCTTAACGTTTTTAAATGGTTTTCGCATTTCCGATCTATAATCGACATCCTTTCCTACAGAACCTGGAATTTCATACAAACATCAGTCTAAAATATTTGAAATTCATTGGTTATTTATGCATTATTATGAACAACAATATACATGCTTTCAAAAACTTTATTAACATTTTGTAATCAATAATAATATTAATAATAATACCTTATTCAAATTTACTTTAATTCTTCCTCGATGAAGTTTACGTCTCACCGCAGCAATCTGTAATGAAGATCCCATATTATTTGAACGAAGAACATATATGCAAATAGTTACATAGGATGGAATATTCTCATCATTTAAAGATTCATCCAACGCCCTTAGATCTACTTCGGTTTGCAACGGGAAGCTGCACAATTTTATTTCATATTCATATTTTTCATTATCGAAGAGTTTTCCTAGAACCTCCATTATTGTTTCATTCTGCTTAAGGATAATATCTAAAATCAATCTCAAAATGTAAAATAGATAAAGACAAAATCCGAAAGTAGTTTCATATTTTGAAGAAATAGTTAGCATTTAGATTTCGACTTATAAAAAAGAAAAATGTATTATTTTGATTTTTTGGTGAGTATTTTCACAGAACCTTTTTAGTTTTATATAATAAAATATATTGAAACATGCCTAATGACCATTTATTCTAAAAAAAAAAATTAAAAACCAGAGTAAAATGAGGTTGGGTCAGATTCGACCTGACTGTATCTACCTTCTATTTCGGGTTAAGGGTTAACCTAAGCCTAACCTAAAGTAAGGAATTTTTTTTTTCAACGGGATAGGCAAAATTAATAGAAAGATCTAATAAATATATTCGTGTCAAGGGAGAATATTTTAAAAAATAGAAAAATTGTTATGTAGAGTGCACCGTTCCAATCAACTCGAATAACAGGCGCTCCACTTTACTTACCTCAAAACAGGATACACTTAGAACACGAGAAAAACACTTAACACTATGACCGATCTGACTGCAACAAACAAATTATTTGAAATGACGCGATATTCATGTTTTCGTTTGAAGGATATAATTCGCATGAAAACAAAATATCAGTCAAAATTTCATACGATGAATGTCATTACGATCTGCATTACTTTAAAAAAAATGTAATGTGAATTGGAACCTGTTACCTTAATCATAAGGAGAATTCTACTGGAAATTACTTTTATAACTCATTGCATTTTTAATGACTTCCCAAATTTTCTACTGGGGTATGATCATAACCCAGTAGAAAATTTGGGAAGTCATTAAAAATGCACTGGAAAGTGTACCACCAGTGTATCAAAAGGTTTGTTTCTTTTGCCCGGTGTAAGTTACACTTTAGTGTACCTTGCATCTTAATTGTACGTCAAAATACACTCAAAGTGTAGAGTGCAGGTCGCGCAAAAAGAACGGGTTAGTGTATGAAAGTGACAGCTAAAATTCAGAACTTTTTTATTTGCTTTATTTTTTCACTTCTATCAATGAAAATTTATTGCCATTCAATATTCTTGCATGTTTTCAGTCAAAACAGCGATTTCTTAAATTCAAAAAGTCAATGTTATCTGCATACAGCTTTCAAATTTGACAGATTGTAAAGAAGAAGAACTTACACCAGCTCCCAACCGAGTGCAGCAAAGTGTACACTTTTGCACTACACTCGGCAAAAAGGACAGCCACCGGTGACGCTACACCGGCAAAAAGAACGGAAAAAGTGCAAAAGGTGTAAAAGGTGTAGATAGTGCAGGCAAATAGAACAAACCTAATGGTATTATGTTATGAAATGTGCTAGAACCAAATATGGATTAATAAATATGTATATTCCCATAGTTGGTCGCTTCGTCTCTAAAGCCCCCCATATACACGCGAGCATGCTGGCAAAAACAGAGGTTTGCGCGAGCCAGTTCGCTCGTGTATGGCTTTGTTGGCAGTTTGCACAAACATGCTCGCCCAAAAATCCAAATATTTTGATTTTTCAGCGCCAACATGCATGTGTTGGCCGTATGTTCTCATGTGTGTGGTGGTGTTGGCGCAAACTTAGTACACCCGTAATTGAGGCTTTATTAATGAAAAGGATTTTATATAATATTAAGATGCTATAGGAAATGATAGGCATAAGAAGAAAATGCCTATCGTTTTATAATTTATAATGTAAAAACATACAGTGGGTAAAAAAAGTCTGCGTACAAGGTCGGAAGGAGTGGAAAACCCAAGGAAAATTGTACTAAAACGAACAAATCCAACTTAAATTTATTTTTATTTTCATCAGCTGTTGATACTCTCTCAAGATACAAATACTTTAAAAAAATATAATATGTTCTTCATATTTATAAAAAATAAAAAGTAATTATAATCCGAAATTTCTCTCAAAAAAGTCTGCGTACAGATTGACAAAATGTTGGAAAAATCAATGAATTCTATTATTTAATATCAAGTTGGAAATCCTTTACATTTGATAACATCCTTTAGCCTATTATTCATACTTTTTACTATGTTTTTAGTTTCGTTAACAGTTATTTTATCCCATTCTTCTTGTAAAATAGCTTTTAAGCTACTCAAAGAAGTTATGGAATGTTTTCTCAAGCGCCTATCGAATAAGTCCCATAAATGTTTTATGGGGTTTAAATCTGGCGATTGTGGAGGGGGTGTAGTTGTTTGGGTACATTATACAGTAACCACTCCCTTGCAATATGTGCACAATGCTTGGGATCGTTGTCTTGTTAAAAATGTATCTGCGGTTGAGTCCCAACTTATTCGCAGAGCTCGATAAATTGTTTTTTAAAATGTTGAGATACTTCCATTTATCCATGATACCATCTATACAATGCAGGTTTCCTACGCCTGATGACGCCATGCAGCTCCAAACCATCACATGTCCACCTCCATGTTTGATAGTAGGACACACATTTTTTATGTTCATCTCTTGATTGGGTTTTCTACAGACCAAGGAGGATTTGATGCTAGCAGGCGAAAAGTAAAACTAAATCAACCATGTGTCGAAATCTTCCTAAAAAAAGACAGCGACGATGAATCGGAAGTTGTAAAAGGTCTTAGTGATGTCTACCAAATTGGAACGTTCGCACAAATTCAAGAAATACAAGACTTGGGTGATAAACTCCGACTGGTCATAATCGCAAACAGACGAATCAAAATTACAGGCCAACTTCTCGAGGAGCTCGAACCACCAGCACCGGCAAAAAAGGTTGGATAAGAAATCACATTTTTGTTTGTTACTTAGTTCATTTGTCTGTGAACTGTTTAGTAAGTAAGACATCATATCTTGATTATTAATTACAACACCATGCATTGAAATGACACTGAAATATCCGATGCTTAATATGCAAATTAACGTCACAGTTGATGAAACCGATGCGGACCGAAGAAGACGAATGCACTGGCCGCTTCGGAATTCAACGAAATCGACAGCCACGAAAATAGTCGCTGCTGACGAAAAGATTGAACCAAGTGAATGGAAAGACGCCAAAGATACTCCAGATCCAAAAAAGACTCCCGTCGAAGATTCGGTAAAACGTGTCCCGGTAGGTAGCGAAATCCAGCCGTTGCTTATAGTGGAAGTTGAAAATCTGAAACTCAAAAATTACACGCAAACTGAAGAAGTTAAGGCTCTAACGCAGGAAGTGATCAAAACAATTCGCGATATAATCACCACCAATCCGTTGTATAGGTAGAATCAGTTTTGTGTTCCTTGTAGAATTTTTGTAACAATATTCTTTTTTTCAGACAGAGAAAGTCTGCAGCAGATGCTCCATCTGAATCAAAGAGTGGTCGAAAATCCCATTTATTATGCGATTTTGGAGCATCGCTGTCAGCAGCCGATCTAGAAGAACTTCAAGGTATCATGGAAGATATAAATGTAATTTACACACATCCGAAATTATGATTAACCAATAACGGTTCGAAATTCCACGATACATTCCAAAGCGTTTGATGCTTGCGTTGTCTCTGCTCAAAAAGGAACTGGAGATTTCGAAATCGCAGCAGAAAATTGGCCGAGAAGACGAGGAGAAGATGAAACAGCAACATCGAAAATATATTTTACAAGAGCAGCTTAAAGTGATCAAAAAAGAGCTGGGCATTGAAAAGGACGATAAAGACGCAATCAGTGAAAAGTACTAGGAACGACTTAAAGAGAAAATAGTTCCGGCCGCTTTCATGACTGTAATCGATGAGGAGCTCCACAAATTAAACCAAAAACCACAGTTCGGAGTTCAAGTGAGTTCCTGTAATTGGTGATCGAGTTAATGTTATATTTGGGGTTGTTTTTTAATTAAAGTGTTACTCGAAACTATTTGGACTGGCTGACATCATTGCCGTGGGGTGTTATGAGCAAAAAAAATATCAGCATCGACGAAGCTGTTACGATATTAGAAAAAGACCATTATGGCATGGATAATGTCTAATTTTAGAATTTATCGCTGTTAGTCAATTGAAGGGAACAACACAGGAAAAAATTCTTTGCTTCCATGGTCCACCGGGAGTCGGTAAAACTAGTATAGCAAGATCGATTGCGCGTGCCTTAAATCGAGAATATTTTCGGTTCAGTGCGGTATGACGGATGTGGCGGAAATGAAGGGGCTTCGACGTACCTATGTCGGAGCCATGCCGGGCAAACTGATTCAGTGTTTGAAGAAAACGAAAACTGAAAATTCGCTTGTTTTAATCAACGAAGTTGACAAAATCGGAAAGTACGAGCGAAATTAAAGATCAAATTAAATTCGTTGTTACAAATAATATTTGCTATTCTACCTTTGTATTATATATAATATGAAACAAAATTTTGTATATATAAATAATGTGAAAATATATGAAAGAAAATAAAAAAAGGAAACAGTGAAATCTTTTTTTTTTTTTAATTTAAAGCAACAACTTAAGTACTTACTTCCGATAGATATTCGACCTCCATCGGAATTGCGTACTTGCGAAGGCTTGTTTTAAATGCTGAGTGCGTTATGTCCTTCTCGTCGAAATGAAGGCTACACAGCATTCGCGTTGCCTGTTCCAATATAGTTGCAGGTTCTATTCGAAGGACCTCGCACCAGCTATAAAAAGAAGGTGACGTGGTCTGAGGAAATCTGAAAATTTCATGTTCATTATTACAGTAGGATATATTTGAAAGACATTTTTATTAAGGGGGTCATCCCGTGTGCAGACTCTTTTTTTACGCCATTTTTGGGGATTTCTTTTGGCGAACTTAATAATGATACAACTGTGAAATTTTTACCACATGTTGAGCACACTAAAGAAATTTTTCAGCCCCAAATAGTCGGTCATTGCTCAGGTATACGCCAACTTAGCCACCCATTTTCAAAAAACCTCGTTTTCAGTAGACACGATTGCGGGTGTTCTGCTTATCTCAAATAAAAAAATCAAACTGCATTTTAATCTGTGAAGTAGGATTATAAAAAAATATTGAACAGTTAATTTTTAGCAGCTTGTTGAACTTTTTATCGTTATTTTTGGTGTGTTTTTACGTCTTCTTCAGGTCGCCAAAAAAAACGGCTTGATGAATCACAATTATCCTAGTTTGGAGACTGTATATACATATTAGTACTGAATAAGTTTACCAAATTTCAAAGAAATCCATTCGATAGATTTCGAGATATCGTGTCTACCGATTTCAAAACTACCGGTTTGAGAAAAAAGCGACTAAACTTTTCATTATATTCGAAGCAACAAAGGAGCTTGGAGAATATAACGGCCTGTAACTTCCGAACGGCTTCGAATACCGAAATATTACTCCGCCCACATACTCTACACTATATTTGGATGTAATTTAAGCAAAAACAAAAAAAATCGGTTTTTGGAAACCGTCACACGGGATGACTGCCTTAAGTGTCTCTCAGACAGGGACCTGGTTTTTGACGCCGGTAGTCAAAATTTCTCAAAATTTAATATACCAATAGGCTTGAAATTTTGCACACCTCTTTGAGACATGATGAATTTGTGCTTGAGCGAAGGATTAGATAGATAGATAGATAAATTTATTCACTAGTTTCATTTACAATTGTGTAACAATTCATGATTTATTTTAGAGACCAAGATAAACTTTTACAACTATATACTTAAATTATTCAGCTAATTGCAGTAGTAGTGTGGTAATTAATTATTGAAATTATGAGGAAAAGTTGTGACTAAAAACCTCTTTATAAATTCCTAACCTAATCCTAAAGCTAACTTATCCTAGAGCTGACTAATTCTAAAGCTAAGTACCCAATATTAAATATTATTTTAATGACATAGCGACATAATTAGTGGGTTATCCGAGTGAAGGCAATTATTTGTGAATGAGCCCGTTAGTTGGTTTGCCATAACAATTAATGTTTTGCATTTTCCTATTTGGTGCAACTCTTGTGTAGAAAAATGCCAAGGTTTATTGAGTATTATTTTTAAACATTTATTTTGAATGATTTGCATTTTTCATTTGTGGATGGAAGCACAATTGTTCCAAAAAGGCGCCCCATAGCAAAGTGCAGGCTGCATCACGGATTTAAATATTAACAACTTATTTTCTTGTGAAAGTTTTGATTTTCTGTTTATTAAGGGATATAACATCCGAATGTATTTTGATAGCTTCGAAACAGACTCTGTAGCATGTTCATTAAATGTTAGTTTGGCATCTAAAATAAGGCCTAGGTATTTAACATTTTTCGACCATAAAATGGGACTACCTAGAACATTTATTATCGGGTTTGGAAGAAAACGCGAGGACCTTTTCCTAGTGAAAAAGAGAGCTTGTGTCTTGCTAGCATTTATTTTGATTTTCCACTTATTATAATATTGCGAAATCAACTGGAGTTGTGACTGCAGATTATTTATAATTTCATTTGGATCCTCTGAGCTGGAATATAACGCTGTGTCGTCTGCAAACATAGCAATTTCACATTTTGTTGAACGGGGGAAGTTCGACGTATAAATATTATAAAGAGTAGGGCTTTTGAACGAAGGATTAATTTTACCTTTAATTACAACTCATTTTATAAGCCAAATACGGCCAAAATTTATGGAAAAAACTACATTTTTCGTAAAAAAAACTCCAAAAATTGAAATTAGAATTTTTAAAAAAATCCTTCGTTCAAGCACAACCCATATTCACATAGGTTCTAACAGGAAAATTTCGGGTTTTTGATTTTTGATCAAAATTACTCGATTTACGATAAGTGCACTTTATTTTGACATGGTAAACTTCACGAGACTCAATGCCGGATTTGTCGATATTTTTCTTTGAAATTTCCACTGAATGTTGTTTAACTATACTGTTTATATACAATAAATTAAAATTGTATTATACTTTTTGGCCTTCTAGACCCGCATAAGCCATTAAATCACTTTTTAAAATTTAAAAAATACCGCTATGGTAACTTACCTGAAAAACTTAATATATTTTGAACTGTTGTAGCAATGCAGCTGTGCATTGCTCAAGCAGTTCTTTAAACTACACTTCCACTTATTCACGGACATTGTTCAATAGTTTATTATTTAACTTTTCGCTAAATCGCTCGAAACACTTTCATATTTGACAATAAGTCAGAATGCAAATTCTCGGAAACAAAACGTTTCTCAGAGTTTATTCTGGCAGTACTTTGTGTGTAAACAAATTTGCCGCGAAAACTATGTATGTAGCACGGTTTAATCGTTTTCAATTCTTAATAGATTTGAATAATTATAATAACATAATATACAACATCTCTCAATACCCTTTTTGGGAATTCGTATATGTATTTTACAGAAACTATCTTGCAAAAAAACAATACTTGTACAAAATTTTTTTATTTAAATTTATCAATAGCAACTTATTTATTTAATATAGCAAGACAGAATTCTACCATCTGCCAATTTCAATTATAAAATAAAACATTATTTTATTTAATATTACAAATATTTTTAACGGTTTTCATTTTCGAAATGCAACGGTCGAATCACAGCTGACACCACAATTTCACTTTCCATGTTCGAAAACAGTACACTCCATCTTCTTCTAATTCCCACGATCTGTATGCTTTTATCTCTGTCCCGCTCAATAAGGGAAATTAATTTCCCAAATTGTGTCCCTCAGCTTTCGAAGTTCCATAAACGAGCTAAAATCAAGTAAAAAATGGTATTTCTGAATGAGACTACAATAAAAATTACTATCAAAAATTATTTAATGTTCATTTACAATTTTAGAACGATATTTTGCTTATATATATTAAAAAAAAGTTAAAAAAGTGCAAAACTCGACTAAGCACGTACAATTTTTTCGAAACTTCAAATCCAAAAACTTGTCCCACGGGAGATAGAAAAACAGGTAGTCCATTCTATTACCAGGTCCCTGGAACTAGAGTCACTGTATAAGAACTAACACAAACATCCACTATCTTGAGTACGGACAATGACCGCTTTTGGTACCTTTTTAGTACTCTTGAACCCTGCGAACTCCAAAGTTCGCAGGTTTCTTAAATGGCATAGTGTGTATACGTGTAGCAGATGGATTTTGATTAACGTTTCACGGAATCGAGATACATATGTCTCATGAAATGTCAACTAAATACAGCGTTTATCCACTTTAGTGGAGATAAAAATGAAAAATCAGACAACTGCAAAAAAATTTCAAATGAACTGGTTTCAAATGAAACACACATTGTCCGTACTCAAGATAATGGATGTTTGTGTTAGTTCTTATACAGTGACTCTACCTGGAACTAACACAAACATCCATTATCATGAGTACGGACAATGACCACTTTTGGTACATATTTAGTACTAAAAACCCGCGAATTTAAAAAATCGCGGGTTTCTTAAATGGCATAGTTTTAGTGTATAGACCATGGATGTATTAGTGTAACTGGATCGGCTGTATTGCATAAAATTCCTATATGTGAGACTAATTCGTTTCTGACAGTTGTTCCCATCTTTCAAAAAATTTGTGTACGGGTTATGACAATCATTTCTGACAATTGTTTTCACCACAGCGTCGGACCAAAAAAATTTCCCGGGTACAGTACGGGTTTTCTATTTTGTAGCCTCCCCCCCAATACACTTACACTAACGCAAATAGACAACTCACACAACCAGAACCTATTAGGCAAAATTTCGCTTACTGCCGATCCAGTTATACTACTACATCCATGGTATATACGTGTAGCGGATGGATTTTGATTGACGTTTCACGGACTCGAGATATGTCAACTAAATACAGCGTTTATCCACTTAAGTCATCATCATCAATGGCGCGACAGCCTAAATCGGGCCAGGGCCTGCAGGATACATTGTCTGAAGTCATCTCGGTTCAGCGCCCGCGTCCTCCAGTTTGTGCATCTAAGAAGCGATTTGCAATCTGCGTCAACTGAATCCTCGTATCTTTTTCGCGGTTTTCCCACCGGTCGCTTGCCATGGGCTGTACCTTTCAATGTGCGCTTGGGAATTCTTCCGTCCTCCATTCGCTCCACATGACCTGCCCATTGCAGCTTACGGAATTTTATAAGAGTCGATGCGGCTGGGTCGTCATAGATGTTGTACAACTCGTTGTTGTACCGAATACGCCATTCAGTGCCTTCTCTTACTGGTCCCAAAATTCTTCGAAGAATTCGTCGTTCAAAAGCGTCTATTGATTTTTCAGACGCTTGGGTGAGAGTCCACGTTTCACTTGCATATAGTAGCACAGGTCTTATTATGGTCTTGTATATGCGAAGTTTGCTCAGCCTGTGCACTTTTTTCGATTTTAAGATCGGGAGAACCGTGAAATATGCCTTATTTGCTAGTGTGATCCGTTGATTTACTTCGTACCGTTCGTTGCCGTCTCTTACAAGGTGTGATCCCAAGTATGAGAAATGATCCACATTCTCCAGGTTGTAGTCCCCCAAGGTCATATTTTGTCCACTTTAGTGGAGATCCTTAAAATGAAAAATCGAAACCACTGCAAAAAAATTTCAAATGCACTGGTTTCAAATGAAGCACACATTGTCCGTACTCAAGATAATGGATGTTTGTGTAAGTTCGTATGACGTGACTCTACATGTACCTTGTTTCTTCTAGAGCCTTCCGATAAAAGGTTAGATCCTATATTTTCAATTATTTTTCTTTGGAATAAAAGATGACTGTTTTATTTCAAAGTAGTTTTTTTTGTGTGGTCTTTGGTTACTAGTTGGCGAAGATCTTTCTTACATTTTTTTTAGTTTCCTCTTTATTGGATATGATAATGGTATTATAAAAGTTAAATGCATGCAATAATATAATGGATTTTGGTCAAAAAAGAGGAGGGGCACAAAAACACTAAAAGGTGGGAAATAAAAGGATTTTTGTAGCCCATAATTTTCATTTCCTCATTTTTTTGCTATATATACTAGTATAACTGGAACCGCACAGAAACGCGTTGTTTCCATGATGGAATCCAATAAGCAAATGAGGTTAGCCAACATGCTCGCTGGTGTATTCACTACAACTAATGAATTTACCTTGCTGTTTTATGCTGTAAATCATAAATTTTCTTTTTGAAATAAAAACTCCGCATTTGTAGAATTAGATAAAATTAATTAAAAGGCAGTAATTTAAAGGCAGCGCAGTCAACATGCCTTGGAATTTACCGGATAATTAAATGTTCGCGTTGGAACAACTCAAGCAACGCAAATTCGGCCTACTCGAGAGGTTACAACGGAAATAATGTACGCGTTGAATGCTACTTTGAATTTCAGTTGAGCTTCCTTCACGCAGCGCAAAATCGGCCTACGGTCGTGACGCTCAACGGAAATTTTGTCAAAGAGATCGAGCCGGCGTCGCGCGCGGCTTAAATAGCCCGATGAGGCTTTCGTTCCCGTTGCCCTGGACCAATTTTCGGCGAGGTGAATTTGGGTGGACAGTACGGGCTGAAAGTATTTGTAATTCATTTATTTTCTGGTATGGGAAATTCAAACATTTAAAAATTATGTTTGGGAAGTCCAAACAACTAATGTTTGCGAAAGCGTATGTTTGCGGGAGCATGCTCGCCTGTATATTGGGGGCTTTAACAAGCCGTACCCGCGAGCATGTTGGTGCAACATAGGTTTGCGCAAATATTAGTTTTAGCGCATACACCGTCGAGCATGTTGGCAAGCTTCTGTTGCTTATTGGATTCCTCCATGCAAACAACTTATGCTTGTCTGGTTTTATTCTTCACGATTCTTGTATATCTCTTAAATCTTACTCGCCATGTTTCAGGCTTACTCTTATAGAAATCGGGTAACTCTACCCAAAACTCCGGTTCTATAAATCGTGACATTATTCCAATTTGTTGACTCTTCCAACGACTGCAGTTGAACAACTGAACACTGAAGTTTGCACAAACATCAACATACACGTGAGAGAGAACTTACGCCAAAACCAACATTTTGGCGCTGAAAAATAAAAATATATTGATTTTTGGGCGAGCATGTTTGTGCAAACGGCCAACAATGCCATACACGAGAGATTTGGCACCCGCAAACCTATGTTGGCGCATGCTCGCGTGTAGATGGGGTACTTTACTGTTGAACACCTTGCATTTCTATATACATACATATGAACAAATTTGTAATCCTCTTGCTAATATATTATTATACCTCATTCGAAACAAAATTATTTAAATTAAGTGATTTTTATTTTAGTAATTACTATTACGTATGTCCTTGCGAAGTGAATTTATTTCATATATTTATTGGTGTTATAGCTTATCTATTATTTTATATTATAGTTTCTTATTATGTACCATTGTTTTTGTTGGAAAGAGCGGTATCTCTTTCTTTTAGTGTTGTTCACCTTGTCGCACGACAGGGCTATTATTGCACTTTTATTGCGGCTTTAAAGAGGCTAGTAAAACCAAATGGAGAGGAATAGAAAATGTAACATAAAATTTAGACTTTGGTGTGAAAGAGACAGTCCGAATAGCTATAAAGTAAGTACTGTAAAAATAGCTGCAACATAGCGCAATCTGTCAAAAAAAAGCCGCAACATAGACCTCTGTGAACTTAGCACCCCACTTTAACCAAATTGAATAAAAAAATTGTTTTTTTTTTACTGTACCGAAAAAAATTTTTGTTTGTACTTAAAAGGGAACAGAGAAAAAAAAGGCCCGTGCGAACTTAGCAACCGACTTGCACCAAATTAACTGAAATTTTGTTCTGTAAACGATTGTACCGAAACTGACTTTTTTTTTAATTCAATAAAAAAATAAAAAAAAAGTACGGCAAACTATTGTAAATTGATTCTATTTGATTGTGCCTTCAATTGTTTTTCAAATACTTTAAGATTTTCATCAAATACTAGCTATCTAAACCAACCAATCCTTCACACAAGGAGTAAAATAATTAGAACGACAACCCTTTATAAATCGATGACCGTAGTATGATCGATTTTCAAAATACGAAAAACCAAAGATGCTTACATATGCTATAGATATCGACATTGATTGTACCTCCAAGAAATTTTAAGAAATTTTAATTTTTCCATCAAAACAAAACAATCTAATAGTGATTTCTTTTCTGCAAAAAAATGTGACCCGTTTCTGCCCTCAATTTTTTTCTAGCAGAAATAACACGTCGGAACTGCTAGAAGAAAATTGAGGGCAGAAACGGGTCACATTTTTTTGCAGAAAAGAGATCACTATGAATCAGACAATAATTCACCCTCAGAGAAAAATAATTCGAAAGACAATTCTTCGACAACACATTATAAATCGATAAGCGGAGTATTGGTGATTTCAAAATTCGAAAAACCGAAGATACAAATAAATTCTCTAGGAACCGACATTGATTGTACCTCCAAGAAATTTTAAGAAATTTTAAATTTTCCATCAAAACAAAACAATATAAATCAGCCAATAATTCACCCTCAGAGAAAAATAATTCGAAAGACAATTCGAAAAACTTAAGCTTAATAATTAATTTTAATTCAAATTATACCTATAAGTTTTTTTTTTTTTTTACATACGTTATTATTATAGATATTTAAAAACTACAATGATCTTAAACAAGTCAAAATTTAAAATACAATGAGAAATTTATTTTTAGTGTTAACTAATTAATTTTTTTACGAATTTATAAGTTCAAAATCTTTATCATAGCCTAAACGCTTTGGTCTGTTTCTTACCCGTTCTGATTTTCTTAGTTCGGAGATCGGTGCGCTGTCCGTGACGATTGGCATGTTTTCAAACTCGGTTTCGAAAAGTGTCGCTTGGCTTGGCTGTTTGTCGGTTTGAGTGGTTTCAGGCGCCATGTCACTATTTTCACTAATGTCGTAGTGGTATGGAATTGGATCCTTATTCATCTTTCCGATTTCTGGTCCAGCTCGATGTATTTGATTTATATGTCGCTTCCACGTTCGTCCGTCATCCAGCTGTACCATGTAGTGTAACAATCCTAAAATTTCGGTTATTGTGCCAAACTGGTATTTGTCATCACTTGCGTAGTCCCGGACGGATACTTTGTCTCCTACATTTAGTTTTCGTAGATTATTTGTTTGGCTCTTCGTTATATTTTGTTGGGATTTTAACTTTGGTAGCATTATGTCGAGTCTAGAACGTATTTGACGATTGAATGCTAACTGTGATGGGGATTCTCCTGTCGTTGCATGTGGTGTCCTACGGTAATTGAGCAGTATGTTCTGTAATTCTTTTTGCAGTTCCGATCGATCACATCTTATAGTCTTCAATTTGTTTTTAATTGTTTGAACGTTTCTTTCAGCTTGACCGTTCGTCGCCGGATGATATGGCGCACTCCGTTTATGTTCAATACCATTCATTTTCAGGAATTTTTGAAATTCCGTAGATGTAAACTGGCTGCCATTGTCACTTACCAATATTTTTGGTATTCCGAATCTGGCAAATATCTCCCGACATTTTTCAATCGTTGTTGTTGTTGTTATATTTGGAATTATGTAAACTTCAGGCCATTTCGTATATGCATCAATCATTATGAAGAAATATTTTCCCATAAATGGTCCCGCGAAATCTACATGCACTCTTTCGAATGGTGTACTCGCTTGCTCCCAAACGTGTGTTGAGATCTTCTTCGGATTTGTTCTTACCATTTGGCATTGGAGGCAATTTTTCGAAATATTTTCAATGTCAGCATCCATTCTTGGCCACCAGCAATGACTTCTAGCCAGTGCTTTCATTCTTGTAATGCCAAAATGTGCCGTGTGCAATTCGTCTAGTACCTTCTTGCGTAATATTTGCGGTACATAAACACGTAGCCCCCGTAATAAGCAATCACTTTGTAACGTAAACTCTGTTTGATCGATACTAAATCGTTTTTCTGAGTTTACTGCAGTTCCCGTTGTCAATCCTGCCACAAGTTCTTTAACAATATCGTCCTCCTGAGTCGCTTTAGCGAGCTGTGCGACTGTTAATGGTAATGTTTCAATTGAATTTAATTCTATCACTTCGATCTCTTCGGTTTTCGTATTTACGTCAGCTGTTGGCAGACGAGATAATGCGTCTGCGTTTGAATGTTCCTTTGATTTCCTATAGCGAATTTCGTAATCAAAAGACTGTAGAAAAATAGCGTAATGCTGCATTCGAGTCGCTGATAGTATAGGCAATCCCTTGTTTGGAGATAATATCTGTGTCAACGGTTTATTATCTGTGATGAGAATAAATTTTCGCCCGTAAACGTATTGATAAAATCGCTTGATACCGAAAATAATTCCATAAGCTTCTCTATCGATCTGCGTGTACCGTTGCTGAACTGGTGACAGCGTCTGCGAAGCAAACTGGATTGGTCTTTCATTACCGTCCTCGGAGATTTGGCTCAACACAGCGCCTACTCCAACTGGGCTTGCATCAGTTGCTAGGATTAGTGGTATTTAGGATCGTAGTGCGCCAAGCTTATTTCCTTTTGCATTTGCACCTTTATATCTTGGAATGCTTTTTCACATTCTTTGTTCCATACGAATGGTATATTCTCTTTCAGCAAATCGTTAAGAGGATATATAGTTGTGCTAAGATTTCCGAAAAATCTCCCATAATTATTTATCATTCCAATAAATGCGCGAATTTCATCTTTATTTGTAGGTCTTGGCATTTCTGTGATTGCATCCATTTTGCTTTTTACCTTATGTATGCCATGCTGGTTTATCCTGAAACCGCAATATTCTATTTCATCTTTAAAAAAATCGCATTTATCAAAATTCACTCGCATGTTGCATGAATCTAGTCGTGTCTTTCGAGTCTCTCCAAATGCATATCGTCATTTGGGGCTGTAATCTTGATGTCGTCGAGAAAAACAGAAACACCTTCTATATCTTTAAGGATCTGCTCAATCTCCCGTTGCCACTTCGCTGGTCCCGATGCAATACCGTACATTAAACGTGTTGGTTGGTATAGCCCTCGATGTGTACTCAATGTTAGGATCTCGCGATCGTTCTCGTGAACTTCCATTTGCAAATATGACTTTCTAAGATCAATTTTCGTGAATTTTTTTCCTCCTGCCATGGATTCGAATAGCTCTTCAATCGTTGGTAATGGATATTCTTCGACTAAAATGCGAGGATTCACCGTTATTTTGTAATCACCGCACAGTCTAACTTTGTTTCCATGCTTTTTTACTGGGACAATCGGCGTAGCCCATTTGGAGGAATCTACTTTCTTTAGGATACCATTACGTTCTAACTCGTTAAGTTCCTTATCAACCGACTCCCGCCAGGAAAATGGCAACTTCCTCGCTTTAACAAATATTGGCTGTGCATCACTACGAAGTTTAATTCGTGCCTGCACATTATTTATTTTGCCCATAGTGGCCTCGAAGACGGTAGCGTATTTAATCTTCAGTTTTTCGATTTTATCCGAAAGACTTATCGTGTACTGATGATACGGCCTCTTCTTTTGAATTTAAGATCTCATTCCAATTCAATTTTAGACTACGTAGCCACTCACGTCCTAGTAGAATCGACAACATACAATTTTAAATCGCGACATTCGACCCTGAATTCACTCTCACTACGCTATGTCCTTTAATTTCATTGCCACAATAGCTAATTAATTTTGTATCCGACGCGTGCAACGATTCCTTAAGGAAAAATTTCCGCCAATCGTTCATGCTGATAATCGTCACAGGCGACCCACTATCGATCTCAAAACCTAAAATGACATTTTCAACTTTGAGGTTAATAAAAAATTTTGAACGTATATTATTAATAAAAAATTTTGAACTTATATTATTAATGCTTGAAATTTCAAAATCCAAATTAAACAATTCTTCTATAACCTTATTTTCTGGATCTATTGATTCTAAGAAATTAGTTTTATGCTTTTTATTTCGTTGAAAACAAACTTTCTGTAAATGACCTTTATTTTTGCAAAAAGAACAAACGGTATTTGTGTGATTGCACTTGTTGGCGATGTGGTCTGTACTGCCGCACCGATAACAGTAATTATGCTTTGCCGAACTGTTTTCTGGATTCAATTTGTTTGTCGTTACAGTTACCTTTTTACCTTTCCCAGAACTTTTAAGGTATTGAGTTTTCTGATGAATGAAGCTAACCGACTTCCCTTGTTGAATCTCAGCGCCGCCTTTCGCAGATAATTCCATTGCCTTTGCAGTTGATAAAACTTTCTCCAGGGTCAAATCCGACGTCTCGAGTAGCCGCTGCTGAGTTTTTGCGCTTCGCATTCCGAACACCAGCTGATTACGCAACGACGTATTCATGTACGTACCGAATTTACAGTTGAGGGCCAATTTTCTTAAAGCGATTGAAAATTCCTCCACCGACTCGTCGTCGGCTTGTTTCCGCAAATGGAAACGATAGTTTTCTAAGATCTCCAAAGGTGTCGCGTCGTAAATGTTACCAAGAATTTCGATGATTTCCTTGTACGATTTTTCTCTTGGCAAAACCGGCGCCATTTTGTCTGCAAGCACATCGTAGCACTCTTGCCCCAGTGTGAAGTGGAGTAGTAAATGAACTTTTTTTCCATCTTCTGGATAGAAAATCTCCAGGACTCCCTCGAACCGCTACACCCATCTTGTCCACTGAGTTTTTGATTTGTCGAACTTTTAGATGCTGAACTAATAATCCATGTTCCTCGCCGCCATTATTGTAATGTGTTGAAATGTATTGTATGTAGAATGTAAAACGACTGTACTCTTTGCTGGTTGCAATGCGACTGCTTCTTTATTGTCAACGTAAGCTCGTACGATAATACGATATTGTTAGGGTTGTATACAACAGGAACCGACATTGATTGTACCTCCAAGAAATTTTAAGAAATATTAATTTTTCCATCAAAACACAACAATATAAATCAGCCAATAATTCACTCTCAGAGAAAAATAATTCAAAAGACGATCCTTTGACAACACATTATAAATCGATAAGCGGAGTATTGGCGATTTCAAAATTCGAAAAACCAAAGATGCAAATATATTTTATAGGAACCGACATTGATTGTACCTAGAAGAAATTTTAAGAAATTTTAAGAAATTTTAAGATATTTTAAATTTGCCATCAAAACAAAACAATATAAATCAGCCAATAATTCACCCTCAGAGAAAAATAATTCGAAAGACGATCCTTTGACAACACATTATAAATCGATAAGCGGAGTATTGGCGATTTCAAAATTAGAAAAACCTAAGATGCAAATATATTCTATAGGAACCGACATTGATTGTACCTCCAAGAAATTTTAAGAAATATTAATTTTTCCATCAAAACACAACAATATAAATCAGCCAATAACTCACCCTCAGAGAAAAATAGTTCGAAAGACAATTCTTCGACAACACATTATAAATCGATAAGCGGAGTATTGGCGATTTCAAAATTCGAAAAACCAAAGATGCAAATATTTATATTCTATAGGAACCGACATTGATTGTACCTCCAAGAAATTTTAAAAACTATTAATTTTTCCATCAAAACATAACAATATAAATCAGCCAATAATTCACTCTCAGAGAAAAATAATTCGAAAGACAATTCTTCGACAACACATTATAAATCGATAAGCGGAGTATTGGCGATTTCAAAATTCGAAAAACCAAAGATGCAAATATATTCTATAGGAACCGACATTGATTGTACCTCCAAGAAATTTTTAGAAATTTAAACTTTACCATCCAAACAAAACAATCTAAGTCAGCCAATAATTCACCCTCAGAGAAAAATAATTCGAAAGACGATCGTTCGACAACACATTATAAATCGATAAGAGGAGTATTGGCGATTTCAAAATTCGAAAAACCAAAGATGCAAATATTTATATTCTATAGGAACCGACATTGATTGTACCTCCAAGAAATTTTAAAAACTATTAATTTTTCCATCAAAACATAACAATATAAATCAGCCAATAATTCACTCTCAGAGAAAAATAATTCGAAAGACAATTCTTCGACAACACATTATAAATCGATAAGCGGAGTATTGGCGATTTCAAAATTCGAAAAACCAAAGATGCAAATATATTCTATAGGAACCGACATTGCTTGTACCTCCAAGAAATTTTAGGAAGTATTAATTTTTCCATCAAAACATAACAATATAAATCAGCCAATAATTCACCCTCAGAGAAAAATAATTCGAAAGACGATCCTTCGACAACACATTATAAATCGATAAGCGGAGTATTGGCGATTTCAAAATTCGAAAAACCTAAGATGCAAATATATTTTATAGGAACCGACATTGATTGTACCTCCAAGAAATTTTAAGAAATATTAATTTTCAATCAAAACACAACAATATAAATCAGCCAATAATTCACCCTCAGAGAAAAATAATTCGAAAGATGATCTTTCGACTACACATTATAAATCGATAAGCGGAGTATTGGCGATTTAAAAATTCGAAAAACCAAAGATGCAAATATATTCTATAGGAACCGACATTGATTGTACCTCCAAGAAGTTTTTAGAAATTTTAAATTTTCCATCAAAACAAAACAATATAAATCAGCCAATAATACACCCTCAAAGAAAAATAATTCGAAAGACAATTCTTCGAGAACACATTATAAATCGATTAGCGGAGTATTGGCAATTTCAAAATTCGAAAAACCAAAGATGCAAATATATTCTATAGGAACCGACATTGATTGTACCTCCAAGAATATTTAAGAACTTTTAAATTTTCCATCAAAACATAACAATATAAATCAGCCAATAATTCACCCTCAGAGAAAAATAATTCGAAAGACAGTTCTTCGACAACACATTATAAATCTATAAACGGAGTATAGGCGATTTCAAAATTCGAAAAACCTAAGATGCAAATATATTTTATAGGAACCGACATTGATTGTACCTCCAAGAAATTTTAAGAAATATTAATTTTCAATCAAAACACAACAATATAAATCAGCCAATAATTCACCCTCAGAGAAAAATAATTCGAAAGATGATCTTTCGACTACACATTATAAATCGATAAGCGGAGTATTGGCGATTTCAAAATTCAAAAAACCAAAGATGCAAATATATTCTATAATAACCGCAATTGATTGTACCTCCAAGAAATTTTAACAAATATTAATTTTTCCATCAAAACACAACAATATAAATCAGCCAATAATTCACCCTCAGTGAAAAATAATTCGAAAGACAATTCTTCGACAACACATTATAAATCGATAAGCGGAGTATTGGCGATTTCAAAATTCAAAAAACCAAAGATGCAAATATATAGGAACTGACATTGATTGTACCTCCAAGAAATTTTAATAAATTTTAGATTTTCCATCAAAACAAAACAATATAAATCAGCCAATAATTAACCCTCAGAGAAAAATAATTCGAAAGACAGTTCTTCGACAACACATTATAAATCTATAAACGGAGTATAGGCGATTTCAAAATTCGAAAAACCAAAGATGCAAATATATTCTATAGGAACCGACATTGATTGTACTTCCAAGAAATTTTAAGATATATTAATTTTTCCATCAAAACACAACAAAATAAATCAGCCAATAATTCTCCCTCAGAGAAAAATAATTCGAAAGACAATTCTTCGACAACACATTATAAATCGATAAGCGGAGTTTTGGCGATTTCAAAATTCGAAAAACCAAAGATGCAAAATTATTTTCTAGAGAAACCAACATTGATTGTACCTCCAAGAAATTTTAAGAAATTTTATATTTTCCATCAAAACAAAACAATATAAATCAGCCAATAACTCACCCTCAGAGAAAAATAATTCGAAAGACAATCCTTCGACAAGACATTATAAATCGATAAGCGGAGTATTGGCGATTTCAAAATTCGAAAAACTAAAGATGCTTACATGTCTATAGGAACCGACATTGATTGTACCTCCAAGAAATTTTAGGAAATATTAATTTTTCCATCAAAACATAACAATATAAATCAGCCAATAATTCACCCTCAGAGAAAAATAATTCGAAAGACGATCCTTCGACAACACGTTATAAATCGATAAGCGGAGTATTGGCGATTTCAAAATTCGAAAAACCAAAGACACAAATATATTCTATAGGAACCGACATTGATTGTACATTCAAGAAATTTTAAGATATATTAATTTTTCCATAAAAACATAACAATATAAATCAGCCAATAATTCACTCTCAGAGAAAAATAATTCGAAAGACATCCTACGACAACACAGTATTGGCGATTTCAAAATTCGAAAAACCAAAGATGCAAACATATTCTATAGGAACCGACATTGGTTGTACCTCCAAGAAATTTTATGAAATATTAATTTTTCCATCAAAACATAACAATATAGATCAGCCAATAATTCACCCTCAGAGAAAAAAATTTCTAAAGACGATCCATCGACAACACAGTATTGGCGGTTTCAAAATTCGAAAAACCAAAGATGCAAATCTATTGTATAGGAACCGACATTGATTGTATCTCCAGGAAATTTTAAAAAATCTTAACTTTTCCATCAAAACGAAACGATCTAAATTAGCCAATAATTCACCCTCAGAGAAAAATAATTCGAAAGACGATCAATCGACAACACATTATAAATCGATAAGCGGTGTATTGGCGATTTCAAAATTCGAAACACCAAAGATGCAAATATATTCTATAGGAACCGACATTGATTGTTCCTCCATGAAATTTAAAGAAATACTTATTTTTCCATCAAAACATAACAATATTAATCAGCCAATAACTCACCCTCAGAGAAAAATAATTCGAAAGACGATCCTTCGACAACACATTAATAATCGATAAGCGGAGTACAGGCCGCCTTTCAATTCGTAAAACCAATGGTGCAAATATATTTTATAGGAACCGAAATTGATTGTTCCTCCAAGAAATTTTAGGAAATATCAATTTTTCCATCAAAACATAACAATATAAAGCAGCCAATAATTCACCCTCAGAGAAAAATAATTCGAAAGACGATCCTTCGACAACACATTATAAATCGATAAGCGGAGTATTGGCGATTTCAAAACTCGAAAAACCAAAGATGCAAATATATTCTATAGGAACCGACATTGATTGTAACTCCAAGAAATTTTAGGAAATATTAATTGTTCCATCAAAACAAAACAATCTAAGTCAGCCAATAATTCACCCTCAGAGAAAAATAATTCAAAAGACGATCCTTCGACAACACATTATAAATCGATAAGCGTGTTGTGTGTAAGGCGTTGGAAGGACTATTTCGACTTGAAAAAGTCAAAATAGTCGAAAGGAGAAGGAAGGTTCGGGACAGAAGGGATGTACTTTTCCCTGTTTTTACCATAATGCTAGCGGACCAAGTCACCAAGGAGCAGCTAACTTAACATCAGCATTTAGTTTATCGACTTCCTCTGTTAAAAAAGACATTAGTATTTTTTATCAAAATGTAAGAGGTCTGAAAACTAAGGCAACAACATTTAGAAACTCAATTTTATCAAATTCTTTTGATGTTATATGCATTACGGAAACTTGGCTAAACAAGTCAATTTTCGATTCTGAGCTGATCCCTGGGTCTTATAATGTATATCGTCGTGATCGCGATCTTCTGTCCTCCAGTAAAAGTGATGGTGGTGGTGTCATGATAGCTGTTGATAATAGGTTGTTTTCCGAATTATGTACTGAATTTCATTGCAACTTTGAATGCATTGCTATTAAGATCAAATGTGGTAGAACTTCGTTATTTGTGTTCACCTGTTACATACCGTGTAGCTTATCCGCAACAAACCTCTCTGAACTCTTTGAAGCACTTTCACTTTTTATAACTCAGTGTGGTCCTGGTTCAAAATTCCTGATATGTGGAGATTTCAATATGCCCTATGTAACGTGGAGTAGTGATGCATCCTCATGTTTGCCCACCTTCGCCCAACATCACTTTTATTTGCAATCTTTTATGGAGTTCTGTGACCTTTGCCAATTTAATCTTATGCCGAACAAAAACAACAAAATACTTGACCTGATCTTTTATAATACTAATACCAATGAGATAACTATTATTCCCTCTCCCCTTGGACTAGTCCCAATTGACTCACATCACCCTGCTATTGAATTTTCGCTTAACTTATACCCTCTCACCTCCTTGCTGCCTATTAATCGTCCGAAACGTAATTTTTATAAATGCAATTATGAGGAACTTTCTGTTATATTAGGAAGCATTAACTGGCAAACAACTCTGAGTACAGTATCTACTAATAGTGCTGTTGAAGAATTCTATAGAATCTTAGACGCAGTCATTGCCGAAAACATTCCATTGTCCTCTAAGAAAGTGAACCGCTATCCTCAATGGTTTAATGCCAAAATTATTCACCTACTATTCGAAAAAAATCGTGCTAGGCGTCGTTATCTAAGAGAACGCAATCATAACAATGCATCGAATTATGGTAACCTCAGGAAGCAGCTTAAGAAGGAAATAAAGATAAGTTTTCGTCTTTATGTGGACAACCTTAATTCTTCGCTTCTCATGGGTAATGATAAACCTTTCTGGAAATATATCAATGACTCTCGTGCTACTCGGACTACTCCTCTAAGCATAACATATTCAGGAGCAACTGCATCCACTCCTGGTGATATTGTGGAGCTATTCTCTCAATTCTTTCAATCTGTTTATACGTCTTCGTTAACTTCTTGTCTTCCTGACACAATAGTAGATCAGAACAATGTGATTCCAGTATTTAGAGCGCAGGATGTTATCATTGCCATCAATTCTTTAGACAGTAACGGCAGCGCTGGTCCGGATAATGTTCCCAATATCTTTGTTAAAAAATTGGGCCATGTTCTTGCCGAGCCATTGTCACAGCTTTACACGTCTTCTATATGTGAGGGTATTTTTCCCAGTGTTTGGAAGAATTCGCATGTCATTCCAATTTTTAAAAAAGGAGAGAAACATAAAGCAGAAAACTATCGACCAATATGTATTCTTAACTGTTTTTCTAAAGTTTTTGAAAAACTTATTCACGAACATGTTTTTTCTCAAGTTCGTGACTGTGTATCGATTAATCAGCATGGATTTTTTAGAGGCCGTTCTACTGAAACAAATTTGGTGTCTTTCACCAACTCTGTAGCTCATTCCCTGGAAAACCATTACGACGTTCACACAATTTACACGGATTTCTCTAAGGCATTTGATACTGTTGATCACTCCATTCTTCTACGGAAACTGAATTCTTTTGGCCTAAGTACTGGGCTTCTTATCTGGTTCCAATCATATTTAAATGATCGTAAGCAAATGGTCATCTTCAGTGGATCTATTTCAACACCCTACCTGGCTCCATCCGGTGTTCCTCAGGGTTCTACTTTGGGCCCACTTTTGTTTATACTATTTGTTAATGATCTTCTTTCTGAATTCCAGTCAATGCATTTGATGTATGCTGATGACTTAAAGGTTTTTCGGGAAATAAAAGCACAATCCGATTGCCTCCTCCTACAGAATGACCTCGAGAAGCTGTTGTCCTGGTGTACTACGAATAAATTGGCATTAAATACGCAGAAATGCTTTATGATGATCTACACCAATAAAATCTCGCACATTCAGTTTGACTATTACATCGACAATTCTCTTCTATTGGAAGTCTCCAGCATCAAGGATTTAGGAGTAATTTTCGATGCTAAATTAAAATTTGATCTGCACATAACTGAAGTTTGTAAACGGGCATACAGGCTATGTGGATTTATATTACGTTCTGCGCACCCTTTTTGTAGCGCAACTCTATATCTAAATCTCTTCAATAGTCTAGTCCGATGTCATTTAGAATATTGTTCAGTAGTATGGAATCCCTATCTTACATATCTTGTGACAGCCTTGGAATCAGTTCAACGTCGTTTCACCAAATCACTTTTTCGTAAACTTGGCTTTCATGATATATCTTATGAAACCCGTCTCGAAGTACTTGGCATATATTGCATGAAGGACAGAAGATTATACTTGGATATGGTATTCTTGTATAAAGTTGTTTTTGTTTTCAGTTCGAATCTCAAAGATACGCTCAGACTGCGAAATATTGACTACAACACTAGATGTCACGACATTTTTACAGTGCCTCAAGCCAATATTAATTGCTTCTATTACTCTCCTCTAATTCGTTTACCTCGCTATTTTAATTTGTATTGCCTTAGTTTTCATAGTCCTACCTTAAACTCATTCAAAGTGTACTTAAAGGTCACTCTTTTTCGTTCTTCAGATACGTAATTCATTATTTAATTTTTTATAATACTATTTATTTCTATTTTTATTTTACATATAGAATATTTTTGTTCTGTAATTGCGGCAATTGTATAATTGGAAATAACTTTCTGTTCAATTGATATTGTTATAAATAAATAAATAAATTCCACCTAAGTCCGGATTGGTGGCTGAGTCTTTGCTGGTGCGACGCTCTTGCTGGCTGCCGGGACTAGCTACGGCAGTGTGGGGTGGTACTTGCTCCGACTCAGACCATAAACCCTTGGCCTGTACAACAAAATTTGTCAGCGCCGACTTATCCAAGGGAATCGTAAAAATTGGGATTATTTTCCCAACAGGTCGTGAAAGACCAAGAAGCGGTTGGATTGGCGCGGCTTCGCGATTTGTCAGGGCGCTCTGGTGTTATTAGCGCCCTGTTCTGCCCACCCTATCTCAGCCACGACTTTCCTTCAAACATTTTTCGTCGTGGCCCCTTGTCGAGGTTCGGGGCGAAGGTGCTAAACGGTTGGGTTCATTTAAAAGGTGCTAACTAGCCTCCAATCATCATAAAAATATTATTCTCAACAAGAAAGAAAACCGACCATAAACAAAATTGCTAAAAAAAACCAAAAAAAAATCTTGCAAAATATAACATAATAAAAAAATTCAAAACTCACCCCATTTGTTTCATTTTCTGTTTTTCACTTTCTAATTTTAATTTATTTTAATTAAGTTTGATTTAAACTATATTCTGCCTTCGTTTGTCCAGTCCTTTGTCATTTTATTACGTTTTTTTTTTTTTTTTTTTTTTTTTTTTTTATTTTTCCGAATTCATTTTATCTTATTTAATTTTTTTTTTCGTAAATTCATTTTTGTATTATTTTTTTTTTTTTTTTTTTTTAAATTCTAAATTCGTTAATTCATTTTTGTATTTTTTTATTAAAATTATATCTCGTGCGTTTAAGTTTTAATTCGTAAATTCATTTTTGTATTTTTTTTTTTAAAAAAAAAAATCATTCCTTCAATTGTCTCTATTTCACCCATTCCTTCATTTCTCTTTCTTCACTCATTTCCTTAATTTCGTTTCCTTTTTCCACAATTTTTTCCACCATTTAATTCTTTCACGCCATTTTAAAATACCGATCAATTTTCATCATTTTTCTACTACACTTTTTCCGCCATTTTTAAATTTTTAATCAATTTGCAAATTCGTAATTTTTCTACTACACTTTTTCCGCCATTTTAAAATTTTTAATCAATTTGCAAATTCGTAATTTTTCTACTACACTTTTTCCGCCATTTTTAAATTTTTTTTCTTTGAACATTCGTTATTATATCATTCGGCAACAGAAATTCATTTGAAATCTAACTGGATAGTTTAAGCGAGCGCGGCGCAATTTCTAACACATTCTCCGTACGATTTTTAAACGCGAAATTGCAAATCAAAATTTTTTCACAAGAAACCGTCGTCGAATCGAAAACAGTAAGCACTATCGAATGGAAACACGATCGAACAACCAAGCTCGAACCAATCATTCCGAGCGCAATCACTTTTTCCTCTCTCTCCCTCCCACTCTCTCATTTCCGGCATCACCAAAGCCACGGCTCTTCTATTGCCTGTGTTCGTACACGGTGAAGTTGGTGAAAGTGGAGCTGATGCGATCATAATTCATCGCAGAGTTGAACCATGATCGCAACAGCTCCACAGGGACTTTTTATTTTTTTTCCGCTTTCTGCGGCGACTCAGCACCTTTTAATAACGCCGCAACAAGAACCTAGATCTGTCAAAGCTGAAGGGAAGGAAAGGTAAACTGACGTACCGTCGTCCGGTTGCTAAGTCTCGGGTCAATTCTGTTTCCCTTCCTGCTCGACGTAGTGTCAGTCCACAGGGACCCCTTACTCTTCGCGGCGACTCAACAACATAGGCGGTTCGCCGTTGGTTTCCCAGCGCCGAACCGACTAAAGAAAGTCGCCGTGCTGAGTCTCGTGCGCACGACTGAGTGCCGGGCATTAGGTGTTGGGGCCCCTCGGATCACTACCTAAGATCCTTGGAGTGGTAGATCCAGACACGTTTGCCGCCTAGATCCTCCAATTCGTATCGTGAGTTTCCCAGCACACGACGAATCCTGCACTTGAGGAACTTCTTTGCCAGCTTGGCGTTATAGTTCTGCGCGGCTGTGGACAAGGAAAAATTTCTTCGGAATACTTCTTGACCTACACAAAATTGTGTTTTAGCAGCACGCAGATTATAACGCCTGCTACTGTCCTCATGTGCGACCCTTATTTTCGTCTGCGCCAGTTGCCTCACGATAGGAATTCCCTCGCGAGGTCGCAGCTGTACATTTGACTCTCCCAACGCTCGCAAATGCTTCAGCAGTTCGTAGTCCTTCCCGTGCAACATCATGTGGTTTCCAAACAAAACCTGATAAGGAGAAAATCCAGTGGCTTGGTGGAGTGAGCTACGAAGAGCACATCCAATATTGCGTAGACTCTCATCCCATCGTGTTTGGTCATCAGTGATGAATGTGATGAATGCTCGAATTCCGGCCAGGATGGACTCATTGACACGCTCCGAGGCATTCGCTTGCGGTGAGTAGCTCGGGGTGTACAGGTGTTTAACTCCGTATTTGTTCAGCATGGTGTTAAACACATTCGACCTAAATTGAGAGCCGTTATCGGAGAGGATCGTCTCGGGTGTTCCAAACGTATGGAAAACCTGCCCCTCCAAAAAGTTGGTGATCTCTTCAGCAGTGATCCGCCCCAAAGGATGTAACAGGGGAAATTTAGTAAAATGATCCAAGACGATCAAGATTGCGATCTTACCCCGTTTGGTACGCGGATATGGTCCAAGTACGTCGATGTACAGATGTTGGAATGGCTGATCAGTCTGGAAAGGTTCTCCCATTGGCACTCGTAGAGGTCTGTTCGGGGACTTTGTTTCTTTACAAGTGTCGCACGCCAGAACGTAGGTGCGTACTTGTGTAGCCATTTCGGACCAGTACAAAAATCGCCTGACTCGCTCTAGCGTTTTGGCATAACCACCATGGACCGTGGTGTCTGCCTCGTGCGCCTGAGCGATCGCAGCTGACGTAAGACTCGGTGGAATCCATAACTTCCAGGCCCTGTTTTCAGCAATCGGGTCACCGTTGTGAGGCTCTGTGCGCTTATACACGAAACCATCCCTCACGCATACGTCAGGAAGCCGATTGGCGTTCGCATCGACGGTGGACACTAACTCTTTATATTCTTTGCCAGAGAATTCTGGAGAGTCCATGTCCACCATCGGTGCCAAGTCGATCAGCGCGTTTAATCCCTCTTCGTATACACGAGAGAGAGCGTCGGGTACAACGTTCAGGCTCCCTCGTCGGTGCTCGATTGTGAAGTCGTTACCCTGAAGTTTCAAACTCGATCTTGCCCACCGTCCTTGTAGGTCTTTCTGCGACATGAGCCATTTGAGACTTGCGTGATTCGTAATGACTTTGAACGCAGTCCCTTCTACATAGGCTCGAAATTTTTTCACGCTCAACACAGCTGCGTAACATTCGAGTTCAGTTACGCTGTAGTTGCGTTGAGCGGAGGTGAGCTTCTGTGACATATACGCCACTGGAGATTCCGATCCGTCGTCGTTTTCCTGAAAGAGAACGCTACCCACCCCTGATTTACTGGCGTCGCACTGAATTACGAAAGACCTCTTAAAATCAGGATTGCTTAATAAGGGGGCTTTCGTCAACAAGTCTTTCACTAATAGGAAGGAAGTTTGTGCCTCTGTAGTCCAAGCAAACTGGTTGGAATTCTTTAGAGTGTCTGAAATTGTCGAAACAGTAGCAGCAAAGTTGGGAACGAATCGTCGATACCAGCCTGCCATACCAAGGAAGCGTCGAACTTGACGTGCGGACTTAGGCGAAGGGTAATCGACGATGGCTGAAACTTTGTTGGGATCAGTTTTCAAGCCTCCTTCTCCGACAATGTATCCGAGATATTTCACCTCTCTCAGACAAAACTTACTCTTGTTGACGTTGATAGTCAAACCAGCCTTTCGCAAACATTCTGCGACTTCTGCCAATAAAACCAGATGTGAATCGAAATCCTCAGAAATTAACAGCAGATCGTCCAAATATACGAATACCTGCTCCTTCAGTTCGGGTAGGATGACTTTGTCCATCAAACGACACATCCTTTGCGGCGCGTTGCATAACCCAAAAGGCATGCGAGTGTAGTGATATAGAGGCCGGCCAGGAATGGTAAAAGCTGTATACTCCCTGGATTTGTTCTCGAGAGGAATCTGCCAAAAGGCATCTTTGAGGTCCAGGCTAGTAATAAAATTGGCTCGCGGCAAACGACTTAAGATACCATCAATGTGTGGTAATGGATATGCATCCTTCTTCGTCACACTATTGACTTTGCGCGAGTCCAAACATAGCCTGACCTTTCCTGGCTTCCTCACGAGAACCACAGGCGAGCTCCATGCACTCTGGCTGGTCTCTATAACGCCAAGTACTCTCATGCGATCGATCTCGTCATACAAGAGTTTTTGGATCGCCGGAGACACAGGATAATGTCGCTGTTTGATGGGACTTGCATCACCAACGTCTATACTGTGTTGTTCGACGTTGGTCACACCGAGTCCGTATACTTCGTATGATGGAAATTTGGACTTTACCATTTCCAACCTCTTTACATCTGTGGGCGTTAAATGGTGGGCATCCGGAGCTATCGGTTGCGATGCAGTATCGGGAGTATTGGCCGCGCTGATAATGCTAGGAGCTAGTTGGAATGATCGCCAGAAATCTACCCCCAGGTACAATTACTGCGACAGGCTCGGCACTGTGTATAACGTGATAGGCTTGGTAATACCGCGAAAAGTAATATCGGTGGTTATTGTACCCAATACCTTTTGTGCTGCACCATCAGCGGTCTTCACCTCTTGACAGACCGGTCGATAACTAACCTGTGCATCCTGGAGACGTTGTAGAGCGTTAGCCCCCAGGCAACTGATGCTCGCCCCACTATCTAGGAGTCCTTCAACGTCCACTCCGTACAAGGATCACTGGCGTAGGAACGGGGGGGGGGGGGGGTTGGGGACAAAAACAATGAACAATGAATTGAATCAAAATTGTACGTTTTTGTATGAAGCGTTTCATGCCAGGTGGCAGTGAAATGCAAATAGTTGCCTAGTACATATTCAAAGGTTTGGCTATTTTTGTTTTCAAGACCAGAATATAACATACCATACATGTGAGTAAGAAGCTGATAGTAGCATATTTAGTCCAGTAAATCTCGGAATTCTTAAAGAAAAAAAGAAAAATCGAAATATTTTGACGTAGTTAGGTTCCAATGATGGAGTAGAGAAAGGAATCACAGTTTTACACCAAAATTTGATATGGCGTGTGCCCGAAATTTTGAGTTTTCTGTTTTGTCAATTTGTAGCAGTATTTTGCATTTCTCGCTAGGAATGGTAAGAACCTAAGCTTGGTTCTTACCATTCCTAGAGAATTAAATTCTCTATCTTTTTTACCTGAACAACTTTTTTGTAAAATCATTATTAAGGGCTATTTCTTTTTAATTTTTTTAAATGAAAGTATAACATTGCAAGAATGTTGTGTCAAAATTTGAAGTCAATCGGAGCAAAATTAACGGAGTTATGAACAGTTTAGAGGTGTACGCACTCGTATGTGATGCCTAGTGTGCAAAACTTTAAAGCGTTTTTCTGAAACTTGTCATTTTTGAAGTCGGTGTACGTTGTAACTCAAAATGTATTGAACCGATTCTTTTAAATTTTTTTTTACTATTTCTAAACATAAATCACCAGGTAGTGACGTCGATTTTTTTTTAAATTTACAATTAATTTTTATTTTACAATAAAAAACTTAACGATTTTTTTTAGCAAAAATCGCGTTTCTGACTTTTAAGTGCTACCAAAAATGGACAAATCGGTTAAAAAAAAAAACTCGACTTCATTACCTCGAGAAACATCTCACCTAACAAACTCAATTAGACTTTTTTGTTTTGCATGATCTAGTCACGAGTTGTAGCGTACACCGCAAAACAACCTTTTTTCGATACACCTGCGGAGATTCGCTGCGAACGCCTTATTTATAAATATTTTGAAATGAAAAATGTAGTTCAGATTTTGTATTACTACATAAAAGTGAGATAAAACAATCCAGCATTACCGGTATCGTCTAAAAAAATTCTTGAAAATATGCCTTATTTTCGCCGAATTAACCTTACCCGGCCCTAAGCGTAAAGTGCAAAAAATTTGGAGATTGTCCCAGTTTTTTAAACTTTTGGACCATTTTTATTAAAAATAGGTGACATATTTACATGGCAAAGTTGTAGAGAAGTTTTGTACATACCAGTTATTCGTACGACCAACGGATCACGAGCGGGAGCATGGTAAACATACAAATATGTAGCGTAAGTACGTGCACAAATGCCTCGAACAATCAACTCGACGATCTGACCCAGTCAGATGAAATGTGCACCAAAGACAACGAGGGGCGTTTGTGCACTTATTTACGCTACATATTTGTGTGTTTACTATGCTCCCGCTCGTGATCCGTTCGAATTTCGAAATTTTGAAAAAAAATTTCGAATTTTGAAATCGCCAATACTCCGCTTATCGATTTATAATGTGTGGTCGATGGATCGTCTTTCGAACTATTTTTCACTGAAGGTGAATTATTGGCGGATTTATATTGTTATGTTTTGATGGAAAAATTAATATTTCTTAAAATTTTTTGGAGGTACAATCAATGTCGGCTAAAGAATATGTTAGCATCTTCGGTTCTTCGAATTTGAAGGCAGCCTGTACTCCGCTTATAGATTAATAATGTGTTTTCGAAGGATCGTCTTTCGAATTATTTTTCTCTGAGGGTAAAAATTTGGCTAATTTAGATTATTATGTTTTGATGGAAAAATTAATATTTCCTAAAATTTCTTGGAGGTACAATCAGTTTCGGTTCCTATAGAATATATTTGCGTCTTTGGTTTTTCGAATTTGAAGGCGGCCTGTACTCCGCTTATTGATAAATAATGTGTTGTCGAAGGATCGTCTTTCGAATTATTTTTCTCTGAGGGTGAAAAATTGGCTGATTTGGACTGTTATGTTTTGATGGAAAAATTAATATTTTCTAAAATTTCTTGGAGGTACAATCAATTTCGGTTCCAATAGAATATATCTTCATCTTTGATGTTACTACGTTGAAAGCGGCATGTATTCCGCCTATCGATTAATAATGTGTTGTCGAAGGATCGTCTTTCGAGTTTTTTTTCTCTTAGGTTGAATTATTGGCTGATTTAGATTGTTATGTTTTGATGGAAAAATTAATATATCCGAAAATTTCTTGGAGGTACAATCAATTTCGGTTCCTATAGAATATATTTGAATCTTCGGTTTTTCGAATTTGAAGGCGGCCTGTACTCCGCACATCGATTAATAATGTGTTGTTGAAGTATCGGATTTCGAATAATTTTACTCTTTGTGTGAAGTATTTTCTTGGTTTAGATAGCTAGTATTGTAACGACTTGAATCCGGGGTAAGGCTCATCGGGTGTCAGAATCGTTTACAAAATATTTACTTGTTTCCAAGCAGGGACGTCATTTGAGGCCACAGAGGGGGGCATTTGCCCCCCCTGAATTTGGTTTTTTCGTATATAATACATAGCAAATGGAGATTTATATATAAAAATACATACATTCATAACATCTTGCCCCCCCCCTGGAAAAGACTGAAATGACGGCCCTGTTTCCAAGGACTTCAATTCATTTATTCATGTTCTTATTTCGTTAAACTTATACACTATTTCAATTTCAATAACTTTGTTGTTCTATTCACTAATCTTGTTCGCTTCCTGCGCGTTCTACTCCGTTGATTTGCTCGTATCTGGCTGCGTTGCGTTCCTCTGTGCGTTGCTCTGTGCGTCGTCGTTGCGTTGCTCTGTGAGTCATTGTTGCGTTGCTCTGTACGTCATTGCTGCGTTGCTCTGTGCGTATTCGTGGAGTTGCTCTGTGCATCCTCGTTGCGTTGCTCAGTGCGTCGTTGCTGTGTTGCTCTGTGCGTCTTCATTGCTTGGCTCTGCACTGCTCTGCTTGGCTCATCTGTCCTGCTTGGTATCGCTGGTCCTCCCTCTGCTAGGCTCGTCTTCTGCTTGGCTCAGCTCTGCTCTTCTTGCTGTCATCTTTGACTTTGGCTCTATGACGACTTGGCACTTTGGTCGGGGCACGAACTGATAGTTATAAGCTTTCGAAGAGGAACCGGTAAGTCCACAATACCTTCTCCAGCTTACAAGCTTATCAGAGAAGATAGCCCTGTCAGCTTAGTAAGCTAAGTTGCTTTCAAGAGGAACCGGTAAGTCCACAATACCTTGAATGCAGACTGTCTACTGCCGACTGACCTCCTGATCATAGTATAAAGACTTACATAGTAGGAAAACTCCCAATGTTCACCATTGTTCTCAAAAATTTTCGCATAAAAAAATTTTACCTCTCAAATAGACGATTCTGATTGGTTGTACCTCTCAAAATTTCAAACAGCTGATGACTGAGACAAATCTTTCGTCTCTTTCAATACGTACGTGCAATATAGCTTTACCGCTTTCTTGTCTGTTTGGTTGTTTCGAAGCATATTTCGTGGTATTGCCAGATCTCAAATTTTGTTAACGGAAATGTTTTCCTTTACATTGTAAAATTGGAGTTAATAAATGAATAGTTAAATGAATAGTTCGAATATTTTTCGTGATTGAAAATGTTTTATTACTTACCTGTAAGTATTTGCAGTGTTTTTAGGTCTCTGTGAAGAATATTTTAAGAGTTTTGTTCAATAAAGGAATCTGATAGTGAAAATAATATCTTTATTTGTGTTTTCTCTAAAAAGGAATTGCTCAATGACATCGAGAGTTGCTTACCACTTTGGAATACCTATGTGAACATTTCGGCAACTACGTCAACCACGATTAATATAATATGGATGAGAGTACTATATTAATTATTTTTCGTAAATATGTTTTATGAAATGTAATAAATTTAAATTAAAATTTTGAAAATAATTCAAGAATGCAATATGCAAAGTATGAAATCGAGTTTTAAATTTTTCAAAACTTATTAGAAAAATAAAACAGGAATCTGGCAATACACTCACGTCATTTTTCCCTAATTACTACTCCATACACACCAAATCGTGCAAAAGAAACAGAAATGTGTGTCAGAGCAGCGTTGTTCCCCTTTCGAAAATTTTCGTAGCAGATCGTCTTCAAAAAGTGTAGTAGATTTCGAATTTCCGAAGTAGATTTGGGAACATTGAATTAAACACGTTCAATATAGATTTAGGATAATTCAATAGTATAGCTTTATTAAAAACAAAAGTATTTCATATATAATATAGTGTCACACCTCACACGGATATTGGCACACCTATAATCTTAATAAATTTCTTCAAATATATATAATTTGCCAATGTGTTTTTTTTTAAATATACAAAAAAGAAATGTACTTCACTATAAAACTAGCTACAAAATTAAATAAAAATAAATACATGGACATAATTTTCATATTTCAGTTCATTAACGATCATTTTCAGCTTGACAATACTTCGTTGGATAGATATTTTTTTGTTTAATAACTGAAGCCAATCGTCGGAGCATTGATTTCAACAATTTGATTAAATAATTCGTTTGTAACTTATCCCATTCTTCCATCAATTCCGACCTTAATTCACTGATATTTGAAATCTTATGTTTTCTCATTTGACGTTCCAACTCATCTCATAAATTTAAAATGGGGCTGATATCTGGCGATTGGGGTGGATTTTCTTAAACCTTGTAGTTGTATTGTACAATAGTCACTCTCGTACAACGAACGACTTGTGTTTGGTATAGTTGTCTTGATAAAATTGAAATCAACCTACAATTCAAATTCAATTTTAAAATTCGACTTGACCAAAAAACTCACATTCTGCGACTATGAAACTCGACGAGCCTACTTGTCGATTTTCACTCGACTTTGAGTTCAGAGAAAAGCGTGAGTAAAAAGAACTGCGAATTACGAGAGCCGATCGAGTGAGTATTTCCTTGAAGGAAATGTCAAATTCTCTCGACTGCTGGAAATGAAGTGACTTTCCAATTGTTGAGTTTCATAATACCAACTTAAGCTCGAGTCGAGTTGAAATGTGAATCGAGTTACTCACTCGACTCGAGTTTCGTATTTGCTCTCATCAACAAATGTAACGTTTTCCAAAACTGTTTGTGGTCCAGTAAATCTAGGAATTCTTAAAGAAAAAAATAAAAGTCGAAATGTTTTGACGTAGTTAGGTTCCAATGATGGAGTAGAATAGGGAATCATAGTTTTACACCAAATTTTGATATGGCGTGTGTCCGAAATTTTTAGTTTTCTGTTTTGTCGATTTGTAGCCATATTTTGCATTTCTCGTTAAAAATGGTTAGAACCAAGTTTATAGCGAATTAAATTATCTATCTTTTTTATCAAAACAAATTTTTTTTTAAAATCATTATTTGTTGGGTTATTAAGCGTAAAGTGCAAAAAATTAGGAGATTGTCCCAGTTTTTTAAACTTTTGGACCATTTTTATTAAAATTAGGTGACATATTTTCATGGCAAAGTTGAAGAGGACTAAATTCCCTATACGTTTTGAATACACCAGTTTTTTGTACGACGAACGGATTACGAGCGTGAGCACGGTAAACACACAAATATGTAGCGTAATATCACGTTTCCACTACACCTTAATCTCGCGATTAAGAGAACTAGATTAAGCACGCAGGGACGTTATTTGTGAGGTGTGGGGGCGACAGGCAGGGCATTTGCCACATTTGTTATATATAATATATGAAAATACCAAACTCCCCCCTCCCCCCACAAATGACGTCCCTGAGTGCTTCATCTCGTTCTCTTAATCACGAGATTACGAGGCAGTGGAAATATGGCCTAAAGGCGTGCGTCTAACGTAATTCCGACCATCGGAACCAAATAAATTTATTTTCGTTTCATCCGTTTCAGGCCATCAGAACCATCCCAGTTGATATGGTCAGATGCAAACTTAAGCCGGTTTTTAATATTATTTTTTTCGATAAGAGAGGAACCTTTCTGGCAACTCTTCCATTTAAACTACGCTCTTGAAGTCTTCTACGAAGAGTACGTGCACTCACGACAAGATTTAAATCAGTTTTACGGCCCTATTCTGAAATTGTGACCTATCACAGGTCACAACCTGCTGTGACTTAAATTTTGTGGCTGCACTTGTGATCGGAATTGGAATTCTGGCACTGTAGTCACAAGAAAGGTCACAAAAATTTCTCCACAGAGTTGGAGACATGTAAAAAATCTGCCAACAGTCTGGGCGCAACTTTATTATTTTTCCGGCAGAAGTTTGGAACGTGTTCAATTCGGGGATGCGGTGTATGTTACTATGTGACTGAAAACCTAACAAAAAGTTCGGGAAGCGGTTAGAATATGGTGTAACATATGAATTATATAATTGGGTCATATTCCGGGATGCGGTCTAGAGGTTGAAGAAGACAAAACTTAAAAATAGGTGACTATTAAACAAGACTCTGGAAGCGTTAAGATATTCGATATCTGATCAGACCTGAGCGATAAGGCAGAATTCACGAAATAGTATAAAACCACTTTAAACCCACTTCGGGGTCGAATTTCAAAAAATCTTGAAAACACTTTCTAGGTATTCATATGAAGAATCCATAAACAAAAATAATTGGTGTTTGTTAAACAAGCCCGTGGATGTGATATCTGATCAGACCTGAGAGATATACCGGAATTCATAAAAAAGTATAAAACCACTTAACACCCCCTTAGGGTCGAATTTCAAAAAATCTTGAAAACACATTCTAGGTACTTATATGAAGAATCCGTAGAATAAAAATGAATTCAATATTTGGAAAGGCCAAGGAAAGTTCAAGCTTTCTATCATTATAGGTTCTTAAGATATGAACGTCGGAACTTTTTCCTTCTCACCCTTCTCACCCTTCCCCACCCTCATCCGCTGCACTCACACCCCCAAAATTGTTTTCCCTACTAAGGTTCTATTAGGCCTACTTCTGGTAAAAATTTGAAGCATACATCTTACACTGTTATTGAGATATGAAACGTGTTATTTTTGAAAAACTCTTATCCCCTCCTTTTACGTACTCCCCCTTCAAAGATTTTACTTTGAGCAATCTTTATATATCAAGCTTTATACCCAAACCGAATTTGGTTTTTCTGGTGCATTTTTGCGTTTCGGACGCATTACTTCCCCCTCCACTCAAACACCCCTGCACCCATATCTGTTTTTTTTTTGCAAATGGGTCCATTATCAAAGCTCTATAGAAATTCTAAGTTTCAGCTTCCTAACACAAGCGGTTCCTGAGATCTAGAAACCTAAATTTTTCGTCTAAAACGCTTACCCCGCCTTCCCCCTTACACCTCCTCCCCTGAAAATAATGACAATTCAAGGGGTCCACCAAGTCAATTCTTAGAAAAAATTCTAATTTAATAGCTCCACTGGTTTGAGAGCTACGAGCCTTCAAAGATTTTGGGGCGGTCGACGTACGGCGTACGGCGTACGGAGTACGGCGTACGGGGTACGGCGTACAGAAGGAGAGAAAATTTTTATTGCTTTTTTCGTGTCTACTAGTCATGAAACGTGGACAAAAAAATTTTGAGGGCAGCAAATTTTTTTTTTTTGAAAATCAATAACAATACTGTATTATAAATAATAAAGTAATTGATGATGCTGTGTCAGTATCAGGGTTCATTCGGCCTTTGCAAGTGTGTAATGGAATGTTGTATGCCTCAGGAGACGTCTAAAACCGAAGAAACTCCCAAATAAATTGTAGGTTAAATAAAAAACGGTTCACTTGCGTTCCTTAACTTTCGCACTGTCACTCTTTATAACGCCCTTAAATCACACAAAATGTAAAAAAACTACCTAAATTTCCGTTGAATTACTTCTGTTCAGCTTCTTCCAGTAATTTCAGTAGCAAATAGGTATTACAAACATTCCATTTTTTTTAATATTAAGTATTGAAACTTCACGAAACGATAAATTTGTAGGCCTGGCTGGTCGTTGTGATCACCTATTTCGATAGTCACAATTTTGTGATTTTATTTTAAAACGTCAAAAATGTGACTACTGCAAGAATATGAAGAGTCACAGATTTTCTGAAATTGAGACTCTCTGATCAAATTGAGACTTGTGACTGTGCACAGAATAGGCCTGTTAATTTAGAAGACTTGAAGGGATCTCTTTGTGAGGTGTGAGCAATGAGTCGATCAGTTTGGGCAGTCGTTTTTGATTTCGAAAAATTCGTTTGGATACCGTATTCTTCACATGTTTATCTACGAAAATATAAATTTTTTTTTTTTTTTCGATTTAAGCAAGTTGCTATAAAATAAAAGGTAGCAGATTCGAAAGTTATCGTAGCAGATAATTTTCATAGAAAAATAGTAGCAGATCTACTACAATTGTAGTAAGGGATCATCGCTGTGTCAGAGTAATCGCCCATGACTGAAAGAGAAGCAGCTTCTGAATTCGTGTAGATTGTACGCATATTGGTTTGTTTACGTCGAGAACTCGAGCAGAGTTTGCCTACTATGTAAATCTTTATACTATGCTCCTGATGCTTGTTCGGCGCCCCTTATATAGGTGCTCGCCATAACCGGTTTTTCTGATAATTTTGGGTTTTCACTATTTTATGGTTCGTGGCTGGTACATGTAGTCGTCGGTATATAGTCTTTTGCGAGTTTCGTACCTTTGTCGGTGGGTTTTATCCAGCCGTACTGTGTCACCTGAGGCACTGTTATGTAATGTGCGATTTCTTCTTTTCAGGTTTTATGTGTTCCTTGTTGTGTTTTCCATGTATGTCTTAATTGTTTCATGTTGTTGTTGTTTCAATGTTACCGTGCCGTTTTCTTTAGCTTTAAGTACAGTGTTCCCGTGCTGTTTGTATGTCTTTTATATGTTATTTTAGTTCAGTGTTTCCGTGTTTTTCCTACGCCTCAGTGCTTATTCCACGTTTCTTCGGTTAATAGTATGTTCTAGTTCAATGTTATTTTGTGTGTGGAAATTTTTTTTGTTGAATTAAAATAAAAAATTATTTTCGGTACAGTCACTTACAGACGGGGTACTATCTGAATAATATCATTTCAGTTAATTTGGTGCAACTCGGGTGCTAAGTTCACACGGACCAATTTTTTCAATTTTTAGAGTGGGGGATTAAGTTCACAGAGGTTATGCAGACGACGCATTCGAATGTAGTTTGGGGCATTGGATCATTCGCATTCAATGATGAATTCGATTTAAAATTGACACACGTCTATCGGAAATACATTCAATCTGTCAAAATATTTTTGTTGTAGGAATGCCGTTTTAAAGTTGGCATTTTTGCATTGGCACATGGTTACGTATTATCTTTCGAAATAGAGTGATAGAAAAGTACTAATATGTCAGCAATTGTGAACGAAATGTTAAAAGGATTTATCGTAATTAATTTTTTTATTGATTTTCCAGTAGTCTCATGGACTCACCGCTAGATGGCGTTGCTAGCGTTTGCGTGAATTACCAATTTTTCGGAATTACCATTTCGGAATTACCATTTCGGAACCGTAATTCGTCGAATGATGGAATGAATGACCAATTCGACAATTTCATTGTGACAGACGTGATGCGGAATGATCATTCAACTAGGAATGATCATTCGATTGCGTCGTCTGCCTAGGGTATAAGCCAATCTTCTATAAAGTTTTGTATTGGATGGCTGTAGAAGAAACAAGGCACATGTAACGCCACACCAAGCATTACAACTTACAACCTTGGTAAAACTCTTCCGTGCGCGGGGCGGATGAGTTGTTGTTTCGGGCATGCCGGGCAATTAAGTTGTATATTCATTACATTATAAATAAGAAAATAATAGGCATTAGAAGAAAAAATTAACAAATATTTATTGAAGTGAATAATATATAAAAATAAAGCAAAACATCTCAATAATTTTCAGAGTAAATCCGTATTATGCATTGAATCTTTTTTGTGCTTAGGGATGTAGCCAAACAGGCCAGTACCGTCCCACAACTCAGTGGAATGAACATGATTACCCCGTTTCGGATACACTTTCTCAGCTCAAGAAGCTGGAGACATTTATGCCACTCAGCTTAATGAGCTAGAAAAATTTTCACCATATCAACATACATGTATGATAATTGAATATTTATTGTGCGTTAAACTCTTTTGTTTAACACACTTGGATCAATTATTATTCTGTCACTTGTTCGAGCAATATGCTTGAACCAAACGCAATAATACTTAGGATTCTAAGGTATCCAGAAAAGGTCAAAAAATAAAACAATATGTTTTTTCTTAATTCCTTAAGTGTTCACCAAAGAATGGTCATAATACCCTCAGTGGTGTTATTTATATTAAAATAAATTGCCTACATAGTAAAAAAATGAATCAAAATAAAAAATGAATTACGATATACTGATCGCATATTGACTTGATTACAATTGATTGAAAAATAGTGCTGATACAGAAAAAAAGGTAATAAAAATATTATGTTGACTGCATCGTACGTTGACCAGTTGACCTGATATTTTTGTGCAGCAGTAAACGATGATATGTGGTTTTTGCATGTCTATAATATTTACGAAATCCGTCGGAGTTCATCCAACTATGTTGAATGTCCGACAAGACCTTTGTAAATATTCCTAGACATTCTGCCGGGCCGTGCTGTAATGAAGCATGAAGTCATCTGATGGACTTGTTGTACGTGGCCTTGGTTGGGGTGTTGTGGAAGCTGGAGTGAATTTAGTTTTGAAGTGCCGGGTGATGAGCCATATTACCAGCATCAATGTTATCCCTAATGAGAGGTATCCCAGAATATAGTGATGAGTATGATGAACAGTTAAACCGTCTGAAGGAAGTGTTTGTAATTTCAATCGGGCAGCGTGGTGAAGAATTGTGTTCCATTCTGTGTGTTTAGGGCTGACAATGATCTTCGGTGTTTCATCCTGGATGTTTTTTGATGTAAAAAGTTCAGTTACGTTGAATGCTGGTACAAATGAGGCGTTGAGGTGGGTTTTAAAGTTGGAATGGCCTCGAATACTCATGGCTTCTTGTTTTAATTCACATTCTGGTTTGATTGTAAATAAACCATCTCCCTGTAGTGTAACAGAAGTGACGAATGTGTTGCAGATGACATCAAAAGTGTGTTGTCGATCTAATGCATATATCCATGTGTTGATACGATGAAGCTGTATCCAGAAATTGGTTGACTTGGTTGTTGATAGATGACAATAACTTGAGACTGGCTCTTTGTGGTTGAGAAGTGCCATTTCACAGTGATTTATGTCCGCGTTTCTGTAATAAAGAGGGTGTTCTTGGTTACATAGGAATACATTCTCTTCGAATCGGTTGCATTTGTCTAGTTCCGACTGAGACAATGGATAATGTTGACTTCTGTCTAACGTAGTCAGAAGATATTTTGTGGATGGTTGAATAAAAAGGAATTGTTTTTCTTGTGGAAAAGGAATCGGAGTTACGTGGAAGAGTTGGAAGTATTCGGAGCGAGTGATTGGAATCTCTAAGTTGAAAATTACACTTGTACGCATTATCCGTGCGCTGATCCTCATCACTTTATAGATGCCGATCTCACCCATTATTTTGCTCATGGGTATGGTTAATGTTGGAGGAAGACTTTGTTGGATTAGGGTCAGCTGCTCGTGTAATTGCTTAGGTGTGAGAATAAGAGCATTGTTTGATCCGTGATGTACATCCGTCAAAATATTCCATAGTGCTTCTTGAGTGTGTTTATGGTTCTGTATAGTTATCATGGTAAACATACATAGAGACGTAAAAAGTTGTTCCTCGGTACCGATATCAGTTAATGTCTTTAGGTAGCTGTTTATAGTGTTGAACTGTTCCTGGACGTGTGATTCTTCCTTTTTAAAGATGTTGATTGTTGTTTCGATGATAGATGTTTGATTGTTGATGAGTGTTTGCAAATACTGCTCGTTTGCCCGAGTTTTCTCGATTTCTCCTTCTATAAAGTTGGCATAGTCCGAGTCCAGAAGTCCGAAAAGTTTATTGCCTACATTGCCGATGATGTCAAAGGCCGCTCGTTTCGTTCGCTGTTGATCGGTGTGCCCACCATTTTTGTGAAGGAGAATGTCGTTTGCTTCTGCGATGTGTGCAAGTTGGTGTTCAAACTGGAGAAGTATCTGTTGGCAAAATTTCCCTTTAGTAATTGTGGTAATGCAAAATTTTCGCATCTCTTCTATGCTCTGTTTGATTCCAATTAATTCTTGCCAATATGTTTTTAAATTGTAATATACGATGAGATTCCATTGACTACTTATCAGTTTTACTTCTCCTAAATCTTCGAAGTAAATTCCTGGATGATTTTCGAATGGCTTGATTTCTGTAGGGTTAATGACATTACAGTGAATAGGAAGAATAAATAGTGTGAGCAGTGCAATTGTGATTAGACTGGTATGCCTTGCTCTTTTAGGTGGCAAAGAAGGTTCATCGTCTTTCTTGTTAGTCTGAATCCACAGTGGGTTTATTGGTAGGAATCGTGTACCTCTTCCCTTGCGAGGTAGCTTTGCTGCTTCTCTAGTACTGTTTTTATTTTCACACAAGTCTTCCTCTTCGTCTGGCTTATCTGATAATTCTGCTGGTTCAACTGGTAGAGGACACACCTTATGAATTGCTCTGCGTAGTTCTCCTGATGCGGTCTTGACGTCTACAACGCGTGTTAGATTGTCTTCACCTTTAATGGCTCATATGATTCTTCCCATCCGCCATTGCAATGGAGGTATGTTGTCTTCCTTTAATAGAACCAGGGTTCCAGGTTCCACGTTCTTGGAAGGATGCTTCCATTTATATCGATTTTGTAGTTCGTGAAGATACTCTGTTGACCATCTCCGCCAAAACTCTGAATGTATTGATCGAACTAAATTCCACCTAGCCACCGTAGTTAAACTTTGCATTTTTCCAGTGGAGTCTGGTATTGTGACAAGAGGTTCTCCGACCAAAAAATGTCCTGGTGTTAAGACCTGCAAATCGTTGGCAAAATTTCCCATCTGCGGATAATGGTGTTAATGGTCTTGAGTTTAATACTGCTTCAATTTGTACTACAACTGTACAAATTTCTTCATAAGTTAAGGAAGCACCTTTCATCACTCGTTTTAAATGGAACTTTGCGGATTTAACAGCTGCTTCCCAAAGACCTCCAAAGTGCGGTGAGCGAGGCGGAATTGGGCTCCACTGAACTCCTTTCTCTAAACAGTGCTTGAATATTTCCTTCTGGGCTGTTTCATTTTTTAGAGCTTCGTGTAACTCTTTGAGATCTGACCGTGCTCCCATGAAATTTGTAGCATTGTCCGAAAAGATCTTTGCTGGATAGCCTCTTCTGCCGATGAATCTTTTTAATGCTCCAATGAATGCTTCAGTAGTCAAATCCGATACTACCTCCAGATGTATTGCTCTGGTAGCAAAACACACAAATGCCGCAATGTATGCCTTGGTAGGTCGTTTTCCTCGAAGTTTGTAGTGGATTTCTATCGGGCCAAGAAAATCTACCCCAACGTTTAAGAACGGACGAGATTGCTGAATTCTTTCTGTTGGAAGATTTCCCATCATTTGAGAGAGGACCTTTGGCTGCGCTTTACAGCACGTGATGCAGTGATGAACGATAGTCTGTGCGAGTTGTTTTCCACGTATTGGCCAAAATCTTTGTCTGGTGATGGACAGGAGTGCTTGTGGTCCAGCGTGTAAGTTCTGCTCATGTAGTTGTGTCATCAGTAGTTTGGTATACACGTTTGAGGATAATAGCAGTATTGGATGTTTTGCGTTATATGAAAGACTCGATCTTTCAAGCCTTCCGCCGACTCGAATTATGCCCTTTTCATCCAAGAATGGACTTAAACTACAGAACCGATTTTTTTTACTTAGTTGACCGGTTTCTTTCAGCTCGATTAATTCTGTAGTAAAGTCCTCACTTTGCATTTCCTGGATAATTAAATGTAAGGCATCTTGTAGAATTAGCGTGCTTATACCTGTTGCTGCTGCGTCCTGGGTATACTTCTTCATCCTTTGCGTGGCCAGTAGGATATGTGCTACCACATTTTGTAGGTGTTGGAAGGAGTTTTTGTGGTTTATTCGATGAACAAAATGTAATTTTTGTTTTGTACAGCCCAAGGAAACTTTTGGTTTTTTTATTTCTTCAGGTAAACTGATTGTTGATTGAAGTGTGTAGTTCGATATGTTCAGATCTGGATCTTGTAAAAAGCCTGGGCCGTTGAACCAAAGGCTGGATCTGCACAATTCCTCTGGTAGCATCCCTCTGGATACTATGTCAGCAGGATTAGACTTTGATTTTACGTACCTCCAATGATTTTTTTTTGTTCGTTCTTGGATGTAAGCTACTCGATGAGCTACGAATTTTTTTAAATTAGCTGAAGTCGCCTGGATCCATGAAAGCACAATCTGAGAGTCAGTCCAGAGGACTGTGTTGTCTACGTTAATGTGGATGCTTCTTTGAACTTGCTGTACTAATTGAGTCATGAGTTTGGCGGCGCACAGCTCTAGTCTTGGTAATGAGATCGTTTTGATTGGTGCTACCTTTGATTTTGAGCACATAAATCGTACCATGATATTTCCTATTGAGTCCCTTGATCGCAAGTAAATCACCGTTCCGTAAGCCTTTTCTGATGCGTCTGAAAATGCATGAATTTCAATATTAACGGAATTATTGACTATCAGGTGTCGAGGAATTTTTATATCGTTTAGTTTGACAAGTGTCTCTCTAAAGATACTCCATTTTGTATGCAATTCTTGCGGTACGGCTGCGTCCCAGTCCAATTGTAATTTCCACAATTCCTGCATCACCATTTTTGTCAATACAATTACTGGGCTGACGAAACCTAATGGATCGAATAGGTGTGCGATATCAGCTAGTATTGTGCGTTTTGTTATCCTTTTGTGTTGCATTATTGTCGATTTAATCCCAAATAGATCGGATTTTGGATCCCATACAACTCCTAATGTTTTTATGCTTGTTATGGAGTCATCATTTAGGTTAAGTAGGTTTTGCTGCTCATCTTGTAATAAAGCCGGGTGGTTCGCGCACCATTTGTGTAGATTAAATCCACCAGTTTTAAGCATACCAATTAGTTGTCTCTGGATCTCCCGGGCCTCTTCTAGATTGTCACTACCAGTCATTACGTCGTCGACGTAGAAGTCCCTTAGTGCTACTGTTGATGCCAATGGGTAGTTTTCGGCTTCATCCTTTGCAAGTGTTTGTAGACATTTGATGGCTAAGTAAGGCGCGGATCTTGTCCCATATGTCACGGTTTTCAGCTTGTATGTCCGTATTCTATCAAGTGGGTTGTCTCTCCATGCGATTAACTGCAAGTTTCGATCTGCCTTATCAACGATGATTTGCCTATACATTTTTTCTATGTCTCCTGTAAAGACATAGCGATGAGTGCGGAAACGAATTAGTATGGAAAAAATATCTTCCTGAATGGTAGGTCCTGTGAACATTAGGTCGTTCAAAGAGGTATTTTTCGAAGTCTTTGCTGACGCGTCAAATACTACTCTCAACTTGGTTGTAATGCTGTCCGGTTTTACCACGCAATGATGTGGTAAATAATAATGTGGTTCGTTATAATCCACAAATTTTACCTCTTCCATATGGTTTAGATGCAGATACTCCTGAATGAATGCGACATATTGTTCCTTAAGCTCGGCATTTGAATTTAGTTTCCTTTCCAGGCTGAGGAAACGTTTCACAGCGATATCCTTTGACTGTCCCAATGATGATAACGACTGTTGGAGCGGAAGATTGACTATGTATCGTCCAGATTTATCGCGTTTCGTAGTATTCATAAAAAATGCTTCACAATCTTGTTCGTGTGCAGTCATCGTTTTTACAGGTGTCTCAGGTTCCTCCACCTCCCAAAATTTTAATAGCTGGTTTTCAATACTGACGGTGTTGATGCCGCAGAAAGCAGATGATGTCGTATTTGATGTTTTTCCCAGAATAACCCATCCAAACGTTGTGTTTTGTAGAGTAGGCAGATTGTTTCCGAGCTTGATTTGTCCGATTGACAATAGTGTTCCGAAGAGTTCCGCTCCAATTAAAACATCTATTTTTCGTGGAATGTTGAACGTTTTATCTGCTAATTGAATATTCTTAGGGATTGGCCAGTCTTTTACCGGTATGTATTCATTCGGTTGATCTGATGCTATTGCTGGAAGAACAAATGCTTCAATTCTTGAAGAGAAGTCTGAAATTAGAGAATTAATTTTAATATTGGCTCTTTTTTGTGATTTAAGACTGATGCTGCCAATCCCTGCTATATTCAACTCTTCTTGATGCGATGTAAGTCCCAATTTTTTGAAAAGCCTTTCTGAAATGAAGTTCAATTGGGAGCCTGAATCAAGTACTGCACGGCATTCGACTGGTCTTCCTTGATTGTCCATGATTTGAATGTTTGCTGTAGCTAGGAACACGTGATTTGTACTTGGAGCTTCAGCGTGAGTTGCTGCCATACTTGAAGGATTCGGTTTGTGGTTTGATGATGTCCTGATGAAGAAGAGTATTATGCTTGTCCGGACATTTTGAACAATGTCGAGACTGACACGCTGATGCCTTGTGACCTTCCTTCAGACAGTTCAAGCATAATTTTAGAGCCTTCACCTTGTTCACTCGAGCGGTTGGTTGCAGCTGCAAAAATTGATCGCTGAAGTAAATTGGATGAGTTTTATTACAGATCTTGCACTGAGATCCCTTTGTTGAAACTAAAGCTGACGTTCTGCCTTTAGTTTGAGTTGCTGATGGTTGGCGCTTATGATTTCCAAGCGTTTCCAATGATTGGAAGCGACGCTCTAGAAACTGCAATAAGCTGGATAGTCCTTGTAGTTCTCGCGGAGAAGTCAAGGACTGTTCGTAGAGTGTATGCGTTGAGGAGTCCAATTTTTTCACCAAAATGTGGTGAAGAAACGGATCCCATTCTTTGACGTTTACGCTCAAGTTTTTCAATCCAGAAAGACATTCCTTGGTAACGTCATGTATTGATTTGATTGAGGCTGATGAGTCGGTCTGAGCTGACGGCTGTGATATCAACTTGTCCAAAAATGCTGATACAATTAACCGCGTGTTGTTGTATCTGTCCTCGAGCATTTTCCAAGCTGCATCATAATTGTTCTCCGAGATAGAGAGATGATGTATTAACTTACTGGCCTCTCCAGTAACAGTTGACTTCAGATACATCATCTTTTGAGCCTTACCCAGTGATTGACTATGGATAAGCTCTGTGAAGAGGTCCTGAAATTGTGGCCACATCATATAGTTACCGTCAAAACTAGGAATTGAAATTTTCGGAAGGTTGACTGCTGTCTGCACACTGGCTTTTGCTTGTGGCGCAATACCAGCTGGAAAATCTCGATCCTGATTTTCATGTAGTTTGATGATGACTTCCAGGAACTGTCCTTCTAACTGTGAAAACCGTTCCACAGGAAACTCATCCTCTGCAATGACAGCACCATGTATGCTGCAAATATCGGCCCAATATTGATTGATGAACGAAATCTTTTGTTCGTAAAAGGCCTTGGAATGGGGAGCAGCTACTTCCGTCTTTGTCGTTGAAATGAGTTTCTCTAATGACGTCATTAGAGTATTTAAACTTCGGATCCGTTTCTCCTTCAGCTCTTCACTACCTGCAGGCTGTGCAACTTCGGGATTGGCGGCGTTCGATGTTATTTCGTCCAAGGCATCATTGATGAGATTTCTGGCTGTGTTGAAGACAGTCTCGATTTCGTCGTAGTACTTCTGTGTAAAGTGCGGATGGTCTGCATGGTCCTCGGCAAATTGGTACAACTGTTGGTCTGCTTTGTCGAAAACGCTCCACTCAAAATCAAGTCGATTCAGCTTATTGGTGAGATTCTGAATCGTCCGCCTTGACTTTGAATCCTTCTTGAAGTTGACCAGAATCCTCTCGATGGCGGTACCGGTCTCCTTCTGTTTTTGAGTAATTGACTCCATGATATCTTCTTGCGAATGACTACAAGATATTATCAATTTAATCAATCACGTCGGGGTCACCAATGCATATTTATTGTGCGTTAAACTCTTTTGTTTAACACACTTGGATCAATTATTATTCTGTCACTTGTTCGAGCAATATGCTTGAACCAAACGCAATAATACTTAGGATTCTAAGGTATCCAGAAAAGGTCAAAAAATAAAACAATATGTTTTTTCTTAATTCCTTAAGTGTTCACCAAAGAATGGTCATAATACCCTCAGTGGTGTTATTTATATTAAAATAAATTGCCTACATAGTAAAAAAATGAATCAAAATAAAAAATGAATTACGATATACTGATCGCATATTGACTTGATTACAATTGATTGAAAAATAGTGCTGATACAGAAAAAAAGGTAATAAAAATATTATGTTGACTGCATCGTACGTTGACCAGTTGACCTGATATTTTTGTGCAGCAGTAAACGATGATATGCGGTTTTTGCATGTCTATAATATTTACGAAATCCGTCGGAGTTCATCCAACTATGTTGAATGTCCGACAAGACCTTTGTAAATATTCCTAGACAATAATATCGGGCTCAATACCTAATAATCTACCTTAACCCCTAGTAATCCTCAGACAATGCATCACACTGGTATAAGAGGTAGTACAAGAATAAATTTAATAAAAAAGTAAAGTTTTATAGTACATATTAGTAATTAAAGTAATAAAGTGATTAATAAGGAAAATTCAAAAGATCAAAATATTAAGTAATACATGCAAATTAGAGTGAGTTCTTATACAGGGTGTTTAGCACTCCGTGTGCCACTTTGTAAGGGGTTATTCCTTGATATATAAGGAGAAAAAATCGTTCTACTGGGTGGGTCTATTTTCAATATTAGTGGAAATACAGAGTGGTTAAGAAAAGTGTTTTTGACCGGTACCCACATGCACTTAAAACGTTATATCTTCAAAACGAATAATCTTAGAGCAAAGCATTAAACTCGTTTTTTAGACGATCGAACTACCTTTCATTTGGTGTAACAGCATAAATTGTAACTACACCGAATCTTGAAATATTTAGTATTTATGCTTCGTCAATCCTTAAAATTCAGTGATCGATGCAGTTTTTCTCAGAAAAACTCATTATAAAAATGTAATTTTAATTTAATTTTTTTATTAACCCTATTATTACCTACAAAAGCTGCAAAAACTAATTATTCGTTACTAAATATTCGTTACTTCAAACGAGTACCGAGTACCGAATACTACTTTTCAATAGTATTCGATCTGACCCCAATAACTAAGATTCCTGCGTCCGAGCGGATGACCCTTTTTTTTTAGCTTCTCACAATGTGTTTGGGACTGACCCCCATCAACAAATTCCCGCGCCTGAGCGGATCACCCTTTTTTTTGTTAGCACATTGTGTTTGGTAACCCCCATCAAAAATTTCCCGCGTCTGAGCTTCTCACATTGTTTCCGAGTATTACAAGGTAGGGCAAGCTGGGCTAGCAAGGTAAAGTGGGCCCCCTTAAAATTTCTAGTTTGCAACAGCGCTATCTTTACCAAATAAATTAGACGATAAAGCTTCAAGCATTAACCACAATACACTATAAAAGAAATTCACTTTAATTACAGTTCCTCGAATTTTCTCACATAACGATTTTGGCACTATTTGATGTAAATATTAGTGTTTAAGGCCTCATATCACCCTGAAAATCGATTTTTTTTTTTTTACAAATTTTCATGTCTATTGACTTTAGAAAATTCCACTCCATTACAAAGTTATAGCACTAAATGTGACCATACATCGGCTTAAAGCGGCTTCCGGGCTATTTGCCCCGCCATTCTCAACAGCAGCGTTTAGCATATATTTTTTCACAAAAGCCGAGTATCATAGAAAGCAAGGTCATTCATAGGACCATCTGTAAAAAACTCGAAGATAAAAGAGGAAGAAAGCGTACAGTACGAAGCTGGAATCGGAGACATTATTGTGAGTTCACGTTGCACCTACCACAAACTTTAAACGCATTTTTCTCGAAACTATGTTTTCAGCCAGTGTCGGCACGATAACTCAGTCAATTTTCAATATTTTTCAATTTTTTTTTTTAAATTTTGTTAACTATTTTCTCTATGGGGTGACGAGAGCTTTTTTTTAATTTTTTAGTTACACAATTTTTTATAAATTATCAAACGCAACTTTTTTTAAAAAAAACTTATTTCTTATGTTTGCAATACTGTAACTTTTTTATGTAAAAAAAAATTAAAAAATCCCTCCGTCACCCTATAACTACTACATTCTTTTACAAGATTCTTTTTCATTTTTGCAAACTGAATTACTTTTGGTGAAGTTATGATGCCGACAAGGAGGCGCCGTAGTTTTCGTGAGTAGTCTATTTATACCCGTAAAAAACAATGTTAATATTAATAAAAAAAAAAAAAAAATTTTTTATTATAGTTGAATAGTCAGTAAGATATGTGAACTCAAGAATTTTTTTTTTCACCATATAACCTTTATAATAATTGTTCAAATTTACTCGTTTTTCAGCGCCCACAGGGTGATATGAGCCCTTAATAATTCAATTAAAAAAACTTGTTAGTGACTGAGAATTGTTTGGAACAGTATCCTCGAGATCAGGATACGGATTGTGAAACTTGCAAAGTAAGATTTGATGATTATTTAAAAAGTAAATAAATTTTAGCAGATGCTTACTGTTTAGTGTTCATTCGGGGTAAAGTGAACCCCGGGCGAATTTTACCCCATACCAATATAATTTTATTTGAAAATTACAAATAACAATTTTAACATGGCTAGAACATACAACAAATGCAAATGCAACAACAGTAAACTCAAGCTGTGATGAAAAATGCAATAGCTTCTGTTGCTGAAAAAAATTGACCTAAAGAAGGCCAGTATATATTTTGGTGTTCTCAGGGCTACTCCTCAAAGCAAAGCACGCACTCAAAACACTTAATTTCATTTCAATTTATTAAAATTGCCATATTCATTAGCTCCACTTTTGGATGAAATTATACTATACTTCTTGCAAGGGCTCACTTTACCCTAGTAGAAGGGTAAAGTGGGCACTTTGAAGTAGTAGAAGTAAATAACTTTTTTACCAGCATCAATAATTTAATTTCACGAATACATGACTAAGCTAACATCCCAAGCTATCGATTTTGCATGAAAAGGATTTTATAACTATTACCCATTTCACAGAATCTTGGTACAAGCCTTAGGGGCTCACTCTACCCCACCTTCCTACACTCAAAAAAAGTAGAACGGCGTGTGGCCAACTTTTTTAAATTTCTGTTTTGTCGGTTTATGGCAGAATTTAGTTCTCCACAAATTTTTCTCAAACGAGAAGTATTCGTTACTTTTACTTGTTCGATACTTTGGTACTCAAACGAGAAGTATTCGTTACTTTTACTTATTGGATACTTTGGTACTCAAACGAGAAGTATTCGTTACTTTTACTTGTTAGATACTTTGGTACTCAAACGAGAAGTATTCGTTACTTTTACTTGTTCGATACTTTGGTACTCAAACGAGAAGTATTCGTTACTTTTACTTATTGGATACTTTGGTAATCAAACGAGAAGTATTCGTTACTTGTACTATTGGAAACTTTGGTACTCAAACGTTGGGGTTTTAGGATGGAGGATAGAGGATGGATGATAGAAAATGGAGGATGGATGATGGAGGGTTGTGGATGGAGGATGGAGGGTGGAGGAAGGATGATGGAGCATGGAGGATGGAGGATGGAGGATGGAGGATTGAGGATTTGGGATTGGGGTTTGAGGTTTGAGGTTTGAGGATGGAGGATAGAGGATGGATGATGGAAAATGGTGGACGGATGATGGAGGATTGAGAATGGGTGATGGATGATAAAGGATGGATCGTGGAGAATGGAGGATTGAAGATTGAGGATTGGAGATAGAGGATAGAGGATAGGGGATGGATGATGAAGGATGGAGGATTGAGGATGCAGAAGGATTTTGAAAATTTGTACTGACGATTGCAGATAAAAAGATAAAAAATTCTAAAAAATTCTAAAAGATTCTTAAAAAATTCTAAAAAATTCCAAAAATTCTAAAAAATTCTAAAAAAAATTCTAAGTAATTCCAAAAAATTATAAAAAATGACAGAAAGTGATTAAAGGTAATAAAAAATGATAACAAATGATAAAAATGATTAAAAAATGATAAGAAAATGGTAAATAATGATAACAAGTGATAAAAAATTAGAAAAAATTATAAAAAATTATAACAAATCATAAAAAATGATAAAAAAAATAATAAAAATGTTTTAAAAAGTAATAAAAAATGATAAAAAATGATAACGAATAATGAAAAATGATAAAATATTATGAAAAATGACAAAAAATTCTAAAAAATTCTAAAAAGTTCTAAAAAAATTCATCTTGCAACTTCTTCGTACTACCGGCGGACCTTTCTTACTCTTTGAGCCAGCTGCGGCTTGAGCATAACAGACTTATCAGGGGGCATAATGAAAAGGCACTTACCAATTCATAAGATCCTAGAAGAAACTAGAAAAAAAATAAAGTTGAAGTCGAAGTCGGACTTCAAAGTCAGACCCCAAAAATTTCTTTTTGAAAATAAGCTCTTGATGTCACAACCAAAGCCGAAGTCGAAGTCGAAGTCGAAGTCGAAGTCGAAGTCGAAACCGAAGTCGAAGTCGAAGTCGAAGTTGCTCGGCCCAGCTTCCACTCTTACAAAACTCACTATACCTCAACTCTCTTTCCACAATAAACTCACTATAGCGCACCAAAAGCAGCACCTGCGTACCACCGTTTCACTCAGAAAACTCGCTACACTTAAACTTAAAAAATTCTAAAAAAATTCTAAAAAATTCTAAAAAATTCTAAAAAATTTTAAAAAATCCTAAAAAAATTCTAAAAAGTTATAAAAAAATTCTAAAAAATTCTAAAAAAATCTAAAAAATTTTGAAAATTTTGAAAAATTCCAAAAAATCATAAAAATGATTAATAATGATAAAAAATTATGAAAAATGATAAAAAATGATAACATATGATAAAAAATGATTAAAAACGATTAATAATGATAAGAAATGATAACAAATGATAACATATGATAACAAATGATAAAAATGAGAAAAAATGATAAAAAATAATATCAAATGATAACCAATAATGAAAAATAACAAAAATTACAAAAAATTCTAAAATAACTCTAAAAAATTCTAAAAAGTTATAAAAAACGATTAATAATGATGAGAGAAGTTAAAAAATGTTAAAAATTACAACAAATGACAAAAAAATTATAAATGATTAGAAATTCAAGATTAAAGATTATAAATTGAAAATAGGAGATATAAGATAGGTTTAAGGAAAGCCCGAAATTTTTAATATTATGTTTTGTGTGTGTGTTTTGTCGATGGTTAGAACCAAATTCATGGAGAATTAGAAGAAGAGAAGTCTTCGTTATTGGAACGCGCCCTCGAATAGTGCGTGGTCCTGCTTGTATAGAACGCAGTAACATAGAAGCAGATAATTTGTGGGCCGCACTAATTGAAAACGAGGCTCAAAGTTGCCAAGGTACTCCACTCCTAACCGATCGGAATTAGGCAAAAAATATTTGACGGTTGCGGCTACATCCGTCCCCAGTGAACGATTTGTTTCACGGGTGGGGCAAGTAGTGTCGGATTGACGTAATAATGTTAAGTTGATGTAAGTTATATATATGGTTTTTTTTGCTCACTACGAAGCACTCAATAAAGTAACGAATACTACAGTAACGAATACTAAATTCAAATATTCAGTAAGTATTCGTTACTCAAAAGTAATCGCATTGCACATCACTAATATGTATGAGCTACGAATAACATTTTGAAAGTAATAGGTAACAATACATACATTAAATGTTTACAAAATCAGTGTCATAAAGTGAACCACGTTTAAAAAACTGTTTAAATTGTCGGTAGTACTGAAGTATTTTTATGTCCATTTATTATTATTTGAAGTATGGAAGAAATCAATTAAATGTAAGTGAGTTTCAACATAATTGATGCCAGATGTGGTAGATAATACAGGGAGCGGTACTTTGCCTTTTTTATGTGGGGTACATTAAAAAATCATAAGCTGTAAAAGCATGTTACGGTTTTTCCACGTGGAGAAACCCCAGCACAAAGGCGCGAACGGGCCTAGTCCGGCCAACCCAGAGAAGGGTCGTGGGCGCCAGGGTTGCTTTAAGGCTCCGCTCTAGTCTTTTCCCCGTCCGAATCACAATTCGGAGAAAAGTTTCACACGGGAAACCACCAAAGAATTGGATCACGGAAATCAAGCTGAAACACGTCACACATAGTTACACTCAGAAGAAAGAAATATGCGAAATTATATAAAAGACTCCAAACTACTTTATTGATTAATATTGAGTACGACTCGAACGACCTAGTCGTATCAAACAAAAGTAAACTTACTTGACTAACTTCTACCTACTAGTTACTTCAATCTAGCTAAATTCAAATCGGTCGAACTAGGGAGCCTCTGGTATGTTTTCTTCCCTTGACGTTTTCCAAGGTGTATGCTATTTCGCCGCTCGATTCTCTGCCGTCTTGATGATTCGATTGTCCCACGAATTTCTGGTGCTTTCTCCTTGATACTCGTACCGCAGATTATACCTCCTCCATGTCGTCCCGAATTCACTTTCGTACTTTAAAAAAACTATTCGTGCCGTCACCGACTTGTAACGCTCGATGCACGTTCTTCTGGTTCGATTCAAACCGCAAGAAATTAATCAAAATCACCGACCTTTCGCACTCGCCACACTCGATCCAAGAGACCGTTTTTCGGCTACCGTACTTTCCTCGAAGCCTCGGGTCAGCTTTTCCTACGGTTAATTCCCGTTCTGTAGCTCAATGGTCTAGTCCTCGAGGTCGTTTCTCCCGATTTCTCTCTCAAGTGCATTACTTTCTTTTATGTACCTGTGTTTTTATGTACCAAACGACGATCTAGTAACTTTTTTAAAACGTGCGCGGATTTCTTCTCGTACCTTTTCTAACGCTATTGCCCTTACATGTGGATCTATAGTTTGGGAAGAACCTGAACTACTTTCATTCGGCCCATCATACGTACACCCTGTGGTCGACATTTCCCTCCCAAAATTAATAAAGTAAGGGGTACATTTCATAACTTCATGGGATGAAGTACGGAACGCACATGCTATTTTTGCTAGGTTTTCGTCCCATTTCCGGTGGTTTTCCGAAACATTCGCCCTCAACATAGTTTTTATGGATTGGTTTATGTGTTCCGCCGGATTGGCTTGGGGGTGGTAGAATGCCGTATATCTGATAGTGGTTCCATAGAATTCTGCCATCGCCTGCAAATGTTTTGCCTTAAACTGGACCCCATTGTCACAGATCATCCATTTTGGTACTCCAAACAGTAAGAAAACATGTTCTTCCAAGGCTTTGGTCACTGCCGCACTCGTGGCAGATCTTAGAGGAAACCAGAGCGGAAATTTAGAGAAGTAGTCAACTACTGTTAGAATATAGCAATAGCCATGTGATGAGCGCGGAAGTGGTCCCACCAAATCCACGCAAACCATTTCCCAAGGCTGCTTAGCTTCCCCGTTTCGCGAAACCATAAGCCAAGCCGGTGATCGACGTTCTGGTTTTATGGCTTGACATACCTGACACGTCTGAACATATTTTTTTACATCTATCTTCATCTTCGGCCAATAATACCTGAGCGCAACACGCTCACATGTCTTAGTAATGCCCGTATGACCCGCCTTTGGGTCGTCATGGCATTCAGCTAATACTTTAGGTCGCGGGAATGTGCTTCCATAATCTATTACCCTCGATTCGCCACGCGGAATATTTCCCTGGGTTATTTTGTACCAACTTCATCATCCTGGTATACCACTTATCAGTTTGGGCCACTGCCTCAATCGTATCAAACACCGGTACCGATAGTGATAACGCATCCGGAACCAGATGGTTTTTCCCTTTCCGATGGATGACGTCGTAGCTATATTGCTGTAGTCGTACGGCCCAACGAGCCAGTCGACCGTTTGGCTCTTTCAGAGTATGCAACCATAGCAAGGAATGGTAGTCAGTTACTACACTACACGTAGTGCCTTCCACATAAGGTCTCAATTTCTCGATCACCCACAGAACCGCCAAACATTCCTTTTCTGTCGTCGAATATTTCCGTTCTGCACTCGTCAAAGAACGACTCAGATAACATATCACCCGTTCCCCATCTGAGTGGCTTTGAGATAATACTGCTCCCAGGCCAAAGTTCGACGCATCCGTCTGGATTACAAATGGCAAATCGTAGTCGGGGCAGGTCAGTATGGGTGCCGTGGAAAGCCTAACTTTTGCTTGCGAAAAAGCCCGATCGCACTCTTCACTCCACTCGAATTTACGATTTTGCTTCTAAAGCGCAGTTAATGGTGCAATAAATGTTGCAAAGTCCGGTATAAATCGGCGATACCACGACACCATACCCAGGAATTGGCGAACTTCCTTGACATTCCGTGGTGCTGGGAAGTTTCTCAAGCTCTCCACCTTCTCGGGATCTACATGGAGACCGCTTTCATCGACGACATAGCCCAAGTATCACGATTCTGACCTACAAAATTCGCATTTCTCCCGTGACACACGTAACCCTGCTGCAGTCAGACGACGAAACACTTCTCTCAGTATCTCTAAGTGCTATTCGAAACTCTGCGTTACCAGGATTATATCGTCTAGATACATGAACACGTATGGTTCCAGATCACTTTCCAAAACCCTATCAAGTAATCTCTGCCACGTTGCTGGTGCATTTTGTAAACCAAACGGCATGCGCAGAAATTCATACAACCCCCTCCCAGACACAGTAAAAGCCGTATATTGACGCGATGATTTCGCCATCGGAACCTGCCAATATGCGGGTTTGATATCCATTGAGGACAAATATTTTGCGTCGCGGAGTTTGTCGAGAGTGGCAGAAACAAATGGAATCGGGTACGCATCTCGCTCTGACACCTTATTAACTTTTCTAAAGTCTACGCAAAACCGATATGGCCCAAGCACTTTTTGATGGTTGAATTACTTCCTCCCTCAACGAATTCTTTAATTCTTGGTCGATAAGCTCTGAACAGCAGGTGATACTGGATAATATCGCTGTTTTATGGGAGGTGATGTCGTTACTATGGTATGTTCCACCTCTGATGTACGACCCAGACCATCGCCCATTTCCGCAAATTCCTCCTCAAGTAGGTTCTGCAGTCGCTCTCCCTCATCCCCATTCAATTTCGTCTTTGGGCAAAGACATTCGATCGTTGCTAGACTCGGTTGCTCGGCAAAATTCCAATGTTCTCGACTTAAGTCGACAATTAGCCCGAATTGCACCCAAAAATCTGCGCCAAGAATGAGTGAATGAGGAAGTTTTTGGACGATTAAACACTCCATCCATCGTGTCCGATCGTTCACCTGAACGGGCTGCCAAACCACCGCACACTCATCTCCGCTAGCCACCTTAACACAAGGAGACTTTGCCGAGCTCAATATTAAACCCTGTTGTTTTAATACATTCCATCCATCTCTCCCCCAAATGGTTCGTGATGCCCCCGAATCCAACAACCCAACGAATTCTGCACCAAAGACGGTCACCTTCAAATGTGGCCGTATATCACCCTCTTTTGGAGTCAATGCGAAGCTAATAGGCGGTATAGTCTCGACATTCATGCTTGCTTCGCCGCCATTAAGTGAGCACGACTCGCGTTTCCCGAATCGTTTACCGTGTTTCTCGTTTCCTGTTTTTCATCCCTTTGATCCGGATTTGAACCGCACACAGGGCAGCTAGCTCGAAACACACCCACTTTCCCGCATCCAAAACACTTTTGTGGCTCCCTGCACTCTCGCGACACGTGTCCCAGAGCCTTGCAGTTATAGCATTTTGTCTGTCTCGGAGCTTGACCTGGTGAGCTATTCCTCGTCTCAGTACTATATACCTCTGGACTAGTTTCTTCCTTCGACATATGCTAAGTCTCGTTCCAACAAACTACCCGTTCGATGGCCTGGGGGAGGTTGAAACACCTCCACTGAAAGTCTCGTGGCCTCTAAAGACCGACCCAACTTAATCAATTGTGCAATTATTTTAATCTCCACAACCCGAGCTGATGTTGATAAAACGGACTAATATTTTTCCCAGGTACTTTTAATTTTTCCGCTTCGGTACAAGTTGTTGAAAGACGACTAAATAGACTTTTCACTATAGCCACGTAAGCCCCTATAGACTCGTCCCTACCTTGCGTTCTTTTTTCATCTCCTCCATTAATCGGTCATCGTAGTCGGGAGAAATTCGGCCCGCAATTCCGTAACTAATTGATCCCAACTGCTGCACTTTGACTTGTTCGCCCTCAACCATATAAGTTCTTTGCCCTCAAACAAATCAATGGACGATCTAAATAGGATGGACTTGGATACTCCTCGAGCCACCCTTAACTCCTCCACCCTTTCGAAGAATGAGCATACCGTATTTCTCTCCCCCGAAAATTTTATTTCCCACTTCGCAATAGACATTTTATTTGAAAAAACTTTACGCGTTGAAACGTCTTCAACCTCCTCTTCGGAAGAAACTTGCCCTGACATTTCAAATAACGTCCCCAACTGCAATAAAATAGACGCTTTCGCCCACATTTTCTGCGTAGCTTCCTCTTTCGATGTTTCAGCACCTTCCAAATGTCTTTGACAAAACTGAATCTTTGTCCAAATTTTTTTGTACTCCCCAGATGACTCCACCCCTTTGAACTTACTCAGCAGAACTTAAATTTCCATCTGCTTTGACTGTACTGCAAGTAAATCTTCTGCATACTCAAATGGGTATTGTGGCAACAAAAATGACCCTTCGGCTTCTTTTTCTTCACGCAATGCTGTTCTGAGTGATTTTCGCATTTCATCTAATGTATCTGATATTGCTCTCCGAATCGCCAACTCATACACCAATTCGTTCGGACTCAGTCTGTCTACAAAAATGTTCCCCTTACTTGCTTGTAGACACGGTTGTCCCCACAATAGAAATTCCTACCCAAAAAATATAAGAAAACTCAATTAAAAAAAAATTTATTCCAATTACACAAAATATTCACGCACACACACTTTTTCGAGACAACGAAAATGCTGCAATTTCACGGCATTTATTTGAAAATCCAATTATAATATATGTAGTTGTCCGTAAAGAAAAGAAGAGCATTCACTACAATCTGCCTCTATCTGACGGTATAGAGAGAAAAATATTACTAATAAAAAAAAACGAAGTAATCCGCGAAATTCAAAATTCAATCCTTACCAACCACTTTTCACACAGAATTCCTTGTAACGTCACACAAGCACTTTATCACGTAAATACAAATTTTACGAAAAAAACACTATGGTAACTTAAAAAAAAATTGATTGCCACTTAAATACGTTGGGCGCCAAATGTTACAGTTTTCCCCGTGGAGAAACCGTTAGAAACCCCAGCACAAAGGGGCGAACGGGCCTTGTCCGGCCAACCCAGAGAAGGGTCGTGGGCGCCAGTGATTCCTTGCGTTAAGGCTCCGAATCACAATTCGGGGAAAAGTTTCACACGGGAAACCACCAAAGAATTGGATCACGGAAATCAAGCTGAAACACGTCACACACAGTTACACTCAGAAGAAAGAAATATGCGAAATTATATAAAAGACTCCAAACTACTTTATTGATTAATATTGAGTACGACTCGAACGACCTAGTCGTATCAAACAAAATTAAACTTACTTGGCTAACTTCTACCTACTAGTTACTTTAATGTAGCTAAATTCAAATCGTACAAACTAGGGCGCTTCTGGTGTGTTTTCTTCCCTCGACGTTTTCCAAGGTGTATGCTATTTCGCCGCTCGATTCTCTGCCGTTTTGATGATTCGATTGTCCCACGAATTTCTGGTGCTTTCTCCTTGATACTCGTTCCGCAGATTATACCTCCTCCATGTCGTCCCGAATTCACTTTCGTACTTTAAAAAAACTATTCGTGCCGTCACCGACTTGTAACGCTCAATGCACGTTCTTCTGGGTCGATTCAAACCGCAAGAAATTAATCAAAATCTCGTATTTAAATCACCGACCTTTCGCACACGCCACACTCGATCCAAGAGACCGTTTTTCGGCTACCGTACTTTCCTCGAAGCCTCGGGTCAGCTTTTCCTACGGTTAATTCCCGTTCTGTAGGTCAATGGTCTAGTCCTCGAGGTCGTTTCTCCCGCTTTCTCTCTCAAGCGCATTACTTTCTTTTATGTACCTGTGTTTTTATGTACCAAACGACGATCTAGTAACTGCACAAACCCATTTATACTGCCGGCTGGAAAACCACAAGATGGCGCAGTCGACGTTTAAGTGGTTTTGCTTATTTATGTTCGTGCGATGCTAAAGTGTCGTTGCTCGAAGTTTCGTATTGTGTTACGTGTCCTCTTACGTCGGTTTGGAGCCCGTCCGGGTTATCGCGCTTGCTTGGTAAGTATGCCGGATCGCAGGTGAGTGAAACTTCTTGTAAATTTACACGAAATTCATTCGCCATCTCAATGGTGTTGGTCGACGCGTCCTAGCTAACGCTCCTATTTCTACCTATTTTAGAACTCTAAAATTCGTTAATTGATCCTATTTCATAACACTAACTAAACCTAATTCGACTAATACCCTAGATACACTGCTTGTATACAAATCATGTTATTGAAATCATGATATGCGACACAAGGTACCCATGATACACAGCCCATACATGTTATACTTTGACATTTAGCAAAGACAAAATTTCAAGTGTATCAATCGTAGCTTCGACTGCTAAATATTCGTGCCTATGATGTTCCGGCGAAAAGCAATTTCATTGCTAATAAAGATATGTACAAAGTGAACCATTACACCACACAAAAAAGTTAAAAAACTCTCAAAAAAATTTAATTTTGGAAAAATATCAAAATCCGCAACTGTCATTCATTCAAATTTCAGTTGATTTCAGTAGCAGATGGCGCTGATGGCAGTTAAAAGTTGGATATATCAGCTCGAATTATCGAATTTGTAAACCAGGAAAGAATTTTGATACTACCATTGTATTTATATCTTATAGTAGTATCGCCAGACGTACTTTTCTGTTTTCACCTGCTTACGCCAGAGGCGCTGCATGCGTTTTGTCTCTTCATACTTTTATCGTTACTCATTTCATTCAGTAAAGTCATGTCTCTCTTTCTGCTGTCGCTGTGGGGCGCATGTGTTTAGTATTTTGCCGATTCCCTCTTTATACTTTTTCGTTACTATCATTTCATTCAGTAAAGTCGTATCTCTTTCCTATATCTTTGGAGCGGTTTAACGTTTAAAAAAATTTTTATGAATAGATTGGGTAGGCCCCAGAAGTGTCCATATTTTGAAGGTTGGAGGTATTAGGGGCGAAGTGCGAGAAGCGTTTTAGACCGAAAATTTTGGTTTCTAGATCTCAGCAACCGCTAATGCTAGGAAGCTAAAATTTAGAATTTGGTTAGAACTTTGATAGTGGACTCATTTGCGAAAAATTGCCGATATGGGTGAAGGGGTTTGGGGGGGGGGGGGAATAAAGCAAATCCGTTTAAAACGTAAAAAAGCCGAGATCGACACAGTCTACAATTCATATCTCCTAAACAGTTAAGGACTCAAAATTGAAATTTAATATCTGTAGGTACAATAAGAGAATAGATCGGAATCAAATTTTTGAGCGGGTAGTGACGGTATCTAACGAAGCAATTGCTTTAGAAAAATAAAATTTGGTTTGTGAGTAAAGGTTGATAAACGGATTCTGTTGAAAGTAAAAATTTTTAAGAGGGCGGTGGAGCATGAAAGTGGAAGTGATAACAATTTTTTTAAAAATTCACATTTCATATCTCAAGAACAGTGTAAGTGTAAAATTCTTCAAAATAAAAATTTGGTGGGTGTGGGTGTAGAGGGTGGGAGTTGGGGAGGGTGAAACGGTAAAGGTTCTGATTTTAATATCTCGAGAACCTTTAAGGATACAAAGCTGAAAGTTATTATCTATTTTACAGCTATGGTAGTGGCGTGTTGGAAAAATATAATTTTAAATACGGGTATTTTTTCTGTCTATAGAACGGCTTATGCTAGAAAGTTGAAACTCGGTGCAAATCAACTAGAGAAGGAATTCTGATGAAAAGAAGGGAAGGGGCAAAAAAAATTATCAGTGAAAATTAAATACAATATATTTTCAGGATTTCGTCTGCCTTATTCCTAGATCTGATCGATATCGAAAAAATTTTCACTTTCATGGGCTTGCGTAATAATCCTTTTTAAGCCTCTAAAAACATACATATAAGATCGGTTGAACACATTTTCATGAATTTCGTCACATCTGTTAAAAATGATAAGAAATTGAATTGGTTTTTACTTTCTCGTGTTGTCTTAATATTTATTTATTAAATCGTTAAAAAACCTGTTTCACAATTCCTTCGAAATTCAAATGCCAAGTGGAAATGAAATCGAATGGGTTTGTGTGAGGCTTTTAGTGTACATAATACATATTTTGAAATTCGAATAGTTTCCCATACATGGGCTTATTCAATGTTTAATCGATTAAATATATCTATTTAAAATATTTTTATTTTAAGAACAAAATTAATTTTCCAAGAAATCTAATAATCTAGAAACAACTCATGATATACTCCGAATTTTACCGCTCCCGAACTTTGACCCGATAAATAATAAAAGTTTGGCCAAGACCATTGGCAGATATTTTATTTTTAGTACTATTTTTAATTTTTCACATATATGTTTTACTCTATGATTTTAATAATAAAGTATTGTTATCGACTTTTTTTTAAAAAAAAATTTGATAACCTGAAATTTTTTTTTACACGTTTTATTACTAATAAACACCAAAAAAGCAATAAAAATTTTCAGTCCGTCTGTGCGCCGTACGCAAACTCATTTGAGGAATTGTAGTTCCCAAACCCTATGAGCTATTAAATTGATTTTTTTTTATGAATAGACATGATAGACCCCTTGAAGTCAGATTTTTTTGAGGGGTGAGGGTGTTAGGAGGAAGGTGGGGGAAGCGTTTTAGAGGAAAAATTTTGGTTTTTAGATCTCAGCAACCGCTTATGGTAGGAGGCTGAAACTTAGGATTTCTATAGAGCCTTGATAGTGAACCCATTTGCAAAAAAATTGATGATATGGGTGAAGGGGTGTGGGAGTGGAGGGGAAAATAATGCGTCCGAAACGCAAGAAAGTGGAAATCGACACATTCCAATATCCATATCTCCTGAACCGTTAATAGCAAGTAATTAAAACTTAACGAATATCTGTAGTTATACTAGGAGAGTAGATTGAAACAAAATTTTTTGGTATGGGTAAAGGCGTACGGGGGTGGGGGGTGAAAAACTTTAGATTACGAAATCTCACAAACCAATTGCACCACAAAAAACCTTAATAGAAAAAAAAGAAACTCTGGGCGTAACTTTATTATTTTTCCGGTAGAAGTTAGGAACGCGTTCAATTCTGAAATGCGGTGGAGGCTACTATGTGACTGGAAACCTATCAAAAAGAACAAGATCGTGGATGTGAAAATCTGATTGGATCTGAGAGATATGGAATAATTTATGAAAAAGTACACAATCACTTAGGGGTCAATTATGGAGAATACATAGAATAAAATTTAATTCAATATTTGGGACGAGGTAGTGGATATGTCGAAAATCGTGGGAAAATATGCATTCTATTTTCACAGAAATTTTTTTCCCCCCTTCTGAACGCCAATAGATATTCGTTTTTTTATTCAAAATTATTTTTCTAGTTGATTTAGATATACACACCGAGTTTCAACATTGTAGCTTAAGCCGTTCTATATATAGGAAAAACACCTCCCACTTGTACCACACTACCCTTAGGGGTCGAATATCAAAAAATCTTGAAAACACTTTCTAGGTATTCAAATGAAAAATCCGTAGAATAAAAATGAATTCAACATTTGGAAAGACCTAGTAGATATGACGAAAATCGTGAAAACATATGCATTTTATTTTTACTGATAACTTTTTTTTGCCCCCACTTCTGAACGCCAATGGATATTCGAATCTTTTTTTAACAAAATTGCTTTCCTAGTTGATTTACATATACACCGAGTTTCAACTTTCTAGCATCAGCCGTTCCATAGTTAGGGGAAAAACCCCCCACCCCCGTACCACCCTACCCCTAAAAAAATTATATTTTTCCAACATGCCAATACTATAGCTCTATCTAAATACCACGTTTCAGCTTTTTATCATTATACGTTCATAAGATATAAACATCGGAACCTTTTACTTTTCACCCTCCCCACCCTCACCCTCTACACCCACATCCCCCAATTTTCTTTTTCTGCTAAGGTTCTATTGGGCCTACGTCTGGTAAAAAAATTTAGCATCTATCTCACACTGTTCTTGAGATATGAAAAGTGTTTTTTTTGAAAATTTCTTATCCCCCCCCCTTCCATGTTCCGCCATCCCCTTAAAAAATTGTACTTTGAGCAATCTTTATTTGTCGACCTTTCTCTTCAAACCGAATTTAATTTTTCTAGAGCAATTGGTTCCTGAGATATGGTAATCTAAAGTTTTTCACCCCCCACCACCGTACTCCACTAACCCCACTCAAAAATTTCTTTTCAATCTTTTCTCCTAGTAAAGGTACAGATATTTGTTAAGTTTGAATTTCGTCCCATAAACAGTTTAGGAGATATGTATTTTAGAATGTATCGATCTCTGCTTTTTTGCGCTTCGGACGCAATATTTCCCCACCCCCACTCCTTCACTCATATCAGAATATTTTTTGCAAATGGGTCTACTATTGAAGCTCTATAAAAATTCCAAGTTTCAGATTTCTAGCATAAGCGGTTGCTGATATCTAGAAACCAAAACTTGCGGTCTAAAGCACCTCCCCCACCTCCCCCTTCACACCCGCATCCCTCAAAAGGTGTTCACTTAAAGGGGTATACCAAATCTACAAACGAAAAAAATTCAAATAAATAGCTCAAATGGTTTGGGTGCTACGAGCTTTCAAACAATTTTGCGTACACCGGCAGACGTACGGCGTTTCCACAATCCTCACTCCCAAATAGTTTCCAAAAATTTTGCATGTACTTTTTTGTACCGCATAAATAAAAAAGAGTGTATGACCTTCTGCATAATGGAATTCTTCTTTTGCATGAAGAAACAGAAAAGCGATCTGCTTCTCCATACCGCCCGTCCTTTCCCATACACCGTGTGCGAGGAAAGGAAATGAACGTAGTGAGAACTGTGAGAAATGTCAATGCGTATTGTACCTACGAAGAAAAATTCAAAATCAATCAAAGGAAGCATTATCTCATTCGTTCATAAAGTTCAATCAACACGACTTCCCATTGGTTGGGTTTTTGTGCTCTCGCGCTCTCCACACTTATTCATTTTTTTAACACTCGAGTGCGGAGTTTGCTGTCGACCAATGGGAAGTCGTGTTGATTGAACTTTATGAATGAATGAGATATGCCTGCTTTGATTGTTTTTGAATTCTTCAAGAAAGAACGAGTGTGAAAGCGCGAGAGCACAAAACCTCAAAAAACGATATATGCTGCGCCATCTTTTGAGCTGAGGTGAAGTTATTCGTGATACTACTATAAGATATAAATACAATGATACTACGTTAATATCAGCTCTTTGACGTACTATATGCGCTTTATTGGGTGATACACTGGTGATTTTGACGATATCATGATTTGTATACAAGCAGTGTATCTAGGGTATAATACAATTCATATTTTCTAAACTAACTATAACAAGCTTTTAATTCCATAGATTCTAGTTTACATTTTCCTATTTTCGAGTTCAGCTCGAATTCCATGTATGTACGACAAATAAATTATTTCACTAATTCCCTCCTTTGTGCTGATGTCGTTTTAGGTGAGGCTGAAGGCCTACACGTGAGCAGCAGTGACTCCACAAGAAACCGGTGGTGAAACAGTCGGTAAGTTGTATATTTATTAACCGCGATATATTTGATTCAACTAAAAATTCTCTTCTTTTCTTTACAGGATTCGGGCAACAAAAAAACAACTCGTAACAAGCAAAACTACTTTAATATTTTTATCAGTTTTACTTACGTTTCCAAAATAAGAAGGTATCAGTAGTATTTAAAAACTCCAATGAAGAATATGGGGACATTGTGTTCATTTATGGAGAGTGTCACGAAAATGAACGAGCCGCGCGTGCGCTTTACCATCATATTCTTTAGTGGAGTACTCAGGCATTCTGAAATTATTTTCTAAATTCCATTGATACCTTCTTCTTTTGGAAACGTAAGTAAAACTGATAAAAATGTGAAGGTAGTTTTGCTTTTACAGCTTTTGATTTTTTAAGGTACCCCATTTAAAAAAGGCGAAGTACCGCACCCTGTATTATCTACCACATCTAGCATCAATTATGTTGAAACTTACTTACATTTCATTGATTTCTTCCATACTTCAAATAATAACAAATGGACATAAAAATACTTCAGTACTACCGACAATTTAAACAGTTTTTTAAACTGACACTGAATTTTTAAGCATTTAATGTATGTATTTTTACCTATTACTTCCAAAATGTTATTATATATATATATATATGTATGCAGCTTTTGTAGGTAATAATAGGGTTAATACAAAAATAAAATTAAAATGACATTTTAATAATGGGTTTTTCTGAGAAAAACTACATTGATCACTGAATTTTTAGGATTGACGAAGCAAGAATCTGTATTATCGAATAAATATTTCAAGATTGGGTGCAGTTACAATTTATAATTTTACATCAAATGAAAGGTAATTCGATTGCCTAAAAAACTTGCTTTAACGCTTTGCCTTATGATTATTCGTTTTGAAGATATAACGTTTTAAGTGCATGAGGGTACCGGTCAAAAACACTTTTCTTAACCACCCTGTGTTTCCACTAATATTGAACGAGTTTTTTCTCCTAATATATCAAAGAATAACCCCTTACAAGGTGGCACACGGGGTGCCAAACACCTTTATAAGAAGAAAATAAAATATGATAAGAAAAGTGATTCTCTTAACTCGCTTAGCTGATTTTTGGCTCCGATGAAATTCGTGGCATTGTCGCAATATAAGTGACGGCAATTTCCTCTTCGTCCGATGAAACGCTTGAGGGCCCCGATGAAGGCCTCCGTGATTAGGTCACTCACAATCTCCAGGTGGGTTGCCTTGGTTGCGAAACAGCAAAACACCGCCAAGTAGCATTATCCTGGCTGGCTTCCTCTTCTCTTAAAATGAACCCAAAAAGGGCCCACGAAATTCACTCAAATGCTCGGGCGGGTTGTACTCGCATGGCCGGCAGATTCTCCATAAGCTGAGTTAACATCTTTGGTCTTGCACGGGTACTGCGAACGCAGTGCTGAATGACAGATCTTGCTGAAGTTTTTCCTTTGATGGGCAAAAAACTTTGCCGTGCTATGGCCAGGAGTGTCTGGGTTCCAGCATGTAGATTTGCAGTGTGAATGTCTGTTAGTATTAATTTAGTGACACAGTGCGCGTAGGGTAGTAAAATCGGGTGCTTAGCATTATAGGACAGAGTTGATACTTCGATTCGCCCGCCAACTCTAAGCAGACCGACGTCATCAAGAAACGGATTAAGACTACTTAATGAACTACTGGCGCTAATCTGACTCTCCTTCCTTAAAGTCTTCATTTCGTTCTTAAATCCTTCTAGTTCAGTTTCCCGGATAATTATCGCTAATGCTTCCTCCAATTCTTCTATCGTCAATGGTGATCCTCCGGGTCCTCCTGTTATTGGGTGTCGGCTGCGTTTGACAAAACGCCATACATATGCGGTGATACGTTGTAATCGTTTGAAGGAACTTTGATGATCAATGGCGTGTACAAAATGCAGCGAGTCCTTAACAGCGGATAAGACCAATCTAGGCTGTTTCTTTTCTAGATCAGTTTCTCTTCGGCATTATTCGTTGGGCCACCGCTTTTCGGTGCCATGTAGAAATCCCGGTCCATAGAACCACAACGCGCAGTTGCTTAAGTTTGATGGAGCTAGTCCTCTGGATAGGAGGACCGCTGGGTTGTCTCTTGATGGTACGTGTCTCCATTGTTCTGGCGACGAGTGTTCGTGAATAGTTGTAATGCGATTGGCCACAAAGGTGTGGAACGTTCTTGCTTCATCGTTCAACCAGTGAAGTACGATTTCGGAGTCTGTCCAGAAGAAGCATGGTAGATCTCTCAACTGTATATTTTGTTTTAATCGGTGGACGAGTTCTACTGCCAATTTAGCAGCATATAGTTCTAGACGTGGTGTCGTGATAATTTTTACTGGGGCAACTCTAGATTAGGGCTTAGCGTATACAGCAACTCTAATCGAGATCAGCCCGTAGAAAATTAAGTTTACCCAATAAATTTTTTAAATCGGTTGTCAGTTTTGCGCACGAATTATTACTTGAGATTTTTTAGTACAGTGTAAAAGTGTGTTACTTCTGTTTGCAACACATGTTGTTCAAATTAACATTCTACTACGATCAAATATTAGAACAAAAAAGAAAATTTAGCCGATTTTCAACTGTCATCTGGCCGATTTTCAAAAAAATAGTTGGCAACGCTGGCTGAAACCGAAGACAATAGGTTATAGTACCTATTGTATTTGCTGAATCTTATCAAATTTAAGGCTTTCAATAGTTAGATGACAAATAATTATGAATTGATTTTTCGCAAATAATGTAAATGTTTTTTTTTTTTACTCGATAGGAATGTTTCTCTACACTAAACTTCTAAAATTAATCATGATCAATTAGCAAAAACATTTCTGTGAAAGACATTTCCGTTTATTTTTAAACAAAAATCAAATTTGTGGAACCTTAACCGCCAAAGCATTTCACTTAATTTTGAATTAGGATGTATGGTCGTGCAGAGAACTGACGGCCACGGCCCCCTACGTATGCTTGCACACAACCTTGTGGCGTGCTTGTAGCTAGCGGTGGTCTTGGTTGCAATAAAAATTTTATTTAACTTGACGCTTGAAAGTATTCTTGCTTGCACGTGTGTACCCTCCCAGTAGAAAAAGTTAGGCCTCTAGAAGCAATGCTCAAAGTACTTCTAAGGCAGTAGAAAACCTTATCGTCTCCATTGTTTCGTTGATTCTTTTAAACATTAAACGGGACTGGTGGCAATGCCTTCTCTTCTCGCTTCCTTTGGAAGGCGTGTTGGAAGTACTCTGAGAAGCAGTGAAAGAAATTATTTTTTAATAGGTCTAACAAGTAGTAATAGAAGCACATCCGAAGCAAGGTTTTCATTCAATCTTTTCTCTTTTAAACTATAAACGGGATTTCTCCCAAAAATGTGTAGTGACGGTAGGTGGGGTGATAAGGATTTTTATTTTTATTTCTCGAGATCCGCAAAGGATAGAAAGCTAAAAATTGACAAGCACATAGAGCTAATATAAAGACACCCAGGTGGTAAGGTTTGGGAGTGGAAGGGGGTTTGGAGGGTTGGTCTTTTATATCTCAGAAACGGCTTATTTTAGAAGTTGAAACTTAGTACTGTAACGGTTAATTTTCTTGCCGAGGCATGTTCATCGGTTGTCAGGATTCGTTAAAAATATTTTATTTGTTTGACTTCACTTAATTCGGTTGATATTATAATTCTAACTCTAATTCTATCTAACTATATTATTAAATTCAATATGCTCGTATCTTCAATGACTTGCATTCATTGCAGTGGGTTCGCTGCCGCTTCGTGTCGTGTTATCTTCTTCTCTCTGCATTGCGCTTGGCTTCTTCCAGTGCTACGTCTTCGCTAGTTCTTGACCGTTGCCCTTGTTCCACATGTTTGCTCCTGCTCGCTCGCCTTGACTTTCTCCACTCTGCCCTGCCCTGTCTTCGTCTCTCTGTGTGGCTTCAGCATCTCCTGTCTACGTCTCTCTGTGTCGCCTTGGCACCTTCTGTCTTCACCTCTCTGTGTGGCCCCTACGCTTTGGCATTCTCTGTCTTCGTCTCTCTGTGTGTGTGTGGCAACTACTTTGATTGGCTTGGCTCTGCGGTTAGTCCACGTGGTTCTGGCGTTGTAGTCGTAGTTGTCGTGGCTGGTTGCAGCTCGACCCTTGGCACGACTCCGCTTGCCTTCCACGACCCGGTCCCTGTGCATGATCTCATGGACGGCTCTGTGCTTGACTTTGCTCGTCGTTGCTTGGTTTGTCGCTGCTCGGCGCAACTTTATAGATATCCGCTTCTTGGCTTGACGTTGCTTATCTTGTGCTCCGCTCTGCTGGGTTTCTCTGCTTATCCTTCTCGTCGCTGCTTCTTGGCTTGTCGCTGCTTGACTTGTGCTCCGCTCTGCTGGGTTTCTCTACTTGTTCTTCTTGTCGCTGCTTGGCATGTCGCTGCTTCTTGCGTCACCTCTCTTGTCTCGGATCTACTGCACTTGGCTCGTGCGTTTATTCACGATAACTGATTAGCCCTTTCTAAGTTAAGCGGACTTTTAGAAGCCACAGCCTTAATATATATTGGCATGGTCAGTGATAGCCGTGATAACCCAGTCTTTCGATCTCCTCGAGTCTATGATTTGATGGAATTTTAGAATGCACAGTCCAAAGGACATAGCTCGACTTGATCGATTACAATTTTCAGTTTTCGCTTTGGGGGAATTTTTGTTTCCACCCCTCAACTACTGGCTGATCGCTGCCTTCTGGTCATTCGCTGGAGAATCTATACCCGCGAGAACATTGGTTTTCTGCAAATTATATCGTTCTTCGCTATGTTATTCTTATGCTCTATGTTTGTGTAATTCATGTTTATTCTTATGTTCTATGCATTTTTAATCCAGTGTGTTCTGGTGTTTGTGGCTTTGGCAGAGATGCGTTCGGAAATTAACTCAGGTAGAGTTAGGGCCGTTGTTACGACCTTCAGTCAAATTTTAACCAGAACTTTGACTGTAAGTTTCGAATGAGCATCTGTCAGTTAAAGTTTCAGTTAGAACGTTTCTGACGATCGTAGGACCGGGCCTAAGTGAGAGTAAACTCTACTCCAATATTTTAGAACGGATAGAGTTAGTCGAGTGTCGTAAATTGAGTTAACATAAGATTGGAGCTTTAAAATTTAATTTGATATGATTTTTATAGCTACAACTAAATATATTTTGTCAAAACTTTAAACTGACACACAATATATTCAAAAATACTGACCATATGATGCTTCGGGTGACATGGGACGTTTCTAACTCCTCGTAACCCTGCTCCTGACTAGAGTTACTGGGGTTACCCCTTTTTACTCTACTCCGGCATTTTTGAACGCAACTCGACTATGTCATTAGAGTAAAATTGACTCCACTCCACATTTCCGAACGATTCTTTTTACTCTACTCTTACTCGAGTTAATTTCCGAACGCGCCCCAGTTGGTGTGGGCGGAAATTTGACATAAAAGAGATTGGGGTCATTTTTGTTCAAAACATTAATTGTTGGTAATATTATATTTTGCGGCCCTAATAATACAATGTAGGGGAAGGTGCTGTACCTTGGACCAAATGTACCTCGGTTCAAACGTCAATTCCAACTAAACTTTAGCTGCTGGAAAAAAAGTTTCTTCAATGAAAGATTGCCAAATGCGTAGGCTTTGGTTTCAGTTCATTAAAGTGAGCCTAGAAGATAAATAAATTCAGATAAAACAAAAGAAGTGATTTTTGGACATAAAAGTATTTATTTGTTAGTTCAGTTATTTTTTTTTTCTAAGTCGTGTATAATTATTTCTACTACATAGCAGTTTTAACTGGTAAGACAACTAATTCATCGTGGTCTTGACCGTAAATTTAATCCTTTCTTACCATTTAGAAATAATTAAATAAAATATTTTTGTAGTAATGGGTGATTGGATGTACCTTGGACCGTTTTTTTTGGTTATACCTTGGACTATGTAAGCTACATACATTAAAAAAATTGTAGCCAAAAGGGACTTTCTTGCTGATATTACATCCTCGGAGGTAGTAGGGGGATTTTGAAGCAGACAGCAGCAAATCCTCTTTTACACTACTGTTTATTTCAGCTAGACAAACCATTTTCTAAAGTTGCTTATTCTTATTATGAATTTGTCTTGTTTTTTTTTAATTTATGACTTTACTAGATTTTTTTTTTTTCTAAGAAAAACATAAATTAAATTAAATAAAAGAATGTTATAATATAACTCAGGATTTCGACTTTAAAATTGAATAATTTTTTATAAGGTCCAAGGTACAAATAGCAGCGGACCGAGGTACAACCTATAGTTGTACCTTGGTCCGTTTGAGGTTCACTCCAAAAACCGTTTCAGGATCCACCAAATTTAGTCACAACAGTTCCAGCTGTAATTAATTTTGTGGTTAAACAAATAAGCTTTCATATGTACTATTTCCTAATTTACATTTCCTATTGGTTTAATAGATTTAAGGGTTAATGTAAAATTTGGACCGAGGTACAGCACCTTCCCCTACTCTTTTCAACATTATCCTAAGTTTGCATAACGTTAGTATTTTTTTGTAGTCTATATAACGAAACTACGTTTTTAACCATTTTGAGCATGTTGCGGGCCTGGGAGAGGAGAGCAAACTAAGATATATTACTTTAACCCTTGGTTAGGTAGCTAAGGATATGACACTCCGGTGTAAAAACACGAAAAAATATAGACCAAAATTATTTTGTCAGCATCATGGCAGACCGGACCAGTCTAAAAAGACCGGTTTGGTCTTTTCCGATCATGCATTTATGTGTGCTTTTCAACATAACCAATTTGAAGCTGTCATTTCAAATATCATTTTCAATCATCGATGCAAATTTGGAACTGCACATCGCTAAGTTTGCGCAAAGTGGACACTTCGTCAAATGTCCACCGTTCATTCATTTTTATTTTCACAGATGTATGCTTTGACGTTTTAATTTTGTTTGGCCAGCACTATTGTAGGTTATGTTTTGGTCTAAGACCGATTATGTGCCAGTACTAGACTGGTTCGGTTTCGTTTGGTTCGTACCAAAATCAGAACCGAAATAAGTCCAAATGGACTGGTCCGGTTTACATTTATGCGTGCGACCGAACTGGTTTTTTTTAATCTTTTTAGACTAGTCTGGTCTGCACGTAAACGCGACCATAGTATCCAAGGATGCCAAGGAATCTTACGTGTCAAAAACACACGTAAAATTTTTATGAAGGAACATTTTGTTGTTTATTTTTATTGGTTGTAATGGTAACCTGTTCGGCTTGGATCCAATGGCGTAGCAAAATAACGTTATATTTGGGCCATTTCCAACATGCAACTGTAGTTAAATAAGAATCTGAATGTTTGCTCGAATTTGTAAGCCTAACAATTTGGCTACTTTTTATTGGGGTATGTCCAATCCTTTACATAATCCAAGACTTTAACAATAAACTTCATCTTTTCCTTAGATTATGTATTATAAAAGGATGGGACATTCTACTATAAAAAAGAGCTAAGATATTTTATGCGCATGTCGAAGTAAAAGCTGCATGGGCGTACAAAACTGATTGTTTTTGGGGCAAACATTTTGACACGCATTTTAAAATGTTTTTGCAGATACCACATTAAATATATTGCATACACATACTGCAGTCACGATCAGCTGCAAGCCAATCATATAATTCGCTAGATGAGGACGAATTTGCCCGTTAACGAACTTAGTCTTACAAATTCGACCAAAAATCCAGATTCAAAATTTCAAGATCAAAGGGTGTTCTTGAGTTATCATGCTAACGGACAGACAGATGGACGGACGTCAAGCTGAGTTAGATGTTTCGTGCCCAAAAGAGCACAGAATAAAAATAAATTTGTTTGGTGTGAGGCTTCGTTCTAAGTAATACAAACTTTTGTTCCGGATTAAACGTATAATCCTCTCAGATTTAAAATCCGTACTTTTTTGATAAACAGCAAATTTCGATATTTTGTCAGACTTATTTTTAACAATAATGCAATCATTACTAATTTAATGGCTATACTGTTGGGAACTCAAGGTCACCGCAAAGATTTCTTTCGATGCAGAGCATTTGTACAGAAATGGATAGTTATTTCTTTTCGAATTACAGTTGCATGTTTGAAATGGCTCCAAATATAACGTAATTTTGCTACACCATTGGATCCAAGATCGAAGCCTTTCAGGTTACCATGGCAATCAATAAAAATAAACAACAAAATTTTCCTTTATAATTATTTCCCGTGTGTTTTTGACTCGCAAGATCCCGTGCCATCCTTGGATCCCATGGTGCTGTTAAAATAATTTTGGTCTCTATTTTTTCCGCTCATTTACACTGGGGTGTCCTATCTTTAGTTACCTGATCTAAGATCTTTTCCAACAATTTCAAAATGTTTAGAATTATTTAAGGGGTAGAAATTTTTTTTTTTAAAAAAAATGTTTTTTGGTCATCTTAAAGTTTATAGTCTTAAGAATAATGTCTGTAAATTTCATATTGAAGTTCCAATTATAGTGAAAGTTATGGGCAATAACCAGGATGGGCTCTTCGTGAATTCTCTATATTGCACGTCATTCTAACGATTATCTCGAAACATACTTTCCAAAGACTATTCCCAAAATCTTCGGAAAACGGCTGAACCGATTTCTTCTAAAATTTCTCACAAATTCTTCTTCTTTTAAAATTTCTCACATTATTTTTGGATAGGCTCTCTCCTTCGCTACGTAGGATTTTTTTTTAAACTTATTTACTTTTTTTTTATATCAAGCCAGAAAGGTCGATAATTGAGGTTAAAAACTTAAAATAAAGTTCAATCGGCCGCCATTTTATGAAAAAAACCCCTACGTAGGGAAGGGCATCATACTTTTCATTTTGAAATTTTTGTTTTGGATCAACCACCAGCATGTAATCGTGGAAACCGCAGAGCGTGCGAGGCACGGACATTATTTACGCCGACCCTGACAGCAGTGCTTCTGGTTGATTTATATTTATAAAAAAAATTATTAGCATACCTCAACATAAATACTTTCGAATAAAACCAATCTGGATGAAATCGAGCGAATAGTTTTGAGATAATAATTTCTACGTAGGATTTTTTTTTAAACTTATTTACTTTTTTTTTATATCAAGCCAGAAAGGTCGATAATTGAGGTTAAAAACTTAAAATAAAGTTCAATCGGCCGCCATTTTATGAAAAAAACCCCTACGTAGGGAAGGGCATCATACTTTTCATTTTGAAATTTTTGTTTTGGATCAACCACCAGCATGTAATCGTAGGAACCGCAGAGCGTGCGAGGCACGGACATTATTTACGCCGACCCTGACAGCAGTGCTTCTGGTTGATTTATATTTATAAAAAAAATTATTAGCATACCTCATCATAAATACTTTCGAATAAAACCAATCTGGATGAAATCGAGCGAATAGTTTTGAGATAATAATTTCTAAAATTAACGTATTTTTTCTGCTTTCTACTGAGATGATCCCCCTGAATGATCGATGTCTTCATTGACTGGCCTATAATTTCTTTGCAAATAAAACCTGCTATATACGAAGTTAAATGTTTTTATTACTTAATTCGGACGAGCCCTTCCCAACATGTATCACTATCACAAAAGGACATTAATTTTAATCGAGGTCAGTGGTATTGATTTTTCTTGGGGGGCTTGATAGTCAGCCCAGTGCTAATGGCCATTACTCTCTATCTAGACTTATTTTAGTAGCACTCATAGTCATGATAGTTATGATATATTTAGTATGTAAGAGTTCTTTATACCACTCTCACAGTCAATTTTAATGTCCCAGCCCGTAACTTTTATTATTGCACAGAACTGGCTCAATGCTTTTGGTGTATTGTAAAAGCAATAGGTACCATTTCAAGTTATTGATAAGATACCAGTTAAGTTATGAATCAAACTTCGATTGCGATAATGAAGTCTCGTAAAATGTGATATGTTGAATTAATTTTTCTGGACAAAGTGAATAAGATAGAAAGTAAAGACAATAACAAATTTTAAAGGGTTTGTATCCTCTTACTATGTCAAAATTATTTTCAAAGAGTGCGAAGGTTTTGCAAGAACTTAAAATCCATTTGAGCGATGTTACGTGTGTTGAATTCTGGGGTAATGTTCTGCTTGTAACTGGCTCCAGGTATTACTCTATTTACCTTTCGATATCGCATGAATCAGTGACTCATATCTTTATTTCTGGATTTCAGTGACAAAACAGTTCGAATATGGAAGTGGACAGCAGGAATGGGGTTTGTAGAAGAAGACTTTTCGCCTTTATTGGCCCACAAATATGGAGTTACATGCGTACGAATCTCTCCACAGGTAAGTAAGAACTGCAAAATTTCATATATACTTCTATATTGTGTACAGGCTTTTGTGTGAATAACAAAAAAATATCCTAGCAAATAACGTTCCAAATGACCTCCTAATTACTTCTTAGGTTGTCAGTCGCATAGTACCAACTCAAGCCGCGCACATATGACAGTTTGTCGTGAGAAAATGCCTCGATGAGTGACGTCACGGATCGGAATGAGAAAATATACCAGTTCATTAGAGAGTCTTTTTTGGAACGGATTTGTAACAATTTTTTATTATCCTGAGGCACGATTCTTAAATACAAAACTTTAGGATTGACAAACGTCCTAGAGTCGATACTTTAAAACAAATGTTCAGCATCATAGCAATATGCGACGTGTTTCATATAACAAAAACTATCTTTCAAGAAATAAGCAAAATAACTGCATATTTTTTAAATGACAGAATGCCTTCACTGCTGAAAATTGCGATATTTTTTTATTCCTAATTTTTTCACTGAAAACTCAATTCCAGATAAGAAAACTAGTCTAACTCACATATTTGAATATGTTTGTAAACTATTTCACCTCGCTTTACCTAACAAAGTCTTGCACTTTAATAGAAAACTTGGCTTTTATCATCCAAGTCACGCATCCCCCCTACGAAATTGTTAATCCAGCCCGAAAAGTTTGTAACGCATAGAACTGAGCCTCGGACGAAAAAAAGTAATATACAGTTGCTCACAAAATTATTTGGTCACCCGGGAATCCGAGCTAAATTCGTCATTTTAAGACACTAAAATGCAATATATGAAAAAAGTGAAAACTAGGATTTGATGTCGGGATCTTGTTAATAAACAGCCAATATGTTTTATAATTTTAAGTAGTTGAAATAAATTTATTAAGTTAAAAAGAAAATAAAAGGTCGAAAATTCATCTCACAAAATTATTTGGTCACCAGTTTATATTAGTTTTAATACATTTAATTCTTCTTAACTAAACCTATTTAATACTTGGTGGGGTATCCTTTGGCTGTAATAACAGCTTTTTGTCTATTCTGCCTCTTTTTTACTAAATTAGTAGTGGTTGAAACAGCTATTTCTTCCCACTCCTTTTTTAAAATAGTTTTCAGCTGATTTTTTCTTGTTATGTTATGATCCTGAACCTTTTTTTTCAAAATTGCCCACAGGTGCTCAATAGGATTTAGGTCCGAAGACTGTGGTGGCGTTTTGAGTTGTTGAGGTACGTTGTACAGCAGCCAACTTTTGACTACAAAAGCCATATGCCTTGAGTCATTATCTTGGTGAAATTTCTAGACACGTGGCATCCCCAATTTAATAGCATTATCTCTAATATTTTTTTTTAATATGTCTAAATACACCCATTTATTCATTATTCCATCAATAAAGTGCAGGTGTCCCACGCCGTTTGCCGCCATACAGCCCCATACCATGACCGAACCTCCACCATGTTTCATTGTTTGGAATAAGTTTTCTTTATTCAGCGAAGTATTTGTTTTTCCCCACACTTTTTGATTTTCAACTGGGCCGAAAATATTGAATTTGGAGTGACGAATCCCAATTCAATACTTTCGGCGCAGATGGAAATCAAAAAGTGTGAAGAAAACCAAATACTTCGCTGAGTAAAGAAAACTTATTTCCAACAATGAAACATGGTTGAGGTTCGGTCATGGTATGGGGCTGTATGGCGGCAAACGGCGTGGGACACCTGCACTTTATTGATGGAATAATGAATAAATGGGTGTATTTAGACATATTAAAAAAAAATATTAGAGATAATGCTATTAAATTGGGGATGCCACGTGTCTAGAAATTTCACCAAGATAATGACTCAAGGCATATGGCTTTTGTAGTCAAAAGTTGGCTGCTGTACAACGTACCTCAACAACTCAAAACGCCACCACAGTCTTCGGACCTAAATCCTATTGAGCACCTGTGGGCAATTTTGAAAAAAAAGGTTCAGGATCATAACATAACAAGAAAAAATCAGCTGAAAACTATTTTAAAAAAGGAGTGGGAAGAAATAGCTGTTTCAACCACTACTAATTTAGTAAAAAAGAGGCAGAATAGACAAAAAGCTGTTATTACAGCCAAAGGATACCCCACCTAGTATTAAATAGGTTTAGTTAAGAAGAATTAAATGTATTAAAACTAATATAAACTGGTGACCAATTAATTTTGTGAGATGAATTTTCGACCTTTTATTTTCTTTTTAACTTAATAAATTTATTTCAACTACTTAAAATTATAAAACATATTGGCTGTTTATTAACAAGATCCCGACATCAAATCCTAGTTTTCACTTTTTTCATATATTGCATTTTAGTGTCTTAAAATGACGAATTTAGCTCGGATTCCCGGGTGACCAAATAATTTTGTGAGCAACTGTATATTATTTTGTGTTTATTTGAGGCCAAAACCCCCAATTCCGTTTGCTGTCCGTCCGTCCGTTTGCACGATAGCTCAAGAGCGCGTTGACCTTGGAAGTTTTAAAATTGAAAAAGTAAAAAGCTGTAAAATAGAAAAAGTAAGTAGTAGCTAATGGGCGATATCCTTCCACTCCTTCGGGTACCTTCCATACAAGAGTCCTTAAAACACCTTTTCACAATTATTGCCCGAATGCTTGAAGTTAGGAACTTGAAATTTTGTATACTGTATTGTACTTAAAGTTTACAATGTTTGAAGCGAAAGTTACAAATATGATGCAAACCGAATGAGTCCTTCATGTAGCAGCCTAGAAAAGTCCTTGAAAAATGTATGCAAGTTACAGAATCCACTAGAACTCCAGTAGGAATTAAAGCAGGGATTCACAATTTTACAGGAATTAGTTTTATTTCAAAAGCAAGAGAACTCACTCATTGGCGCGTCTAAGAAAAGGTTTCACAAAGGTCCAATAAAAAAACACATAACCATTTAATTTTAAAGTCACCTAGAACTTTGCAAGACATAACTTCAGCAAGTTCACATTTCATATGTCACAAGATCCATTGTGTTGTAATTGAAGACTGTTTATTGTACTAGATTACATGTTGATTCACAATTCAAAAAATGGTTTTATCATAAAGTTAGTACTGTCACATCTTCTTTCTCTTAATGCAGTTTCAATATTAAATTTTAATTTTACCTTATTTGTACGTTAATTCAATTTCAATATTTAGTTACAATTTTACATCATTTATAATTCAATTGTAATATTTAATTTTAAGAGTTGCTCGAAATAATTGTAGTATTTAATTTGTTTATATATGAAATTCAAAATTCTTATTGTATGTATTGTGTCAGTTTGATTTCTTAATGATTAATATACAAGTACATATGTTGTCGGTGCAATTTTAATATTATCAGGTTTTTCAAGCTCTATGATGCTTAGGTGGTATCACTGTGCGACCATATCTCGTAACATAATAGCTTTCATTCTTTTGACTGACAGTAGCATTAGCACGACTCGTACTTATCTCCCTATCCTTTTCTGAGTTCTCATCTGAGCTAATCTCCTTTGAACTAGACCCTCCACTTTTTGAACTAAGCTCTTTGTTAATGGGAGTTTCCTCTACTTCGGTACTGATAATTGGATGATTAAATGAGCGCCTTAACTGACTTGTATTTCTTCGAATTTCTCGATTATTTTCATTCCTAATGATATAAGATCGTGGCGAACTGTATTTTTGTATTACATTAGCCGGTTCCCATCGCTCATTGTGCCTATAAACTACGTTTTCCCCAGGACGGAGATCTAATTCCTTCCTCTGTGCCGTTCTATCGAAATACTCTTTATATTTATCTTGCCTATCAGCTAATTTTTCGTTTACTCCTGTACATAGGTTTGGAACTAGAAGTTTTGATTTTATTGGTAGTTGAGTTCTTATATGGCGACTCATAAGTAACTGAGCTGGAGAGTATCCTATTCCTGATATAGGTGTTGCCCTATACTCTAACAGGATTTTTTGGTACGATATATTTTCGTCAATTGATTTTTTAATTATTGTTTTGCTTGTGTGAACTGCTTTTTCCGCTAGCCCATTTGCTTGCGGATATCTTGGACTTGTGTAAGTATACTCGAAATTCCACCTTTCAGCGAATTTTCTGCACTCTATCGAGTTAAAAGGTTAGGCTGAACATTGGACAGACTTCTGATATCACTATTTCGGGTACCCCATGTGTGCTAAATATTTCCCTCAATGCATCATTGATACTACTCGCAGTTTTACTGTTCATGAGCTTAATTTCCAACCATTTGGATTAATAATTCTGTAAGATTAAATAATTGTTCCCTCCATAGTCTGCAATATCACAAGCTACTCTTTGGAAAGGATATTTTTGTATCGGATATTTTAACATTGGCTGTTAAGAATTAGAACGTGAATGCTTTTCACATATTCTACACCTGGCTATGGTACTTTCGATATCTTGATTCATTCTAGGCCAATAAAAAAGCAATTTGGCTCTATCTTTAGTTTTCGTTATTCCAAAGTGGAATTTATGAAGACACTGTAGTGTTGCTTTCACTAATTCTTTGGGTACTATTATGCGATTTTCAAAAAATAGCAGATTGTCTTCGAAATATATCTGATGCCTAAGGTTCCAGTATAATTTCAAGGAATCGGGAACTTTGTCTTTTGAGTTAGGCCAACCTACTTTACAGTAATGGATGATGCTAAGAAGAAGTTCGTTTTTCATTGTCCCTTCTTTAAATAGTTCTTTCTTTTCTGGGCTCATGCTGACAGTGTGCACTACATCTTTAAAAATAGAGTCTGTGCTAACATCGTGATCTGGTGTTGCATTTCTTGACAACAAATCTGCGACGTGTAGATCTTTACCAGGTATATACTCTACCTTCAAACTATACTTAAGTAATTTTATTTTTATTCTTTGGAGTCTATTTGAATGAATTTGATATATATTTTTACTGAGTAATGAAACCAAGGGATTATGGTCCGTATGTATTGTAATGTTTTTCCCATATATATAATTATGGAATTTTATACACGCATAAACTATACCGAGAAGCTCCTTCTCTATTTGAGCATAATTTATTTCACATGGTGTTAAGCTTTTAGAAGCATAGCATATGGGGTTTTTATTTTGCATTAAGCAACAACCCAAGCCATTTTTTAATGCATCTGCTTGGATTACTGTATCCTTCTCAGGATCAAATGAATGTAATAATTTTCTATTGCTTCCTTAATATCTTTTAGAATGATAGAGTGGTAAGATGTCCAAACGAATTCAACATCTTTTCGCAAAAGCGCTCTTAACGGGGCGTTTTTCTCAGCTAAATTTGGTATAAATGAACGTAAGTAATTAATAGTTCCTAGTATTTTTCCAAGTCTTTTTTATTGTTTGGGTTTTGTATATTACTTTATTATTTTAATAATTAAGTATTGTGATCGATTTTTTAAAAAAAAAAATTTGCTACCCTCAAAATTATTATTTCCACGTTTCATAACTAGTAGACGCGAAAAAAGCAATAAAAATTTTCAGTCCGTCTGTCCGCCGTACGCCGTCCGCAAAATCGTTTGGAGGCTCGTACCTCCCAAACGCTTTGAGATATTAAATTGAAATTTTTTTTGCGAATAGACGGGGTAGGCTTCTTGAAGTGACCAAATTTTTAGGGGTTGGGGTGTGAGGGGGGGGGGAGGGGGAGGGAGGGGGGAGGGAGGGGGAGGGAGGGGGAAGCGTTTTAGACAAAAATTTTTGTTTCTATATCTCAGTAACCGCTTATGATAGGAAGCTGAAACTTAAAATTTCTATAGAGCTTTGATAGTAAACCCATTTGCATAAAAATTGTCAATATTCATCAAGGGGTGTGGGAGTGGGGGGAAATATAATGCGTCCGAAACCCAAAAAAGGCGAGATAGACACATTCTAAAATCCATATCTCCTAAACCGTTAATGGCACACTATTCAAACTTGAGAAATATATGAAGTTATACTAGGAGAACAGATTGAAAACAAATTTTTGGGTGGGCAGTTGCGTATGGAGGTGGGGGGTGAACAACTTTAGATTACGATATCTCATGAACCAATTGCTCTAGAAAAATAAAATTCGGTTTCGGTATAAAGGTCAACAAATAAAGATTGACCAAAGTAAAATTTTTTAAGTGGGAGGTGGAGCATAGAAGTGGAGAGGATAAGAATTTTTCAAATAAAACACAATTCATATCTCAAGAAAAGTGTAAGATAGATGCTTAGAATTTTTACCAGAAGTAGCGCTAATTGCACCCTTGTAGGGTTTTGGGGTTGAAAGTGTAGAGGGTGAGGGTGGGGGAGGGTGAAAAAAAAAACGTTCCAATGTTTTTATCTTAAGAACCTGTAATGATATAAACCTTAAACTTGGTATTTAGATAGAGCTATAATTGCGGCATGTTGGAAAAATATATTTTTTTTTAGGGGTAGTATGGTGCAAGGGTAGGGGGTTTTTTTCCTAACTATTAAACGGTTCATGCTAGAAAGTTGAAACTCGGTGTGTATATGTAAATCAACTAGAAAAGTAATTGTGATAAAAAAAAATTTGAATATTCATTGGCGTTCAGAAACGGGGGCAAAAAAAATTATCAGTAAGTATAAAATGCATATATTTTCACGATTTTCGTCATATCTACTAGGTCTTTCCAAATATTGAATTCATTTTTATTCTACGGATTCTTCGTATAAATACCTAGAAAGCGTTTTCAAGGCTTTTTGAAATTCAGCCCCTAAGGGTAGTGTGGTACAAGTGTGGGGTGTTTTTCCTATATATAGAACGGCTTAAGCTACAATGCTGAATTTCGGTGTGTATATCTAAATCAACTAGAAAACTAATTTTGAATAAAAAAAACGAATATCTATTGGCGTTCAGAAGGGGGGCAAAAAAATTATCTATGAAAATAGGAATGCATATTTTCCCACGATTTTCGACATATCTACTACCTCGTCCCAAATATTGAATTTAATTTTATTCTATGTATTCTCCATATGAATACCAAGAAAGTGTTTTCAAGATTTTCTGAAAATTGACCCCTAAGAAGGTGTAAAGTGTGCACTTTTTCATAAATTATTCCATATCTCTCAGATCCAATCAGATTTTCACTTCCACGATCTTGTTCTATTTGATAGGTTTCCAGTCACATAGTAGCCTACACCGCATTTCAGAATTGAACGCGTTCCTAACTTCTGCCGGAAAAATAAAAAAGTTACGCCCAGATTGTTGGCAGATTTTTTTTTATGTCGAGGGTCGCAGTCATCTGGTTCTAATCCCATTTCACTAAGTATATGCCCTAAGTACTTAACCTTTTGTACACAGTATTGTACTTTGCTGGGATTGAATTTAATGTTGTTTTCTATAGCTCTTTGCAACACCCTTTTTAAATTCTTGTCATGTTCTTCAATATTTTTCCCTCCGACAAGTATATCGTCAATATAACTAAACGTTCCAGGTAAGTCACCAAAATATTTCGTGTTTAATTTTTGAAATTTTTCTGGTGCAATGCTAATACCGAATGGCAGCACATTAAATTGATACGATCCCCATGGTGTACTGAAAGTAATCAATTCTTTACTCGTGTCACTAAGCCCTACTTGCCAAAACCCTTCCTTCAAATCAAGTACCGTAAAATATTTCATGCCGTTCATGGCCATTGTGAAATCTTCTACCTTAGGAATTTCGAAATGTTCGTTCTTAATTGATTTGTTTAGTTCTTTCGGATCTAAACATATCCGAATAGACTTGTTTGGTTTCTCAACAATTACCATATTATGCGCCCACGCGCTAGGAGTATTTTGTTTACTAATTATTCCCCTAGTCTCCATGCCTTCAAGTGTGTTTTTCACTTGTTCCCTTAAAGCTATGGAAATTCTTCTTGATGGCCTATGTATGGGTATGGCACCTTCTACTAGTTCAAGAGAACAATTTTCACGGAATTTTCCTGATCCCGAGAATACCTTTATATTCTCTTTGATGAACTCCTTTTGAGTTTTAGGATTAATTTGGTCTAACCTTGTTATTAATCCTAGGTCCATACATGACTTTAAACCTAGTATTGGTTTCCCCTTTACGTTCACTATTACATATTCAATGTTATACTTTTTATCTTTGTATACTGTTGGAAAAATTATGACGCCTTCATTGCCTATTACGGATCCTCCGTATGCTTTTAGCCTTACCGGTAAAGAGTTTTTGCTTTTAATTTCTAACCCCAATTCTACACAGGTATTTTTTGGTAGCGTGTTTATCTCCGCACCTGTATCTAACTTAAATTCGATACTCTTCCAGTTTATTTTTAGTTCCTGTAACCATTGCCTTTTACTCTGGAATTTTTGAACTGAGTCTAAGTAGAAGTTTGTGGATGAGTCACTACTAACAATAATATCCAGCGGTGGCAAATTGAGCAGCGCATCGAGTGCCGCACCCGGTGTGGTACGCAAGACTCTTGTAACACCGATGTAGACGGTCCTCTGTAGTTTAGCGAGACTAGCTCGGATGTATGCACATTCGGACTAGATTAGGATGGGTCTTATAATGGCTGTATATAGCCAATATACCATTGAAGGCCTAAGACCCCACGTTCGCCCAAAAGCTCTCCGGCACTGCCAGAGAGTTACTAGCGCACGGTTCACCTTTGCATCAACATATTCTTTGCAGAGAAGCTTGCTATCCAGGATTACTTCAAGATATTTAGCTTTCTCCGAGAGCTGAATGGTTTCTCCCTTCAGCATTGGTAAGACTAGACCTTCATTTCTTCTTTTCCTAGTAAACAAAACTAGAGCGGTTTTGGTAGGACTAACAGAAAGTCCGTGTCGTTGGCACCAGCCATCGATTACCCAAAGGACTCTCTGCATTTTATTGCAAACGTCCCTTAGTGGTAGCCCGACAGCTAGTGCAGCCACGTCATCAGCGTAAGTTTGTACGTGAATATTCAGATCCTGCAGTTCGAGGAGCAGTGAGTCAATTAGCATACTCCACAACAGTGGCGAAAGAACCCCGCCCTGAGCACAGCCCTGACTGACCCTCGTCGTAGCATACTGCCCATCCCCTGTCTCCGCGAATAGCATTCTCTGTGTGAGCATAGAGTGAATCCACTTGACTAAAGTTACATCCACACCATGTCTATTGGCAGCATCACACAGTGAATCAAAGGGCGCACTATCAAACGCAGCCTCAATGTCCACAAAAAGGCCCAGCGCGTACTTTTTCCGGTCTAGCGCCTCTTCTATTCTGGATACCAGAGAGTGAAGCGCTGAATCACAAGACTTTCCGCTCTGATACGCATGTTGTTGCGAACAAAGAGGATGCTCTTTGTGAGCCACTTCCGTAATGTGTTTCTCTACCAGTCGTTCCAGACTTTTCAGAACAAACGATGTTATGCTGATTGGCCTAAAACTTTTGGGCAAAGTATAATCGTCTTTCCCTGGTTTCGGGATGAACGCTACTCTGACCGGTTGCCACGAAGATGGGACGTATCCATGCGCCAAGCATGCAGAAAATATCTTTCTGAGGATAGGCACTAGAACATCTGCCCCCTCCTTTAGCATTATCGGATATACATCGTCCACTCCTGGTGACTTATAGCTGTCAAATGATGAAATAGCAAATTTCACCGCCTCAACTGTCACTACAGCAGACGCCATATACCAGCTACGCCTGGGCACTCTGTCTTTAGTCGGGCAGTATCTTAACCAAGCATAGATCATTTTCGATCACCTGATTTCCAGGAAAATGGGCTTCAAAGAGGGTTCTTAGTGACTCCATTCTCGAAGTGATATATGTACCGTCAGGTTTTAGCAGGGAATCAAGCCTAGCCATGTTGTCTTTCTGAAAGACTTTGTGCAGCCTAGCCGTTTCCCTGGTTCCTTCCAAACTCTCACAGTAGTTCCTAAAAGAGTCTAGTTTAGATGTCTTAACCAGCTTCTTGTATTCCCTCTGCGCTGTTTGGTAGTGATCCCAGTCGGCCTCTAAGCCACTCTTAAGTGCACGATTCAGAAGCCTCCTGGAGCTTTTTCTGAGCTTCTGCAGGTCCGCAGTCCACCAAGGAACTGTGGTGCCACATCGGCTCTTGCTGACTGGACACGATTCCGCAAAACACTGACCTAAGGTTAGACTTAGACGAGAAGTCACTTCCTCAATCATATCTGGAAGTGGGTAACGGTCGCTTATAGTTTTCTCGTTGAGTTTCCTATAATCGATCACTAATCGCCACTTTTGCTTACCACTAGCGTCCATTTTCCTGGATACGATCCAAACTGGTGAACTCTAGTTAATAATAATTTCTTGGTGAAGCATGTCGTTTATTTGCCTATTTACTTCTTCCTTGTGGACATAGGGATAGAAATAGGGATGCCGTCCGTTTTAGTTTTAAAAAGTGCTTTATTTGCCGTGAGTTCTAATGTTAACAGGTTTTCTATCTTAATCCTAAAGCTAAAATTAGTCTATATCTAAGCTGCTACCGTTCTTAATGGCCTCAACGGGCACTCTAAGATATAAATTTCATCGGGGGATGTTTTTTGGAGGGGGGATCAGAGTATCTTTATTTAATTACATTCTTAATGTATACTTATCATTAAAATAAAATAAACTATTTGGAAAATGGCAAAAAAAAACATTATCACATCAAATTTCACTCTACTCTACTTAAACTATATACAATTCTTACATACTAACTTAAAACTAGGGCTTGAGCCGAACTCTCCGCCGCCGGGGACAGCAGCATCATGCTCACTATTCGAGAATAGTAGAGCAGAAACCACCGTTCCCGGCCGCGGACAGCTCAGTCCAGTATATAATAATTGCATTTAAGATTGCATCGAGAAGGGAATATTTAGGTGGGACTCGAATCACTTTATTTAATTTATTACAATGTTCCTTAAATATAAGAATTTGTCATACATAATTTTTCCTTATAACTATTTCGGGCCGAGCCATTCGTCACCTTGTAGTGTCATCTGTGGTGTATTTCTGTGGATCGACAAAGTTACGCAGTTGGTACTACTGTGGATCCACACGAGATCCACACAAAAATTCAAGTTCAATGGTGGCTTTTTTTGCTGGAGAAAAGAGGAGGAGATCTGACAGCTCGAAGAAGATGGAGGGCTAAATTTTGGTGATAAGTGGGGAAAAAATTAAATAGGAAAGAAAAATTAGTGTTAATGTATACAAATAGAAAGAAGTTGGTGACGATTTGTTGTCTTTCGGTGCGAGTTTTTTTTTACGTGCTAAGCCGCAAAATACGTTAAAGTCGTCGATAATTTCGTGATGTAAAGTGTGCGGAATCAAAAGTTGAAATTGAATTCGGTCGAAACGCGAACGTTTTTCGCCTAGCTAACGCAGCCGAACGACCGACACTACAAAAAAAAAAAAAACAACAAAAGTTCCGTCGACGGGTGTCTGCTGCTCGACACCGAAACGCAAGTGCTTTCCGCAGTCTTTCCTACATTTCTTCTCGCGATTTATGAGAAAAAAATAAAATACAGTGACGCAAACAAGTTATCGGCCACCATAATAATACTGAAATTAAATGCAAGAACAAAAGTAAAAATCTACAAACGCAGAGCACACCATAATCAAAATTGAATTAAAAATAACAAAAATACATAAAGTAACCAAATAAACTTAAAACTTAAAATAAATGGAATTAAAAATAAAAGTATGAAACATGAAACAAATAAATAATTCATGAAGTAAATTTAAATTAAATTAAATAAAAATATATATAAAATATGACAGGACTTATACAGGACAGAAACAAACTTGAACTGTTAATAAATAACCTTGAAAATTAAATTTAAACTAAATTGTGCCGTAAAAAAGAAACTATGCAGTAAATGGAAGAACAAGGTAATTTTTTTTGTTAATTTATGATTTTTTTTATATTTGGTTTTGAATGTTTTTTTTTTTGAAATATGGCTGAATAAGGAGCCCATTAAGATGGATCTTCTCGGTTGAAGACCTTCCGCCCCACTCATACCTCTCTCTAGGGACCATATCAGTAGCATTTACTTCAGGACCGATATGGCTATGGTAGGGTGGGCTAGACGGCGCACAATACCAGCGCCTGTCCAATTGTTAGGAGTTTTCTCGGTCTCTTATGACCGATTGGGAATCTTATCCCAATTTTATCACCCGGGTAAGTCGGCGTGAAATTTTTGTTGTGCAGGCCAAGGGTTTTATGGCCTGGAACGCGAACAACGTACCCCCCTACAGCCGCAGCTAGCCCGGAAGCCAGCAAGCACGTCGCTCCAGTTTGCGTTTTAGCCACCAATTCGGACGTAGGCGGAATTGGACCCCTCTTTCCCGATCCGCAACCTTCCCTTCAATTATTTTGACTTTTTCAAATCGAAATAATCTTTCCAAGGCCTCCGTTCACAACAAAATGGCACCCAACGTGGGGCTAGCCAAACCGGCGTGTGGTTCACAGCGCGTGATGGGACAGTATGCGAGAGTCGGAAAAAATGCCGCATAAAAATTGTCACATCAAATGGACTTAAACTTTGTCTGGTAGCGACACAAAATAACGCTTTCACGGCACCTACAAGTACAGTGAACAAGCTCTTTTGTTACTTCACCTATTTCTAGTGTTGTTCGAATTTGCAGCTGGAAATTGTGAAACCTTCATATTGACAGTTTTCTGTTGGCAACCTTCAGGCGCCATCAGAATTCTATATGAAGGGGAAGCCTTCTCTTTCTGTGGGTTCGAATTGGACTTGTTATAGGTTAAGTAGGGTCTTCAAGAACCATCTAACTGATGTATTGCAGGTACCCTTTTGAAAGCTGGGCTTGCCTTGACTTAGCGGGCAAGTCGTCAGACGATTGGGCAGGCTACCTGCAATATATCTTTTGGATTGGTGAGGAGAAGTCAATACTGAAGTCTTCAAAAGTGTTCCTTATTTCCTTATTCCATCCTTTTAGAGGTCCTATAACGTAGAATTAAATTAAATTATGTAATATATTTTTTTTTAATTTTTAAGTCTTAGGACAATTTTTTAATTTTTTTATCTTAGTCTTCAATTTTTTTTTTTTTGCTTTTGTTTTATCCCATTTTTTTATATATATATTTTCTCACTTCCAATTTTCCCTTGAAGTTGAAGAGGCTGAGATTTGCCTTTCAACTCGACCTAGCAGGAGAAAGAATGAGGTGTGGGAGGTGGATAGCGAGAAGATCCATCACGTTTTGATTTTTATTTTCGCTATAATGGAGTATTTTCTGCTTTGATTTTTTTCGTTGAATTTGATTTTTGCATTTGGCTTTACTTTAAATTTTTTTTGTTTTGCTATTTGCCTAAATATTGGCTTTGCTTTCGATTTTTTTTTTTGTATTGATTTTCTTTAATTTCGAAGATTCGAATGTCATGTTTGGCATGTTTTGTTTTTGTTTTCATTTACTATTTCTTTTGCTAACAAATTTTGATTTAATAGTCGCGTTAATTTGATTTTCTTCGATTTCGAATTCAATTGCGCTTGCGTATCATCTTCTATTTCTTTTTATTTTATTTCATCTTCTGTTTACTTTGTCTTCAATTTAATTTTTTTTGCTATATATTTTTTTTTTAATCCTTAGACATTTAGACATTATATAGTTTGAGGGATATAATTTCTTGATAAAATATTTACCTATGTAGACCTACGTAGACATATATTTTCTAGTTTTTCCGAATTGCATGTTAGGGTATAGTAGCTTAGAACTTGTTCATTTTTTTTTTGCATGATTTTGTAGGACTAGTGAATTATTTCCATATATATTAATATTAAAATTTGAGAGATATTTTATATTATTATAGCTTAGTATTTTTTTTTGTTAAGTTTATAATATTGTCTAAGTTAAATTTTTAGATTTAGGTGATGAATTTTTTTTTTTGTTAACTTAGTTAATTATTCCTAGATTTAGGTGCTATATTATTAGATTAAATTTGGTAGGTTTAGTTAGTTTAGTTTTTTTTGGTTGCGGCAGTTTAATTTATTATGTAGATAGTATTAGATAATTTTTTTTTGTTTATTTGGTTTTTTTTAGTATTTATTTTCTTGTTCTTTTATTATTAGGTATATATATTTTGGATTTAGTTTTCTATTTATATTTAGGTGAAATATTTAGTATAGGTAGTGCAGGGTAATTCTTATATTTACTTTTTTTTTCTCTGTGAACCAATACGAACGCCACAACTGAGGGAAGATATTCTGTGCCTGATATGCCAGGAATGGGTGGGACCAGAATATGAGGTGGTCACTAAATGGGAGGGGTATACCACCACCTTCGAATTTGCCACTACCACCTTCGAATCGACCCCTACCACAGAAACCTTCAAATTGACCACTACCACAGACACCGATGACGACAGCGCAGGCACGTGTGAATCTTGGAGTTGATGAGATCAATTCGCACGTTGCTGAGTGAGGAGCGATCTCATCAATTTCGAGATTCGCACAGCGATCGTTCACGTTCGAGTACGGATCGCACCTCCAGGACAACGGGTACTGCTCGAGCATCTGAGAGGGCTCAGCCACCACATTATCCGGTTGCTCAGCCACAACAAAATCCAATAGCTCAGCTTCCACTCTATCCGGCCGCTCAATTCGCTGATCGAAGGAGCACCGGAACCAATTATAGACGCCGCACCACTGCAAGTCCCATACGGACATGGCGTTTAAAGTTTAATGGAGATGCTAAAGTGTTGCGCGCGGAAAAATTAATCTATCGCGCCTAGGCTCTTGCGACCAGCGAGCTAAGCGCAGATATAGACTTGCTCGCACGAAGTTTTTTTATGCTGCTAGATGGCCGTCCGAACAGTTGGTACTGGACCTGGCACAGGTCCAATCCAAGACTGACTTGGGCGGTTCTGAAGCCTGCATTTTTGCAGACGTGGGGTGTGCGAGTGAGTGACTGGGACATTAGACGGCAAATGTTAGCCAGATGTCAGGTCCCAAACGAGTCCTATCAGATGTTCGAACAGGACATGTGTGAGCTCCGGAATCTGCTGTCGAATCCGATGCACGACGGAGAGTTCGTGAAGCTGGTGCGGGAAAATTTGTTGCCAAACACGCAGCAGCAAATTTGCCTGCAACAAATTTGGTCTCTTGACCATCTTCGGCAGATTGTGATTAGAGTCGAAGATATACGACGATCCACCCGATACGGTTATTCGAGTAACACCCGAGTTGCTGAGGTCGTGGAGCCTTCTACAGAGGTTTGTGACGAGCGCGATGGTTCCGAAACCATGGCGGGGATTACATCTGGAGTTCTCCACTAAAATGCTGGAACTGTGAGCGTTTAGGTCACAGTTACCGATTATGTGCAGAAGCTCCCAGGGGTATTTTCTGCTATGGCTGCGGAACAAAACAAGTTCTGCGACCGCATTGTGCTCGTTGCAAACGGGAAAACTCCGGAACGGAACAATCTACTTCCGGAAATTCCCGTCCTTTTCGGAGCAACCCAAATCAGCCACCCAAAACGTAGGAGACTCTTCGATTTCCGCAACTTGTGGTGATGATGACACATCACCAGTCAGGTCAAATACACCGGACCTGACCACTACGTCGGATTTGAGAACTGCCACGACTGAATCTCATTCAGTCGTGATTCTTTCCAATCCCTTACCTTCTGTTCGCAAAGCACCTGTACCTCGAAAGCCTTACCATGTAAGACTGAAGGAGTACATGGAGGCACGCGACAGGATTTTTAATGATTTAAAATCCCCTCTTATTAATATTTCTTCTTGTTCCACAATTCAACCTTCCCCTGTTCCAACTCCTAAAAAAGCGATTTTACGTTTACGCGCATTTTGGCGTAAAGTTCGTGAGAGAAAGAAGGCAATAATGTCGACTATTATCTCTGAACCTTTTGACGTACGTGGTCTCCCTTTTCAATGTAAACGTTAAAGGTCTTTTAGACAGTGGTGCGAGCATTAGTTGCCTAGGCGCCAATGCATTAGAACGCCTTGAGCGAGCGCAAGTGCATTGGAAGCCGATTTGCCATGAGGTGGGAAGTGTGACGACCAAAATTAAATTTCGTGAAGTTACACAACCTATTACCCTTTACATCGTGCCAAGTTTATCTCAGGAGTTATATCTTGGGGTAGATTTCTGGCGAGCTTTCAATCTAATGGAGCCATCATCAGTTGTGTCAACACACAAACCACCTCTTCGCAACATAATGCTACTGCGATGCACTCTTTAACGAGTAAAGATGTTGAACGTCTAGAGAACGTTAAGTCCAAGTTCCCTTCTTTCGAACTTCATGGTTTGGGAAGGACAAACGTTCTCGAACACGAAATCGACGTAGGAGAAGCACGCCCAATCAAACAACGACACTACCCAGTATCGCCTGCGATTCAAAACCTCATGTATGGCGAGATCGATCGTATGCTGGCAATGGGAGTGATAGAGACTAGTTTGAGTGCGTTGAGTTCGCCGGTAGTACTCGTGAGGAAACCAGGGAAAGTCCGGTTATGTTTGGATTCTCGAAAGGTAAATGCTGTGACGAAAAAGGATGCATATCCACTTCCACATATCGACGGAATCCTTAGTCGATTGCCACGAGCCAACTTCATAACCAGTCTTGACCTGAAGGACGCATTTTAGCAGATTCCTCTCGAGACTAAGTTCCGTGAAATGATGGCGTTTACCATTCCCGGACGACCTCTTTATCATTTTACCCGGATGCCATTTGGATTGTGCAATGCACCCCAACGCATGTGCCGTTTGATGGATCGTGTTATCCTACCCGAACTGAAGGACCAGGTGTTTGTTTACTTGGACGATTTATTGTTGATCTCGGAAGATTTCAATTCTCATTTGGTTTTGTTGGCGGAAGTTGCCGAATGTCTGTTGAAGGCTGGAATTACAATCAATGTGGGAAAAAGTAAGTTTTGTCTGAGGGAAGTGAGGTATCTTGGATACATTGTTGGAGATGGAGGCCTGAAGACAGACCCAGAAAAAGTCTCGGCCGTAGTCGATTACCCTTCACCAAAATCCACTCGTCAGGTTCGACGCTTTCTTGGTATGGCTGGTTGTTATCGACGCTTCATAATCAACTTTGCAGCTGTGGTGTCACCGATCTCAGACACGCTGAAAAAGGCCGACCGATTTACTTGAACTTCTGAAGCAGAAACTGCATTTCAGTCTGTGAAGGCCAAGTTAACCGCAGCCCCTGTATTGGTAAATCCAGACTTCACTCGACCCTTCGTGATACAATGTGATGCTAGCAAATCTGGGTTGGGGAGTGTTATTTTCCAGAAGAATGATGATGGATCGGAATCTCTTATTACTTTTATGCCCCAGAAGCTCAATTCCGCCCAACGCAATTACAGTGTTACCGAGCTTGAATGCTACGCCGCTGTGTTGAGCGTGAAAAAATTCAGATCGTACGTGGAAGGGACAGCGTTTAAGATTATAACGGATCATGCGAGTCTCAAATGGCTAATGTCTCTCTCAGTGGACGTTTGGCTCACTGGAGTTTGAAGTTGCAAGGACTTGACTTCGTGATTGAACATCGTCGTGGGAGCCTGAATATTGTACCCGATGCCCTCTCTCGCGTATACGAGGACGGATTAAATGCGCTGATCGACGTTGTACCCATGGTTGACTGGAACTCTTCATAGTTTCAGAATCCGGAATATCAGGATCTGAAGTCAACTGTGGAGGCAAACGCTTCTCGCGTATGCATTAGAGATGGCTTCGTGTACAAGCGTACAGAGGCCTATAATGGTGACCCAATCACAAAGGATCGTGCCTGGAAACTTTGGATTCCATCGAGCTTGGCGCCTACTGCGATTGCTCAGGCCCATGAAGCGGATACCATGGTTCACGGTGGGTTCGCCAAAACGCTAGAGCGCATTAGACGTTACTTGTATTGGTCCGGTATGTCTACACAAGTCCGCGATTTCGTTCTTCCGTGTCAGACTTGTAAAGAAACAAAGTCCCCGAATCGTCCACTTAGAGCTGCAATGGGAGGTGCCTTCAGAACACAGAAGCCCTTTCAACATCTATACATTGATGTATTAGGACCATATCCTAGGACCAAAAGTGGAAAAACTGCTATCCTTGTTGTCCTTGACCATCTGTCAAAATTTCCTATCCTTCATCCCCTAAGAAGAATTACGGCGGGTGAGATTACGACGTTTTTGGAGAGGGATGTCTTTCATATGTTTGGTACACCCGAGACAATTCTCTCCGACTCTTATCCCAATTTTATCACCCGGGTAAGTCGGCGTGAAATTTTCGTTGTACAGGCCAAGGGTTTTATGGCCTGGAACGCGAACAACGTACCCCCCACAGCCGCAGCTAGCCCGGAAGCCAGCAAGCACGTCGCTCCAGTTTGCGTTTCAGCCACCAATTCGGACGTGGGCGGAATTGGACCCCTCTTTCCCGATCCGCAACCTTCCCTTCGGTTATTTTGACTTTTTTAAGTCGAAGTAACCACTCCAAGGCCTCCGTTCACAACAACCTGGACCGATAGCAGAAGGCCATCAGTTCCTGTAGCGATTGTCTCGGTCCGGCATGCCTTATAACTAGGGAAGCTGCTAACAAGGTTAGTACTTGGTTATTTGGTTACCTTAATCACTTAATTAACTTATACTTGAAAAACTAACTAAATGTCTTGTTGATTAAGCCACCAGTGTCTCGTAGCCTCACGCTCATGTCTGTCAATGTCAACATAGCTCGCGGTGGAGTAACGCCATAAGGGCAGGGGGTCGCTGGTTTCGAGATTGGGGTCGTATACTATTTTTTTATCGGTGGCGCGCCTATATGCATGATAAATGATTGGTACGTAGTCGGAATCTAAGATGTAGCCGTTTTCGTCAAGGTAGACGAAGGCTTCAGGTGGAATAAAACCAGTTAACATGGTTTTTTCAATATATTGTGGGCTTGGGAAGAAGGGTTGGTGGATCCAGGAGTTAAGGTCTTGATCTGAGGTGGTTCCAGCTATATGGTTCCTAATTAATTTTGTGATTGTCGTATCAACCCGGGAGATTTCTGCCGTTTCATATATTTTCTCGTTCGATATGTAATGCAGAAAATCTGTCTCTGCCTTTCTATAGATGCCAGTACACGCGCGTAGACATTTTCTTTCGAAAAGTCTAAATTTTTCCATATAATATGGAATAATATTGAACCAGATGGGCAGCCATAAGTGAGAATAGGTCTCACCAAAGCTTGTTAACAAATGATTTTAACGCGAGGGTATACATGTTTCACGTAAAAAAGCCGTTTTAGAGACATGAATGCGTTACGCGCCTTTACAATCTGAATATTAGAGTGTTGGTTGAAGTACAAGTGTTGATCTAAGTTTACTCCTAGATATTTAACACAAGTTTTGTGCGGTATTTTTTCGTGGCTTCCCTCCCCAGCTACAATATGGAATTTCTTCCAATTGCGCTTCAAATCTCTATTGGCATGAACTAAAGTGGTGCGAAATAGGATACTCTCACATTTCTGTAAATTAATTTTCATCTTCCAAGACGTCGTTAAACATTTTCTGCAGTTCCTCTTGGGCTTTGGTCGCTTTAGAATGGGGTGTGTATATTATTAGGTCGTCTGCGAAGGCTACAATAGATCTCTTAGGTGATTTATTAAAATCAAATGTTTCCGAAAGAGCGCTTATGTAGATCGGGAATAAAGTAGGTGCAGTTACTGTTCCCTGTTGGAGCCCTTCCCTAACATTAAAGGTCTGTGTGGTAACAATTTTCCCGTTTGTTAGCACAAAGTTTTTGTTGTATATCATACTAGCCACATACCGCGGCTTCACTCGCTACGCTCACGTTGTTCTATCGTCCCTGTTACTCCCGTCTTTCCCGTTGATTTCGTTTCTCCGGTAGATCCATTGGTCCTGTTCCTCCCGTTGCTCCTGTTTCTTCCGATGCTCCTGTTACTCCCGTTGCTCCTATTTCTCCCGTTGTTTCTGTTACTCCATCCTTTATCAACAATCTTCTATCCAATACCCTCCAACCCTACTTCATCCATTATCATCTATCCATCATCTACGATCCTATATCTACCATCCACCATCCCTTTTTCACCATCCTCTATCAACCATCCTCCATCCACCATTCATCATTCTCCATCCTCCATCTTCCACCCTCTATCCACCATTCACCATCCCATATCCAACATCCACCATCCTCCACCACCATCTTATCTTCATCCACCATCCTCCATCTAAAATTCTCCATTCTCCATCCACGTTCGTTCTGCTCGAACTTGTGAAATATGTATGCGTCTGTGCTGAGCATCTCGTGCGTAGAGTCACTTCATACGAACTAACACAAACATCCATTATCTTGAATACGGACAATGTGTGTTTCATTTGAAACCAGTACATTTAAAATTTTTTGGCAGTTATTTCGATTTTTCATTTTAAGGATCTCCACTAAAGTAAATAAACGCTGTATTTAGTTGACATTTCATAAGACATATCTCGATTCCGTGAAACGTCAATCAAAATCCATCTGCTACACGTATACACACTAAAACTATGCCATTTAAGAAATCAAAAGTGGGCATTGTCCGTACTCATGATAATGGATGTTTGTGTTAGTTCTTATACAGTGACTCTACTCGTGCGCGCTCTTCAACAGTTTGACTCACACGAATATTCGCAACTCTTTTTGCATTACGACTCCGTTGTGCAATGTTTGATCTCCTTGATCAATTGTACCTCGCCTGTAGGAAAACACATAGCCACATGGTCATAAATACCCATATACATCCATATATTTATACATAAAAAAAAATTTCGGACGAACGGAAATCAAAACACATGGACACATGGCATCCATAGCCATTTACATATTTTTGTGTATATGTATGTATTTATATGTATGACCATTTGGCCGTGTGTTTTGATTTACGTTCGTCCGGAATTTGTTTTTTATGTGTAGAGATAGAAGCGACTATTCCGAAAAAAAAAATCCATGGAAACCGGTTGAACAGTTGCGAACAACAAACGAAAAAATTTCTCCATACAAAATGTACTGAAAATGAAATTTTCCATTTTCCGGGAAAATTTGCAATTTTTGGCTCCGTTAGTATCTAAGTTGGGCCCTAACGAAGACATCATATAAATTTGAGCCAAATCGGACGAACGAAAAAATGTCTCCATACAAAATGTACTGAAAATGAAATTTTCCTAATTTTCCATTTTCCGGGAAAATTTGCAACCACTTATTTTTATATATATAGGTTTACATACAAGGATATTTATCAAGTGTTTGGGGAATTTTCTTTGGATTAATTTAAAGATCAGACCGTCAAGCCAAACTGTGTCGAAGGTCTTCTCCATGTCTATTAGACAGGCACCTACGCATTCTTTATTATTCAAATGCCTGCAGATATCGGATGTGATCTTCGTTATGGCGTGTATGGCAGAATGTCTATTTCGAAAGCCAAATTGGCGATTCGGTATCAGATCATTCTGCCGAATGTGAGAATTCAGGGAGTCATTGAGGATGGATTCAAAGACTTTGTTTATGTTGGGTAGAAGACTTATGGGTCTGTAGCTTTAAGGATCTGAAGGATCTTTCCCTTTCTTAAGGATAGGGAATGTTTTCGCGCGTGGTATATCGTCCGTAGTAGGGATTGTATGTTTGACAGCATTAGCGAAGGTGAGTTTTTGGTTTTCTTTAAGGAAAACGTCTTTATACTGTCTGCATATTGTTATAATTTTTTTTTTCCCACTGAGTTTAAGTGATCTATGCGAATTAATTTTGCGACGTCTGCCTCGGTTGCCTGTTTATCTTGGGTTTGAAATTGGGGATAAGGTTCTTCAAAATTACAGTAGTTTAGTTCTTGAATTTCAGCGGAAAGCATTTCATTGACTATAAGGGGTTGATCTATAAAGAGAGGTTGTTCCTCGTTAGATTGATTAGCTACTTCTACAATACTGTACCAATCGTTTGCAAGATACACTCCTTCCGAGATGTGTTAGTTTTCTTTGATTTCTAGGGGTCCGATAAAAATGTCACCGTCTTTACGTCAACTGGGAGTTTGACTACGAATTTCGAATTCGCTGGTATGAAATATTTTTGTGAGGTGAAGTTGGGTTTAAACAAGAGTGGAGTGGTCGCATTTTTAGTAATTAATGTTTTGGTACTTAGATCGATTTTGCTTCTAATTTAGTTAATACGTCTAAGCCAATTAGACCGTCAAAGTAACCATGAAATTTGAATATAAGAAATGTTAAATCGCCTGGGTTGTTAAACTCGGAAAAGGCTGGTAGAGTTATTTTTTGGTTAATTGTATGTTTGTTTAATACGGTGTTGATGACGGTGGGAAGGGTCTTCACAAGATCTTGGGGTTGTGTAAACTCAGGATTTATGAAGGATGATGAGGAGCCTGTGTCGTAACAGAAATTTTAGGGATCTACCGAAAGCGGATGATACGTCGATATACGGTAAGATCGATCCGTGTTTGCTTGTATCTATATATACCCGATTGGTCTATCGAGTCATCTGATTGAAAATTTTCGTTATCAATTTCGAATTTCGAACTGTTCTTCAGGATGGTCTTGAGCTAAATCATAATATTCGTCAAGTTGCTGGTAGTTGGTGTGGGGTTCAGGGATTTCAGTGGTTACGTTAAACAGTTCGTTACTAGAGAATTTTGGGTTTGCGGTTTGTCGAAAAGAATTGTTTTGGGGAGGTGGATTTTGTTGAGGGGGTTGCGATCTCTGTTGTTGTCTGAAATGTGTGTACCCTGAGGTGGTATCCATTGGCTCCGGCTGGGTTGGTCTTGAATAATTCTGACGTCCAAAATTCTGGTTTTGATTTTGCTGATATTGGTTCCGTTGGTAAGTTCTAAAAGGGGTATTATAATTGGGTGCTTGAATTTGTTTTGGTTGATATGGTGTAGTATTCTGCGAAGAGTTGTCAGATATTGGGTAATTTGGTCTCTGGTTTTCTTGAAAGTGCGGAACTCTGTTGGAGGGATAGGTTTGATTTGCAAAGTTTGTTGTGGGTACACATTTCTACTTTGTCGCATGGGATTTGGTGAAGAATTTGGGTAGTTATTGGCTTGTTTAAATAAGGAGTTTTTCGAATAGAATATATTCTGCTCTTGGATGCAGTTAGCAAATGCAGTAGCGAGTGTGTCTGGTTTCATTGCCCGAATTGTAGAGCCCAAAGGTTCTTTATGGCCAGTCAGAAAGGCGTTAAGACACATTTCCGTGTAGAGGTTTCGTTTCGCTTCTACCACATTTTCGTTCTCATGTATCAAGACGTGGTTGTTCATTGTAGCTAGAGTTTCGATAATATCACTGTAAAATTTTTCGATTGGTCTTTTATTTTGTTTAATGTCGTGTAGATCACGAATAAGCGACGTTTCATTGCGTTTATCTGCGTAGTGTAATATTAAGTTTTGTTTAATATGGTCCCATTCCAAAGGGGTACCATACATGTTAAGGACTTCGTTTGCTTCGCCATCAATTTTGTTTCTTATGGCGCGAAGTAAGAGTTGCCCGTAAGGTGAGCCCTTAGTGCAAGAAATGAGTGATAAGATTTCCTCTTAATTTTTAAGAAAATCGAATAATAGTCGGGGGTTTCGAAACGAGGTAAATCTTTTATTGCGTCCGGTACACGCAAAGAATTAAAAATATCGGTAGGTGTGATTTGAACGATATCATTTTCGGGATTAGCCATATCGGAATAATTAATTTGATGACAAGAACGAGAATCGAAAATATTTGAAACACCGGATTCACTATTTTCACTATGTTCACTTATTGGATCTTTAAAAAGATTAAAATATATTTCTGTTCTACTTGAATTAAGGCCTTCAGGCACACTTCCACTGCCCCGAAGTTCACTGTTACTTTTACTACTTTCGCTTATCGTTGATAGAGATAGGAATCTTCTTAAATTAGGGATTTTAAAATAGGGTCGTTGTCTCCAGCTTTTGTTATCAAATGTTGGCATCAATTTTTTGTTAAATGAAATACGTAGGGATAGGAAAAACGAAGATATTCAAATTTGACTTACAGTAATGTTAAAATTATGGTCGAGATCATCTTCCTCGTAGCGGATCGTAGGTTCCACGGATTCATTCGCAACGATTTCCTGTCATTATCGTCGTCGTTATGTTGTCTTTAGCGATTTTCTCTTCATGGACCAAAACACTTTCACTTAAGAGTTCTTTCGATTTTTCCGATAAACCGTCGGTATAAACAGATCGAACTAATAATTTTTTTTCTTTTAACAAAAAGGACAAGAAAAAAATCCGAACGACTGCGCCAGTTAAGTTTCCGGTACGGGAAGACTTTAAAACAATAAAAAACTTAAATTGGACTTTTTTTTAGATTTATGTTTATTGTCTGGATGCCTGGATAATACTGAATACAATCTGAATACAATTTAATTCGTTTGATACTAGATTTTTATTGCAAAGCTAGCGTCTACAATTTTACATTGCTAGCTTTGCATTTTCTATGGAACTTTACTGGACATACATTAATATTAAAATTGAGTTACCGGATTACTTGGAATTTTTAATTATGTTATGTGGGAATTTGTTATGGGAACTTGCTGACGTTGGATTTGATGTGTTGTCGGGTTCGGCGGGGTCATGTTGCATATGCTAATTCGTAACTCGCGCGAAGGTTTCTGCGTTAACAAAATTATTTTACAATTGGTGGTACGAGACTTATTTCAACATTTGTATTTCAAATGATTTAGCGACAGTTCGTTCATTTTCGGTATAGTTGTTATGCGTTCCTATTACTAAATGGTTGGACGATGGATGGTGGATACAGGATAGTGGATGGAAGATGGAGGAGGTTGGTGGATGGTAGATGAAGGATGGTGGATAGAGGATGGTGGATGAAGGATGGGGGATAGTAGATATAGGATGGTAGATGATGGATATAGGATGATGGATGGAGGATGGATGGGAGATGGAGGATTAAGGAGGGTTGGTGGTGGATGGAGGATTGTGGATAGAGGATGGAGCGACGGAAGCAACGGGAGAAATGGGAGCAATGGGAGTAACAGGACCAACGGGAGAATCAGGACCAATGGATCAACGAGAGAAACAGGACCAATAGATCGACCGGAGAAACGGGAAAGACGGGAGTAACAGGGGCGATAGAACAACGTCAGCGTAGCAAACGTAGCCGCGGTACGTGGCTGGTCTTGTATACAATACTTTTTATCAATATTTATTGGAACGATATCTATTTGAAAATCGTAACGAAAAATCTTGTAGAACAATTGGTCGTTCGATTTGGAAATATCATACACTGTAGTCTGCTGTTTTGTGCCTGATCTGATGATGCTTCAGTGCGCGGTCTTGGTCGATTCCCGAAAGGGCCTAATTCTCTATTTCTTTACATTCATTTGATTTTCATTTTAGTGTCATTACTAAGAACTACAGTCGAGACATAAAAGATGTGAACAATGATTTTACAGTGAATGGCAAAAATAGATGCAACATCATTTGGTGCTCAAAATTTTTCTCAACTTTTAGCGATAGTCAAATGCAGGAGGGGAGAAAATGCCCCTTATTCCACTCCCCAGTGGGCCAGGCCGGCAGCCACTGCAGTTAACGCATTTTAAAAACGTTGAAGCTTTAGGCACTTTGAAGAGTTGATACAGCTCATGTTTGTATCTTATTCGCCAGACGTTTCCTTCCTTTTCAGGTTCTAACATTCTTCGGAGGACCTTTCTTTCGAATGCGTTAACTGATTTTTCAGAAGTTCGCTTTAATGTCCATGTCTCACTGCTATAACAGAGCACATGTCATATAATAGTCTTGTGTTGTATATTCACTGCTTATTGTTCCTGTGCACTTCCTTAGATTTCAATATTTGAAGTACCGAATAGTACGTTTTATTTGCTAGCATGATCTGTTGTTTAATTTCATCCGTTTCGTTGCCGTCTTTTGCTACACTCTCTAAATTATACTCCGCAATTGTTATATTCTGTCTGATTGGAATTTTTTCCCGTTTGCCTTGTTGTTTTTGTTGTACTTGTCATTTGCGACTTACACGATGAAAATTAAATACGCGAAAAGTTACAGTTCAAGTTTCCTTCTCTAGTGCGGTTATAATAAAACGACACAAGTGTGATGTGAAGTGATTGGAAATCATGGAATGTGTCACTACGTTATTAGTTTTTTATATTTATTATGGTATATTGCAGTAATGTAACTACGCCCCTGCCTGCACGTTTCATTTTATAACCCCCTTTCTTATTTCCAGCCGATATCAATCTCCGCGAAATATTCATACGAGTACGAGCTTTTATCACAACATGCTATCATCAAACAGATGGCACTAAGCTAAACAACAATTTGCTATCGAGACATTTGCAGACATGTCTTCGAGATGTCGGGGCGCATTTGTCTCGATACCGTGTACTTTGTCCATAAGCCATCTCGAAGAATCTCGCAGACAAGTTGAAATGTCTCCGAGAAATCTGCGAGATTCTCGCAGGTGCGACCAATTGGGTTCCACTACTCCAGTACTTCGTTTTCTTTTGTATGCAAGTGTGTGCGCGCGTAATTGTGGTCTTTAAAGGCAAACTTAAGCATTTCTCTCATTTCTTTTATGGAAAATTATTAGAGAAGAGAAAAGTCAGTCATTTCAAATGTATATTGAGCAAAATCCCATAAAAATGATTTTTTTTTAAATTTACTGGTTTTTCAACTTGGTACGCATCTGCCAAACCCCTCTTTGAGGCTTAGTGTATGCAGCAACCCTACATGCAACCACATGGATTTGAAACTGTTTTTTTCCCCTCCGTTATTTTGACATTTCGATCCGACTCCGATTGCGTTCATACTGTACGGCTCTTTCCTTGCGACTCTCTCCAACCCATAGTGTTTAGCTACATGCAACTAGGGTTGCTGCATAAACTAAGCCTCAAAGGGGGTTGGCAGATGCGTACCAAGATGAAAACCCAGTACATTAAATTTTTTAATTTTTATGGGATTTTGCTTAATATACATTTGAAATGACTGACTTTTCTCTTTAAAATAATAATTTTCCATAAAAGAAAAGAGAGAAATGCTTAAATTTGCCTTTAAAAACCACAATTACGCGCACACACACTTGCATACAAAAGAAAAAGAAGTACTAGAGTAGTGGAAGGGAATCGTCAATTTCGTGAGAAATGTCAGTCTGACCATAGTATAAATACTTACATAGTAAGCAAACTCCCTATGTTCACTATAGTCCACAAAATTTTTCGCATAAAAAAACTGTACCTCTCAAATGGACGATTTTGATTGGTTGTACCACTCAAAATTTTAAACAGCTGATGACTGAGACTAATCTTTCGTCTCTTTTAATTACGTACGTGCAATGTAGCTTTACCGCTTTTTTGTCTGTTTTGGTTGTTTTTATGCTTATTTCGTGTATTGCCATATCCCTCACCCTCACGTCATTTTCCCTTATTACGGTCGTATACCACGCAGTAATGATTGTGTCCTTCTGGCCGATCTCTGCGACATGTGCAAGCCGGGCGACGATGTCGAAGTTACCGGTATCTACACGAACAATTACGACGGCTCGCTGAACACCGAACAAGGCTTCCCAGTTCTTGCCACCATAATAATTGCAAATTACTTAATCGTAAAGGACAGCAAACAAGTGGTGCAGTCTTTGACATTCGAAGATATCGCAACCATTCAAAAACTAAGCAAAGATCCGCGAATATTCGTTCGGATCATTTCGAGTATGGCGCCGTCAATTTATGTTCATGAATTTATTAAGCGAGCTGTAGCTCTGGCACTGTTCGGCAACGAGGCTAAAAATCCTGGGGAAAAACACAAGATTCGAGGCGATATAAATTTATTGATTTGTGGTGATCCGGGAACAGCCAAGTCGCAATTTTTGAAATACACCGAGAAAATTGCGTCGCGTGCAGTTTTACTACGGGGCAAGGTGCCAGTGATGTTGATGTTGGTTTTACAGCCTATGTACGGAGGAATCCGCAAACTCGAGAGTGGACCTTGGAAGCGGGTGCTTTAGTACTTGCCGATCAGGGCGTTTGTTTGATTGATGAGTTCGATAAGGTAATTTTATCCGTATGGGTTTCCGCATCCAATACTAACTTTATCAATTCCCGAACAGATGAATAATCAGGATCGAACGTCTATCCACGAAGGCATGGAGCAACAATCGATTTCAATCTTAAAAGCTGGTGTTGTGACATCACTGCAAGCCAGGTGTACGGTTATTGCTGCCGCTAATCCGATAGGTGGACGTTACGATCCCAGTATGACTTTCTCGGAGAATGTGTATCTGTCCGAACCGATTTTATCGCGTTTCGAAGTTCTTTGTGTCGTTAAGGACGAATTTGATCCGATGTCAGATCAACTTTTGGCGAAATTCGTCGTCCAGTCACATATTAAACATCATCTGTCGAGCGAAGAAGTTCTTGAAGAATCGTAGCAACATGGCGCGATGGACATACCACAGGAGCTGCTAAAGAAGTACATCGTCTATTCGAAAGAGAATGTCAGGCCGAAATTAACGGTAAGCAGTCTGATGTTTTGCAAAAATATTTCTACAAATTCTGTTCAATTTCAGAACGTCGACGAATATAAAATCGCCAAAATGTATTGAAATTTGTATGTATTGAAATTCGGGTTTCCGAAGTTTCACGAGTTTCCACGCGGATGTTCCAGCGATAAATTTTTCGCGAAGCTCGTCCCGTCGATACAAAATACATATATATCGCGCACGCCGAAGCCAATGCGATTTTGAATCGAAATGGAGCTGATCTTCGGAAATCACGAATCGTCGTTTCACTTGTTCCATGCAATGAATGTGCGAAATTGATCATACAATCCGGAATATCGGAAGTGATTTATGCATCCGATAAGTATGCCACTGCAAATAATACAGTGTCGTCCAAACGGATGTAGAAAGCAGCCGAGGTTATTTGTACGCAGTTTATTACAGATATGAATCGTATTAAAATTAATTTAAGAGACTGAACTAGTCGGGATCGCAAGAAGTCCACAAGAATAAACTCAATCTAGTCGGGATCGCAAGAAGTCCACAAGAATAAACTGTTGTAAAATTATGTTAATTGTTTTTATTTATTTATTAAACCCTGCATTTTCCCTAAGATCTTAGAGTTTCTAGAATTTAAAGATACAGAAACCCCCAATACGGTACTTAAAAATACTTAATGATATCTTCAAAGCTTATCGGAATAAAACACAGAACTTATTGCATGAAATCAAAAGTAGTACCTAGTGACTATACCATATGTGATAAACGATAAGTTCAGAGGATAAGGCTAATCATCATAAACATTTATTCCATGATTTTTCTTAGACGACTAAATCAATGGCCGCTATTCACAGTCTTTATAAAGTTGGCTTTGAGTTAAAGCTGACTTCAGTGTCGTATTATTAATATGACACTAAAGTCAGCTTTAACTTAAAGCCAACTTTATAACGACTGTGAATAGCGGCCAATGTCTTCTTTGGGAATACTTTTTAGAAGTCTACTTGGTGGTGGTTTGGTCTGGCTTTCACAAGGCATAAGATTAGTACCAAACTTCACAGGACTATTCTACACGTTCCCTGAAATTTTTATCAAAATCGGTTCAGCGGTTTAGGAGTTCATAGGGAACATAGGCACATACATACATTCATACATATGTGCAATGATCCACATCTAATCTATTTTGTTATCTACGAGACGATTAGTTTAACACTCATATGCGCTTTAAGATCGTGAAATGGTCTCGCTTATTCAAGCCGAACTGCACTCACGATGCATACAATTTGAATGGAAGGGTAATTTTGTGGCGTTTACGCTGCTCAACGGTTTCGAGGATAGGTACTGTGAGTACACTGTATGCACACGAGTGGTCCGAATTATGAGCGTCGTAAGCGTACCGATAATTCGGACCGGCTAAAAGCACTGTCAGCAATGTGAGCACCGTGAGAATAATTCGGACAGCGGCCTTAGTCTCATTCACAACGCGCCACGGATAATCGCACAAATTTTCTAAAATCGTGGCTATTCGATAAATAAAACATCACAAATAATCTGACGGAAAAAATTCACGCATTCGATAATTATGAGCTGCTTTCTTGTCCGGGAAAAAGTAGATTTCAAAAACATCTTTCGCGGCAATACAATTTATTAGCTAATCAAATACAATTACCATGTTACCTCATCGTTTTAAATTATTATAAACTAAGAACTAGATCGTACTCCATGTCGTCTTTGTCGAGCGCAATTTTTTCACCGGTTGCGTCTTCATCGTCCGAACTATCATCCAAATTACTTTGTAACTCCTTAATCGATCGCATCAACACCGTTAAGTCATTTTTTCTCGAGTCCAGTTTGGGCTGCAACTGTGCCTTTTGTCCTAGATTTCGTTCAGATCCTTCTTTAAAACGTCCAATTGTTTGGTGGTTTTCTTCCGATCAGGCTGCGAATTAATTACGTTGGCCAGTACATCGTATTCCATTCGATTCTTACGGATTTTCTTTGCCAGTATAAAACTCAGGCCAAGGTCCGATTTGGAATGTAGCGCCGTCGTGAGTGAGTAAAATCCTCTTTGCTCGCTTCAATCTCGCGCTTGGCTATGCTTTGCATAGCTATGCACAATTGTTCCGGCTTCATCACTTTGGTGGCAAAGTCCGATTTAGTCACGGCAAGTGGCAAAGTCCGAAACTTTCTTTTAACTCAATCTCGTTTTGACAAACTTATTTTCCTGCGATTCATTTGTGTCCCACCATTTTATGAAAGGCTTCAGAAGTACGTTCAGCCGGCGGCATCTTCGGTCCCGTCGCTTGATTACGTCTTCTAAAGTTTAGTTTAATTTTTAATAACACAAGAAAGAAAAATATTCACCGTCGGTCATAATACGTTGACTTTTATCGGCACGGCAAGTGTACTCTAAGCAGTGCTATCGTAGCAGCTACAGCTGGACATTGGACAGACCCTCGAAATTACCTAAATCCCAAATGAAGGAGTCCGTTTGCATTTCGTTCGGGCGAAAATCCATCAAAGTGTACGAACGAAGACATGCGTTATGGGTCACACATCACAATGGTGTTATTTGATCCCGATAGACTCCTAAAACATGCGGATCAATCAGCTCCGTACCTTCGAAATAATTTTCATAAATATTCACAGCATTGTTTTGAAGAACCGAATGAGTTACGCGCTAGAAATGAATTTCAGAATACAATATGATGGGAAGGCATCAACTGAAAACTATGCAGCACTTACTTGCCAGTTGGGGAACTTGTTGCACCCACGACTCTTCTCGTTCGATATCGTATTGTCTGTTCGTCATCGTTCATATTCACATCCTTTGGTCAGCCACCAGCCTTGTTCCCATCTCCATCGTAGACATTGACATATGATCGGAGAAATGTCAGAATGCCGACTCTACACATATTCGCACTAACACACTTCAAAAATGAAATTTTAGCTAGTACAAAAACAGGCGAACTATTACATAAACAGGCGATTTTATTGACGTTAAATCGCAATTTCTAGTACATTAATGACCGAATTCGACACATCTGCCAAACCCAAGGTAGAGGGCTCAGTGTATCCAGGAACCCTACATGCAACCATATGCATTCGAAACTGGTTTTTTCCCCTTCGCTATTTTGACACTCCAATCCGACTGCGATTCCGTTCATTCTGTACGGCTTTTTAGTCTTGCTTTAGACAAAAAAAAAAAAAATGCCTGTAAAATTTTGAATCCCTGCCTTAACTCGTAGGTACTAAATTTATAGTGGATTCTGTAGCTTGCATAAATCTTTGAAGAACTTTTGTGGGCTGCTGCATGAAGGATTCATTAGATTTGCATCATATTCCGAACGTTCGCTTCAAACATTGCTAACTTAAAATAAGCTAAATTTGAAGTCACTAACTTAAAGCATTCGAGTAATAATTGCAATCACGTGTTTGGGAAGTTCCCGAAGGAATGGAGTAATATCGTCCATTAAGGCCCCATGAGTCCGGTACGACAATCTTGTATCCCAGTTTGATTTTTATTTCTTGAGTGGATTTTAATCAATTGAAATCGTTTTTCGTTCGTGTAATTTGGTGTGAACAATACGTCTGCATCGTTCGCTGTCTATCAGCAAACTAATTTTGATTTTACAGAAAAAATTGTGTTATATATTTTCAAATTATTTGAAACGCATAACTATTAAAAATTAATAACTTTTTTATTGATTTATCTTCTTGAAATACCAATTAATTATACTATGTATCTATGATACTTTTCAATAAAATGCGGTCTTCTTTTGTAATTCTTGCCCTAAAAATCGTGAAAAATCGCTTCAGTTTGACTTCATATATTATTTGTATTATTAAAATTTTTTAAATTTTATCTTTAGAGGACCTTCTTTAAGATTTTTTGTAGTATTATATTAATGAAAATTACATGGTAATTACTATTTACATGGTAATTATTCAAGAAATAGGCAGTATGCGTTTGAAAAACTCGAATTTACGCATTTTAAAAAATGTTCAAGGGTTGTTGTTCTAATAGTATTTTCTCCACTTACAGTTTTTAAATTTTTTCTCTATACACGACCTAGTTTACATACCAGCTAATAAAGTGGTGTAATTTTATTGTTTTACTTTATTATTTTTATAGTAAAGTATTGTTATCGATTTATAAAAAAAAAAATTTGCTACCCTGAATCTTTTTTACACGTTTTATGACTAATAAACGCCAAAAAATAAAAAAAAAATTTCACTCCGTCTGTGACCGATCTAGCTGGCCAACATTATTTTCATTGTCGATTCAACTGAAAATAAGGTATTATAACGTTATTATGAAGTAATAACATTATTGAAACCTATTTATTGAAAAAAAATTGTTTTGAATACTAAATAGATGTAAAATTTATTTTAGTGTACCTTTTCAGAGCACATTTTTAACGGAAATTACTATTTTTTCCCAGCGAAATACTGTTTATTTCCATAATAAATATAGTTTATTGTACACAATTGATTAATTTTTTTTATTTCAAAACAATAAAAATTATTCTGAAGATATCGGTTCCTCGTCTGATTCTTCAGTTTCATCCATATCATCAGCTCTACTTGAAGTATATCCATAGTCACCAGGTAACAACATTTTCAATGTTATTGACGAAAATGGTTTGCTTTTTATTTGGGAGCTGGCCTCATGCTTGTTATAAGGGGGTCCAAGGTAAGCAAAAGTCTGTTTATTACATCCTTGTTGCAGGACTCTCTGGTAAACTTTCTTGCCTTGTTGAGTCGATATATGCGAAAGTGTTTATTGCGCGCCTCAGCTGCTTCTTCCGACAGTTTCCCGATTGGTAACAAAGCATTTTCGATCACTGTCGGCCCATGTACTAAAATCTTATGCATGGTGGGAGTCATGGGATACCATGGGTATAGGTTCACATATAACTTTGCAGTGTCCATAGCATAGGTTGCGAATTTCGAGATGTTCACCTTGTGTCCAGAAGATATGACTTCGAGGATTATTTTAAATCTTTGTATCAAAATAACATCGACTCCTGTTATTTCAGCCGATAGCTACGGATCCGCAAAAAACCTTCGGCTGGTATTTCCATCATTGGTATTGCCAAATCCTTGCTTGGGAATATCAACAAGGAGGCCTAATCTTTCTCGAAATTTTTTTTGTATGCAGTGTTTTCGCATATGCACAGCAGTTTTGTCATCTTCAGACTTTATTATCCACTTCTTTACATCTAATTTATATGACAAGTACAATAAGGGTTCGAAAAAGCGTATTCTGACATGTAATATCGAAAGACCAAATGTCAGTGCTGATGGAGTAACTTCTTTTTGTAGAGACAGGTGATTAAAATCTTTCGAAGTCGCACCGCAAATGTAACATCTCATCGAAGATGTTGTATTGGTAGCAGCATTACATACTTTACCGTCTACCATAGTGAATGTTAGTACGTGCTTTACTGTGAGAGTTCTGTTTCCTTCAGTTATCGACTTTTCCAAATTGTCAATTTGATCTTGTATGTATGTGGGTTTTTAAAGTTTTTATTTCTCAATTTCGTTTTAACAATTCCAATCTATAACTCTCCGTATTTTTATTTCGTTTTAACAATTCCAATCTGTAACTCTTTGTATTTTATTTCGTAGTTCTACTTCTTCTTACTTTTTACGACTCCCGCTCCACACTCAATGCCCTTTTACCGTTCACACCAACGTCATTCACCACGCGTCGTTGCCAGGCACAAATCCCACATTTCGTTCACTCCAACGTCATTCGTCACGCGTCGTTGCCAGACACAAATCCCACATTCGGCCATCCGTAGTCCATTACCGCCCACGGCAATTCGTTGCTCATCGTTGGTATCGCGAATCCTCATTCATCTTTGGTATCGTCGTTTACATCGGTTGGTATCGTCTTTTTTCCTCATTCGTCTTTGGTATCGTCATTTACATCGTCACTCATCGTTGGTATCGTCTTTTATTCCTCATTCGTCGGATTAATTCATGTACTTCTTCTTGTCTTAAAGCTATGAAATGGAAGGCGAATTCTTTAAAAGGGATTTAGATCAATTCTCAAAATCTTAGGAAGTGTGCATAATTGGGAGTATTTAATGTTTAACTTTGGGTGCAATTCGTATAATACTAACAGTTTCCTTTTTTTTATAATTCAAAAGGAAATTGTCACTGTTCGATCGTTCGTCATTGTATTCTGTAACTGCGAAATTCTTAAACGTCGTCATCATCAGTTGCGCATTCTTTTGCCTCGTACGGTTCAAAAGGTTTCATGTAATCAGCAGCGGAGGATGTGCAGTTCGGTCCTTCAAAATTACCGCATTTCTCCACATCATATCTTTCGTTGCCATTAACATTGTTAATTCGATATGGTCCTAAGTATTTCGGACTAATCTTCAATCCACTGCCGAACTGGGTGCGTCGTATAGCCACAAGATCTCCTTTCCTGTAGGTTGTCGCAGGCCTGCGTCCTCTATTGTAACTTTTAACATTCTCCTGCTGTATCTCTAAAATCTTTTGACTCGCTATTTCTCTACTCCGATCGCGATCCTGTTGAAAGATTCTTGTAAGTTCTTCTTGGATGTCTTCATTTAATTCTAAATTGTCGTTCATCTTCATTTTTGTTCCGAACAATAATTCGAAGGGCGTTGTGCCGATACTCCTACTATAACTGCTATTTATCCACATTTGTAGTCTTGTTACGTGCTTAAACCAATTATCCGTATCTTGAATTGATAATTTCGTGAGAACGGCTATAGTAACTCGGTGGAGGCTCTCTACTTGCCCGTTGCCCCGTGGAATCCCAGTCGTTATCTTACAGTGCTCGATTTTCTCCTGTTCACAGTAATCCTCGAATGCCTTTGACGTAAAAGCTGATCCTCGATCAGTTATTTTTCGAGCAGGGTTTCCAAAGGTCGCATGTTGACTTATAAGTTTCTGGATGACTTCTGCAGCTGTGGTACTTTTGGTAGGATTATTGTGTTTGAGGCCTTGGAAAAATTATTTTGACTTGAAAAAGTCAAAATTCTTGAAGGATGGGTAAAGGTTCGGCGCAGAATGGGCCAATTCCTCCTACGTCTGAATTGGTGGCTGAAGTTGAACGGAAGCGACACGCTTGCTGGCGGCCGGGACTAGCTACGGCAGTGTGGGGTGGTTCTTGTTCTACCTCAGACCATAAACCCTAGGCCTAGACAACAAAAATTTCGTGTCGGCTTACTCCAGGGTATTTAAAATGGGACTATTTTCCCAATAGGTCGTGAAAGACCAAGAAGCGGTGGAGTTGCGCGACTTCGCGATTTGTCAGGGCGCTCTGGTGTCATTAGCGCCCTGTTCTGCCCACCCTACCTCAGCCACGACTGTCCTATAAAAACATTTCGTGTCGTGGCCCCTTGTTGTGGTTCGGGGCGAAGGAGCTAGACGCTCGGGTTCACCTTTTTAAATTGGCCTTCTAGCCTATAAACGACTTATCGACAAAATTTGAATAACCATCTAAAAAAAACAACACCAAAACCAAAAACAACTAAAAAAAAATCATAAGTAGTACTCACCACATTTAATTTTCCGCGTTTCTGAAATCCGTTTCAATATTTACTTTTTAATTTTTTTTAATTTTTTTCAGTCCACGGTCCTGTCTTCGTCTGTCATTTTAATTTTTTTTATATTACTTTTAATTTCTAATTTTCATATTTTAAGTTAATTCATTTTGATTTTTATTTATAATTATTTCATTTAGGTTGTTATTTAATTCATGTATTCACTCCGTGCCGGGAAGCGCAACCAAAACGACGGATGACACGCACAAAACTTATTTCTGCGTAACTTTTGTACGAAAACACCAGAAAACGTTCCGAAGCTCGACAGCGGAGGCGGCGACGGACTCCCTCAAGCACGCACACGCTGAAGCGGACATGAGCCATTTGAGACTTGCGGGATCCGTGATGACTTTGAACGCAGTCCCTTCTACATAGGCTCGAAATTTTTTCACGCTCAACACAGCTGCATAACACTCGAGTTCGGTTACGCTGTAGTTGCGTTGAGCGGAAGTGAGCTTCTGTGACATATACGCCACTGGAGATTCCGATCCGTTGTCGTTTTCCTGGAAGAGAACGCTACCCACCCCTGATTTACTGGCAAAATCTGGATTGATTAATAAGGGGGCTTTCGTCAACCAGTCTTTCACTAACAGGAAGGAAGTTTGTGCCTCTGTAGTCCAAGAAAACTGGTTGGACTTCTTTAGAGTGTCTGAAATTGGTGAAACAGTAGCAGCAAAGTTGGGAACGAATCGTCGATACCAGCCTGCCATACCAAGGAAGCGTCGAACCTGACGTGCGGACTTAGGCGAAGGGTAATCGACGATGGCTGAAATTTTGTTGGGATCAGTTTTCAAGCCTCCTTCTCCACCGATGTATCCGAGATATTTCACCTCTCTCAGACAAAACTTACTCTTGTTGACGTTAATTGTTAGGCCAGCTTTTCGCAAACAATCTGCGACTTCAGCCAATAAAACCAAATGCGAATCGAAATCTTTAGAAATTAGCAGCAGATCGTCCAAATATACAAATACCTGCTCCTTCAGCTCGGGTGGGATGACTTTGTCCATCAAACGACACATCCTTTGCGGCGCGTTGCATAACCCAAGAGGCATGCGAGTGTAGTGGTATAGAGGCCGGCCAGGAATGGTAAACGCTGTATACACCCTGGATTTGTTCTCGAGAGGAATCTGCCAAAAGGCGTCTTTGAGGTCCAGGCTGGTAATGAAATTGGCTCGCGACAAACGACTTAAGATACCAGCAATGTGTGGTAATGGATAAGCATACTTCTTCGTCACACCATTGACTTTCCGCGAGTCCAAAAATAACCTGACCTTGCCTGGCTTCCTCACGGGAACCACAGGCGAGCTCCATGTACTCTGGCTGGTCTCTATAACGCCAAGTGCTCTCATGCGATCGATCTCGTCATACAAGAGTTTTTGGATCGCAGGAGACACAGGATAGTGACACTGTTTGATGGGACGTGCATCACCAACGTCAATACTATGTTGTTCGACGTTGGTCACACCGAGTCCGTATACTTCATTTGATGGAAATTTGTACTTAACCATTTCCAACCTCTTTACATCTGTGGGCGTTAAATGGTGGGCATCCGGAGCTATCAGTTACGATGCAGTATCGGGAGTATCGACCGCGCTGATGATGCTAGGAGCTAGTTGGAATGATCGCCAGAAATCTACCCCCAGGTACAATTTCTGCGACAGGCTTGGCACGATGTATACCATTGCGTGATAGGCTTGGTAACACCGCGAAAAGTAATATCAGTGGTTACAGTGCCCAATACCTTTTGTGCTGCACCATCAGCGGTCTTCACCTCTTGACAGACCGGTCGATAACTCGCCTGTGTATCATGGAGACGTTGTAGAGCGTTTGCCTCCAGGCAATTGATGCTCGCCCCACTATCGAGGAGTCCTTCAACGTCCACTCCGTACAAGGATACCACGGCGTACGGACGTATGTCCAACGGATTGGTAATAATTGTGGATATAATCGCTTTCTTCTTGGCCCTCACCATCCTCCAGAATACGCGCATGCGCAAGGCTGATTTTTTTCGACTTGTTTCGCTTGCTAACTCGGATAATTCGTTCGCACGAGCGCTTGAAACAGTGCCAAAAATTCGCCTTCGCGCCTCCGCATACTCCTTCAAACGCTGATGGTACGGTTTATGAGGATGGGGAGCACTTCGTCTTGAATCAGTTGGTTCTTCTAATGCGACAGGCTGTAAACGATCCGGTACCTTATCCACGTCTGTTCTCTTCAGCAGAATCGTGGTAGGTGGTATTAATTGTTTTGAAATATTTGGTAGGGATGATTTTACTCTACTAGGGTGTACTAAATTGGGTGAAAATGTTTGGGTAGGTATCTTGAAATTGGGAGAGGACTCTAAAGGGGATTCAAAAGTGGTAAAATGTTTTTATTTGGGATATCTAAGTCAAATGGGGATTGGGAAAAAGTTCTCTCTCTACTCGAATCGTTTACTGCGGTCGGGCTTAATGATTTGACGTTGACGGGCGATGCGGTTCCGCTAACCTCTCGTCCCTCGTCCCATTTTTTGTCATGCATCGAGTGCATTTTGGCTTGATTACATCAGCCTTCCCGCACCCGTAGCAAAAGATCGTTCTTGGTGTCACTTCGCAATCCCTATAACCATGCCCTTCCTGTCTGCAATTCCAGCAGGAGAGAGGAGTTGAAACTGCAGCCAAATCTCCGCTCCCGTCGTTCTCCGCTTCGACAACCAACGGCTGATCCAGCTCGTGGACTCGAGACTGTTGCCAAGCTGTCGAGCGAGTAGCCCTTCTGACTTCTTCGAACCTGGTCACCAGCGATCGAAGTTCGGACAAATTTCGCGTTTCGTGAAAACAAATTTGCTGCTGAGTGTGTCCCAAAAGATTACCGCGAATTAAGTCAACAAATTCTGGTTCTGGCATATGCGTTCGTAGCAGGGTGCGCAAAACCGTCAAATCCTGCTCAAAGGATAGATACGATTCGTTGGGAGCTTGCCGCCTTGCCAACGTCTGCTTTCGTACCTCCCAATCGGAGCTACGTTCGCCCCAAGCCTGCAGGAACGTCTCCTTCAATGATTCCCAAGAGGTCTCCACGTTTGACCTCCTCCACAACCAATACCATTGGTTTGGTCTTCCGTCTAACAGTAGATGGAAGCTCTGGGCCAACAGATCCATGCGTCGGCCCTAAAAACTAACTCTTCTGCTCGCAATGCTTGGCTGTCGCCATTAAATCTCAAACGCCAATGGCGAATGGGACTTCCAAGATTGCGGGTTCTCATATTTGGGCCGTTGCCATTGCGATCGCCCATCTGAGCTGGCGCATAGGTCGGTCGGCCCCAAACTTGCATGGATTCATTCCAGGCATTACGACTTGCTGGTGGTGGTGGAGGTGGCAAACCTGCGTTGGGCGGTTGTTGTTGTGACTGCAGTGTCAACTCCTCCCTCAATATTGTACGTATCAATCGCCTTAGGTCGTCTACTCCCGGTTCAGTGCGTACCAAAGGTGGATTCGAGCGCACTGGCGCCGGATTTCTTGCAGCCGGAATACCTGCGTTATGTATGTCGGACCAACGTGGCCGTTCGCCTACTATCCTTTCTGGAGATTGCAGAATTGGATTCGCGAGCTGATCCACCCCCTGCTCTTGACCAATTGAACCGTCAGTGGCGTAAAAGACCCCACCGCCGAATATCTCCAGCGGAAAATCTAAGTTTAACCGCCTTGGAGAAAGTCCGACGGCCGCTGACTTAGTTCTGCTGCGTGTCACGACTCCGGTTCTAGCGGTGGCGCCCTCCATGCCCCTAACCGACCAATAGTCCTGCGGTTCAAGTGCTTGACGACAATTGGAACACGTTTTGTGGCTCAATATCCACTCTTCCACACAATGTAAATGAAAGATGTGCCCACATTTTGTTCGCGCTTCGTCTTCGCCCCCCACGATATCTTGGCACATCGTACATATTTCTTCATTTCGTCTCAACGGCGATCGTGGCAGTGGCATAGCTGGTGAATGCAGGTGAGTGACGAGTGATTGGTTAGAGAAATGAGTGAACAGAGGTAAGTGCAGCAGTTATGACCAAAAAAAATTGCCCCAATGTACGACAAAATTAAAATGAATGAATGTTGGGCAAGTATAAAACTGAATGTACCAAATAACTCGTTGAATGAATGTCTCAATGAGTGAACGAGTTTGGATTGACGGTGAGTGTAGTAATGAGTGAATCGGATAGTATGAATGCGATTGATTGAGTGATTGAGTGCACGAACTATTGTACGAATGAAATAGGAATAAATGCTGTATGATTAATAGAATGTATGGGTTGGTAATTGTGCGATTGAGAATTGAATGACTGTTTACGTGACTATTTAATTCCGACTGTAATTAATTTGCACGAGTGGTTGACTGAAAAAAAAATTGAATGAGTGGTTGTATGAAATTTAATGAACGAGTGGCCAAAAAAACAATTATCGAATGATGAAATGAATGAATTGTGTGTAATGAAGTGGATGAACAATCGAATGAACGGATGAATGAATTTTTGAATGTATGAATAAGTGATTGCGTGAACGACAGATCGAATGTAAGTATTCAGAAATAACGAATGAATGATAAACGAATCTTGAACGGAAAAAAAATAAATGTTTGTCTGTATGTTAATTATGTGTGAGTAATTGAATTCAAAAAAAAAATGAACCCTCACGCTTTCGCAACCTTTCCTCTCCCCTCAATATGCAGAACAAATTTCGAAGCCGATCTTGTTCTTTCCCGACTCAAGCCTAGTACTGTGCTCCGAGCGAAACGAAATGAACTGTCAAAGTTCATATAAAAAAAATGGAGTTTTCGTTGACATTTCACCGACGAAATATTTCGTTCGTTTTGCAGTACTGTGTTTGGGGACGGAATGGACATTTGCCGTAGTCACTAATAGATGGCGCTCGTGGCGATTTCGTTTCGTTTTTAATGGTACCGGAGGCTTTTTGACAAGCGAAATAATCGACAACTCAAAATTTTCAATAGTTCGCTGTCAATTCAGTGAGTTTGTGCTCGGGAAATTTACAACACAAAAAAAAATTGGGGTAAAATAACAAACAAAAATCAAATATTATCAGTAAAAAAAAATCTACGTTAAGTAATCGTCAAGAGACTTAGAAAGAAAAACTGTAACTACCAAAAAACATACTACGTTAGTTCAAAAAAATAATCTACGTTAAAAGGTACTCTAAAAGGAAGGAAAAGGATTTAAGGTACTTTCCGAAATTTCGACGATATTTTCTATCACCAAACTCACCAATGTTTCGCAAGTATTGTTCCCAACTGTCTGACGACACGCCCGCTAAGTCAGCTCATGCCCAGCTCTCAGTTGGGTACTCACGAACCAAAAGTGGAATGGTTAAAAAAAAACCAGTCTGACCCAACTTACATCAAATCAATCCTGCATACAGTCAATGTTCCCCTTTCCTATGAAACCGAGTTGGCGCCTAAAGGTTGCCAAAACGGTTCGTCAATAGGATCGTTTCACATTGCCTCCATCCAAGATCAATAAGATGGTTTGCTGTTAAAACACAGAAAAACTTGTACACTTAGGCTTTTGTAGCCGTTCAGGCGAAAATACTGTCACAGAACGACGAAATTTAGACCTTTTAGCCCACCAACTTTTTGCACGAAATTTTTCAGAGCTCGCGCGTGTTGATGGGCTACGCTTTGTGCACGAAGCGTAGCTGAGGCTAGCCCTACGTTGGGCGCCATTTGTTGTGTTTTAGGCCTTGGAAAAATTATTTTGACTTGAAAAAGTCAAAATTCTTGAAGGATGGGTAAAGGTTCGGCACAGAATGGGCCAATTCCTCCTACGTCTGAATTGGTGGCTGAAGTAGAACGGAAGCGACACGCTTGCTGGTGGCCGGGACTAGCTACGGCAGTGTGGGGTGGTTCTTGTTCTACCTCAGACCATAAACCCTAGGCCTAGACAACAAAAATTTCGTGTCGGCTAACTTCAGGGTATTTAAAATGGGACTATTTTCTCAATAGGAGTTGCGTGACTTCGCGATTTGTCAGGGCGCTCTGGTGTCATTAGCGCCCTGCTCTGCCCACCCTACCTCAGCCACGACTGTCTTATAAAAACATTTCGTGTCGTGGCCCCTTGTTGAGGTTCGGGCGAAGGAGCTAGACGCTCGGGTTCACCATTTTAAATTAGCCTTCTAGCCTATAAACATCTTATCGACAAAATTTGAATAACCATCTAAAAAAAACAACACCAAAACCAAAAATATGTAGGCAAGCAAAAACAACTAAAAAAAAATCATAAGTAGTACTCACCACATTTAATTTTCTGCGTTTCTGAAATTCGTTTCAATATTTACTTTTTATTTTTATACTCTAGATGAACATATAGAGTATTATAAGTTTAATCCAGCCCGAAAAGTTTGTAACGCATAGAACCGAGCCACGGACGAAAAAAAGTTATATAATATTTTGTGTTTATTTTTGGCCAAAACCCCCAAATCCGTTTGCTGTCCGTCCGTCCGTCCGTTAGCACGATAACTCAAGAACGCGTTGACCTAGGAAGTTGAAATTTGGTCACAACTTGTAAAATTGAAAAAGTAAGGCTAAGTTCGTTAATGGGCGATATCCTTCCACTCCTTCGGGTACCTCCCATACAAGAGTCCTTGAAACACGTTTTCACAATTATTGCTCGAATGCTTCAAGTTAGGAACTTGAAATTTTGCATAGTTAAGGTGTAGAATGTTTGAATCGAAAGTTCCGAATATGATGCAAATCGAATGAGTCCCTCGTGTATCAGCCTAGAAAAGTCCTTCAAAAATGTATGCATGTTACTGAATCCACTATAACTCCGGAACGAATTAAAGCAGGAATTTAAAATTTTACAGGAATTAGTTTTATACCAAAACCAAAACGGAGTTTATTAATTAGCGCCATCTGTGGACTCCTTCGAGTAGCTGTCATACAAAAGTCCTTAATAAACATGTTCACCAATATTGAACGATAACCTTAGAACACTTTAAGTTACGACTTTGAAATTTTATACACATTAATTTTATAAGAGTCGCAGCTGAAACTATTAATATAAAAAATATCCCATAAGTCTTTCATGTAGTTGCCATCCAAAAATTCTGTAAAATGTCCTAACTTACTTTATGGAACTCACTATAAATCAAAAAATCGAGTAGCCACTATACAACAATTTCTACCTGTAAGTAAAAGGTCATGTAATAATTGCTTGTGCTCTCCTCATTCTTTTGATATATTTCCAACTAAAATATAAATCGGAGTTCAGTATTTCATCTAGAGTATCATACGATTGGCTTGCAGCCGATCGTGACTGCGTTGTTTTTAATTTTTTTCAGTCCACGGTCCTGTCTTCGTCTGTCATTTTAATTTTTTTTATATTACTTCTAATTTCTAATTTTCATATTTTAAGTTAATTCATTTTGATTTTTATTTATAATTATTTCATTTAGGTTGTTATTTAATTCATGTATTCTTTTAATTGTAGTTTCAACTTATAACTTTCATTAAAATAAGTTTAATTGATTCATTCCGTGTATTTTTATGGTATATTTTATTTAATCATTCGCATGTTAAAATTCGGATATTATATATTTTTATTCATTCATTAGGGCAATAGAGCCAACCAATTCTGATGGTTTTGGTATGCCATCGGGAAGCCGTAATAGAATAAATTTCTTCCAACTGCAAATTGTCGTTGAAAATTTTCTATGTGTCGATTTGACGCTTCCGATCGACGAAGTACGAGGCGATTGGAAATTTTGAGTGAACAATGACGCGCGGCGCACAGTAACGAAATCGAAAAGAAATGCGGCAAAAACTGCGGCCGACGAAAAGTACGAAGAAATTGGAAGAAATTGGAAGCGAGAATGCACAAACAACAAATGCAAACGTATTGGTTCACAAGATTACCACCTCGATGCGTACACTTTTTATCTTCGATTTAGGCTGTTGCTCTAATGAATTTGAGATGCATTGGTCTCCATGGCACTTATGCTTGCATTTTAACGTGTGCTCGACGCATTTACTAGAGGACTTTCGTGCACATCCTTTGCGAAAACCACCAACGACCCGAGGGTTATGTTTGCTTTTTTTTTTTCCACTTTGAACTCCGTGCCGAGAAGCGCAACCAAAACGACGGATGACACGCACAAAACTAATTTCTGCGTAACTTTTGTACGAAAACAGCAGAAAACGTTCCGAAGCTCAACAGCGGAGGCGGCGACGGACTCCCTCAAGCGCGCACACGCTGAAGCGGATTTTTGCGTATTGACAACATCGCGCTTCTATTGGTTTTATTGTTTCGGGGTCAATATGAACAAAATCGACTCAAAAGAGCAGCAAAGAAAAGATGTTGACGACACTTTCCTCTTCTTTGCACAATTTTACTAATTAATTCAAACTCACAGTCGAAATGATTAGATCGGAAATTGACCGCATGGAATAAAAATCTCGACTCCCTGCCAAAAATGTTTCCACTCGATTTTCGCGTAAATTTTTCCGCGAAATTATCAAGATCGCACCAGCGAACGTCGAATACGGTCAAGCTAAGGCAATACACGTAGGGGGCGACGAGCACTCGAAGTGTCGAAGATTCCAAATCTAATTCGTCCAAAACTCTTGACGAAGAATATGTGATTTTATTTAGATGAGTTCAAGCGAAAATAAAACCAAATTTAAGAAATGCAGTGATATAAAACAGAATCATGCGGCTCGCACTCGCAATATGATAACGATTGACGACTAACTCAACGGAATGAATACTTTTCTAGTAATCAAGATGCACTCCGACTTTGTTTATTTTTCGTGTCGCTCGGAACAGGTGATGTCGTATGGGGTGTTTTATTCTTTTCTTGCGCGTAATCGCATGCAATGCACAATTTTTTTGTTTTTTTTTCGACGTCTCAAAAAAATTAGAAACACATGGCAAACATCACTCGCTTCAGCGAAATTCGCGATAACTACATACAATTGTGAAGCGAAAATAAGTCCGAATAAATGTGGAATGGTATATTATGCGCGCTTGAAAGTAATTTACTTCCAAATTATAAAAGTCTTTCAGGTTTCGACCCGCGCCAAATCAAATCGACTCGATTCCCCGGTGAAAATTTCGCTTCAAGATCTGGTCGCTTCGTCGACTTTTATATAATAATCGCACGTACACTTTCAGAGCATTATATACGGAAGATATTCCAAAAAAAGGAAAATATGTGATTTTGGACGATTGACTTTTTAGCCGCACGCACGAGTTTATTCACAATTTGCGCGACAAAGGAGATTCCGACCTTGTGAAGTTCACTCGGTTTCTGAACTTTTGCGATTCGGGTTCAAAAGGACTGATTAGTTTTAATGCAGTTTTTTTTCGATACCAATTAATTCGACGCCAAGTCGTTGCCGAACACTTGTTCTACCGCACCGAATGACAAAAAACAATTTCTTCCCACGTTATCCTCCAGCTTCCGGCCTCTGTAAAACAGCGGGATTTTCTTTCCCTGTGTCTGTACGCTGTGAAGTTGGACGCGAACCTGGTGCGATCACAATTCATTGAAGGTTGAACTATGATCGCACCAGCTTCACATAGACTTTATCCGCTTGACAGCGGCGACACAACAGTATAAAGCCACACGAATTTGGTAAATGCATCTATCACTGCAAGAATATAAGTATATCCCTTTTTTGTAGATGTCATGGGACCCAGATGGTCCACATGATAAGTTTGTAGAGGTGGCGATTCTTTGGGAATGGGGTGTAGAAGGCCTTCTTTCCTGTTTCGCTTCAAAGCCAATATGCACGCAATACAGCTTGTGATACACTCCGAAATTTTCTTCTTTAATCCAGGAATGTAATAATCTCGTAAGATGACAGCTTCCATTTTTCCGGACCCGAAGTGTCCTTTCTCGTGAACTTTGCGAATTAGTTCAGCTTGCATTGATCGTGGAATTACCAGCAGCTTTAGATTGTCCTTAATTTTAAAGAGAACATCGTTATCTAGGAAGTAGTCCTCAAATTCGTCTTGTTTTACTAGCTCCATAATGGCTTTAAGGCCATCATCTCGTTGCTGAGCTACTCTGATTCTTGGTAACATAGTGTCGTCTTCCCGCATAAGCATAATAGGTTGCCGGTTCAAGGCGTCTACATGTTGCATCTTACTTCCACTGCGATGTTCTATTTCAAAATCGAACTCCGCGAGCTTAAGTGCCCACCTCGCAATTTTCGGTGAAATGTCCTTTTTAGCCATGGTACATGTAAAAGCAGCACAATCTGTAATCAATTTAAACCCGATTCCGTGCAAGTAGACCCGAAATTTATTTAGTGCTATAACTACAGCAAGTATCTCCAATTCATAGCTTCCATAGTTCTCTTCTGCCGGAGTAGTTTTTCGACTCAGGAAATACACTGGATGCCAATTTCCTGTTTCAGAATGTTGTTGACAAAGAATAGCACCGTATCCATATTTGCTGGCGTCTGTATGTACCTCCGTTGGAGCTTCTGGCCGATATAATGCAAGAACTGGTTTCGAGCTCAATGCATTTTTAAGAGAGTTGAAAGCAATCTTTTGTTCTTCTCCGATAAGGAATTTCCTATCTTTCTTTAATAGATCACTGAATGGTTTTGTGATTTGGGCGAAACCAGCTATAAATTTTCGATAAAACCCTGCCAGGCCTAGAAATGACTGCAATTTTTTCACACTGTCTGGCATGGTAAATGCTGCTATTACCTTAGTCTTAGCGTCGGAGGGTTCGATGAAACCATTTTCAACCAAGTATCCCAGGTATTCAATTTTTCTCTTCAGGAAATGACATTTCGACCACTTAATTTCCAATCCATAGCTCTCAGCAATCCGAATCACCTCTTCTAAAATCTGTAGTCCATCATCATAATTTCCCGCAGGTATTATAAGGTCGTCAATATAAAAAAGTAACTTATTCTCGCGGATTAACCTACTAAAAATCTTATTGATATGTACCGTTGAAATGTTGATGGTGACGTGCTAAGTCCAAATGAAGCCCTCGTAAATTCGTACTGCCCCATGAGTGTAACAAACGGTGTATATTTCCTCGAAGTTTTAGCTACCGGCACATGAAAAAACCCATTTCGAAGGTCTAAAGTCGTAAAAACTTTCGCTCTGCTTAGCCGATCTAGTTGATCCTCAATTAATGGAAGTGGATGGTTGTCTCTCATGATGACCTGGTTAATACGCCGATAGTCCACACATATTCTGGTTGTTCCATCCTTTTTCTTTACTAGAACAATTGGACTCGAAAACTCGGAATCACTGTTTGTAACTATTCCCTCCTCTAACCACTGTTGAATTTGCTCAGACACAATATCACACTTGGTTTTCGATAATCTCCTTGGTGGCTGCCTAATGGGTTTTTCGTCTTTCATAATAATTACCATCTCGAAGTTTGAAGCCTTTGCCTCCATATTAGGCTTGTACCCATAAACCAGTAATTCTATCCTTTTCCTTAAAGTAATTGGAACTGACTCTTCGACGTTTGATTCATCTATGGTGCTAATGTGTAACACCATATCCTCGGCGTCGGTACTTTGAGGTATAGGAAAAATTTCAATTTTATCAGGTTGAATAGTGACCTGTAGACTACACAAAAAGGTCTTACCCAATACGATTGGTCCTAGTAATACCGATTCCGCAACTACATGAAACGTTTCGCAGTATTGATTTCCATCAGTCGTTATTCTTTCCGTGAATGAACCGAAGGAGGATAGAAGTCCCGAACCAACTCCACGAAATGTTATGTTCTCCCCTGTCAGAGGTGGTGATCCAATTGCCTGGAAGGCATCTGCCCGCATGAAGCTGCGATCACTTCCCGTGTCCAATAATGCGTTAATTTCGATTCCACGAAGTTCAATTGCTTTATGCATATTATGCCCGCTTGAGTAGGCTGATTTTTTTATGAGAACCAAGTTACCACTTGGACTTGGCTTCACTTTGCTCGGACAATCCTTACTCTTATGACCGAACTGGTTGCAAGAAAAACACTTTGCACCCTGTTGTTTTTTTTGCATAATTCGCCGACGTATGTCCTTTTTCACCACAATTGAAACAGCGACGGATTTGACAGTTTACTTATTTTACCTTGCTGGTGCACTTTAGCTTTAGATTTCTCATAAACTTTTGCGTAGACCTCGAGATTCCGCTTAAAATCAACTAAATTTCTTGATGTTAGCAAAATGATTTTATTGCGCTCTTCATCGTTGATACCATCGCAAACGTATTTTATAATGGCTTCGTCTTCTAAATGAGCTCGACGAGCCAATTCCCTAGTCGCTAGAAAATACTCGTAAAACGATTCGTTTGTGAACTTGCGACGGTTCCTCAGAGTTTCGTGGATTCCTGCACTATTTTCCCTTGTGAAAAATTCCTCACGTCAAAACCGCTTCAACGAACTCCAACTACTTAACCCTTCTTTTGTGCGTATGGCTAGCTTAGCTGGGGCTTCTAAAAGTCTCTTTGCATACACGACTGTTTTTTAATCACTCCAACCGAAAATGACAGCAGTAGACTCAAAGTTGATTATCCAGTCCTCGACAGAAATTTCTGACACTCTGCCACTGAACCTCACAAATGAATCTTCCACATCTTGGAAATTGAGTTTCTCTGTACAATTTGATACCGTACTTGACAAAGTTAACGCGTCCACTTTGCGATGGAATTCCTTCATTTCTTTTTCCCGATTTTTTTCTTTTTGCAAAAATGCCGAAATTGTTGCTTTTTTTTCTTCTACCTCACGACGCAATTCCGCTACCATTGTTCGGTAAGTTTCATCCGCATTGTCGCATACAGTGCTTCTTCTATGATTTTTCTTCCCCATCGCACACTTCCTAACCCAAATTAACGGTTGTCAGAATTAGCGTTAATTCGGTTTACCGCACAATTTTCGCACTTCTTCGCGTAGTAATTTAAAAGAGATCTACCCTTGCCTTCTAATTTCAAGCAATAAGATAATCGAAAAGAATGTACTCACGTTTTTTTTCCAAAGTCCAAAATATTTCTTGGGCGTCTTCGGCGTAGCGTCGCAGGCAAATCCCGGGTGAGCCCCCAAGTTGTGGGTTTTTAAAGTTTTTATTTCTCAATTTCGTTTTAACAATTCCAATCTATAACTCTCCGTATTTTTATTTCGTTTTAACAATTCCAATCTGTAACTCTTTGTATTTTTATTTCGAAGTTTTGTTTCGTAGTTCTACTTCTTCTTACTTTTTACGACGCCCGCTCCACACTCAATGCCCTTTTACCGTTCACTCCAACGTCATTCGCCACGCGTCGTTGCCAGACACAGATCCCACATTCCGTTCACTCCAACGTCATTCGCCACGCGTCGTTGCCAGGCACAAATCCCACATGTATTTAATTTCCTTATTAATAATTTCCGTAGATTCTTTTGTAAAAACTATTCTAATCGGACGACAGTATCGAGGAGGAGACGGTGTAGGATTTTGCCAAAGAATTTTAATCCCGTTATTTATTTTACAGTTCAATTAAGTAATAAGAATCCATAACATAAAAAATTGATAGCATATAACACCATTAAATAAAAGAAAAAAAATTCATTTCATAAGGATCTAAATAATACTATAAATGCGATAAAAGCAAGATACGGCTACAAATCGACAAAACATAATATTAAAAATTTTGGGCTTTTCTTAAATCTATCATAAGTATATCTCCTATTTTCAATTTATAATCTCTTATCTTTAATCTTGAATTTCTAATCATTTATCATTTTTCATCACTTTTTTATCATTTGTTACTATTTGTTATCATTTTTTATAATTTTTTCTCTTTTTTATCATTTTTCATAATTTTTTATCATTTTTTATAATATTTTATAATTTATTGGAATGTTTTAGAATTTTTTTCGAATTTTTTAGAATTTTTTTAAAATTAATTCAAATTTTTTATAGTTTTTTAGAATTTTTTATAATTTTTTAGATTTTTTTAGAATTTTTTAGAATTTTTTTAGAATTTTTTATAATTTTTTGAAATTTTTTAGGATTTTTTAAGTTTAAGTGTAGCGAGTTTTCTGAGTGAAACGGAGTAGAATTTTTTTAGGATTTTTTATAATTTTTTGAAATTTTTTAGAATTTTTTAAGTTTAAGTGTAGCGAGTTTTCAGAGTGAAACGGTGGTACGCAGGTGCTGCTTTCGGTGCGCTATAGTGAGTTTATTGTGGAAAGAGAGTTGAGGTATAGTGAGTTTTGTGAGAGTGAAAGCTTGGCCGAGCAGCTTCGACTTTGACTTCGGTTTCGACTTCGACTTCGGTTTCGACTTCGGTTTCGACTTCGACTTCGACTTCGACTTCGACTTCGACTTCGGCTTTGGTTGTGACATCAAGAGCTTATTTTCAAAAAGAAATTTTTGGGGTCTGACTTTGAAGTCCGACTTCGACTTCCACTTTTTTGGTTTTTTTCTTGTTTCTTCTAGGTTCTTCTGAATTGGTAAGTGCCCTTTCATTATGCCCCCTGATAAGTCTGTTATGCTCAAGCCGCAACTGGCTAAAAGAGTTAGAAAGGTCGCCGGTAGTACGAGGAAGTTGCAAGACGAATTTTTTTAGAATTTTTTAGGATTTTTTTATTATTTTTTATCATATTTTATCATTTTTCATTATTGGTTATCATTTGTTATCATCATTTATCATTTTTTTATCACTTTTTATCACTTTCTATCATTTTTTATAGTTTTTCATAATTTTTTGGAATTTTTTAAAATTTTTTGGAATTTTTTTAGAATTTTTTTTGAATTTATTTTTAGAATTTTTTTAGGATGTTTTGAATTTTTTAGTATTTTTTTTAGAATTTTTTAGAGGATTTTTAGAATTTTTTAGATGTTTTTTAGATGTTTTTTAGAATTTTTTAGAATTTTTTAAAATTTTTTAGAATTTTTTTAGGATTTTTTTAGAATTTTTTAGAATTCTTAAGAATTTTTTAGAATTCTTAAGAATTTTTTAGAATTTTTTAGAGTTTTTTAGAATTTTTTAGAGGATATTTAGAATTTTTTAGAATTTTTTTAGAATTTTTTTAGAATTTTTTAGAATTTTTTTGAAGTTTTTAGATTTTTTTTAGAATTTTTTAGAACTTTTTAGAATTTTTTGGAAATTTTTATCTTTTGTCCTTAATCTGCAATCGTCAATCCAAATTTTCAAAATCCTCCATTCTGCGTCCTCAATCCTCCATCCTTTCATCATCCATCCTCTATCCTCTATCTCCAATCCTCAATCTTCAATCCTCCATTCTCCATCATCCATCACCCATTCTCAATCCTCCATCATCCGTCCTCCATTTTCCATCATCCATCCTCTATCCTCCATCCTCAAACCTCAATCCCAAATCCTCAATCCTCCATCCTCCATGCTCCATCATCCTTCCTCCACCCTCCATCCTCAATCCTCCATCATCCATCCTCCATCCTCCATTTTCTATCATCCATCCTCTCCTCCATCCTCAAACCTCAACGTTTGAGTACCAAAGTATACAATAAGTAAAAGTAACGAATACTTCTCGTTTGAGTACCAAAGTATCCAATAAGTAAAAGTAACGAATACTTCTCGTTTAGTACCAAAGTATCCAATAAGTAAAAGTAACGAATACTCGCGTTTGAGTACCAAAGTATCCAATAAGTAAAAGTAACGAATACTTCTCGTTTGAGTACCAAAGTATCCAATAAGTAAAAGTAACGAATAATTCTCGTTTGAGTACCAAAGTATCCAATAAGTAGAAGTAACGAATACTTCTCGTTTGAGTACCTTTAACTTTAAGGTACTTTCTGAGTATGGACGATGGAGAATGGATGATGGAGGATGGATGATGGAGGTTGGAGGATGGAGGATGGATGATGGATGATGGAGGATGAAGCATGGAGAATGGATTATGGAGGTTGGAGAATGGATGATGTAGGATGTAGAATTATGGATGGAGGTTGGAGGATGGAGCATGGTGCATGCAAAATGGAGATGCATTATGGAGCATGAGATGGATTATGGAGCATGAATGATGGAGGATGCATGATGGAGGATGGAAGGTGGAGGATGGGGAATGGAGGATGGAAGATGTAGAATGGAGGATGGAGGATGTAGAATGGAGGATGGAGGTTGTAAGATGGAGCACGGTGCATGCAAAATGGAGATGGATTATGAATAATGGAGGATGGAGGATGGAAGATGGATGATGGAGGATTGAGTATTGAGGGTAGAGGATAGAGGATAGAGGATAGAGGATTGCGGATTGCGGATAGAGAATGGATGATTGAGGATGGAGGATAGAGGATGAATGATAGAAAATGGAGGATGGATGACGGAGGATTGAGAAAGGATAGATGATGGAGAATGGAGCATTGAGGATTGAGGATTATGGATAGAGGATGGAGCATAGAGGATAGAGGATTGAGGATGCAGAGTGGAGGATGGAGGATTTTGAAAACTTGGATTGCAGATTAAAGACAAAAGAAAAAAATTCTAAAAATTCTAAAAAATTCTAAAAAATTCTAAAAAATTCTAAAAAATTCTAAAAAATTCTAAAAAAATCTAAATAAATTCTAAAAAATTCTGAAAAATTCTAAAAAAATTCTTAATAAATTCTAAAAACAAATCTAAGTCAATTCTAAAAATCCTCTAAAAAATTCTAAAAAAATTCTAATAAATTCTAAAAAATTTTAAAAAATTCAAAAAAAATTCGAAAAATCCTCTAAACAATTCAAAACAATTCTAAAAAAATTCTAAAATATTCGAAAAAAATTTAAAAAAATTTTAAAATATTCAAAAAAATTCTAAAAAAGTTCTAAAAAAGTTCTAAAAAAATTCTGAAAAAATTTTTAAAAATTCTAAAAATCCTCTATAAAATTCTAAAAAATTCTAAAAAAATTCTAAAAAATTCTAAAAAAGTTCTAAAATATTCTAAAAAAATCAAAATTTTTTTTTAAAAAATTATAAATAATGATAAAAAATTATGAAAAATTATATCAAATTAGAAAAAATTCTAAAAAATGATAGCAAATGATAACAAATGATAACCAATAATGAAAAATGATAAAAAATTATGAAAAATGGTTAAAAAAATTACAAAAAATTTAAAAAGTTATAAAAATGAAAAAAAAAGATTAATAATAATGTAAACAGATAAAAAGATAAAAATTATATAAATTATAACAAGTGATAAAAAATGTTAAAAAATGGTAACAAATGATAAAAAAGTGATAAAAAATGATAAATGATAAATGATTAGAAATTCAAGATTAAAGATTATAAATTGAAAATAGGAGATATAAGATTAATTTAAGTAAAGCCCGAAATTTGCAATTTTAGCTTCTCACATTGTATTCGATACTGACCCCAATAAAAAAATTCCCGCGTCTAGCGGATGACCTTTTTATGTCTGTTTTTTTAGCTTCTCACATTGTTTCCGAGTATTACACTCAAAAATTAGTACGACGTGTGCCCAAAATTTTTAATTTTCTGTTTTGTCGGTTTATAGTAGAATTTAGTTCTCCACAAATTTGGTTGCTACCATTTTTTACGAGAAATGCAAAATACTGCTACAAATCGACATAACACAAAATTGTGGAGACTTATGTTTTGTCGATTTGTAGCCGTAATTTGCATTTCTCGGAAAAAATTATCAGAACCAAATTTGTGGAGAACTAAATTCTTCCATAAACCGACAAAACAGAAAATTAAAAAAGTTGGGCACACACTGTTCTATTGTTTTTGAGTGTAGGAAGATGGGGTAGAGTGAGCCCCCTAAGGTTTGTACCAAGATTCTGTGAAATGGGTAATAGCTATAAAATCCTTTCCATGCAAAATCGATAACTTAGGATGTTAGCTTAGTCATGTATTCGTGAAATTAAATTATTGATGCTGATAAAAAAGTTATTTACTTCTTTCTATAAATACTTCAAAGTGCCCACTTTGCCCCACTACTGAGGTAAAGTGAGCCATTGCAAGGAGTACAGTATAATTTCATCCAAAAGTGGAGCAAAAGAATATGGCAATGGATCAATTAAGACAAGCAATATGATTTCAATAAATTGAAATGAAATTAAGTGTGTTGAGTGCGTGCTCTGCTTTGAGGAGTAGCCCTGAGAACACCAAAATATTTACTGGCCTTCTTTAGGTCAATTTTTTTTTCAGCAATAGAAGCTATTGCATTTTTCATCGCAACTGGAGTTTACTTTTGTTGCATTTTCATTTGTTGTATGTTCTAGCCATGTTAAAATTGTTATTTTTAATTATGAAACAAAATTATGTTGGTATGGGGTAAAATTCGCCTGGGGCCACTTAACCCCGAATTAAGGCTAAACAGTAAGCATCTGCTAAAATTTATATACTATACTTTGTTAAATAATCATCAAATCATACTTTGCAAATTTCACAATCCGTACCCCGATCTCAAGCATACTCTTCCAAACAATTCTCAGTCGCTAACAGGTTTTTTAATTGAATTATTAAACACTGATATTTACATCAAATAGTGCCAAATGCGTAATATGAGAAAATTCGAGGAACTGTATCCTTTATAGTGTATTGTGGTCAATGCTTGAAGCTTCATCGTATAATTTATTTTGTAGGAAAGGGTTCCACTTTACCTTGCTAGCCCAGTTCGCCCCACGTTTCCCGTAATATTCGGAAACAATGTGACAATGTGAAAAGCTAAAACAAAAAAGATCATCCGCTGAGACGCGGGAATTTTTGACGGTCAGTACCAAATACAATGTAACAAGCTAAAAAAAAAAAGGTAATCCGAATTTTTTCATTGGGACAGTATCGAATGCTATTGAAAAGTAGTATTCGGTACTTGGTACTCGTTTGAAGTAACGAATAATTACTTTTTGCACACTACTACTTCTAATTATTTCATACTGGTTTCTGCTCAAATCTGCTTCAACGAATATTGCAAGGCCATGTACAGGGTGCAGTGGTTTGTCCTTTTTTCCAAGCTGGTGCGGTAGGCTTTCTTGTAATTAGTTGCTCGAGTTGGACTCGACGTAATATCCTGTAGGACTTTTGACGCATCCCTCTTTCCGGAAGATCGTAGTTTCATCCGGGCAGCAAACGCCAATTCATCCGTGCTCATCTTTTCACGCACTGTTTTCTTTTTCCTTCGTTTTGTTCGATCGCTTGATTCCTTGAAGATTTTAGCCGGTCGTCCTGGGTATTTCGAAGGTTCCTTTCAGCCAATCTTCGTTGTTTTTCCTGAACGTACTATCCGTCCTGTTTCAGCTACCCATTTACTCTTGAACTTCGTCTTTAAGTTGTGCACTTTTTTTTTAAATGCATCCAGAAAATTCTCCGCTAAGCTCGCACGTTCAAATAGGTAGTTTTCCAAATATTCCAACCTTTTGTTAAATCGCGGTATCCGCTTCCTTCCATCACATCGTATAAATAATTCATTATCAGTAGTGTAACTGCAGATGATCCTACAAGAAACGAAAAAAAAATGTAGCAGGACTAAAATTTAAAGTACGAATATTTCGAATTTCCGCTATCAACATAAACTGTTATAAAATCTCGCTGGGCAGATAAAGGCTGGAAATTTTTTTTACTACTGAAGAATTAATATTTGACCTTCATATTTCCACATTAATTTTGGCGGAGTCGTGCGAAGTTACTTTTCCAAGAAATAGATCTCAAATTATACTAAAATTTAAAACTATCTAGTTCAAAAACTATATATCCTTGAAAACCATAAATGGTAAAAATTAAATACATACCTGCTACTTCAATATCCATTTTTCAAAATTTCTTAATCTTACTTTAAACTCACGAAAAAGTTATGTGATCACAGTTAGTTTTTAACATAGGTTTTTCCGTTAGAAATTATCTTTTACAAATGGCAACTTTGAGCTAAGCCCACGGCTTTTATAGTAAATACAGGTAAAAAAAAAAACCCTTCTTGAAACTCCCTAATTGGTTAAGACAATTAGGACGTAAAATGCTGGTTAACATTTACATGTTTAAAAAACCGAATTTTGGCCAGCTAGATCGGGCAAACGCCCCACTGTGCGCCGTCCGCTGTACACAAAATTCGGTTTTGGTGTAAAGCTTGATAAATAAAGATTGCTCAAAGTAAAATCTTTGAAGGGAGCAGGGGAGCATAGAAGTGGAGGGGGGGGGGAAAGAATTTTTCAAAAATATCACTTTTCATATCTCAATAATAGTGTAAGATAGATGCTTCAAATTTTTACCAGAAGTAGGCCCGATATAGCTCTAGTAGGGAAAAAAAATTGAAGGTGTGGGTATAGAGGGTGAGGAAGGGTGAGAAGGAAAAAATTCAGATGTTTATATCTTAAGAACCTGTAACGATATAAAGCTTAAACTACGTATTTAGATAGAACTATAATAGTGCATGGTGAAAAAATAAATTTTTTTTTAGGGGTAGCATGGTACGAGGGTTGGAGGTGTTTTTTTAGCTTTCGAACGGCTTATGGAAGAAAGTTGAAACTCGGTACGTATATGTAAATCAACTAGAAAAGTAATTCTGATAAGAAAAAATTCGAATATTCATTGGCGTTCAGAAGGGGGTGGCAAAAAAAATTATCAGTAAAAATAAAATGCATATATTTTCACGATTTTCTTCATATCTACTAGGTCTTTCGAAATATTGAATTCATTTTTATTCTACGGATTCTTCATATGAATACCTAGAAAGCTTTTTTCAAGATTTTTTGAAATTCGACCCCTAAGGGGGTGTAAAGTGGATGTATACTTTTTCATGAATTCCACCATATCTCTCAGGTCTGAGCAGATATCGAATAACTTTTCACTTCCCCAGGTTTGTTTAATAATCACCTATTTTCAAGTTTTGTCTTTTTCAACCTCTACACCGCATCCTGGAATATAACCCAATTACATAACTCATATGTTACACCATATTCTAACCGCTTCCCGAACTTTTTGTTAGGTTTTCAGTCACATAGTAACATACACCGCATCCCCGAATTGAACACGTTCCAAAGTTCTGCCAGAAAAATAATAAAGTTGCGCCCAGACTGTTGGCAGATTTTTTTGTTGCCATTAACGTGAAATATTGACAAGAAAACAGTCATAAATCATCAAAATCGCATTTAACGTGCACATGGAGCCTTAACGAACTTACCTTACTTCTTAATTTTACAGGTGGTAACCTAATTTCAACTTCCTAGGCCAACACGGTCTAGAGTTATCGTGCAAATGGACGAACATTAAACGGATTTGGTTTTTTTTACCACAATTAATCACAAAATAATATATCACTTTTTTTTCGTCAGGGGCTCGGTTTTATGCGTTACAAACTTTTCGGGCTAGATTAAACTTATAACACTCTACATATTTGATTTCATCTAGAGCAGTGTTTCCCAACCTTTTACGTGCCATGTGCCATGCCTCACCTAAGCCGTTAAAAAATTATTATGCCCCCCTGTAACATATACATAATTTTTAGTATTCAAAAATTGAACTCTACGATGTAGAAACTTAAATTATTGGTTTTAGGAAGAAATTACAAGGAAATTGTTGAGAAAACAACAAAACACTTCTACCACTCCTTTTATATTAAATAATGCTTTCACATTTTGAATTTCTGCAAGTTTTGCTTGATAGGTACTGGATATTTGAAATATCAGAAAAATCGACTAACATTGGCTGCATCATCCAAGTTGAAAAACCAATATGTTTCAAATCAGAAAAATCTTTGTCAGCTGACAGAATTTTCAGGTGATCGACAATAACAAGTACAGAAGTATCAGTCACTTAAGTACAGCAGTCACTTAATATTTTTGGAGCCAATGAACATTTTCAATATTTTTGTTGAGAATATGTTTCTGACATAATTCAATAAATGTAATGAAACCAAATTTCGAGAGAACTTATGTGTTCCTGGAACTTGGCTATTTAGTATATTTCATTTTTCAAAGATATCGATGGCTAAGTAGCTCACAAATGCTTTACCATCCACTCAGTGGCGGTCATATTGCTCTTCCAAAGGGCGGGGGGCATTGAAGTTCAGTAGCTACTGTATAGAAAATTAATGCAGTAGTTTAACAATTTTTAAAAGTCGGGAATTCTCTTAAACTATTTTCAATTATTATAACTTCATAAGCAGTATCTTATACCTGATATAAATCGCATAATTTTGGCAAGTAGATATTGAAATCTCGAAAAGCATTTACAACGCTCTGAAAACATTTGTTTTACAACGACTATGAGGATAAAGTTACTAATTTATTTTGTAAGGGTTAACTTTTGGAAAGGAGGAAGTTTAAATTGAATGAACAAGAGTCCAAAGCTTGCATTATCATGCAATTTGAAATTTTGTAATATTGTATACAGGTAGTTGTGGCGACAGATAATTTTAGAGCTGATTAGTGACTATTATTTATATTAAAAAAATTTTGTCGAGAGATTTTTTTCGCAGTACTTCTTATTATGGTCCTAATTAGTGTAAAAAATATATGTTTTAAGTTTCACACTAATCAGAAAAAAAAATTGGAGATTCCGAAAAATGAGTCCCGATGTATTGACAAAACGGCCAAATAATATTAATCTGGGGATGGTTGTAATTTTATATATGGGTTATGTACCATCGGAAATACCCTCTAATGGTCGTAATGAGAAAGTGGAGTTTTTCATATTCTATTGGTTCCGACTGTATTTTGATTATAGTTAATAATACGAAGCTAGTATCGTGGGCAAAAATATCTGTTTTCTAATGCTCAATATTATCTCATAGAAAGAGAAAACGGTTCAGAAAATCCTTCACTAAGTACGACATAAAAGCTATTATAGATTAGTGATTAAATGTTAAAAATCAAAATTTTCGACCTTGCTGAGGAGTTTTTTCTTTCTCTAATAACATTAAGCATCTACTGATGGCACTAGCTTCGTATCGTTTACGTTACGTTTACGTTACAAATAGAATTTTTTAGAGGATTTTTAGAATTTTTTTAGAATTTTTTAGAAATTTTTAGATTTTTTTTTTTGAATTTTTTAGATCTTTTTAGAATTTTTTTTAATTTTTTATCTTTTGCCCTTAATCTGCAATCGTCAATCCAAATTTTCAAAATCCTCCATTCTGCGTCCTCAATCCTCCATCCTTTCATCATCCATCCTCTATCCTCTATCTCCAATCCTCAATCTTCAATCCTCCATTCTCCATCATCCATGCTTTATCATCCATCACCCATTCTCAGTTCTCCATCATCCGGCCTCCATTTTCCATCATCCATCCTCTATCCTCCATCCTCAAACCTCAATTCCAAATCCTCAATCCTCCATCCTCCATGCTCCATCATCCTTCCTCTACCCTCCATCCTCAATCCTCCATCCTCCATTTTCTATCATCCATCCTCTCCTCCATCCTCAAACCTCAACGTTTGAGTACCAAAGTATCCAATAAGTAAAAGTAACGAATACTTCTCGTTTGAGTACCAAAGTATCCAATAAGTAAAAGTAACGAATACTCGCGTTTCAGTACCAAAGTATCCAATAAGTAAAAGTAACGAATACTTCTCGTTTGAGTACCAAAGTATCCAATAAGTAAAAGTAATGAATAATGCTCGTTTGAGTACCAAAGTATCCAATAAGTAGAAGTAACGAATACTTCTCGTTTGAGTACCTTTAGCTTTAAGGTACTTTCTGAGTATGGACGATGGAGAATGGATGATGGAGGATGGATGATGGAGGTTGGAGGATGGAGGATGGATGATGGATGATGGAGCATAGAGAATGGATTATGGAGGTTGGAGAATGGATGATGGATGATGGAGCATGGAGAATGGATTATGGAGGTTGGAGAATGGATGATGTAGGATGTAGAATTATGGATGGAGGTTAGGGGATGGAGCATGTGCATGCAAAATGGAGATGCATTATGGAGCATGAGATGGATTATGGAGCATGAATGATGGAGGATGGATGATGGAGGATGGAGGGTGGAGGATGGGGAGTGGAGGATGGAAGATGTAGAATGGAGGATGTAGAATGGAGGATGGAGGTTGTAAGATGGAGCACGGTGCATGCAAAATGGAGATGGATTATGAATAATGGAGGATGGAGGATGGAAGATGGATGATGGAGGATTGAGTATTGAGGGTAGAGGATAGAGGATAGATGATAGAGGATGAGAATGAGAGAATGGATTATTGAGGATGGAGGATAGAGGATGAATGATAGAAAATGGAGGATGGATGATGGAGGATTGAGAATGGATGATGGATGATAAAGGATAGATGATGGAGAATGGAGCATTGAGGATTGAGGATTGTGGATAGAGGATAGAGCATAGAGGATGGAGGATTGAGGAAGCAGAATGAAGGATGGAGGATTTTGAAAATTTGGATTGCAGATTAAAGACAAAAGATAAAAAATTCTAAAAATTCTAAAAAATTCTAAAAAAATTCTAAAAAATTCTAAAAAATTCTAAAAAATTCTAAAAGAAATCTAAATAAATTCTAAAAAACTCTAAAAAAATTCTAAATAAATTCTAAAAACAAATCTAAATCAATTCTAAAAATCCTCTAAAAAATTCTAAAAAAATACAAAAAAATTCTAAAAAAATTCAAACAAAATTCTAAAAATCCTCTAAACAATTCAAAACAATTCTAAAAAAAACTCTAAAAAATTCTAAAAAAATTTAAAAAAATTCTAAAAAATTCCAAAAAATTCTAAAAAAGTTCTAAAAAAATTCTGAAAAAATTTTTAAAAATTCTAAAAAAATTCTAAAAATTCTAAAAATCCTCCAAGAAATTCTAAAAAATTCAAAAAAAATTTTAAAAAATTCTAAACAAGTTCTGAAATATTCTAAAAAAATCTAAAAAAACTTTTAAAAAATTATAAATAATGATAAAAATTATGATAAATGATAAAAATTATAACAAATGATAGCAAATGAGAAAAAATGATAGCAAAAGATAACAAATTATAACCAATAATGAAAAATGATAAAAAATTATGAAAAATGGTTAAAAAAATTACAAAAAATTTAAAATGTTATAAAAATGAAAAAAAAAGATTAATAATAATGTAAACAGATAAAAAGATAAAAATTATATAAATTATAACAAGTGATAAAAAATGTTAAAAAATGGTAACAAATGATAAAAAAGTGATAAAAATGATAAATGATAAATGATTAGAAATTCAAGATTAAAGATTATAAATTGAAAATAGGAGATATAAGATTAATTTAAGAAAAGCCCGAAATTTGCAACTTTAGCTTCTCACATTGTATTCGATACTGACCCCAATAAAAAATTCCCGCGTCTAGCGGATGACCTTTTTATGTTTGTTTTTTAGCTTCTCACATTGTTTCCGAGTATTACACTCAAAAGTTAGTACGGCGTGTGCCCAAAATTTTTAATTTTCTGTTTTGTCGGTTTATAGCAGAATTTAGTTCTCCACAAATTTGGTTGTTACCATTTTTTACGAGAAATGCAAAATACTGCTACAAATCGACATAACACAAAATTGTGGAGACTTATGTTTTGTCGATTTGTAGCCGTAATTTGCATTTCTCGGAAAAAATTATCAGAACCAAATTTGTGGAGAACTAAATTCTTCCATAAATCGACAAAACAGAAAATTAAAAAAGTTGGGCACACACTGTTCTACTGTTTTTGAGTGTAGGAAGATGGGGTAGAGTGAGCCCCCTAAGGTTTGTACCAAGATTCTGTGAAATGGGTAATAGCTATAAAATCCTTTCCATGCAAAATCGATAACTTAGGATGTTAGCTTAGTCATGTATTCGTGAAATTAAATTATTGATGCTGATAAAAAAGTTATTTACTTCTTTCTATAAATACTTCAAAGTGCCCACTTTGCCCCACTACTGAGGTAAAGTGAGCCATTGCAAGGAGTACAGTATAATTTCATCCAAAAGTGGAGCAAAAGAATATGGCAATGGATCAATTAAGACAAGCAATATGATTTCAATAAATTGAAATGAAATTAAGTGTGTTGAGTGCGTGCTCTGCTTTGAGGAGTAGCCCTGAGAACACCAAAATATTTACTGGCCTTCTTTAGGTCAATTTTTTTCAGCAATAGAAGCTATTGCATTTTTCATCGCAACTGGAGTTTACTTTTGTTGCATTTTCATTTGTTGTATGTTCTAGCCATGTTAAAATTGTTATTTTTAATTATGAAATAAAATTATGTTGGTATGGGGTAAAATTCGCCTGGGGCCACTTAACCCCGAATTAAGACTAAACAGTAAGCATCTGCTAAAATTTATATACTATACTTTGTTAAATAATCATCAAATCATACTTTGCAAGTTTCACAATCCGTACCCCGATCTCAAGCATACTCTTCCAAACAATTCTCAGTCGCTAACAGGTTTTTAAATTGAATTATTAAACACTGATATTTACATCAAATAGTGCCAAAATCGTAATATGAGAAAATTCGAGGAACTGTATCCTTTATAGTGTATTGTGGTCAATGCTTGAAGCTTCATCGTATAATTTATTTTGTAGGAAAGGGTTCCACTTTACCTTGCTAGCCCAGTTCGCCCCACGTTTCCCGTAATATTCGGAAACAATGTGACAATGTGAAAAGCTAAAACAAAAAAGATCATCCGCTGAGACGCGGGAATTTTTGACGGTCAGTACCAAATACAATGTAACAATCTAAAAAAAAAAATGTTATCCGAATTTTTTCATTGGGACAGTATCGAATGCTATTGAAAAGTAGTATTCGGTACTTGGTACTCGTTTGAAGTAACGAATACTTAGTAACGAATAATTACTTTTTGCACACCACTACTTCTAATTATTTCATACTGGTTTCTGCTCAAATCTGCTTCAAGGCCATGTACAGGGTGCAGTGGTTTGTCCTTTTTTTCCAAGCTGGTGCGGTAGGCTTTCTTGTAATTAGTTGCTCGAGTTGGACTCGACGTAATATCCTGTAAGACTTTTGACGCATCCCTCTTTCCGGAAGATCGAAGTTTCATCCGGGCAGCAAACGTCAATTCATCCGTGCTCATCTTTTCACGCACTGTTTTCGTTTTCCTTCGTTTTGTTCGATCGCTTGATTCCTTGAAGATTTTAGCCGGTCGTCCTGCATGAAAAGTGCGCTTGGGTATTTCGAAGGTTCCTTTCAGCCAATCTTCGTTGTTTTTCCTGAACGTACTATCCGTCCAGTTTCAGCTACCCATTTACTCTTGAACTTCGTCTTTAAGTTGTGCACTTTTTTTTAAAAGCATCCAGAAAATTCTCCGCTAAGCTCACACGTTCAAATAGGTAGTTTTCCAAATATTCCAACCTTTTGTTAAATCGCGGTATCCGCTTCCTTCCATCACATCGTATAAATAATTCATTATCAGTAGTGTAACTGCAGATGATCCTACAAGAAACGAAAAAAAAATGTAGCAGGACTAAAATTTAAAGTACGAATATTTCGAATTTCCGCTATCAACATAAACTGTTATAAAATCTCGCTGGGCAGATAAAGGCAGGAAATTTTTTTTACTACTTAAGAACTAATATTTGACCTTCATATTTCCACATAAATTTTGGCGGAGTCGTGCGAAGTTACTTTTCCAAGAAATAGATCTCAAATTATACTAAAATTTAAAACTATCTAGTTCAAAAACTATATATCCTTGAAAACCATAAATGGTAAAAATTAAATACATACCTGCTACTTCAATATCCATTTTTCAAAATTTCTTAATTTTACTTTAAACTCACGAAAAAGTTATGTGATCACAGTTAGTTTTTAACATAGGTTTTTCCGTTAGAAGTTATCTTTTACAAATGGCAACTTTGAGCTAAGCCCACGGCTTTTATTGTAAATACAGGTAAAAGAAACCCTTCTTGAAACTCCCTAATTGGTTAAGACAATTAGGACGTAAAATGCTGGTTAACATTTACATGTTTAAAAAACCGAATTGTGGCCAGCTAGATCGGGCAAACGCCCCACTGTGCGCCGTCCGCCGTACACAAAATTCGGTTTCGGTATAAAGCTTGATAAATAAAGATTGCTCAAAGTAAAATCTTTGAAGGGAGCAGGGGAGCATAGAAGTGGAGGGGGGGGGGGGGGGAAAGAATTTTTCAAAAATATCACTTTTCATATCTCAATAACAGTGTAAGATAGATACTACAAATTTTTACCAGAAGTAGGCCCGATATAGCTCTAGTAGGAAAAAAAAATTGAAGGTGTGGGTATAGAGGGTGAGGAAGGGTGAGAAGGAAAAAGTTCAGATGTTTACATCTTAAGAACCTGTAATGATATAAACCTTAAACTTCGTATTTAGATAGAACTATAATAGTGCATGGTGAAAAAATAAATTTTTTTTTAGGGGTAGCATGGAACGAGGGTTGGAGGTGTTTTTTTAACTTTCGAACGGCTTATGGAAGAAAGTTGAAACTCGGTACGTATATGTAAATCAACTAGAAAAGTAAAATTCGAATATTCATTGGCGTTCAGAAGGGGGTGGCAAAAAAAATTATCAGTAAAAATAAAATGCATATATTTTCACGATTTTCTTCATATCTACTAGGTCTTTCGAAATATTGAATTCATTTTTATTCTACGGATTCTTCATATGAATACCTAGAAAGCTTTTTTCAAGATTTTTTGAAATTCGACCCCTAAGGGGGTGTAAAGTGGATGTATACTTTTTCATGGATTCCACCATATCTCTCAGGTCTGATCAGATATCGAATAACTTTTCACTTCCCCAGGTTTGTTTAATAATCACCTATTTTCAAGTTTTGTCTTTTTCAACCTCTACACCGCATCCTGGAATATAACCCAATTACATAACTCATATGTTACACCATATTCTAACCGCTTCCCGAACTTTTTGTTAGGTTTTCAGTCACATAGTAACATACACCGCATCCCCGAATTGAACACGTTCCAAAGTTCTGCCAGAAAAATAATAAAGTTGCGCCCAGACTGTTGGCAGATTTTTTTGTTGCCATTAACGTGAAATATTGACAAGAAAACAGTCATAAATCATCAAAATCGCATTTAACGTGCACATGGAGCCTTAACGAACTTACCTTACTTCTTAATTTTACAGGTGGTAACCTAATTTCAACTTCCTAGGCCAACACGGTCTAGAGTTATCGTGCAAATGGACGAACATTAAACGGATTTGGTTTTTTTTACCACAATTAAACACAAAATAATATATCACTTTTTTTTCGTCAGAGGCTCGGTTTTATGCGTTACAAATTTTTCGGGCTAGATTAAACTTATAACACTCTACATATTTGATTTCATCTAGAGCAGTGTTTCCCAACCTTTTACGTGCCATGTGCCATGCCTCACCTAAGCCGTTAAAAAATTATTATGCCCCCCTGTAACATATACATAATTTTTAGTATTCAAAAATTGAACTCTACGATGTAGAAACTTAAATTATTGGTTTTAGGAAGAAATTACAAGGAAATTGTTGAGAAAACAACAAAACACTTCTACCACTCCTTTTATATTAAATAATGTTTTCACGTTTTGAATTTCTGCAAGTTTTGCTTGATAGGTACTGGATATTTGAAATATCAGAAAAATCGACTAACATTGGCTGCATCATCCAAGTTGAAAAACCAATATGTTTCAAATCAGAAAAATCTTTGTCAGCTGACAGAATTTTCAGGTGATCGACAATAACAAGTACAGAAGTATCAGTCACTTAAGTACAGCAGTCACTTAATATTTTTGGAGCCAATGAACATTTTCAATATTTTTGTTGAGAATATGTTTCTGACATAATTCAATAAATGTAATGAAACCAAATTTCGAGAGAACTTATGTGTTCCTGGAACTTGGCTATTTAGTATATTTCATTTTTCAAAGATATCGATGGCTAAGTAGCTCACAAATGCTTTACCATCCACTCAGTGGCGGTCATATTGCTCTTCCAAAGGGCGGGGGGCATTGAAGTTCAGTAGCTACTGTATAGAAAATTAATGCAGTAGTTTAACAATTTTTAAAAGTCGGGAATTCTCTTAAACTATTTTCAATTATTATAACTTCATAAGCAGTATCTTATACCTGATATAAATCGCATAATTTTGGCAAGTAGATATTGAAATCTCGAAAAGCATTTACAACGCTCTGAAAACATTTGTTTTACAACGACTATGAGGATAAAGTTACTAATTTATTTTGTAAGGGTTAACTTTTGGAAAGGAGGAAGTTTAAATTGAATGAACAAGAGTCCAAAGCTTGCATTATCATGCAATTTGAAATTTTGTAATATTGTATACAGGTAGTTGTGGCGACAGATAATTTTAGAGCTGATTAGTGACTATTATTTATATTAAAAAAATTTTGTCGAGAGATTTTTTTCGCAGTACTTCTTATTATGGTCCTAATTAGTGTAAAAAATATATGTTTTAAGTTTCACACTAATCAGAAAAAAAATTGGAGATTCCGAAAAATGAGTCCCGATGTATTGACAAAACGGCCAAATAATATTAATCTGGGGATGGTTGTAATTTTATATATGGGTTATGTACCATCGGAAATACCCTCTAATGGTCGTAATGAGAAAGTGGAGTTTTTCATATTCTATTGGTTCCGACTGTATTTTGATTATAGTTAATAATACGAAGCTAGTATCGTGGGCAAAAATATCTGTTTTCTAATGCTCAATATTATCTCATAGAAAGAGAAAACGGTTCAGAAAATCCTTCACTAAGTACGACATAAAAGCTATTATAGATTAGTGATTAAATGTTAAAAATCAAAATTTTCGACCTTGCTGAGGAGTTTTTTCTTTCTCTAATAACATTAAGCATCTACTGATGGCACTAGCTTCGTATCGTTTACGTTACGTTTACGTTACAAATAGAATTTTTTAGAGGATTTTTAGAATTTTTTTAGAATTTTTTAGAAATTTTTAGATTTTTTTTTTTGAATTTTTTAGATCTTTTTAGAATTTTTTTTAATTTTTTATCTTTTGCCCTTAATCTGCAATCGTCAATCCAAATTTTCAAAATCCTCCATTCTGCGTCCTCAATCCTCCATCCTTTCATCATCCATCCTCTATCCTCTATCTCCAATCCTCAATCTTCAATCCTCCATTCTCCATCATCCATGCTTTATCATCCATCACCCATTCTCAGTTCTCCATCATCCGGCCTCCATTTTCCATCATCCATCCTCTATCCTCCATCCTCAAACCTCAATTCCAAATCCTCAATCCTCCATCCTCCATCCTCCATCCTCCATGCTCCATCATCCTTCCTCTACCCTCCATCCTCAATCCTCCATCATCCATCCTCCATCCTCCATTTTCTATCATCCATCCTCTCCTCCATCCTCAAACCTCAACGTTTGAGTACCAAAGTATCCAATAAGTAAAAGTAACGAATACTTCTCGTTTGAGTACCAAAGTATCCAATAAGTAAAAGTAACGAATACTCGCGTTTCAGTACCAAAGTATCCAATAAGTAAAAGTAACGAATACTTCTCGTTTGAGTACCAAAGTATCCAATAAGTAAAAGTAATGAATAATGCTCGTTTGAGTACCAAAGTATCCAATAAGTAGAAGTAACGAATACTTCTCGTTTGAGTACCTTTAGCTTTAAGGTACTTTCTGAGTATGGACGATGGAGAATGGATGATGGAGGATGGATGATGGAGGTTGGAGGATGGAGGATGGATGATGGATGATGGAGCATAGAGAATGGATTATGGAGGTTGGAGAATGGATGATGGATGATGGAGCATGGAGAATGGATTATGGAGGTTGGAGAATGGATGATGTAGGATGTAGAATTATGGATGGAGGTTAGGGGATGGAGCATGTGCATGCAAAATGGAGATGTATTATGGAGCATGAGATGGATTATGGAGCATGAATGATGGAGGATGGATGATGGAGGATGGAGGGTGGAGGATGGGGAGTGGAGGATGGAAGATGTAGAATGGAGGATGTAGAATGGAGGATGGAGGTTGTAAGATGGAGCACGGTGCATGCAAAATGGAGATGGATTATGAATAATGGAGGATGGAGGATGGAAGATGGATAATGGAGGATTGAGTATTGAGGGTAGAGGATAGAGGATAGATGATAGAGGATGAGAATGAGAGAATGGATTATTGAGGATGGAGGATAGAGGATGAATGATAGAAAATGGAGGATGGATGATGGAGGATTGAGAATGGATGATGGATGATAAAGGATAGATGATGGAGAATGGAGCATTGAGGATTGAGGATTGTGGATAGAGGATAGAGCATAGAGGATGGAGGATTGAGGAAGCAGAATGAAGGATGGAGGATTTTGAAAATTTGGATTGCAGATTAAAGACAAAAGATAAAAAATTCTAAAAATTCTAAAAAATTCTAAAAAAATTCTAAAAAATTCTAAAAAATTCTAAAAAATTCTAAAAAATTCTAAAAGAAATCTAAATAAATTCTAAAAAATTCTAAAAAAATTCTAAATAAATTCTAAAAACAAATCTAAATCAATTCTAAAAATCCTCTAAAAAATTCTAAAAAAATACAAAAAAATTCTAAAAAAATTCAAACAAAATTCTAAAAATCCTCTAAACAATTCAAAACAATTCTAAAAAAAACTCTAAAAAATTCTAAAAAAATTTAAAAAAATTCTAAAAAATTCCAAAAAATTCTAAAAAAGTTCTAAAAAAATTCTGAAAAAATTTTTAAAAATTCTAAAAAAACTCTAAAAATTCTAAAAATCCTCCAAGAAATTCTAAAAAATTCAAAAAAAATTTTAAAAAATTCTAAACAAGTTCTGAAATATTCTAAAAAAATCTAAAAAAAATTTTAAAAAATTATAAATAATGATAAAAATTATGATAAATGATAAAAATTATAACAAATGATAGCAAATGAGAAAAAATGATAGCAAAAGATATCAAATTATAACCAATAATGAAAAATGATAAAAAATTATGAAAAATGGTTAAAAAAATTACAAAAAATTTAAAATGTTATAAAAATGAAAAAAAAAGATTAATAATAATGTAAACAGATAAAAAGATAAAAATTATATAAATTATAACAAGTGATAAAAAATGTTAAAAAATGGTAACAAATGATAAAAAAGTGATAAAAATGATAAATGATAAATGATTAGAAATTCAAGATTAAAGATTATAAATTGAAAATAGGAGATATAAGATTAATTTAAGAAAAGCCCGAAATTTGCAACTTTAGCTTCTCACATTGTATTCGATACTGACCCCAATAAAAAATTCCCGCGTCTAGCGGATGACCTTTTTATGTTTGTTTTTTAGCTTCTCACATTGTTTCCGAGTATTACACTCAAAAGTTAGTACGGCGTGTGCCCAAAATTTTTAATTTTCTGTTTTGTCGGTTTATAGCAGAATTTAGTTCTCCACAAATTTGGTTGTTACCATTTTTTACGAGAAATGCAAAATACTGCTACAAATCGACATAACACAAAATTGTGGAGACTTATGTTTTGTCGATTTGTAGCCGTAATTTGCATTTCTCGGAAAAAATTATCAGAACCAAATTTGTGGAGAACTAAATTCTTCCATAAATCGACAAAACAGAAAATTAAAAAAGTTGGGCACACACTGTTCTACTGTTTTTGAGTGTAGGAAGATGGGGTAGAGTGAGCCCCCTAAGGTTTGTACCAAGATTCTGTGAAATGGGTAATAGCTATAAAATCCTTTCCATGCAAAATCGATAACTTAGGATGTTAGCTTAGTCATGTATTCGTGAAATTAAATTATTGATGCTGATAAAAAAGTTATTTACTTCTTTCTATAAATACTTCAAAGTGCCCACTTTGCCCCACTACTGAGGTAAAGTGAGCCATTGCAAGGAGTACAGTATAATTTCATCCAAAAGTGGAGCAAAAGAATATGGCAATGGATCAATTAAGACAAGCAATATGATTTCAATAAATTGAAATGAAATTAAGTGTGTTGAGTGCGTGCTCTGCTTTGAGGAGTAGCCCTGAGAACACCAAAATATTTACTGGCCTTCTTTAGGTCAATTTTTTTCAGCAATAGAAGCTATTGCATTTTTCATCGCAACTGGAGTTTACTTTTGTTGCATTTTCATTTGTTGTATGTTCTAGCCATGTTAAAATTGTTATTTTTAATTATGAAATAAAATTATGTTGGTATGGGGTAAAATTCGCCTGGGGCCACTTAACCCCGAATTAAGACTAAACAGTAAGCATCTGCTAAAATTTATATACTATACTTTGTTAAATAATCATCAAATCATACTTTGCAAGTTTCACAATCCGTACCCCGATCTCAAGCATACTCTTCCAAACAATTCTCAGTCGCTAACAGGTTTTTAAATTGAATTATTAAACACTGATATTTACATCAAATAGTGCCAAAATCGTAATATGAGAAAATTCGAGGAACTGTATCCTTTATAGTGTATTGTGGTCAATGCTTGAAGCTTCATGGTATAATTTATTTTGTAGGAAAGGGTTCCACTTTACCTTGCTAGCCCAGTTCGCCCCACGTTTCCCGTAATATTCGGAAACAATGTGACAATGTGAAAAGCTAAAACAAAAAAGATCATCCGCTGAGACGCGGGAATTTTTGACGGTCAGTACCAAATACAATGTAACAATCTAAAAAAAAAAAATGTTATCCGAATTTTTTCATTGGGTCAGTATCGAATGCTATTGAAAAGTAGTATTCGGTACTTGGTACTCGTTTGAAGTAACGAATACTTAGTAACGAATAATTACTTTTTGCACACCACTACTTCTAATTATTTCATACTGGTTTCTGCTCAAATCTGCTTCAACGAATATTGCAAGGCCATGTACAGGGTGCAGTGGTTTGTCCTTTTTTTCCAAGCTGGTGCGGTAGGCTTTCTTGTAATTAGTTGCTCGAGTTGGACTCGACGTAATATCCTGTAAGACTTTTGACGCATCCCTCTTTCCGGAAGATCGAAGTTTCATCCGGGCAGCAAACGTCAATTCATCCGTTCTCATCTTTTCACGCACTGTTTTCGTTTTCCTTCGTTTTGTTCGATCGCTTGATTCCTTGAAGATTTTAGCCGGTCGTCCTGCATGAAAAGTGCGCTTGGGTATTTCGAAGGTTCCTTTCAGCCAATCTTCGTTGTTTTTCCTGAACGTACTATCCGTCCAGTTTCAGCTACCCATTTACTCTTGAACTTCGTCTTTAAGTTGTGCACTTTTTTTTAAAAGCATCCAGAAAATTCTCCGCTAAGCTCACACGTTCAAATAGGTAGTTTTCCAAATATTCCAACCTTTTGTTAAATCGCGGTATCCGCTTCCTTCCATCACATCGTATAAATAATTCATTATCAGTAGTGTAACTGCAGATGATCCTACAAGAAACGAAAAAAAAATGTAGCAGGACTAAAATTTAAAGTACGAATATTTCGAATTTCCGCTATCAACATAAGCTGTTATAAAATCTCGCTGGGCAGATAAAGGCAGGAAATTTTTTTTACTACTTAAGAACTAATATTTGACCTTCATATTTCCACATAAATTTTGGCGGAGTCGTGCGAAGTTACTTTTCCAAGAAATAGATCTCAAATTTCGAGAGAACTTATGTGTTCCTGGAACTTGGCTATTTAGTATATTTCATTTTTCAAAGATATCGATGGCTAAGTAGCTCACAAATGCTTTACCATCCACTCAGTGGCGGTCATATTGCTCTTCCAAAGGGCGGGGGGCATTGAAGTTCAGTAGCTACTGTATAGAAAATTAATGCAGTAGTTTAACAATTTTTAAAAGTCGGGAATTCTCTTAAACTATTTTCAATTATTATAACTTCATAAGCAGTATCTTATACCTGATATAAATCGCATAATTTTGGCAAGTAGATATTGAAATCTCGAAAAGCATTTACAACGCTCTGAAAACATTTGTTTTACAACGACTATGAGGATAAAGTTACTAATTTATTTTGTAAGGGTTAACTTTTGGAAAGGAGGAAGTTTAAATTGAATGAACAAGAGTCCAAAGCTTGCATTATCATGCAATTTGAAATTTTGTAATATTGTATACAGGTAGTTGTGGCGACAGATAATTTTAGAGCTGATTAGTGACTATTATTTATATTAAAAAAATTTTGTCGAGAGATTTTTTTCGCAGTACTTCTTATTATGGTCCTAATTAGTGTAAAAAATATATGTTTTAAGTTTCACACTAATCAGAAAAAAAATTGGAGATTCCGAAAAATGAGTCCCGATGTATTGACAAAACGGCCAAATAATATTAATCTGGGGATGGTTGTAATTTTATATATGGGTTATGTACCATCGGAAATACCCTCTAATGGTCGTAATGAGAAAGTGGAGTTTTTCATATTCTATTGGTTCCGACTGTATTTTGATTATAGTTAATAATACGAAGCTAGTATCGTGGGCAAAAATATCTGTTTTCTAATGCTCAATATTATCTCATAGAAAGAGAAAACGGTTCAGAAAATCCTTCACTAAGTACGACATAAAAGCTATTATAGATTAGTGATTAAATGTTAAAAATCAAAATTTTCGACCTTGCTGAGGAGTTTTTTCTTTCTCTAATAACATTAAGCATCTACTGATGGCACTAGCTTCGTATCGTTTACGTTACGTTTACGTTACAAATAGAATTTTTTAGAGGATTTTTAGAATTTTTTTAGAATTTTTTAGAAATTTTTAGATTTTTTTTTTTGAATTTTTTAGATCTTTTTAGAATTTTTTTTAATTTTTTATCTTTTGCCCTTAATCTGCAATCGTCAATCCAAATTTTCAAAATCCTCCATTCTGCGTCCTCAATCCTCCATCCTTTCATCATCCATCCTCTATCCTCTATCTCCAATCCTCAATCTTCAATCCTCCATTCTCCATCATCCATGCTTTATCATCCATCACCCATTCTCAGTTCTCCATCATCCGGCCTCCATTTTCCATCATCCATCCTCTATCCTCCATCCTCAAACCTCAATTCCAAATCCTCAATCCTCCATCCTCCATCCTCCATCCTCCATGCTCCATCATCCTTCCTCTACCCTCCATCCTCAATCCTCCATCATCCATCCTCCATCCTCCATTTTCTATCATCCATCCTCTCCTCCATCCTCAAACCTCAACGTTTGAGTACCAAAGTATCCAATAAGTAAAAGTAACGAATACTTCTCGTTTGAGTACCAAAGTATCCAATAAGTAAAAGTAACGAATACTCGCGTTTCAGTACCAAAGTATCCAATAAGTAAAAGTAACGAATACTTCTCGTTTGAGTACCAAAGTATCCAATAAGTAAAAGTAATGAATAATGCTCGTTTGAGTACCAAAGTATCCAATAAGTAGAAGTAACGAATACTTCTCGTTTGAGTACCTTTAGCTTTAAGGTACTTTCTGAGTATGGACGATGGAGAATGGATGATGGAGGATGGATGATGGAGGTTGGAGGATGGAGGATGGATGATGGATGATGGAGCATAGAGAATGGATTATGGAGGTTGGAGAATGGATGATGGATGATGGAGCATGGAGAATGGATTATGGAGGTTGGAGAATGGATGATGTAGGATGTAGAATTATGGATGGAGGTTAGGGGATGGAGCATGTGCATGCAAAATGGAGATGTATTATGGAGCATGAGATGGATTATGGAGCATGAATGATGGAGGATGGATGATGGAGGATGGAGGGTGGAGGATGGGGAGTGGAGGATGGAAGATGTAGAATGGAGGATGTAGAATGGAGGATGGAGGTTGTAAGATGGAGCACGGTGCATGCAAAATGGAGATGGATTATGAATAATGGAGGATGGAGGATGGAAGATGGATAATGGAGGATTGAGTATTGAGGGTAGAGGATAGAGGATAGATGATAGAGGATGAGAATGAGAGAATGGATTATTGAGGATGGAGGATAGAGGATGAATGATAGAAAATGGAGGATGGATGATGGAGGATTGAGAATGGATGATGGATGATAAAGGATAGATGATGGAGAATGGAGCATTGAGGATTGAGGATTGTGGATAGAGGATAGAGCATAGAGGATGGAGGATTGAGGAAGCAGAATGAAGGATGGAGGATTTTGAAAATTTGGATTGCAGATTAAAGACAAAAGATAAAAAATTCTAAAAATTCTAAAAAATTCTAAAAAAATTCTAAAAAATTCTAAAAAATTCTAAAAAATTCTAAAAAATTCTAAAAGAAATCTAAATAAATTCTAAAAAATTCTAAAAAAATTCTAAATAAATTCTAAAAACAAATCTAAATCAATTCTAAAAATCCTCTAAAAAATTCTAAAAAAATACAAAAAAATTCTAAAAAAATTCAAACAAAATTCTAAAAATCCTCTAAACAATTCAAAACAATTCTAAAAAAAACTCTAAAAAATTCTAAAAAAATTTAAAAAAATTCTAAAAAATTCCAAAAAATTCTAAAAAAGTTCTAAAAAAATTCTGAAAAAATTTTTAAAAATTCTAAAAAAACTCTAAAAATTCTAAAAATCCTCCAAGAAATTCTAAAAAATTCAAAAAAAATTTTAAAAAATTCTAAACAAGTTCTGAAATATTCTAAAAAAATCTAAAAAAAATTTTAAAAAATTATAAATAATGATAAAAATTATGATAAATGATAAAAATTATAACAAATGATAGCAAATGAGAAAAAATGATAGCAAAAGATATCAAATTATAACCAATAATGAAAAATGATAAAAAATTATGAAAAATGGTTAAAAAAATTACAAAAAATTTAAAATGTTATAAAAATGAAAAAAAAAGATTAATAATAATGTAAACAGATAAAAAGATAAAAATTATATAAATTATAACAAGTGATAAAAAATGTTAAAAAATGGTAACAAATGATAAAAAAGTGATAAAAATGATAAATGATAAATGATTAGAAATTCAAGATTAAAGATTATAAATTGAAAATAGGAGATATAAGATTAATTTAAGAAAAGCCCGAAATTTGCAACTTTAGCTTCTCACATTGTATTCGATACTGACCCCAATAAAAAATTCCCGCGTCTAGCGGATGACCTTTTTATGTTTGTTTTTTAGCTTCTCACATTGTTTCCGAGTATTACACTCAAAAGTTAGTACGGCGTGTGCCCAAAATTTTTAATTTTCTGTTTTGTCGGTTTATAGCAGAATTTAGTTCTCCACAAATTTGGTTGTTACCATTTTTTACGAGAAATGCAAAATACTGCTACAAATCGACATAACACAAAATTGTGGAGACTTATGTTTTGTCGATTTGTAGCCGTAATTTGCATTTCTCGGAAAAAATTATCAGAACCAAATTTGTGGAGAACTAAATTCTTCCATAAATCGACAAAACAGAAAATTAAAAAAGTTGGGCACACACTGTTCTACTGTTTTTGAGTGTAGGAAGATGGGGTAGAGTGAGCCCCCTAAGGTTTGTACCAAGATTCTGTGAAATGGGTAATAGCTATAAAATCCTTTCCATGCAAAATCGATAACTTAGGATGTTAGCTTAGTCATGTATTCGTGAAATTAAATTATTGATGCTGATAAAAAAGTTATTTACTTCTTTCTATAAATACTTCAAAGTGCCCACTTTGCCCCACTACTGAGGTAAAGTGAGCCATTGCAAGGAGTACAGTATAATTTCATCCAAAAGTGGAGCAAAAGAATATGGCAATGGATCAATTAAGACAAGCAATATGATTTCAATAAATTGAAATGAAATTAAGTGTGTTGAGTGCGTGCTCTGCTTTGAGGAGTAGCCCTGAGAACACCAAAATATTTACTGGCCTTCTTTAGGTCAATTTTTTTCAGCAATAGAAGCTATTGCATTTTTCATCGCAACTGGAGTTTACTTTTGTTGCATTTTCATTTGTTGTATGTTCTAGCCATGTTAAAATTGTTATTTTTAATTATGAAATAAAATTATGTTGGTATGGGGTAAAATTCGCCTGGGGCCACTTAACCCCGAATTAAGACTAAACAGTAAGCATCTGCTAAAATTTATATACTATACTTTGTTAAATAATCATCAAATCATACTTTGCAAGTTTCACAATCCGTACCCCGATCTCAAGCATACTCTTCCAAACAATTCTCAGTCGCTAACAGGTTTTTAAATTGAATTATTAAACACTGATATTTACATCAAATAGTGCCAAAATCGTAATATGAGAAAATTCGAGGAACTGTATCCTTTATAGTGTATTGTGGTCAATGCTTGAAGCTTCATGGTATAATTTATTTTGTAGGAAAGGGTTCCACTTTACCTTGCTAGCCCAGTTCGCCCCACGTTTCCCGTAATATTCGGAAACAATGTGACAATGTGAAAAGCTAAAACAAAAAAGATCATCCGCTGAGACGCGGGAATTTTTGACGGTCAGTACCAAATACAATGTAACAATCTAAAAAAAAAAAATGTTATCCGAATTTTTTCATTGGGTCAGTATCGAATGCTATTGAAAAGTAGTATTCGGTACTTGGTACTCGTTTGAAGTAACGAATACTTAGTAACGAATAATTACTTTTTGCACACCACTACTTCTAATTATTTCATACTGGTTTCTGCTCAAATCTGCTTCAACGAATATTGCAAGGCCATGTACAGGGTGCAGTGGTTTGTCCTTTTTTTCCAAGCTGGTGCGGTAGGCTTTCTTGTAATTAGTTGCTCGAGTTGGACTCGACGTAATATCCTGTAAGACTTTTGACGCATCCCTCTTTCCGGAAGATCGAAGTTTCATCCGGGCAGCAAACGTCAATTCATCCGTTCTCATCTTTTCACGCACTGTTTTCGTTTTCCTTCGTTTTGTTCGATCGCTTGATTCCTTGAAGATTTTAGCCGGTCGTCCTGCATGAAAAGTGCGCTTGGGTATTTCGAAGGTTCCTTTCAGCCAATCTTCGTTGTTTTTCCTGAACGTACTATCCGTCCAGTTTCAGCTACCCATTTACTCTTGAACTTCGTCTTTAAGTTGTGCACTTTTTTTTAAAAGCATCCAGAAAATTCTCCGCTAAGCTCACACGTTCAAATAGGTAGTTTTCCAAATATTCCAACCTTTTGTTAAATCGCGGTATCCGCTTCCTTCCATCACATCGTATAAATAATTCATTATCAGTAGTGTAACTGCAGATGATCCTACAAGAAACGAAAAAAAAATGTAGCAGGACTAAAATTTAAAGTACGAATATTTCGAATTTCCGCTATCAACATAAGCTGTTATAAAATCTCGCTGGGCAGATAAAGGCAGGAAATTTTTTTTACTACTTAAGAACTAATATTTGACCTTCATATTTCCACATAAATTTTGGCGGAGTCGTGCGAAGTTACTTTTCCAAGAAATAGATCTCAAATTATACTAAAATTTAAAACTATCTAGTTCAAAAACTATATATCCTTGAAAACCATAAATGGTAAAAATTAAATACATACCTGCTACTTCAATATCCATTTTTCAAAATTTCTTAATTTTACTTTAAACTCACGAAAAAGTTATGTGATCACAGTTAGTTTTTAACATAGGTTTTTCCGTTAGAAGTTATCTTTTACAAATGGCAACTTTGAGCTAAGCCCACGGCATTTATTGTAAATACAGGTAAAAGAAACCCTTCTTGAAACTCCCTAATTGGTTAAGACAATTAGGACGTAAAATGCTGGTTAACATTTACATGTTTAAAAAACCGAATTGTGGCCAGCTAGATCGGGCAAACGCCCCACTGTGCGCCGTCCGCCGTACACAAAATTCGGTTTCGGTATAAAGCTTGATAAATAAAGATTGCTCAAAGTAAAATCTTTGAAGGGAGCAGGGGAGCATAGAAGTGGAGGGGGGGGGGAAAGAATTTTTCAAAAATATCACTTTTCATATCTCAATAACAGTGTAAGATAGATACTACAAATTTTTACCAGAAGTAGGCCCGATATAGCTCTAGTAGGAAAAAAAAATTGAAGGTGTGGGTATAGAGGGTGAGGAAGGGTGAGAAGGAAAAAGTTCAGATGTTTACATCTTAAGAACCTGTAATGATATAAACCTTAAACTTCGTATTTAGATAGAACTATAATAGTGCATGGTGAAAAAATAAATTTTTTTTTAGGGGTAGCATGGAACGAGGGTTGGAGGTGTTTTTTTAACTTTCGAACGGCTTATGGAAGAAAGTTGAAACTCGGTACGTATATGTAAATCAACTAGAAAAGTAAAATTCGAATATTCATTGGCGTTCAGAAGGGGGTGGCAAAAAAAATTATCAGTAAAAATAAAATGCATATATTTTCACGATTTTCTTTATATCTACTAGGTCTTTCGAAATATTGAATTCATTTTTATTCTACGGATTCTTCATATGAATACCTAGAAAGCTTTTTTCAAGATTTTTTGAAATTCGACCCCTAAGGGGGTGTAAAGTGGATGTATACTTTTTCATGGATTCCACCATATCTCTCAGGTCTGATCAGATATCGAATAACTTTTCACTTCCCCAGGTTTGTTTAATAATCACCTATTTTCAAGTTTTGTCTTTTTCAACCTCTACACCGCATCCTGGAATATAACCCAATTACATAACTCATATGTTACACCATATTCTAACCGCTTCCCGAACTTTTTGTTAGGTTTTCAGTCACATAGTAACATACACCGCATCCCCGAATTGAACACGTTCCAAAGTTCTGCCAGAAAAATAATAAAGTTGCGCCCAGACTGTTGGCAGATTTTTTTGTTGCCATTAACGTGAAATATTGACAAGAAAACAGTCATAAATCATCAAAATCGCATTTAACGTGCACATGGAGCCTTAACGAACTTACCTTACTTCTTAATTTTACAGGTGGTAACCTAATTTCAACTTCCTAGGCCAACACGGTCTAGAGTTATCGTGCAAATGGACGAACATTAAACGGATTTGGTTTTTTTTACCACAATTAAACACAAAATAATATATCACTTTTTTTTCGTCAGAGGCTCGGTTTTATGCGTTACAAACTTTTCGGGCTAGATTAAACTTATAACACTCTACATATTTGATTTCATCTAGAGCAGTGTTTCCCAACCTTTTACGTGCCATGTGCCATGCCTCACCTAAGCCGTTAAAAAATTATTATGCCCCCCTGTAACATATACATAATTTTTAGTATTCAAAAATTTAACTCTACGATGTAGAAACTTAAATTATTGGTTTTAGGAAGAAATTACAAGGAAATTGTTGAGAAAACAACAAAACACTTCTATCACTCCTTTTATATTAAATAATGTTTTCACATTTTGAATTTCTGCAAGTTTTGCTTGATAGGTACTGGATATTTGAAATATCAGAAAAATCGACTAACATTGGCTGCATCATCCAAGTTGAAAAACCAATATGTTTCAAATCAGAAAAATCTTTGTCAGCTGACAGAATTTTCAGGTGATCGACAATAACAAGTACAGCAGTATCAGTCACTTAAGTACAGCAGTCACTTAAGTACAGCAGTCACTTAATATTTTTGGAGCCAATGAACATTTTCAATATTTTTGTTGAGAATATGTTTCTGACATAATTCAATAAATGTAATGAAACCAAATTTCGAGAGAACTTATGTGTTCCTGGAACTTGGCTATTTAGTATATTTCATTTTTCAAAGATATCGATGGCTAAGTAGCTCACAAATGCTTTACCATCCACTCAGTGGCGGTCATATTGCTCTTCCAAAGGGCGGGGGGCATTGAAGTTCAGTAGCTACTGTATAGAAAATTAATGCAGTAGTTTAACAATTTTAAAAAGTCGGGAATTCTCTTAAACTATTTTCAATTATTATAACTTCATAAGCAGTATCTTATACCTGATATAAATCGCATAATTTTGGCAAGTAGATATTGAAATCTCGAAAAGCATTTACAACGCTCTGAAAACATTTGTTTTACAACGACTATGAGGATAAAGTTACTAATTTATTTTGTAAGGGTTAACTTTTGGAAAGGAGGAAGTTTAAATTGAATGAACAAGAGTCCAAAGCTTGCATTATCATGCAATTTGAAATTTTGTAATATTGTATACAGTTAGTTGTGGCGACAGATAATTTTAGAGCTGATTAGTGACTATTATTTGTATTAAAAAAATTTTGTCAAGAGATTTTTTTCGCAGTACTTCTTATTATGGTCCTAATTAGTGTAAAAAATATATGTTTTAAGTTTCACACTAATCAGAAAAAAAAATTGGAGATTCCGAAAAATGAGTCCCGATGTATTGACAAAACGGCCAAATAATATTAATCTGGGGATGGTTGTAATTTTAAATATGGGTTATGTACAATCGGAAATACCCTCTAATGGTCGTAATGAGAAAGTGGAGTTTTTCATATTCTATTGGTTTCGACTGTATTTTGATTATAGTTAATAATACGAAGCTAGTATCGTGGGCAAAAATATCTGTTTTCTAATGCTCAATATTATCTCATAGAAAGAGAAAACGGTTCAGAAAATCCTTCACTAAGTACGACATAAAAGCTATTATAGATTAGTGATTAAATGTTAAAAATCAAAATTTTCGGCCTTGCTGAGGAGTTTTTTCTTTCTCTAATAACATTAAGCATCTACTGATGTCACTAGCTTCGTATCGTTTACGTTACAAATTTACGCTAAAAAAATTATTTTTTAAGAAAAACTTCAATATCTGAATTTAAGCATAGATGGCATTTTCAATAGTACACCAACCACCGATATATTTAGAGTTATGTCATCCACAGTATGATACTATATAGGCCCTATGTCGATACTTGGGAGTTTATGGAATCTTATACATATACAATTTTGGTTTCTTTAAGGTTCTTGAGGCACGTATTTCCCATACATATATTATCGAGATGAAACTTAAAGCGTGCTTTTCCACTAGTTCGAGCCATTACGATGGGTGTTGTGAAAAAATTAAACATTTTTATATTGAGTGATTAGCTTTAAATAGGATTAGAACTACCCTTTTTACCTGAGTAGATTTCAAATTCATCCAAATATAGGAAAATTATTAGAACACATAATGAAAATTGTCCAAGCAAAATTCAAATCCAAATTTTTCAAAATTAGTTTCAAGCAGTACCCACAAACTAAATCCTTAACATAACCCAAATATTGATTTTATATATGTATTTATATTCCAAATTTTATTACTTTCCGATTGGAATATTTTAAATTAGTACAGTCTTCTTTTCAATTAGGAGACAAAAGAAGATTCAAGAAAGGCATAAGAGATTTAATTGCATTATACTTTATTAAGCGCATTATACTTAATTAAGTGTATCTATTAATCTAATAATCTCATATAATTTTTCTTTAAAGCAGACGTAATAAAGTAGTTATGGGTGATGAATCTGTTAGAGGGGGGGGGGCATGGTCCCCCGTATGACTGCCACTGCATCCACTGTGAACAGATACTTCATTTCAGGTTTGTCGCTTAAAAACTCACTAAGAGTATCAATAAGTTCCATAAATCGTTTCTAGCAGTTCCCTTTCGAGAGCCCTCTTACTTAAGCCTAGTACTGTGCTCCGAGCGAAACGAAATGAACTGTCAAAGTTCATATAAAAAAAGGGAAATTTTCTTTGACATTTCACCGACAAAACCCAGTTGGTCGCTTGTCTCTTAAGAGACATAATCTCGATGGTTTGAGCCTAGGAATCATATTGCTTATCTTTCTTCATCACTAGATAGAAAGAAATAGCAATAGAAATATGTGCTCCCACCATGATCTATTTGTAAGGCAAAAAATAGCCGAGCGCAGCAAATGTCATCCGCGACTTACACGATTAAAATTAAATACGCGAAAAGTTACAGTTCAAGTGCGGTTACAATAAAACGACACAAGTGCGATGTGAGGTGATTGGAAATGTGTCACTACGTTATTAGTTTTTTATATTTATTATATTGCAGTAAGGTAACTGTAACCCTGCCTGCACGTTTCATTTCATAACCCCCTTTCTTATTTCCAGCCGATGGCAAACTCCGCGAAATATTCATACGAGTACGAGCTTTTATCACAAAACGCTATCATCAAACAGATGGCGCTATTGCCAAAGCCATTTTTGTATCGAGACATTCGCAGACATGTCTTCGAGATTCGGGGAGCATTTGTCTAGATACCGTGTATTTTTCCCATACGACGTCTCGAAGAATCTCGCAGACAGGCCGCCATAGTCTTCGAGATATCTGCGAGATTCTCGCAGCAATAAAAAAAATAAAATAAAAATTATCCTTTGACTTTCGTTTGAATATCTTCGCTGCTGTAGGACACACTAAGCACAAACTTTCTCATTTTTCTTTTCAATATTAAACAAAATTGGGGCAAAGATTGTAATGGTGATTTCTTTTCTGAAAAAAATGTGACCTGTAAAGATGCAAAATTATTGCAGTTCTGCCCTCTTTTTTGACAGTTCCGTCCGACAGGTCAATTTACAATAGAACGCTTTCAGGTCAAAAAGCTATTATTAAAATTGATTTAAATTATCACTACACTCCGTATGATTTCTAATTACCGTATGACCCGTTGGACAGTTTAATTTATGCTTTTAAATCGTTTGCCGCTGTTGTCGTAGGATATTTTTTTCTTATTTTCATCGTTTCTTACGCACATTTGAGGTTAAAGGAGTTGCACCGCCGAAATTTTCGGGGCAAGAAATGCGAGTTTTCAGGGCTCTGTTCAAGATTTCTGCTATAGCTGCTTCGAAAGCATAGCATAGCAAGACTGTAGCAGATGTCAATTTCAGCCATAGCATGAAATAGCTTCTTCGGGTCTTGAACAGCCAAAAGCAGCTTGTATAGCTAATAACAGCTGTTCGACAAGCACATACGCAAGTTGGCGTGGCATATAAGACATTTGTTTGAATAACTTTGAATACTTACCGCATTAACTGCTTCTAATGTTTCCTTAAATTTTTCGTTAATTTCTAATGCTAATGATAGAGTTTCTTCCATTTTTAAAGACTGAAAATAACGTTTCGACGAAAGTGACAGCTACACACACATATAAATATTGCAATAGCCGCTTTCTAGCTACACTCGGGAGTGCGAGCAAGAAAAAGCAGCTATGGAAGCAGCTTTTTAAAAATCTTGAACAGATCTAGTGTCAAATAGCAAGCACGAGAAAGCAGCTTTTTGGTTGCATTGAACACAAAAAAGCAGCTAATAGCAGCTAAAAGCAGCTATAGCAGAAATCTTGAACAGACCTCGGGTCACATTTTTTTGCAGAAAAGAAATCACCATAAGTTATAGTACCTCCACTTGATACTCGGTAAAGATTCCAAATGTTCATGCAGAGTAGAGAGGTGATAAGTGGGGATCGATCTTTCGATACAAAGAAACATACAAACGGATATAAGCCAGCAGCGCAGGCTTCCTACAGCGACACTGGTGGCCTGACGGCGATTTTCTGGAAAATACGCTTGGCAGTCAACGTGTTTAATGTGTGTCGGATGGAAAAACTCAACACTCTCCGTTTTCCGGATCGGATCGAAACCATTGTAACTGAGGCTTAATTCGAAATTGATGACAAAGTTGACAAATTAGGCCGGTACGGGAACACTAAGGGCCGTTATTACGACCTTCAGTTAAAATTTAACCAGAACTTTGGCTGTAAGTTTCGTATGAGTATTTGTCAGTTTCAGTTAGAACGTTACTGACGATCGTAGAAACGGGGCTAAATGGTACATTCGCACTCGTTTGGGTAATTCTACGAGCATCTGCCGAATGCTTATCCGGCTTACATTTACAAATGGTACAACAAATTTTGGAATTGTAAAGGACGTTACGAAATATACTGATGAATTGAATATAAATCATAAAACTGTAAGGGAAGAAGAATTGGGTACACTAGAGGTTGTTGAAGCAATGCAAGCATCAACAATGGCTGTACAGAAGGCAAAAGATTTATACAAGCAAAAGAGTTGGAAAAACTGAAAAAGGATAATAGCTTGAGGAACGACCTCCACTTGGCCTTCAATAGCTCTAGTCGGAAACCATTATTATATTATTATTTTTATGGTATAATAAAATCTGATCTGATCTCGAATTACTAACTATTTATGCACTGTCTTACTTTCATCTTGCAAATTGATTCATCCATCCGTCATTTAAACTAAATGATTAGTGGGTAAATTCATGAACTAACAGTGAACTATTATCACAATGTAAATCATATTTATTTTATAATTTTACATTTTATTTTGAAAGAAATGCGTCCCTGATCGTATCGTCGTCATCGAACATACGAGTTGCCTTAAGGATTTCCTCCTTGGTATCTTTTTCTGCAATTTTTATCGACATCAGTTGCAGAAAGTCGCCAAACGAAAAATTTCCCGTGCCATCCTTGTGGCAGTCATACGTTTGGTTTCGTTCTTTTTCGTCTGATAGTTCGAATTCTGGGCCGGACTTCTTGCTCCCGTGGTCATTTCCTGAAGGGATATTTTTGTGGTCGCCGACGGGGTGGTTGATTCCGTGTTTGAGCCCTGCGAGAAGACTCCGAGTTGAGCGTGCGGTGATATCAATGTGAATAAATAAAATAAAAATTTGTGCCGTTTATATTTCGATGTGTTTTTCTTTTACCTTTTTTTATGTCATAGCAGCTCCAGCTGGGGCAGAACCCACACAGGACACTTTCCTGCGCCTTGGTGGAAAAACCAGTCCGGTAGGGCTCGACTTCAGCATTGGCGGCCTTCAATGTGGTCGAGATTTTTTCACCCTGCAAAAGAAATATCAAGAAATCGCACCATTCGATTGCAGGACCCGGCGGAAAGTCGGATTATTGCATTCGTACAAAACGATGGCGATGAAGATGGCGTGATATTTCATTTGTACTCACTTTAAAACACTAATGGTGATTTCTTTTCTGAAAAAAATGTGACCCGTTTAGATGCGAAATTATTGCAGTTCTGCCCTCTTTTTTGACAGTTCCGTCCGACAGGTCAATTGACAATAGAACGCTTTCAGGTCAAAAAGCTATTATTAAAATTTAAATATATATACACTACACTCCGTATGATTTCTAATTGCCGTATGACCCGTTTGACAGTTTAATTTATGCTTTTAAATCGGTTGCCGCTGTTGTCATAGGATATTTTTTTCTTATGTTGTCGCACATTTGAGGTTAACTGAGTTGCACCGCCGACATTTTCGGGGCAAGAAATGCGAGTTTTCAGGGCAATTTTAACCACGGACTCAAACCCCTTTTTCTAGCAGGTCAAATTTTATTCCACAATAGAACGGTGGAACTGCTAGAAAAAAATTGAGGGCAGAAATGGGTGACATTTTTTCCAGAAAAGAAATCACTATAAATTTCTTCAGCACTCGTACCCGTATCGCACCCGTATTCGGTTTTTAAATACGACCGTGGTTTTGACGTTTCGATTACTGTTTTACATTTACTTATGGTGATTTCTTTTCTCAAAAAAAATGTGACCTGTAAAGATGCAAAATTATTGCAGTTCTGCCTTCTTTTTTGACAGTTCCGTCCGACAGGTCAATTTACAATAGAACGCTTTCAGGTCAAAAAGCTATTATGAAAATTTAAATATATTTACACTACACTCCGTATGATTTCTAATTACCGTATGACCCGTTGGACAGTTTAATTTATGCTTTTAAATCGTTTGCCGCTGTTGTCGTAGGATATTTTTTTCTTATTTTCATCGTTTTTTACGCACATTTGAGGTTAAAGGAGTTGCACCGCCGAAATTTTCGGGGCAAGTAATGCGAGTTTTCAGGTCAATTTTAGCCACGGACTCAAACCCTTTTTCTAGCAGGTCAAAAAAAATTTGAGAATAGAACAGCGCAACTGCTAGAACAAAAATTGAGGGCAGAAACGGGTAACATTTTTTTTGCAGAAAAGAAATCACCATTACATTTTTAATAATCTGATAGAAAACCACGAAACCCAGCTGGTCACGTCTGCGAGAATCTCGCAGATTTTTCGGAGATATTTCGACTTGTCTGCGAGACTCTTCGAGACGGCTTATGGACAAAATACACGGCACCGAGACAAATGCTTCTGACATCTCGAAGACATGTCTGCAAATGTCTCGATAGCAAATTTTTGTTTATCGCAGCGCCATCTGTTTGATGATAGCGTGTTGTGATTAAAGCTCGTACTCGGAGAACATCGGCTGGAAATAACATACCTTACAGCTATATAATATATATAAAACACTAATAACGTAGTGACACATTCCACGATTTCCAATCCCTTCACATCACACTTGTGTTGTTTTATTGTAACCGCGCTTGAACTTTAACTTTTCACTAATAACGTAGTGACACATTCCACGATTTCCAATCACTTCACATCACACTTGTGTCGTTTTATTTTAACCGCGCTTGAACTGTAACTTTTCGCGTATTTAATTTTCATCGTATAAGTCGCGGATGACATTTCCATTTCTTTCTATCTACATAGTGATGAAGAAAGATATGCAACATGATTTCTAGCCTCGAACCATCGAGATTATAGGTTTGTTCCTTTTGCCCGGTGTAAGTTGCACTTTCTTGCACCCGATTTTCTAAACAGCCTTTGACGTCAAATCAATGACACAAACTCAACCTCAAATAGTGTTCTTGTTCCTTCCCCGCCACTCCCTTTTACACTTTCCTGCACTAACTCGAGAGCCAGTGCAAAAAGTGTAGAAGGTGTACACTACACCCGTCAAATAGAACAGACCTAATGTCTCTTAAGAGACAAGCGACTAATTGGGAAGCATCACGAATCTGTTCGTCAATACCTTTGATCAGGGGTCTGTCCAATGTGCAAGCTATAGCTGCTTTTGTGTCTCGGCTAACAATCATTCCGGTACTTAGCCGAGACACAAAAGCAGCTTGCACATTGGACAGACCCCAGGTAGCTAAGGATTGACAAATATACCATGTGCTCTGGTGGCAAATTTCGGAACTATATATGCTACACAGAAAGTGGTAGTTGCATGTTATTTTCAGACAAAATTGAGATTGAGCTCAAATAAGAGGGTCCTACTACAAAATATTATTCAAGTGAACTTAAATTATTGTTATAATTGAATAAGAAGGACATATGAATCAAACCATATCAAAAACAAAAAAGAAATCAATTAAAAGTGCTAAAATAAAAGAAAAAAGTATTGAAAAAACGGTCTACGCTCTTTTCAAATAATTTAATAATTATTTCATATTTCTTTTTCCTAGAATATTAAATATTTGAGAAGTTATTTCGAAGTTTGAATCTCCCATTCATATGGAAAAATTGTTTATTTTCTGACTTCGTTGTGCGAGAATGAGCCCATGATTTTCGAAATGTAGAACCGGAAATGAGCACCTTATTATCAACCAAACCGATCGCCATCAATCTTTATCATGTCTTTCATAATGAAATTAAGAGAGAATCGAAAATCCACCGAGCTCCATTTCTTTACCATTCGTCAATAGGACACCCCGGTGTACAAGCCCAAAACAAATAGAGACCAAAATTATTTTGTCAGTACCAGGTATCCAAGGATGCCAAGGGATCTTGCGTGCAAAAAACACGTAAAATAATTATGTAGGAATATTTTGTGATAAAGTTACTCGTTTTTGGTATTTCGCCGAGATTTCAGTTACAGAATCGTACCAGATCATAGGTAAATACATATGTATATAATAAAATACCATGCATCTGTAAAGCACACATACATACATAGATTACAAAGAGAGTATAATAAGTTTGATCAAGCTCAAAAGCTTGTAACGTTTAGATCGAAGCCTCAGACCAAAAAAAGTTATATGTTATTTTGTGCTTATTTGGGGATAAGATCTCTAAATGCGCTTGACATCCGTTCGCCCGCCCTTTAACATGAAAACTCTTCAAAAACGCCTTGGCGTATGGTCTTGATATTTTGGATCTGGATGTTTGATCGAATTTGTAAGGCTAATTTCGTTAACAGTCAAAATCGTCCTCATCTAGAGTATATTTTTTTTTATAATTTTTAATATAATTGTTTTGCAGCTGATCGTGACAACTGTATGTTTAAGCAATATTTTTAATACAAACAAAAAAAAATTTAAAAAACCCGCCAAAATTTTTGCCCCTAAAATAATCAGTTACGTAAGCCGATGCAGCTTTTACTTCGACATGCGCATAGAAGAATTTGGCTATTTTTTATTGGGGTATGTCCAATCCCTTACATAATCTAAGGTAACTACTGCATAAAGTCCTATGTGAATTAGTCTTGATTTCTTTTCGATTATTAGCTGAAATATTAAGGACAGAACTTTACATGCCATTTGGAGAACAATTTATATATTTGGAATTTTAACAAACTAAAAAAATACATTTGAATACTGAATTGGCGTAGGAAACTCATTATCATACTGCTTAAACTTAAAAGCATATTTATTTCTTTCGCAGAACAACTCAACGTCGTTGTAAAACGTTGTTAAAAACATATAAACATCTTTAACTTTTGAGTGTGCTTCCAATTTTTTAAAATTATCGATAGCTTGATTAATCATATCTTTACTATCACTCATCCTGTGTAATTTTTCGCCATTACTTTGCGCTGAAGCAACCAAACATTTCACTAATACCATAGTTGCTTTTGCCTTGTCATAAATTCCACCATTAGAATAAATACATTCTACACATGATTGTATCACTTCGAGAGCTTTCTGTGGTATTTTCATGTATAGAAGAACATGAGCAAGTATCATGTCAATGATTGCCACCTCGTACTCCAAGTATTTTTCTTTTGCGTAGGTCGACGCTTTGCTCAAAATATTAACCACCTGTGAGGATATATGATACTGCGTCATCATGCTGTAAGACAGAAGAATTAGTGCTCGCACATGTGTCAGTGGTTCCAAACTTTGTAATAAGAGCAAAGTATTGAGCATTTTTTGTGCAACGGAGAGATTACGTCGAGCGATGTAAAGTGACGCGCGTTGCAGTATGCTAGCGTTTTTATCTAGAATATGAAGCTGGCAACAGGTCTGAATTCCCTCCTGCCACTTACATTTATGAATCGCCTGTGTAATTGTTATATAGCAGTCACAAATCATCCAGTTTCTGGCCAAAAGGTCGCGTGGATAACGGGTGCGCGCATGATGGAGAACTACTGCCGACAGTGCATATTCCCCTTGATTACTAAGCCACAATGCCAAAGTGCAAAGAACTTGACAAATTGATTCGCTGTTTCCGACGTCTCCTAGCGCCCAAGTCTTGTTTAGTTTGAGTAGAAGTTGACTGTATAAAGATGCCTGATCACTTTTACCGTATAAAGACCAAACAGCAGTGCGTTCAGCAATCGAACTGACTGCTAGTTCAAGAATAGAGTTCCGACAATTAAGATCGTCACTTTTTAGTAGCACTTCAAATATTTTCGAAGGTTTGTAACCGCAAAGTGCAGCGATTTTCACAACAAATTGAATACTTAACGACGTCGGTAAAATCATGGCCAGGTCCGACTCGTCTGGAATACATTTTTCATTGGGTCTAATGTTATGACTATTGAGAATACAGTACCATGCGTTGGCATGATCTAAGCAATGCCTGTCACCAGCCTGTTGCGCCAACATTATGCACTCCTTAAGACTTGCTAGGGCCTCCAATTTATGATTGAATTGTGTGTGTAAAATCGCTAAATTTAAACTCGAATATTGAAAACCTCGTGTTTCGGCTGGACTTAATGTTTGCACGGGGTTGCGATCAAATGTTCTATGTATAGCATCTAGAGAGCTGTAAAAATCTCTTAGCCGTAAATAATTCATATAACTTAAAAAATGAGCCTGAGAAAAAAGGGGATTGTCGTCGATTATCTCTTTTAGTCTGCTTTGCATTTCTATTGGTGATAGAGCCCGTAGTTCGTTGCTTTCTAGAAGAGAACTTTGCTGAAATATAAACAGCTCTGCCTGCTTGATGGACCATTTGCTGAGGCTGTTTCTGTCCTTATGGATAGCTTGGACATCTATAGAAGAATTCTCTATTGCTGAGCTACTACTCGGACAAATTGCCAGTGATCTAATGCCTTTCTCATAGTATAGTTTTATGCTATTGTATAATGCCATCATTTCAGGAAAACTCATTCTGTCTAGCGTAACTGCAACTCTTCGAATATAAAGTCCGACAACACCATATTGACTTACTCCACTGTTTTCCGATAAAATTTTATCCATTACGTTCTGCATATCGAATAAGTCAAAAAGGTTCTCTATACCAAGCACAATCAGGTTGCTCATGCATTTTTCAAATCCTTCCAGATGAGCACTATGGATTTTATATATAGATGAAGTCAACATATTATGTAGATCCTTATAAGAGAAGTCCGGAAATTGAATTAATTTTAGTAGTACCATACAGAACTTTCGGCGTGACTGAGCTGGGTAGCAAAATCCAGTCTCGGCAGCAGACTGTTTTGTCTGTAATGAGGGAATAAATTAATATAATACGCAAAATTTTTAATGGAACATACTTTTAAATATTGTTGCACAAGAATTACCACAGTAATCTTATGTGGAGTAAGCAGATCAACTTTATTTGAAGATAAATTCGATGCGGTTGGATCGAGAGCGTCCAACTCTCGACGATTGCCCATTGTACAATAATAAACTAAACTTAACTTTCAAATATGAAAATAGTATCCGCACTACACAAACATATGATTACGAGAAAATATAAATATATTTATTTCCGGAAATGCATATGATTACTAGAACCGAAAGCACTAATACAATTTAACTGGCAGATCAACTCCTAAACCTGCCGAACATTTGACAATCAATTCAGCGAATTCGAAAAAGATTTCATTGGACCTATCAAGCTTTCTGAATGCTTTGTTACATTTGCTTACAAAAGCGAATCAAAACATGAATGAAAAGCATTTATTTTACTCTCGTGTGCACCCAGCAGGCAAAGTTTCTTAAGCGCGAAACATCCCAGCAGCCAAAGTTTCGTATACTATACGAAAGAAAGACCGGATAAAACCCGTATGAGCCGTGCAGAATAAACGCAATTGACATATATACCATGTGCTCTGGTGGCGAATTTCGGAACTATATATGGCAGACAGAAAGTGGCAGTTGCATGTTATTTTCAGACAAAATTAAGATTAAGCTCAAATAAGAGGGTCCTACTACAAAATATTATTCAAGTGAACTTAAATTATTGTTATAATTGAATAAGAAGGACATATGAATCATAGCATATCAAAAACAAAAAAGAAATCAATTTAAAGTGCTAAAATAAAAGAAAAAAGTATTGAAAAAACGGTCTACGCTCTTTTCAAATAACTTAATAATTATTTCATATTTCTTTTTCCTAGAATATTAAATATTTGAGAAGGTATTTAGTAGCTTATACCTCTCATTCATATGGAAAAATTGTTCATTTTCTGACTTCGTTGTGCGGGATTGAGCCCATGATTTTCGAAATGTAGAACCGGAAATGAGCTCCTTATTATCAACCAAACCGATGATTGGAGGCCACACCTTTATCATGTCTTTCATAATGAAATTAAGAGAGAATCGAAAATTCACCGAGCTCCGAATCGTAAAAATACACATGAACTGCCCTACAACAGTCAGCTGACGAAAATGTGTCTACCATATCTGGTAGTTTTTTTTCCCACCAGGTGGAGATTTTCAACTTTACCACTCGCCAATCGGAGTCGGATCGAAATGTCAAAGTGTCGCAACAAGATGCAATGGATTGCTGTTAGCTGCAAGTAAACGCTACATGAACACAATGGCCGGATTGAGTCGCAGTTCTATTAGTGTCAATAATCAAAGCGAAATTGATATGAACGCGAAAATCAGTGAACTTTTCTTAATTCTCATCGAAATCTCTTGCATTTTCCATTGTATTACTTTCTTTTTTAAATAATACAGTGCGTTTTCGATTGTGATAATGTCATATTTGACATTTCGATCCGACCACTTGCAATCATTTTTAAACATTGCGAACTTACATGCGACTCTCTCCAACTCATAGCGTTCATTCTGTTTAGCTACATGCAACCACATGCATTGGAAACTGTTTTTTCCCCTCCGCATTGCCCTCTGGATAAAAGCCGCGCAACTGAATTTTCGAAGAGCGAAAATGCCTCGATTTCCCCTCGATGAGTGAAGATTTTGTATGGAGATCGAGCCATGACGCCACCAATCGAGGCAAAATCGAGGCATTTCTCATGACGAACTGTCATATGTGCGCGGCCTGAGTTTAAGTTGGCGGTGCCCTCCGTTATTTTGACATTTCGATCCGACTCCAACTGCGTTCATTCTGTGCGGCTCTGTAGAATTCTAGAATACGATGTCCGCGGCCGCTCTGTAATGCTATATTTCCATTGCCCCGTAATCTCGCGATTAAGAGTACTGGATTAAAAACTGTTTCCATTTAAATTAATTAAATTTGACAGTTGAATCGAAACATCTGTTGTGTACTGTCAATATTTTTATTAGTCGACGACAGTTCGAAATGGAGCCTATGTGCAAAAATGTTTCCGTTCAACAATTAAATACTGGGAAAATTTTTCTCACCGGACACCAGCGAAAAAGCAATGCAAGAGATTTTTCATATTTTTTATTTACTTACGAAATGAAACTTTGGTGTGTTTTAGGATGTGGACAATAAAAATTTTTGACATTTGGGACGTAACACAATGAATAAAAACGATTTAAAATGTTTGATTTCATCCATCCAGTACAATTCGAGCCGCCATGTTTGGCTGACGCGCGCTACGCTCCAACTACCTTTCGCGCAACCCTGCGGGGTTTAGGGATTAAAACTCCCTTTTCGCGTTGATGTTTGGCTGGCGCGCGCTACGCTCCAACTATGTTTTGTGCAGCCCTGCGGGGCTGAAGGGATTTGGTGATTTCTTTTCTCAAAAAAAATGAGACCTGTAAAGATGCAAAATTATTGCAGTTCTGCCCTCTTTTTTGACAGTTCCGTCCGACAGGTCAATTTACAATAGAACGCTTTCAGGTCAAAAAGCTATTATGAAAATTTAAATATATTTACACAACACTCCGTATGATTTATAATTACCGTATGACCAGTTGGACAGTTCAATTTATGCTTTTAAATCGTTTGCCGCTGTTGTCGTAGGATATTTTTTTCTTATTTTCATCGTTTCTTACGCACATTTGAGGTTAAAGGAGTTGCACCGCCGAAATTTTCGGGGCAAGAAATGCCCCCCCCCCTTTTTCTAGCAGGTTAAAAAAAATTTGAGAATAGAACAGCGGAACTGCTAGAACAAAAATTGAGGGCAGAAACGGGTCACATTTTTTTGCAGAAAAGAAATCACCATATTAAACTCCCTTTTTCGCGTTCATTCCCAGTTGGTCGCGTCTGCGAGAATCTCGCAGATAGTTCGAAGACATGGCGGCCTGTCTGCGAGATTCTTCGAGACGTCTTATGGCAAAAATACACGATATCGAGACAAATGCTCCTCGAATCTCGAAGACATATCTGCGAATGTCTCGATAGAAAAATGGCATTGGCAATAGCGCCATCTGTTTGATGATAGCGTGTTGTGATAAAAGCTCGTACTCGTATGAATATTTTGCGGAGATTGCCATCGGCTGGAAATAAGAGAGGGGGTTATGAAATGAAATGTGCAGGCAGGGGCGACGTAACCTTACTGCAATATAATAAATATAAAAAACTAATAACGTAGTGACACATTTCCAATCACTTCACATCGCACTTGTGTCGTTTTATTGTAACCGCACTTGAACTATAACTTTTCGCGTATTTTATTTTAATCGTGTAAGTCGCGGATGACATTTGCTGCGCTCGGAGTGATGCGGCTGTTTTTTGCCTTACAACTAGATCGTGGTGGGCGCACATGTTTATATTGCTATTTCTTTCTATCTAGTGATGAAGAAAGATAAGCAATATGATTCCTAGGCTCAAACCATCGAGATTATGTCTCTTAAGAGACAAGCGACCAACTGGGTTTGTGACGAGAAACGTCAAACTTAACCGTCATGGCAGTTCGAATGAAATGTACTGGTTGAGCAAAACTAGAAATTTTAAATCGTGTTTTTTTGTAGTTATAGGTTGAAAATGCCAAATATTTATTTTGACCACAAACGGAAACATATCAAAGTTTAGTTTATAAAGTATTTAAAAAATAAAAAAAAATTGTTTTCACCCTTTTTCCGCTGGTGCCCGGTAAGAAAAATTTACCGAAATCCTGACATTGAACCAGCTGCCAAATTTCGAATCCTTCTATTCTAAATGTAAGACAGAATTAATTAAAATGGGTATGCAAATGTCAAAATGTACCTGAAATATGACTTAAAAATATAATGAAATCTCGAAACCTTTGCAGCTCTTGCTCTGAAGCTGAAAAGAAAGAAAACGCAGAAGTATTCGTTACTTCTACTATTGGATACTTTGGTAATTGAATTGACAAGTAACGAACACTTCTCGTTTGAGTACCTTTAAGGTAATCGTTACTTGCAAGATTGGATACTTTGATAATTGAATTGCCAAGTAACGAATACTATTCATTACTTGTTCTATTCGATACTTTCTGAGTATGGATGATGGATCATGGATGATTAATGATGGATGATGGATGATGGATGAGGATTGAGGATGGATGATGGAGGATGGATGATTGAGGATTGGGGATAGAGAATAGAGGATAGAGGATAGGGGATAGAGGATAGAGGACAGAGAATAGAGGATAGAGGATAGCTGATAGGGTATAGAGGATAGAGGATAGAGGATAGAGGATAGAGGATATAGGATAGATGATAGAGGATAGAGGATAGAGGATAGAGGATAGATGTTGGATGGTGGAGGATGAAGGATGAAGGATTGAGGATTGTGGATGAAGGATGAAGGATGGAGGATTTTGAACATATAGATTAAAGATTGCAAATTAAAGAAGACGAAAAATAAACGATACAAAATTCAAAAAAATTCTAAAAAAATTTAATTTTTTTTTAAAAAATTCAAAAAAATTCAAAAAAATTCTAGAAAATTATAAAAAACTATAAAAAGTAATAAAATGTGATCAAAAATGATAAAAAATGATAAGAAATGTTAACAAATGATAAAATGTGATAAAAAATAATAAAAAATGATAACAGATGATAACCAATAATTAAAAATGATAAAAAATTATTAAAAATGATAGCAAATAATAAAATTTTATAAAAAAATAATAAAAAATGATTAATAATGATAAAATACGAAAACAAATGATAAAAAATGGTAAAACAAATAATAAAAAAATGATAAAAATGATTAAAAAGTGATAAGAAATGAGAAATGATAAGAAACTCCAGATTAAAGATTAAAGATAATAAATTGGAATTGAAATTTTTAATATCATGTTTTGTCGATTTGTAGCCGTATTTTGCATTTCTCGCAAAAAATTAAACTCTCCATGAATTTAGTTCTTACCATTTTTCGCGTAAAATGCAAAATTCGGCTACAAATCGACAAAACAGAAGTCTCCAAAATTTTTAATTTTCTGATTTGTCGATTTGTAGCCGTATTTTGCATTTCTCATGCATAAAGTTTCCGGTGTTAGTGTCCTTCTCTACTGCAAAATACTGCTACAAATCGACAAAACAGAAAATTAAAAATGTTGGGCACACGCCGTACTAATTTTTTTGGTATAAAACTGGTATTTACCCCATGATTGTAGCCAAACCACGTTAAAACAGGTTTTTTTTTGTTTTGCTCACTACAATCACGGAGAAAAAGGATTGTTTTTGTTTTGCTCACTACAATCACGGAGAAAAAGGTATCTGGCGTTATTACGGAGAAAAAGGTCATCCGGCGAAATTTGTTGACCAAAAAAAAAAAATCATCCAGCGGAAAAATGTCGGATGCAATGTGATAAGCTAAAAAAAAGGTCATCAGATTTAGACGCGGGAATTTTTTCGGGGACATCGGATATTATTGAAAAGTAGTATTAGTTTCAAGTAACGAATACTAAGTATCGAATAGTTACTTTTTGCACACCACTAGAGATGAACTGATATGAAATCCGATAGTTCAGTTATTTTCGCTGCTTATTTTCATAACGGAAATATTTACATTAGGTTTATAAAGGAAATAACATAGATATCGGTCAAAAAATAATGAATTATCATGTGTAGTAAGCTACAACCAGACATATTAGCTCTGTTCGGTTCTAACTATTATTAATATAAATTTCAAAATTGTGATCGTACTGCCTAGTCTCGCTGTTTGTTTATATGTATGATAGGAAACAAGTTTCCCTCTATTTTATTTAATAACTTATCTTAACCCTTTACTGCATGATATATGATCGATGTGCAAAAAAAATTAAAAAATGTCTTAAAAAGACTTTTAGTGGCTTAAATAAGATATTCCCATAAAAAACTAAAGTTTTTGGTGATAGATTAAAAAAAAAATTGAAGGCATATATGGCTTCGTATGCGTTATAGGATCCATAGATACTGCGACATTGTTATCGAAGCATAGCCACACTTACTGAAAGTAAATAGATTCAAAAAGATTTCCATGTGAGAAATATATTTTGATTTGGATACAGAGGTTGAAAAGGTAATTTAAGACCATAAAATTATAGATAAGATTACTAGATTTAACTATAGATCTGTAACTCATAAATTGCAAATTAGTGCAAGAATCTGTTATGCTTTCAATGGCAGATAAGCGTAAATCATGTTCCTTGCCTCCAGGAACTTACCAAGGAAGGCAGTGCAATATGAATTTGTATACAATATATTGTGCCAGTTTCGGTGATGGCGGTATCAAAAGCCTAACATTTATTACTGTAGGTTGCTAGAAAAATGAAAAGGAGAAAATTGGGTGCAAATCGTAAATCAGTAAGAAATAAAGTCTATAAAATATAACGTGGCCATACACAATAGAATTAACAAAACAATTTCTCTTGTCGTTGTAGCATAAATGGGCTTTACATTTATTGCATCTTGTATACTAGCGCTGCGACATCGACCTCAAAACATCGATGTCTTATAACATCGATGTTTTATAATCATCTTTATGTTTGAAATAAACAACATCGATGTCGATTAAACATCGGTGAAAAACATCGATGTTTCTAAACATCGATGTTTTTTAGAATTTCAGGTGAGACATTAGAGAAGAAGCAAAAAACATGTTTTTAGCTAAGAGATTGGTGTGAGAAAAAATAACCTCGGTGTTCCACACACATTTATGTTTTATCACGGTAGGTAAAAAACACGATTGTTAAAACAAAATAATCTTATTAATATTAATTTTATATTTCTTTCCTTATAATACTTCTAAAAATAGGAACAGGATTCTTAAAAGAAAATAATTTCATTTCTGCTACTAACAACAAACTCTACTTTTCAAATTTTATTTAGGTAGTGTTAACAAAACAAAAAAATCTGCTAACAATCTGGGCGTAACTTTATTATTTTTCCGGCAGAAGTTCGGAACGCGTTCAATTCTGAGATGCAGTGTAGGTTACTATGTGACTGAAAACCTAACAAAAAGTTAGGGAAGCGGTTAGAATAACATATGCATTACATATTTGGGTCATATTCCATTATATAATTGGGAATGCGGTCTAGGGGTTGCAGAAGGAAAACACTTACAAATAGGTGATTATTAAACAAGCCCGTGGAAGTGAAAATCTGATCAGATCTGAGAGATATGGTAAAGTTCAAGAAAAAGTATACAGCCACTTTACACCTCCTTAGGGGTCGAATTTCAAAAAATCTTGAAAACACATTCTAGATATTCATATGAAGAATCCGTAGAATAAAAATGAGTTCGATATTTGGAAAGACCTAGTAGATATGACGAAAATCGTGAAAATATATGCATTCTATTTCTACTGATAATTTTTTTTGCCCCCCTTCCGAACGCCAATAGATATTTGACCTTTTTTTTCAAAATTACTTTTCTAGTTGATTTAAATATACACACCGGGTTTCAACTTTCTAGCATAAGCCGTACTATAGTTAGGAAAGTCACCCCCACCCCCGTACCGTACTACTCCTAAAAAAAGTATATTTTTCCAACATGCCACTACTATAGCTCTATCTAAATACCAAGTTTCAGCTTTATATCATTATAGGTTCTTAAGATATAAGCATCGAAACTTTTTCCTTTTCACCCTCCCCCACCCTCACCCTCACCCTCTACAGCCACATACCCAATTTTTTTCTCTGCTAGATTTCTATTTGGCCTACTTCTGGCAAAAAATTTGAGCATCTATCTTATACTGTTCTTAACATATGAAACGCAATTTTTTTAAAAATTTCTTATCCTCCCCAACTTCCATGTTGCACCACCATCTAAAAAATTTTACTTTCAGCAATCTTTATTTGTCGACTTTAATACTCAAACCGAATTTCATCTTTCTGAAGCAATTGATATATCGTAATCTAAAGTTTTTCACCCTCCACCCCCGTACGACACCACTTCACTCAAATATCTCTTTTCAATCTTTTCTTCTAGTATAGGTACAGATATTTGATAAGTTTAAAATTTGTGCCATCAAGGCTTTCGGAGATATGGATTTTAGAATGTGTCGATCTCGGCATTGCTGAGTTTCGGATGCGTTTCACTTTATTATTAGAAAATAGTAAAGTAAAAAGGAATAAAACTCTAATAATCCAAACTCCAAAATGTTGAGTTTGCTGTCTGTAAAAACAGTAATTTTTGAAGCTTCTCCCCTGAGAGAGAGCTTCTTCTGCTGAAAGCAATGTTCGCTGTAGCCGAGAACACTCTCTCAGAGGGTACTGAAGTAGCCATAATAGTCAAGAATTTCATGGCAGTCTTCATGAATGCCGAATTTCGAGGAACGCATCCCTGTTCCCATCAATCCAGCAAGTAGTCTCGTTTCATATGGTCCCATCCATGTTTTTATAAAACATCGATGTTTGAAAAACATCGAAGTAAAAACATCGATGTTAAAAGTACCCGATGTTTTTGCAAAACAATGATGTCTTAGAAACATCGATGTCGATGTCGCAGCACTACCCAGCTGGTCGCGTCTGCGAGAAATCTCGCAGATTTCTCGAAGACATATCGGTTTGTCTCCGAGATTTCTGCGAGACGTCTTATGGGGAAAATACACGGTATCGAGACATATGCACCCCGAAATCTCGAAGACATGTCTCGCAAATGTCTCGATAGCAAATTTTTGTTTACTGCAGCGCCATCTGTTTTATGATAGCGTGTTGTGATAAAAGCTCGAACTCGTATGAATATTTCGCGGAGATTGCCATCGGCTGGAAAAGAGAAAGGGGGTTATAAAATGAAACGTCCAGGCAGGGGCGAACTGCTATATAATAAATATACAAAACTAATAACGTAGCGACACATTTCATCACTTCACATAGCACTTGTGTCGTTTTATTGTAACCGCACTTGAACTGTAACTTTTCGCGTATTTAATTTTTATCGTGTAAGGCGCGGATGACATTTGCTGCGCTCGGAATGATGCGGCTGTTTTTTGCATTAGAAATAGATCGTGGTGGGAGCACATGTTTATATTGCTATTTCTTTCTATCTAGTGATGAAGAAAGATAAGCAATATGATTCCTAGGCTCAAACCATCGAGATTATGTCTCTTAAGAGACAACCGACCAACTGGGTATTGTATACTAGCTGTCTGGGGTGCTTAGTGGCTCTAGCTCTTTCCTTCGGTGCACCTGGTTCAAGGTGACAAGTAATTTTTGTGAATGGGATTGGGTGCCTGACTACCAGTTCAATCTGCCACCTCCACTGTTCCGTTGATCTCGTAATGAAGTAACTCTTGCATTACTTCAAGGCCTAGACCCGATTTTGACTGTTGCGCCATTGATTAGTGTTATACGATCTGAAAATGCAATCATTTCGGCATAGCCATAATTTCATCAGCGGAAGAATCGTCTTCTGTTTCCAAAATTACGCAGTCATTTTCGCTGCAACCCAGTTGGTCGATTGTCTCTTAAGAGACATAATCTCGATGGTTTGAGCCTAGGAATCATATTGCCTACCTTTCTACATCACTAGATAGAAAGAAATAGCAATATAAACATGTGCTCCTACTAGTGCTGCGACATGGACCTCAAAACATCGATGTTGTATAACATCGATGTTTGAAATAAACGACATCGATGTCGATAAAACATCGGTGAAAAACATCGATGTTTCTAAACATCGATGTTTTTAGAATTTTAGGTGAGACATTAGAGAAGAAGAAAAAAAAATGTTTTTAGCTAAGAGATTGGTGTGAGAAAAAAGAACCTCGATGTTCCTCAAACATTGATGTTTTATCACGGTAGGTAAAAGACACTTATAATATTTTAAAATAACAATAATCTTATTAATTAAAAACAATCTTATCACATATTTCATTATTATTTTATATTTCATTTCATTATTATATTTCTAAAAATAGGAACAGGATTCTTAAAAGAAAATAATTTCATTTCTGCTACTAACAACAAATTCTACTTTCCAAATTTTATTGGGGTGATGTTAACAAAACAAAAAAATCTGACAACAATCTGGGCGTAACTTTATTATTTTTCCGGCAGAAGTTCGGAACGCGTTCAATTCTGAGATGCGGTGTAGGATACTATGTGACAGAAAACCTAACATAACCGGTTAGAATAACATATGCATTACATAATTGGGTCATTTGCGGTCTATGGATTGCAGAAGGAAAACACTTTCAAATAGGTGATTATTAAACAAGCCCGTGGAAGTGAAAATCTGATCAGTAGCTCAGTTCTGTAACTTAAGCCTCGTTTTCACGGTGATAGTTTTTGCGATAGTTGCTGTCATGAGAATTACTAATCGTCGTAACTAACACCATGTAAACTTCTCGATAGTTATACTATCATACTATCGTGCTATACTTTCGCGAAAGTCCTATCGTATACAACTATCGCCGTGAAAACGGCGCTTTATGAGTGAGAAAATTTTCACCAAAAAGTCAAAATCAGGACGAATTAATGCAGTTTTCTCTTTGTATTCTCACCAAATGAGAAATGATAGATTGCCAAATGCGTAGTCAAGTACGGTGCTTTCTCATTTGGTGAGAATACAGAGAGAAAACTGCATTAATTCGTCCTGATTTTGACTTTTTGGTGAGAAATTTCTCACTCATAAACTCAAACTGTAAGTTACAGAACTGAGCTACAGATTTAAGAGATATGGCAAAATTCATGAAAAAGTATACAACCAACAAATGTTCGGGAAGTGATTTGAATAGGTTCGCACTTACACTTATACACTTACGCTTATGCCGCTGCCAGAAAAAACATATGAATTACATAATTGGGTCATATTCCGGGTTGGTGCACACTTGAAATTTTGGTGTGTTATTCTTGAAGGTATGCACTATAGAAATATGTAAAAAAAATCGATTTTTTTTCCAATTTTCAAACTGGTTGTGCGGTTAAACTGGTTGTGCCCCTTAACTCCTAGAAAGGGCCTTGGGGGCACGGGTTAATATTAAAATTAAGAGCGGATTTCACTTTTAAAAATCTTTTTTTAGTATTTCGAGACAATTGAAGGGGTGAGAGAAAATTTTTTTTATTAAGGACCACCCTAATGTATATGTATATAAATAAACAATTAAATTGAACTATTAAACGTTGCAACAAATGCACCGCCTACGTCGAAGTCAAATCTGGCTCAAAAAAATATCGTCAGAACATCGGTCGCAACTTCCTTGCGGGATTCGATCTTCACGCAAGCATACATAGGTACATGTTCATTTACTTACTAGTGTCCACGAGCCCTTAAGATTTAATTTCTTCTCTTTATGCTGTAACATTTGCAAATGGATGAAATTGACCGCTTGGAATCAAAAATGTATTTCTTTAAGGTTTTTATACTCTAGATGAATTCTGAGAGTTTAAGTTTAAGTTTAATTTTACCCAAAAGTTAAAAACGCATAGAGCCTCGGACAAGATAAAGTTATATATTGTTTTCTCCATGCACGAGAAATACAAAAAAAAGTTTAAATTTAAGAAATTAGAAATTTTTGTGTTTATATTACGAAGAAATAAAAACAAAATAAACAAAATTTTGGGGATTTACTTTTGTCTATTTCAGACTAATAATGTCAAAAAAAACATTACAATCGTCCATGTATAACTTTTTGAAAAGAAAGAGTGTACCAAGCCCAGATGAATCAAATAAAAAACAAATTCTTGATTCCGCGCAAACCATTGATGGTAGTAAGAAGCTAGACCTCCAATCTGTGCAATCAGTTGATGCAATACCATCTACAAGTAAATATGTAAAGGATAAAGTTCATTCAGATGCATTACCAGAAAATGATGTGTCAATTCTTGATATATCACGTTTTTATCACGATAATCTCGTTCAGCCAATACTGAAGGAATACCCTCAGACAGCGAAGCGCCGATTCCAATGCTGTTATTTTGAACAATTTCCATGGATTGAATACTCCATTAATCTGGATGCTGTGTTTTGTTTTAGTTGTCGTCATTTTTGTTCCAATAAAGTTCGTAGTGGTGAAACAAAAGGAAGCATTACGTTTGTTGACAAGGGATTTAGAAAATGGAAAGATTCTAAAGAAGTCATGAAAAATCATGCGTCCAGTCGCAAGCACAAAGATGGGATGCTGCTTTGGACTGAAGCCATGAAAATATCTACAGGAAAGGCTGAATCTGTAGCCAATCTTATAAATGATCAGAGAAAGTCAGAGGTGATCGAAAATAGGAGTCATCTAAGATTAGTAATATTAGGGATTTTATATCTAGCTCGTCAGGGTTTGGCTTTTCGTGGTAACGATGAATCAGAAGAGTCTTCTAATAAAGGAAATTTAATTGAACTACTCGAAACGATGAGTGAACTTTCTCCTCAACTTCAAGAAAGACTGCGAAGAAGATATGGTCACTACACGTCTCCACAATATCAGAATGATGTTTTGTGCTGTTTGGCAAATATTCTTAGAAAGAATACGGTTGATTCACTGGGTCCGTACTGGGCACTGATGGTCGATGAATCTAAAGATGTAGCACGTAAAGAGCAATTAAGTTTTGTTATTAGATCCACGTCACCAGATGGATCAGTTTGGGAAAAGCCACTGGGTACGTTCCACATGGAAAAGGTAGATGCTCTGTCATTAACAACTTCTATCAAGAATGAATTATTGAAAACAAATTATCTTGGGATAATTGTGTTGCGCAGTGTTACGATGGTGCAGCAGTGATGAGCGGCAGACTTCAAGGTGTTCAGGCAAGAATTAAAGAAATTACTCCACATTTAATTTACATACATTGCCACGCCCATCGCCTTAATCTAGTTTTAATTAACACCGTTAAGAATATACCTGAAATTGTAGACATGTTTTCCATTATACAATCAATTTATATATTTTTGACAGTAAGCGGCCCTCGACATGAACTATTTGTAAAAGCGCAAATCGATGATAATTTGGAAGTCTTGGAACTCGAAAGGTTGGTTGAAACCAGATGGTCTTATTGGTATCGATCTGTTCGCAAAATAAAGCTCAGGATTGAAACGATTAGTAATGTCTTAGAAGCGATTGCTTTACAAAATGCTGATAGATTAGCAGCAGCAGAAGCGCAAGGTCTGCGAAATCGAATTCTGTCAATATCGTTTCTCTACTGTTTGCTTGTAGCTGAAAAGTTACTTGGAGCAGTAAATTCATTATCCCAAGAACTTCAATCGTCATCAATCGATTATTTATCCGCTATGATATTGATAGAATGTACCAAAAACGATTTACTGTCATTTCGAAATAATAACACTTGGGATGATATTGTGGTACAAGCTCATACGATTGGAGCTAAAATTGGTATTTCACAACATGACAATACCATCAGTGATAGACCAAGAAGACCTCAGTTGATAACTAAAAAATTATCAGAATATTTTCTGATGTCAACAACTGGTAAGAAAGAAACTGATCAAACTCCTGAAGGATCAATGCGTACCGGAATACTTTTTGCGTGCATAGACCAGTTTATTTCTGAACTGGATGCTAGGTTCACAGTCAACTGCAGTGTTCTGAAGGCTGTGTCTGCGATGAACCCAAAGTCGGCCAATTTTATGTGAGGATACACTGCAAGATCTTATAAAACTATATCCCACTTGCGGTATCGATGCGATTATGCTTTCCGCCCAGGTGTCTTCGGGAAAGTCCGTGATCCAATCACTCCAGAAAGATATAAAATCTTTAGCTATTCAGGAGGTTCGACAAGTTTTACAACGGTTTCCACATGGTTTTAGTGAGCTGTTGAAAATAATTGATCTCATCCTGACGTTGCCGGTAACATCTGCTGAAAACGAACGGTTTTTCAGCTGTATGAAACGAGTAAAAACATATCTCAGGAATAGATGCGGTAATCAACGGCTTAGTGATCTCCTGGTTATTGCACGTCTCCAAGAAGAAGCAAAAAAATAAATATTGATGACGTTATAGATGATTTTGGTCGTTTAAAACAAAGACGATATCCTTTATTATAAGAAAAAACTATGTTTTCGTTTTTTGTACTAATGAATGATGTTTTGTTTTCGTTTTTTGTATTAATGAATGATGTTTTGTTTATCTTCTTTTTTAAACTTTTGAGATATTATAATCGTCTATTTCTGAAATTAATAAATTATAAAATTACTACTCATTATCAACACCGATTTGAACAATTTTTTTCAAAATACATGTTTCAACACACTTATTGCAAAAAGACCCATGTTCTCAACTATACACAACATACATTTATGTATGGAGTATATGAATTTTTGTATATATTCATGCATAATATCTTGCCCCCCCTAGGAAAAACTGAAATGACGTCCCTGTTTACACCCCTTTAGGAATCGAATTTCAAAAAATTCATTCTAGACATTCATATGAAGAATCCGTAGAATAAAAATGATTTCGATATTTGGGAAGACTATCTCTGTAGTAGATATGACCAAAATCGTGAAAAGATATGCATTCTTTTTCCAGTGATAATTTTTTTTGCCCCTCTTCCGAACGCCAATAAATATTCGATTTTTTTTTATTCAAAATTATTTTTCTAGTTGATTTAGATATACACACCGAGTTTCAACTTTCTAGCATAAGCCGTTCTATAGTTAGGAAAGTCACCCCCACCCCCGTACCGTACTACTCCTAAAAAAAGTATATTTTTCCAACATGCCACTACTATAGCTCTATCTAAATACCAAGTTTCAGCTTTATATCATTATAGGTTCTTAAGATATAAGCATCGGAACTTTTTCCTTTTCACCCTCCCTTACCCTCCCCCACCCTCACCCTCACCCTCTACAGCCACATCCCCAATTTTTTTCTCTGCTAGATTTCTATTTGGCCTACTTCTGGTAAAAAATTTGAGCATCTATCTTATACTGTTCTTAACATATGAAACGTAATTTTCAGGAAAATTTATTATCCTCCCCACTTCCATGTTTCACCACCCTCTTTAAAAAGAATTACTTTCAGCAATCTTTATTTGTCAACCTTAATACTCAAACCGAATTTAATCTTTCTAAGGCAATTGGTTCTTGAGATAACGTAATCTTAAGTTTTTCACCCTCCACCCCCGTACGCCACTACCCCACTTAAAAATTTCTTTTCAGTCTTTCCTCCTAGTATAGGTACAGATATTTGATAAGTTTGAATTTCGTGCCATCAAGACTTTCTGAGATATGGATTTTAGAATGTGTCGATCTCGGCATTGTTTCGTTTCGGATGCATCCCCCCTACTCCCACATCCCTTTACCAATATCAAGAAATTTTTTTGCAAATGGATCCACTATCGAAGTTCTATAGAAATTCCAAGTTTTTTAGCCTCCTAGCGTAAGCCGTTGCTGAAATCTAGAAACCAAAATTTTTCATCCCCTCTCCTCTCCCTCATACCCATACCCCTCAAAAAGATACCAGTCGTAGAGGTTCGTCCAATCTACCCACCATAAAAATTTCATTATACAGTAAAACTTGTCTAAAACGGACTCTGTATTAAACGGAAACCTGCCATAACAGAAAAATAACTGGGAACGAAAATCAAGAATTGTACTAAAACAATACTGTATAAAACAAAAACCTGCTAAAACGGAACGAAAAGCTGGGTACCACAGCATTCCGTCTTAGGCAGGTTTTACTGTAATACCTAAACGGGTTTGGGAGCTACGTGCCTTCAAACTATTTTGCGTACAGACGGACATTATTTTTTTTGTTTACTTTTTTGGGGTCTACTAGTCCTAAAACGTGAAAACACAAAATTTCAGGGTAGCAATTTTTTTTTAAATTTCAAGTCGATAACAAAAGGAATTAAACTCTAATAATCTAAACTCCAAAATGTTGAGTTTACTGTCTGTAAAAACAGTAATTTTTGAAGCTTCTCCCCTGAGAGAGAGCTTCTTCTGCTGGACTGGAAGCAATGTTCGCTGTAGCAGAGAACACTCTCTCAGAGGGTACTGAAGTAGCCATAATAGACAAGTATTTCATGGCAGTCTTCATGAGTGCCAAATTCCGAGGAACGTATCCTTGTACGCTCCAGCAAGTAGTTTCATTTCATTTGGTCCCATCGATGTTTTACCTCCTTTTTTACCCTTTCCTAACAAAGTTCGATGAGTTATAAAACCTCGGTACAATTTTTGCTAAGAGATTGGTGTGAGTAGAGTCACTGTATAAGAACTAACACAAACATCCACTATCTTGAGTACGGACAATGACCGCTTTTGGTACCTTTTTAGTACTCTTGAACCCTGCGAACTCCAAAGTTCGCAGGTTTCTTAAATGGCATAGATTTAGTGTGTATACGTGTAGCAGATGGATTTTGATTAACGTTTCACGGAATCGAGATACATATGTCTCATGAAATGTCAACTAAATACAGCGTTTATCCACTTTAGTGGAGATAAAAATGAAAAATCGGACAACTGCAAAATAATTTCAAATGTACTGGTTTCAAATGAAACACACATTGTCCGTACTCAAGATAATGGATGTTTGTGTTAGTTCTTATACAGTGACTCTAGGTGTGAGGAGCAAAAAAAAAACCTCGCTGTGCCTCAAACATCGATGTCTGAAAAAACATCGATGTTAAAGGTACCCGATGTTTTTGCAAAACATCGATGTTTCAGAAACATCGATGTCGATGTCGCAGCACTAGCTCCCACCACGATCTATTTCTTATGCAAAAAACAGCCGCATCACTCCGAGCGCAGCAAAGGTCATCCGCGACACGATAAAAATTAGATACGCGAAAAGTTACAATTTAAGTGCGGTTACAATAAAACGACACAAGTGCAATGTCAAGTGTTTGGAAATGTGTCACTACGTTATTAGTTTTTTATATTATTATATTGCAGTAAGGTATCTTCGCCCCTGCCTGCACGTTTCATTTCATAACCCCCTTTCATATTTCCAGCCGATGGCAATCTCCGCGAAATTTTCATACGAGTACGAGCTTTTATCACAACACGCTATCATCAAACAGATGGCGCTATTGCCAATGCCATTTTTCTATCGAGACATTCGCAGACATGTCTTCGAGATTCGAGGAGCATTTGTCTCGATACCGTGTGTTTTTCCCATAAGACGTCTCGAAGAATCTCGCAGACAGTCACACGTCAACGAATTTGAATTTAATAAAAATGAGTGAAAAACATAACGCAATCACGATCGGCAATCGTATGATACTTTAGATGAAATACTGAACTCCAATTGATATCTTTAGTAGGAAATATATCAAAAGAATGAGGAGTGCACAAGCAATTATTACATGACCTTTTACTTACAGGTAGAAACTATTGTATAGTGGCTACTCGATTTTTTGATTTATAGTGAGTTCCATAAAGTAAGTTAAGACATTTTACAGAATTTTTGTATGGCAGCTACATGAAGGACTTATGGGATATTTTTCATATTAATAGTTTCAGCTGCGACTATTATAAAATTGAAGTGTACAAAATTTCAAAGTCGTAACTTAAAGCGTTTTAAAGTTATCGTTCAATATTGGTGAACACGTGTTTTAAGGACTTTTGTATGACAGCTACCCGAAGGAGTCAACGGATGGCACTAATTATTGAAATCCGCCTTGGTTTTGGTATAAAACTAATTCCTGTAAAATTTTAAATTCCTGCTTTAATTCGTTCTGGAGTTATAGTGGATTCAGTAACAAGCATACATTTTTGAAGGACTTTTCTAGGCTGCTACACGAAGGACTCATCTGATTTGCATCATATTCGGAACTTTCGATTCAAACATTGTAAACCTTAAGTATGCCAAATTTCAAGTTCTTAACTTAAAGCATTCGAGCAATAATTGTGAAAACGTGTTTTAAGGACTCTTGTATGGGAGGTACCCGAAGGAGTGGAAGGATATCGCTCATTAACGAACTTAGCCTTACTTTTTCCATTTTACAAGCTGTGACAAAATTTCAACTTCCTAGGTCAACGCGTTCTTGAGTTATCGTGCAAACGGACGGACGGACAGCAAAAGGATTTGGGGGTTTTGGCCAAAAATAAACACAAAATCATATATAATTTTTTTTCGTCCCAGGCTCGGTTCTATGCGTTACAAACTTTTCGGGCTGGATTAAACTTATAATACTCCATATGTTCATCTAGAGTATAAAAAACGAAGTCCGAATTTCACATCAAGCGAAATTTCAACTTTAATGAAACTAGCAACAAAATACAAAACGATTATTGAATCAAAACAAACTGGCAGGACACATTTTGATGATAAAATTTGGAAAAAATCGATGGCAGCGGTTCTTCTCTCTTCATCACTTGCAGGAAATTTTATGTAATACATACTTCCTCAGAAGGGCTATATGATATGAGACTTTTCTAACTACCCTGCACGCAGTTGCTGTCGGTAATCCAGTAAGGTCTGCAACAGTTAAAAGGAATCCCCCTCCACTGGCATAAAACCGCAATGTTAGTAAAAACATGCTCTCTGGTGATAATGCACGATTCTTAAAAGCGAATATTATTTTAATAAAATGAATATAAAATAAAAAAATAACACTTACACAATCGCTTTCCATTTAAGAAGTATAATTTCTTAACACAGTCTTGAATACAGAAGAAATCACAAGTTTGACAGTTCGTAGGCTTATTCTATGAACGGAGCTTAAGCTCGCAGTATTGAAAGCTTAAGTTAAGCTAACTCTTGAGTTAGCTTAAGACTTAAGCCATCAGTGTGAAATCGAAAATGTTCCTAAGCCCAAGCTTAAGCTCCACTCAGAGCTTTAGCTACCACTGGGAAATCGGGCATAAATGTCGCTATCAAAAATATTATTTTCACTTCTCTACTTGCTTTGTAATTACTTATAATTTCTCCTTGAATTTCACACTTTTTGATCACTAGTAACACGTCTTGTACTCACCATGAAAGTAAACGTTATGCAAAGCTACGAGGGAACAACACAAAACAAAAATGGCATTATTTCAGAGGTAAGGGTTGCTATTTTTCAGAGAAAACGATTTGGGTCATTTGTAGTGTTATTTGAGGTAAAAAAAGGATTTTGAAATTGAACTGCCATATTTGGCTTCGTATGCATTAGAGGGTTAATTGTAACTTAGCTTTCTTTTCTCAGAAATCAGAACTGTAATGAATTATGAGCAGTGCAGTTAAGGCCCATGAGTCCAGTACGAAATTTTTTTATCCCTGTTTAATTTTTCTTTCTTGTGAGGATTTTAATCGATTGAAATCGTTTTTCGTTCATGTAATTTGGCGTGGACAATACGTCTGCATCGTTCGCTGTCTATCAGCAAACAAATTTTGATTTTAGAGAAAAAAATAGGGTTATAGGTTTTCAAGTTATTTGAAACCATAGTTTTAATAATCAATAGTTTTTTCATTGATTTATCTTCTAAAAATACCAATTAATTATACTATCTATGATATTTTTCAATAAAATGTGGTCTTCTTATGTAATTCTTGCCATGAAAATCGTGAAAAATTGCTTCAGTTTGACTTCATATATTATTAACATAAATGAAATTTTTTTAAAATTTTATCTACGAGGACCTTCCTTCAGGTTTTTTCAGTGAGAATCCATTGCAGCTTGTCGCAACGAGATGCAATGGATCGCTGTAAGCACTACATGAACACAATGGCCGGATTGAGTCTCAGTTCTATTAGTGTCAACAATCAAAGCGAAATTGATATGAACGTGAAAATCAGTGAGTTATTCTTAATTCTCATCGAAATCTCCTGCATTTTCACATGTCATATATGACATTTCGAGTCGATCACTTGCGATCATTTTAAAACATTGCGAACTTACATGCGACTCTCTCCGACGCTTAGCTTTCATTCTGTTTAGCTACAGTGGGTCAAAAAAGTCTTCGTACAAGGGCGGAAGGAGTGGAAAACCAAAGGAAAATTGTACTAAAACGAACAAATCCAACTTAAATTTATTTTTATTTTCATCAGCTATTGATACTCTCTCAAGATACAAATACTTTAAAAAAATATAATATGTTCTTCATATTTATAAAAAATAAAAAACAATTATAATCCGAAATTCGTCTCAAAAAAGTCGGCGTACAGATTGACAAAATGTTGGAGAAATCAATGAATTCTATTATTTAATATCAAGTTGGAAATCCTTTACATTTGATAACATCCTTTAGCCTATTATTCATACTTTTTAATAAGTTTTTAGTTTCGTTAACAGTTATTTTATCCCATTCTTCTTGCAAAATAGCTCTTAAGCTACTCAAAGATGCTATGGAATGTTTTCTCAAGCGCCTATCTAATAATTCCCATAAATGTTCTATGGGGTTTAAATCTGGCGATTGTGGAGGGGGGTGTAGTTGTTTGAGTACATTATACAGTAACCACTTCCTTGCAATATGTGCACAATGCTTGGGATCGTTGTCTTGTTAAAAATGTATCTGCGGTTGAGCCCCAACTTATTCGCAGAGCTCGATAAATTGTCTTTTAAAATGTTGAGATACTTCCATTTATCCATGATACCATCTATACAATGCAGGTTTCCTACGCCTGATGACGCCATGCAGCTCCAAACCATCACATGTCCACCTCCATGTTTGATAGTTGGACACAAATTTTTTATGTTCATCTCTTGATTGAGTTTTCTCCAGACCATGGTGCGGCCATCCAAGCCAAATAGATTGAACTTGCTTTATTTCACCTATTAACAGGAAAAAAAGGCTTTCCTTTGCTAGAGAGCATTTGGGAAAACCGGCTGAGTTTTGGAATAATGCTTTTCAGTGATAAAAGCACCATGGTCTGGAGAAAACCCAATCAAGAGATGAACATAAAAAATTTGTGTTCAACTATCAAGTATATCTATTTTAAAAGACAATTTATCGAGATCTGCGAATAAGTTGGGGCTCAACCGCAGATACATTTTTAACAAGACAACGATCCCAAGCATTGTGCACATATTGCAAGGGAGTGGTTACTGTATAATGTACCCAAACAACTACACCCCCCTCCACAATCGCCAGATTTAAACCCCATAGAACATTTATGGGAATTATTAGATAGGCGCTTGAGAAAACATTCCATAACTTCTTTGAGTAGCTTAAGAGCTATTTTGTAAGAAGAATGGGATAAAATAACTGTTAACGAAACTACAAACTTAGTAAAAAGTATGAATAATAGGCTAAAGGATGTTATCAAATGTAAAGGATTTCCAACTTGATATTAAATAATAGAATTCATTGATTTTTCCAACATTTTGTCAATCTGTACGCAGACTTTTTTGAGACGAATTTCGGATTATAATTGCTTCTTATTTTTTATAAATATGAAGAACATATTATATTTTTTTAAAGTATTTGTATCTTGAGAGAGTATCAATAGCTGATGAAAACAAAAATAGATTTAAGTTGGATTTGTTCATTTTAGTACGATTTTCCTTGGGTTTTCCACTCCGTCCGCCCTTTTACGCAGACTTTTTTGACCCACTGTACATGCAACCACATGCATTTGAAACTGTTTTTTCCCCACCGTAATTTTGACATTTCTATCTGACTCCGATTGCGTTCATTCTGTATGGCTCTGTACACCTTTTACATGGAGAATCGAAGGATTTGAAATTTGACTTATGAAGTCCTGACGCTGAGTTGCCAAGTTTCCAATCCTCCTATTTTAAGTGTAAAACAGAATTAATAAGAATGAGTACGCAAATTGCAAAAATGTACCTGTAATATGGCTTCAGAAATACGAAGCCAACACGAATCCCTTGCTCTGAACTGAAACTAAAGTAAACATGAATACAGTTCGTCAAGCTTTGGGTGTGTCCTGAAAATTTTATATAAAAAATATTTGTTATGGCGATGACGTTCGTATCGCGATGGAGATTCAAATAGTTAAATATGGAATGCGTCGCAATCAAAATTTTACTTGACTTGACGGTTCGAAGTTTTCTTACTTCTTGCATGTGTAACATAGGCTATATCCCGTTTTTACATATTGTAATAGATGTGTGTAGAAAATCTATTGCATTTTCCTTACATTTATACGGAATCTTTTGAGTATATGCCACCTCTATTGTACATATTTATTTAATTATGTATTTTTTTTGTTTACTCCCGCCAAATAAGTAGAAACTTGTGGCTTGGAAGCAGAAGTGACAGCTTTTGTTGTATTTTATATTAGTAAATTAGCGGACTTATAAAATAAAAATTAAAAAGTAACTGAAATTTAAAAATTATTTTTAAAATTCAAATGAACAAAGGTTCAATGTTTTAAAGCTATGAGATACAGTAGAAAGTTCAAATAGGAAAATGAAATGATAGAAAAAGAAGTTTCAGACATAATAAATGAAAAAGATGGACATATGGAAAAAAAATCAATTAATTAATTAAAATTAAATTAAATTAAAAATGTTTGAAATTAAATAAACTGATTTATGATTATATGTTAAGTATTTTAGGATGAAGTTTGAGTTGGTATATACAATAGCAACTTTTAATTCTTAGGAGCTGTATGTTTGGAAGAGTGAGTGATGTGTGTATTTATTAATAGTTTATATTTACATTTTTAATTTGACTGTAGATGCTCTCTAAGATGTTATTTGAAATAGTTAGCGTTTTCAGACATATTTTTGAGATATCTGGGTAGTTCGTTATATAGTATAGGTGCTAAATATTTGAAATGTGCTTGTTCAAGTGAAGATCTTACTAATAATGTTATCATGTTAGTGTCTCTGGAACCCCTCGGTGAATATCCCACCGTTTTTCAAACGGATGTCCATGCTATATCCACATCTATAGAAATAGACCTCGAAAGGGGTTCTCAAATAAGAACAAAACTATGTCTCGCAGATAGTCAGGCATCAATAAAAGCCTTGACTGCACACACGGTAAACTCAAAACTGGTGTGGGAATGCCAAGAAAAATTCTTTATCCTCAGTACTAACAACAGAGTCCTCTTGCACTGTGTGGCCGGTCATGAGGGCATTGAAAATAACGGAATAGTAGATCAACTTGCAAGAAACGGAGCAGCGGTCCGCCGTGCTGGACCAGAGCTGTTCTGTGAAATCTCAACCTGCTCCATTAAAAGGATCATAAGGGTATGGGAGGAACATGAGAAATGCCAACACTGGGCCACACTGCCCAGACTGAGCCAAGCCAAAAAATTTATACCGAGCCACTCAACTAAAAGAAGCAAACAGCTTCTACAGTTTGATAGAAACAAAGAACGGTTAATAACCGGAATACTCACGGGTCATTCGCGTTTGAAAGATCATTTTAAAAGAATATGTATCATAACTGATAACCTTTGCAGGTTCTGCCAACTGCAGGCAGAAACCTCTGAACACATTTTGTGCTGCTTTGAGGCAGTCGCAACTCAGCGCCTCAAGTGTTTCGGAGAACACTTTGTGGACCATATAGTACCATTGCAAAAATAGATCTACACCAACAAGATAAATTTCAGAGAAAAATAAAGCTGAGTGAGGACCTTTAGGTTGAAACTGGAGAAAGATCTATGAGGTATAGCACAATAGACCAATGGTCGCGGTGCTTGTAGGATTCCCTCCGCCTTCTATGAAACCGAATCAAGTGTCTCTGGATCTTGTACCATACTATGGTTAATTGGAGTCAGTCTATCGTTTTTAGTCGTGAAAGTGAGAATTTTTAGTGTATAAAAATTTTTCAAATTCAGTGTATTAGTTAACGTATAAATTTGGTTAATTGGGTATGTTAAGGGAACTCCGACGATAATCATAAGTACGTGTTTTTGAGTTATTTGAATGGATTTCAAATGTGGCTCAAAAGTTCCTCCCCATGATATGATTCCATACGTAAGCACTGACTGCGTTTTGTAAGTTGATATCAAGTCTTTATTTTAATATGCGCTGTAAACTGTAGAATACATAGAATTAACTTTTCAATTTCCACATTTAGGTTAGCGATATGCTCATTCCATCGTAGATGGCTGTCGATTGTTAGTCCTAGATATTTTGTAGTAGTACTGTTACACTTTTCTATTGACCGAGTTATTCTATGTTGGATACTATTAATTTTGATTGTTTGTGAACGGTATGATTTTAGTTTTTTCAATGTTTAGTTTTAATGAGTAACGCTTTGCCCAGTTGACTGTTTTTTCAGTATATCGCTAGCTTTAGCTCATTGCTTGTTACTAATATTACTGTGTCATTAGCAAAACCTATTATTTTTATATCGTGCTTTGAAAATTCGAACAACGTTGCAACCTATACCGTGTACAGTAATGGAGAAAGCACTGTGACTTGGTGTAGTCTAGAGTCACTGTATAAGAACTAACACAAACATCCACTATCATGAGTACGGACAATCACCACTTTTGGTACATATTTAGTACTAAAAAACCTGCGAATTTAAAAATTGGCAGGTTTCTTAAATGGCATAGTTTTAGTGTGTATACGTGTAGCAGATGGATTTGGATGGACGTTTGACGGAATCGAAATATGTCTCATGAAATGTCAACTAAATACAGCGTTTATCAACTTTAGTGGAGATCCTTAAAATGAAAAATCGAGACAACTGCAAAAAAATTTCAAATGTACTGGTTTCAAATGAAACACACATTGTCCGTACTCAAGATAATGGATGTTTGTGTTAGTTCGTATGAAGTGACTCTAGTGTAGTCCATATCCAGTATTTGGTATTTCTTTGCTTCCTGTTTCATTTAGTTTCACCTTGTGTGACCTATTTTAGGGGTAGTCCTTAATTAATTCTAGTGGTTTGTTTTTAAGACCTGTTTTGCGAAGGATTTGCACAGTGGGGGATTCAGACTTTGCTGTTGGGGGAGGGGAAATTTTTTTTGATGTGGTTATTTTGTTTGATCAATTTTTTTGTGAGATTAGCTACATAGACTGCACTTAGCAAAAATAAGGGTCATCTAATGACAGGATCATATTGTTTTCATATTATTATGGGTCAATTCATTAAGATTCGCCAAATTTGTTACCTTACCATCTCCGATTCTTTTAAAAAATTTGTACTTGAAGAACAGGTAAAAAAAACAATAGAAAGTCTAGTTTCTGTTTCTATCTCATTTTTTAACTAACAAAAATAACAACTATCTTTGAAATAAGCCCTACTTCATTCAAAATAAGCCCTACTTCATAAGCCCTACTTCATTCAAAATTATCAGAGATATGAATTTTCAAAGAGAAATCAGACATCTTTTTTGGTAAATCTTAAACATATATACTTTAACAAAAACAATTATTATACAGGGTGTTTAGCACTCCGTGCGCCTGCCACCTTGTAAGGGGTTATTTCTTCATATATTAGGAGAAAATAATCGTTCCATGGGGTGGGTCTATTTTCAATATTAGTGGAAATACAGGGTGGTTAAGAAAAGTGTTTTGACCGGTACCCTAACGCACTTAAAACGTTATATCTTCAAAACGAATAATCAAATTGCAAAGCGTTAAAGCTCGTTTTTTAGGCGATCGAAATACCTTTCATTTGGTGTAAAAAAATAAATTGTAACTGCACCCAATCTTGAAATATTTAGTCGAAAACACAGATTTTTGCTTCGTCAATCCTAAAAATTCAGTGATCAATGTAGTTTTTCTCAGAAAAACCCATTATAAAAATGTCATTTTAATTTTATTTTTTTATTAACCCTATTATTACCCATAAAAGCTGCATACATATGTATGAGCTACTAATAACATTTTGTAATAGGTAAAAATACATACATTAAATGTTTAAAAAATCAGTGTCATAAAGTGAACCACGTTTAAGAAACTGTTTAAATTGTTGGTAGTACTGAAGTATTTTTATGTCCATTTGTTATTATTTGAAGTATGGAAGAAATCAATGAAATGTAAGTGAGTTTCAACATAATTGATGCTAGATGTGGTAGATAATACAGGGTGCGGTACTTTGCCTTTTTTAATGGGGTACCTTAAAAAATCAAAAGCTGTAAAAGCAAAACTACCCAAGTATGTATGTATGTTTAGAAAATTCGGCATCGCTCTTGGGGTGGGTGGTCGCCCCCTCCGCCCCCCCCCCTCTGTATCCGCCACTGGATTTGCATAAGTTTTGCATGACAAATTGTATCAAATGCCTTTGAAAAGTCTAGAAAGATGCCTAAGACTTTCTTTTTATATATGAGGTTTTCAATAACATGACCTATTAAGTGCAAAAGCATTATCCACTACTTTTCCCTTAGGAAAACCATTTGTGTAGAATTTTCACGACTTTTCGATGCCCTGCAAGAAAGCGCTACCCGAAAGTACGCATTCATTCAGCAGATTCAATAAAGTGACACCAGAATTTTTTTGGTGTTAGAAATTTCTTCTAGCTTTTTATTAATTATGCGATAATTATTACATTAGGTCAACTTGCAACTCGGGTAGCGCTTTCTTTCAGCGATCGCGCATGCTGCTGGTCCTTATTGCATATGTACACATATGCAACAAACATTAGCAGAACGCGCCATCCGACTTCCCAAAACTAAAAGTTGTTTTTCTGCGGCGCAAAAATTTCGGTATTGTTTTTCGTATTTCACCCAGTAACCACCGGTTAACGTTAACCAGAAGTAAAGAAGACGGCAATTTTAAAAGAAAGAGGTAGAGAATCTTAAGGATGTTCACCGTTATGCAGTATATAAGTTAATTTTTGTCCCGCGGCCTATACGTTTTAACTGAAAGATTACCGGGTAATGCTACGCCGGAGCTCCGGCGGACTTATCCGGTAATTTTCTTGCAGGGTGGCCATGGTTGGCTGGTGGTGGAAACGGTTTTTGTTCGCTGTCCCTTTCTTACACATGGAGCTTAATGGCTGTAGAAAATGTGTAGAATTTGTACTCTTTGTTTTCCTCCAAAAAATTTTCCCCCGAGAAGGCCACTAGCCCTTACTAGCCCTTTGTGATCTAAATATTAGCCCTTAAATGTTACTAGCCTTTTGTGATCAATGACCATTCTGAACACAGCGTCAACTTCGATAATTTGTTCACTACGGTCTGTCAGATCTATGTGTCCCAATCATTTTAGCCAATTCAGAATTTGGAGCAGCTATAATGTAAGAAAATATATCGAATGAAACAACAGGATTGTTTAAGGGAACATATACACCTACCAGAGTAAAAAAAAATATATCATTTTCACATTCAAATCTAGTCTTGTAATAAGTGGCTAGGTTAATAATGGGTTAATCATTAATCTTATATGTACATATTCTCATATGGCTATTACACCCCAAATTTTTTAATCTACAATTGAGAGATGGAACCATGTGATCTGGAGGCAAAAATTGAAACTAGTAGACCGATATGAAATCTGACTGTTCAGTGCATTGCTGTATTACGTATTTATTTATAAGTTTAAACACACTGGATTTATCGATAGAAATAGTTTATCGTGTCAATATTGTTCATTCGTGAGTATGAATTTACCTTTTGGGAATATATTTACTAATATTGGTTCGTTTTACATATAGTCACTGCAATGAATATTAGCCAGTGAACTCCGACCACAACAGAGCCCTCTGACTCGGCGTTGAAAGCAAGTAATAAGCTATATTTTGCAGATATAGCAGCTTTTTTTTGGAGATTTGAGGAGACCGTCAAGAGCTGGTGAGGAAATTGTGAATGCTAGATGGGTTTATGCCATTAGATTGGTACCACCCCGGCAATGAATCTAATTGTGAGCCTCGTTTTCCAAACTTCTTCGATGTTGCTCCTTCTCATGAGGTATAAATCATTTGGAAGACCAGCATTCTAAATGGGAGTGCCATCGTTTTCGTTCTTGTAAAGCTGGTGCAGACAGTAAATGTAGGCACATCGCAGCATGTCTCCTGTATATGTTCAGGTAATTTTGGACCTTTTAACAATCATCGACCTCGCGGTTCTTGCAACAAATATTTGTAATATATATTTTTTTTATTTATTTATTAAAGATGTGACTCGATTGAAAAATGCGAGTCCATCAAAAAATCGGCCAGGCCCAGAGGTCATATGGCACGTTGGTTATAATAGGTGGGTTTTTTCAACTGGATCAGATTAAATTGAAAAAAACGATGCGGATCATCCCAAAGCTAATTTAGCACGGTTAACAATCCTGTTTGTAAATGCCTCGGATCAACTGTGAGCTGCCCTGTCGGCAAAGTTTCGCATACCATACGATGAAACGGAAAAATAAATATTAAGCTAAATAAGCTTTAAAAGCACAAAATTGATCCATGACCAAATTAGATTAGAGATATTGGCATCTAGAAATAAAAGATGAAACAGTATGCTCGCAGAACTTGAACCAGGTAGCAAAGGGATGTGGAGACTGAACAAAATTTTTCGAAAAAAAAGTATCAAGATACCACCCCTGAAATCGAATAACGAGGACACATATTCGGAAAAAAGATAAAGGCGAACTTTTAGCAGATCGATTTCAATCAGTACATTCAATTTCTATGAGCTTCGGCTATCCGGCGTTCAATAACGATATCAATGAATTTATGGCCTTACCCAGACCAAATTTTACAATTTCTGCTCAAAATTTGTTTAAACCATCTGATATAAAGAAAGTAATTAAATCTATAAAATCTAAAAAAGAGCCTGGTTTTGACCGGATTCTCACAGTGGCTCCAAAAAATTTCTCTAGAAACGGCATTATTCTGTTAAATTTTATAGAGGTACAACGCCTGTCTGAAGTTAGCCTATTTTCCTACGCATTGAAAACAGGCTGTTATCATTCCAATACATAAACCTGGGAAAGATCCTGCCTTTCCCGAGAGCTTTAGACATATAAGTCTTCTCTCCATTCTATCAAAGATTTTTGAAAAACTTCTCATAACACGCTTCCTCGATCACGTGAATAAAAACTCAATTATTTCACAATTCTAATTCGGTTTTAAAGCAAGACTTTCTAGTAATCACCAAGTTCTCAGGCTTACGAAATATATTAAAAACGCTTTCACGGATAAAAAGTCAGTGGTTATGATTCTGTTAGATTCTGAAAAAGCATTTGATACCGTGTGGCATGATAGCCTTCTGTTTAAAGTACACCAAGGAGCCTTCCCCCATTATCTAACAGAAATTATAAAGTCTTTTCTGGAAAATCGTTATTTCAGTTAGAATTAATAATGTACATTCTTCGCAACGGACTATAGCAGCAGGAGTCCCTCAGGGCTCATGCTTAAGCCCGACTTTGTTCAACATATTCACCTCAGACCTGCCTGCCAATTGCGAAATTGCATCTGTTGCTGATGATATCTGCTTTTACGTTTCTTCTGACGACCCGTGCGAAATAATAAATAGTCTTCAGTTGGAAGCTGATAAGTTCAATGAGTATTTCATAAAAAACAAAATGAAAATAAACCTAGACAAAACATACGCTATGTTCTTTACCAAAAAAAGCAAGCCAAACATCGACCAAATCCAGTTCTAAATATTCTCGGAGCGACAATTGAATGGTCCAACAGCGTTAGATACTTGGGAATACACATTGATAAAAAGCTATCCTTTAAAGAGCAAAAACCAAGTTCTCAGGAGATCTAAGAACATTGTACCCGCTTATCAACCTAAAATCCGAACTTAACCGATTTATTTATTTTACTGATGTATAGATCAGTAATCTACTCGATAATTCTATACGGTGCCCCTATCTGGAACCAATGCGCCTTTTTTCAAAAAAGTATTACAAACGATTCAAAACAAGCTTCTTAAAATTATTCTCAATAAACCTTGGTATTTCTCTGTTAAAAAGTTACATGAACTGGTCAAACTGTCAACAATTTATGAAAGATCGAATTTCCTAGAAAATAGATTCAAAAATAATTGTCTTTATACGAGTAACGAAGTATTAAACTCCGTAATTTAAAGTTTCACTTAGTTTTATTTTCCTTTTTTTATGTTTATTACATCTATTTTTTTTTCTTTTTCTTTCACCTTATTAAGCCCTTTAAGCCCAAGCCGATTAATATTTCATTTAGAGCAACATACCCATTTTTATTAAACAGCGCCTACTTGCTACTAACAAACCTTGTTACACAGATAATTTATAGGAAAAGGAGGGCAAGCCCTGGAATAACAACACGACTCTACGAATAAATTCAGAAAAATAACCTCAGTGTGTTACTGGGACAATAGTGTCATGTCCTTGCTTGTATTTAAAAAGAATGTAATTTATCTTATCCGTTTATTAAAATGGCCAATAATTTCTTTATGTAATCGAGATTCTTATTTCGGTTTGGGTTTGTTTATTCAGCCGCTCAAAAAAATGATTGTTTTTTGCCGCTAGTAAACGGTAACACCCAAAATCTTAATCATCACAAGATTTTTCCCTACGTTCTTTTCTCACCAAAGTGTTGCCTTTCTCCTTTGTTGGTAGGTGAAGACCATACGATTCTACAGAATGGCTTTAGCGAAAATGGATGATTACCACCTATATATTTCATCATCATCATCATCAATAGCGCGACAGCCCAAATCGGGCCAGGGCCTGCAGGATACATTGTCTGAAGTCATCTCGGTTCAACGCCCGCGTCCTCCAGTTTGTGCATCTAAGAAGCGATTTGCAATCTGCGTCAACTGAGTCCTCGTATCTTTTTCGCGGTCGCTTGCCATGAGCTCTACCTTTCAATGTGCACTTGGGAATTCTTCCTTCCTCCATTCGCTCCACATGACCTGCCCATTGCAGCTTACGGAATTTTATAAGAGTCGATGCGGCTGGGTCGTCATAGATGTTGTACAACTCGTTGTTGTACCGAATACGCCATTCAGTGCCTTCTCTTACTGGTCCCAAAATTCTTCGAAGAATTTGTCGTTCAAAAGCGTCTATTGATTTTTCAGACGCTTGGGTGAGAGTCCACGTTTCACTTGCATATAGTAGCACAGGTCTTATTATGGTTTTGTATATGCGAAGTTTGCTCAGCCTGTGCACTTTTTTGGATTTTAAGATCGGGAGAACCGTGAAATATGCCTTATTTGCTAGTGTGATCCGTAGATCTACTTCGTCCCGTTCGTTGCCGTTTCTTACAAGGTGTGATCCCAAGTATGAGAAATAGTCCACATTCTCCATGTTGTAGTCTCCCACGGTCATATTTTGTCTAGTTCGCGCGTTTCTTCTTGTTTGGGTCATATGAACTTGGTTTTACTCTCATTGACCCTTAGCCCGACATCCTTTGCTGCTGAGTCTAGACAGTGGAAGACTTCCTTCGTGTCTGGAACAGATCTGGCCATGATGCTAACGTCATCCGCGTACACCACTAGTTGAGTGGACTTGATTAGTAGGGTACTTCTGGTATCAACGGGTACCTTTCTGATGATATATTCCAGGGCGAGGTTGAAGAGCATGGGAGCGAGTCCATCTCCCTGCTTCTGTTCGGAAGCTCTGGGTAAGCTCGTTTTGTATCCTTACTTGGGATTCGGTTGGCATTTTTGTTAATCGGACGAGCTTTGATGGGATTCCAAAGTGGAGCATTATTTTATATAGTACATTACGATCTATACTATCGTATGCCTGTTTGATCTGGTGTATGTCAATGTCATACTCCCAGCATTTTTCTAGCACTTATTTGACTGAGAATATCTGGTCAATAGTAGATCGTCCGGTTCTGAAACCACCTTGGTATTCGCCGATAATAGTTTCTGTATAAGGCTTTAAACGATTATGAATTACTTTCGTCAGTATTTTGTAGGACGTACACAACAATGATATGCCGCTGTAATTTTCACATCGCAGTTAATCTCCTTTCTTGTAGATTGGACATATAATGCTCTGGCGCCAGTCGCCGGGTATTTTTTCTTCAATCCAAATTTTTGTCACGATTTTGTGTAGGAGATTGGCGAGGTATGGACCGCCTCCATTTAGGAGCTCTACTGGTATTGCATCAACTCCGGGTGATTTATGTATTTTTTGGTCGCGCAGGGCTGCTTCCACTTCTCCGATAGTGGATACCGTAGTTGATGTCTGCTCATCCGATGATGCACTTGATGTTATAATTGGGTCGGTGGTCGTCACTCTGTTAGGGTTCAGCAGCTTTTCAAGGTATTCAACCCATCTTTGTTTAACTTGTTTTGCGTCACCAAGGATCTTTCCTTCCTTGTCCTTACAGAGGTTTGTTCGTGGCTTATAGCCTTGTCTTATTTGTTTGACGGCAGTATATGCGGATCGTAGATTATGTATATTTCATTATATTTCTGCTGGGACTTTAATCCAATGATCTTTTCTGCTGTCGTTCTGATTCCATCTCTCAACTATGTCCACTCTTGGTCAATAGTTGTCACTTCGTCAGTTCGTGATGCTTCAAAGTGTTTTTGTAGCGCTGACTTATAGGCTAACGCGACAGTCTCGTCCTTTAGTTTATCGATGTCAAATTTGGGTGTCATGCCCTTTTTGGAGTACCCGCATAATGCCACTCGACATCGATATCTCACTTTTACGAGATAAAGGTCGGAGTCGTAGTTTGCTTCGCGAAAAGATCTTACGTCTAGAATGCTGGTCGTAGCCCTTCTCTCGATAAGAACGTGGTCAATTTGATTGAAAGTGTGACCATCCGGAGATGACCACGTTCTTTTATGAATATTGCGATGGTGGAAGCATTTTGAGCTTACAATTAAGTTTTTGCTGTTAGCGAAGTCGATTAGACGTTGTCCATTGTCATGGGTGGTGTTATGGAGACTATGCCTTCCTGTGGTTCCTCTAAGTGTCTCCTCTTGTCCAACTTTAGCATTGAAGTCTCCCAGAAGTACCTTTATGTCGTTAGATGGTAAAGAGTCAAATGTTTGTTCTAGGGTATTGTAGAAAATGTCTTTCACTTCGTCAACCTTTTCCTCTGTTGGAGCGTGACAGTTTACTAGCCATACATTGAAAAATTTTGTTTTTATGCGGATCGCATACAATCTTTCGTTTACGGGCTTGAAGTCGGTGATTAAGTTCTTAAATTTGGTATCTACCACGAAAGCTACTCCAAATTCCCTGCTTCCTGAAGCTTTTCCACTGGTTAGTATTGTGTGTGTCCGCAAGTCATTAACCTCACTCAGAGCCGTCTTAAGATATTCGGCGCCCGTGGGCTACTAAAAATAATGCGCCCCTCTCTTAAGAAAATACAATTTTGATGGCTAGTTGAAGCGGAAAATACAAAATATTACAGTTTCAGAACTTCAATTTTAAACCTTCGGATTTGTAAAGGTTGAATGATTCTGTATTTCGTTTCGACTGTTCCAATTTTTCTAAAGAAGAAGATAAACTATATCAAATAATGCTTTCAATTGTAGTACTTACCTATCAACTTTTTGATGTGATATATTGGTTTTATTTATGATTTTTAATATTTCGCTCCATACTTAATGCTACCATAATAGCAGTTTCCAGTGAGTTGAACTTTTTTAATTGGCTATTTTATATTATATTATTTATTTTTTGATTTGGCTATAAGTGTAGTGAACTTGATCAAGTTTACTGCTCTTAGCAAAAAAGAGTCATCTTATGACGGGATCAAAAATCATCAAGAATCGCAAAAGTTGTGAACTTACCATCTCCGATTCTTTTGAAAATTTTTGTACTTGAAGAATTAGTGAAAAAATTATTGAAATTCAAGTTTTTGTTTCTATCTCTAACAAAAACAACAACAATCTTTAAAATAAGCCTTATTTTATTATTCAAAGATAAAAATTACCAGAGATATAAACTTTCAAAGAGGACTCGAACAACTTTTGTTGGTAATCTTTATCATACTATCAGGCCTATTCTGTGTACAGTCACAAGTCACAATTTTATCGGAAAATCATAATTTTAGAAAATCTGTGACTTTTCATATTCTAGCAGTAGTCACAATTTTGAAGTTTTAAAAAAACATCACAAAATTGTGACTATCGTAATAGGGGATTACAACGGTCAGCCAGGCAAACAAATTTCAGTATTTAGATAGAGCTATAGTAGTGGCATGGTGGAAAAATAAATTTTTTTTTAGGGGTAGTATGGTACGGTGGTGGGGGGTGTTTTCCTAACTTTAGAACGGCTTATGCTAGGAAGTTGAAACTCGGTACGTATTTGTAAATTAACCAGAAAAGTAATTCTGATAAAAAAAAATTCGAATATCCATTGGCGTTCAGAAGGGGGGGGGGCAAACAAAATTATCAGTAAATATAAAATGCATATATTTTCACGATTTTCGTCATATCTACTAGTTCTTCAAAATATTGAATTCATTTTTATTCTACGGATTCTTCATGTGAACACCTAGAATGTGTTTTCAAGATTTTCTGAAATTCGACCCCTAAGAGGGTGTAAACTGGTTGTATACTTTTTCATGAATTCCACCATGTTTCTCAGGTCAGATCAGATATCGAATATCTTTTCACTTCCCCAGGCTTGTTTAATAATCACCTATTTTTAAGTTTTTTATTTTTCAACCTCTAGACCGCATTCCGGAATATGACCCAATTATTCAATTTATATGTTACACCCTTTTCTAACCGCTGTTTGTTAGGTTTTCAGTCACATAGTAACATATGCCGCATCCCCGAATAAACCACGTTCCGAACTTCTGCCGAAAAAATAATAAAGTTGCGCCCAGACTGTTGGCAGATTTTTTCTAGAGCAATTGGATCGTGAGATATCGTAATCTAAAGTTTTTCACCCACTACCCCAATACCCTCACTCAAAAATTTCTTTTCAATCTTTTCTCCTAGTATAGATACAGATATTTGTTAAGTTAATTTCGTGCCATCAACGGCTTAGGAGATATGGATTTTAGAATGTGTCGATCTCGGCATTTTTGCGTTTCGGACGAATTATATTCTTCTCCACTCCCACACCCCTTCACCTATATCAACAATTTTTTTTGCAAATGGGTTCACTATGAAGTTCTATAGAAACTCCAAGTTTCAGCCTCCTAGCGTAAGCGGTTGCTGAGATCTAGAAATCAAAATTAATACAAAATACCCATACCCCTCTAAAAGATACCAGTCGTATAGGTTCACCCAAGCTGCCCACCATAAAAGTTTCACGATAATACCTCAACACGTTTGGGAGCTACGCGCCTTCAAACAATTTTGCGTACGGCGTACAGACAGACATTTTTTTTTTTGCTTTTTTGGGGTCTACTAGTCCTGAAACGTGAATATACAAAATTTCAGGGTAGCATATTTTTTTGAAATTTCAGGTCGATCACAATACTTTATTATTAAAAAAAATAAAGTAAAATTTGTGGTTAAGCGTACAATTAAACTAAATTAAATACAGCTTTTAAAAGACCTACTTCCCCTGCCAATTTTTCGATTATTTCGGAATAGGGATCTTCTGGGTGGGGGACCTCGAATTCGGTGTACTTCATTTCGAATTCTTCGACAATTGGTAAAAATTACCGTCTTATGTTTGCTCTGTATTACTCCCAGATAATGTCTTTCTTTTCTGCTGGCAGAGGTTCCACTCTCCTATTTAACAAAGTTGGGATCAATTTAAATTCCTTTATATTTTAATTAATAACTTACTCAATGTAGGACTTGTTCTTTGCTTGTACGCTTTGAAGATTTTGCAACTGGTTTTTGGGACACCTTTTAAATAATTCCACATAATTGACCGAAGCTGTGATAAATATTTCCTCATTGCACATATTTTAATTATTTTGTATTATGGGAGGAAAGAACTGAATAAAAGTTAACATTTCCTTTTCTGAAAATTTGAATTTAATATCTTAGTATCTTTGTCGTATCTAGTTGTTATTGAGAATCAAGAGTAGTGATGTGCAAAGCGATTATTTTGGAGTAACGAATAATTACTGAGTACTTTCAATTTAGTATTCGTTACTAGTAGGGAATTTTTTTTTTGTGGGGCTAGTAACGAATACTTTTGTAAGGTAGTATTCCGTACTCGGTACTCCTTTAAGTAACGAATACTTAATAACGAATAATTACTTTTTGCACACCACTAATCAAAAGTACCAAAATTGCTATCCAAGCAAACAGAACGCGACTCAGTGATATTCTATGTTTCTATGTACTATACATATACGTCAAACTGGTAAATAGGCTAGTCAATTGGGCGACATATTACAAAATAGGCGCCAAATGTATATAGCCTAAGGCGCCCAGGAGGCTTAATCCGGCTCTGAATATATGTTGCTCCACTATGTTTTGGCAAAGTAAAAACCGGAAGAAACATAAATATTCCTTCTACAAAGAAAACAGAGAACCAAATCTTTAAAACAAAAGCACCAAGAAGACGGCTTAATTACCCATGCATCTTGGAATAAATGTCGCCTGGTAGTCCGAGACCTGGAAGCGAAGAACGGGACCTGATCTAAGTATTGTCTTCTTGGTTGGGTATCATCCGTAATATAATTGCCCATGTAATTAACACGAAGGTTAACCAACTACGACACACGATGCTTCAAACTGACAGGATACTACTCGTGAACACCTAACTATTTATGTTTGAGGACAAATAGGGAGCTTTATGAGCTAAGTACAACTTCAGCTAAACTAGTGGTCCGTACTTGGTTTTGGTTTTAATTCCACGCAATACCTTCAGGATTGGCGGGTTAATATTCAGCACACTGTAGAAATATCTGAAGGGTCAACGAGCGGAATTGTAACCTTTTTGGAAATAAATTCTATGGATGATCAACCTGGGATGCGATAGCATATTATGATCGATGTTGGACCTCAGTACTATATCCAAAGCACTATGTTGTAAAATGTGTTAGTGAGTTCAAAGTTTTATCCATGAATTCGATAAGAAAATTATGTTGTCTCGATTGTTTTTCATGTTTCTCTTTTTTCATTTGGGTAAGAGTATGGCCATATGGCCTCACATAATTGCTTTAAAAAAAAAAAAATTACTGTTACTTTTATATACATGGTAATTACCACATATATAAAACTCTTTAAGATGAGAGATGCTCCATCCTAATATGTTTGAAAAATGTTGCAATTCATGGTGCAGAAATACGTTTCAATAAACTAAGAACCGACAAGAAACCCAATTTTTCCTTCTACAAAAGAAAATGGAAAACAAAAATTCACTAACAAAAAAAATTCATTTGTTCATTCCACTTATTTAACAAATTATTACGGTTGAGAACAAAAAAAAACTAATTTCTTTCTGATGTTTATGTTTTTTTTTCAAACATGCATTAAGTAGCATGATTTTAGATGTTTTGTGGTCCTCCGAGTGCTAATTATATCAGCTATATCCTGAATTTGCTCCTTAGTTGTTGTCGTTACGGAGATAATTGCAATTGTTGTTATTGTTGTCATGGTATGGTTGTTGTTGCTGAAGTTGTTGCTGATGTTGTCTTTGCCGCAGTTGTAGATGACGCTGTCGCTGTTGCTGGTGGTGCTGCGGCTGTTGTTGCGCTTGTGGTTGATGTTGTTACTGACATCGCTTGTGTGAGCGTCGTTTCTTGCCTCGTCTGCGCTTGTTTGATGGCGAATAGTCGAACTTGTTTCTCGGAAGGTAATGCCGTTCACGGAAACCAAGGTGTGTAAATTAACTGATTGTCGACGACGGCGAGGATGACGAAGAGGTGTTTGTAATTGAGGTTGCGGACGACTCTGATGAGGCTGTTGTTGTTCTCGTTATATTGTAGTGGATGCGACTGATGTCTGCTTGGGCTAACCGTCATCGTTGTTATTGCGCCACCAATTGAAGCTACTGTTTTTGATTATTGGTGCACTCGATTGGCTATCCCTCTTGGTTCGGCGAGATGATGGGCGATGCAGATACTACTATCATAATGACCGCACTGCGTAGCAAACACTTCGGAGATCGGATACAAGATGAAAAACTCGTTGCGCCGAGCTCGGCATTTTACGTCGATGGAGCTAACGCGGCTATTAGGATCCACGTGGAAAGTTAATGCTTGTTTTCTATATTGCTATGGGTGTTTGCCGAAATGTTCTGGGAGTTGCGCCACTTTTTTAACACTCATCGGCACCCACCATCACTGTGGTCTGAAGTCACGGCTAATTCGCGCGTTTGGCCAATGAAAGGGGCACGACACGAAGCGGTAGTGCTTGTCACAGCGCGATTTGCTCCAATTCCCTTCATCAATTGACCGCACACAGAAATAAATCGAACTGAAAATGGAGGTTGGGACGATTACACCGAAATACTTGCCTTGCCTTGCAATCGTCGCAGAGGCTCGCTCCGTGCGTCTCCTATGTCGTTACTTGGTTTCCTCTAAGGCTACTGCTTGAATCTCTTGTGCCGTTCTTCACGTTCTCTGCGCTGCTAGTGGCTTTGGCGTTGCTGCTTCGCTCTCTGTGGCGCTGTTTGCTTCTTCTGAGTCGTTCCTATGATCCTCGCGTTGCTACTGCTGTCTTCTCTGTCCTGCTTCTGTCTTCCGTTTCTCACGTTCTCTGTCTTGCTCTTAGTGACTAAGTGACTTGAGTTGCTGCTTCGCTCTCTGTGTCGCTGTTTGCTTCTCCTGAGTCGCTCCTATGTTCCTCGCGTTGCTACTGCTGTCTTCTCTGTTCTGTTTCTGTCTTCTCTGTCGCAGCTCGCGTCTGCTGCGATGCTGTCCGCGTGTTCTGTGTCGCCGTTCGTGTCTTCTACGTCGTCGCTCTGTCTCCTGTGTTATCGTCCTCTGGGCCACCACTTGCGTTTGTTGCGTCGTATACTGCCTTCTGCGTCTTGCCTTGGATCCTCGGTGTCGCTGCCTGCACCTTATGCGTCACGGCTGGCGTCTCGGCCTTGGCTGAGCTCGGCTCCGTGGGTGTGCTAACGGTAACTGGTTGGCTGTTCTAAGCGGACTTTTATAAGCCACAGACCTTAGAGTAGTTCAGCATGGCCAGTGGTAGCCGTTGCGTCATAGCTCTTCTCGTTCCGTCGTGATAAGCTTGGCTCCGTGCGTACGTACACGTTACCTGGTTGGCCGTTCTATACTTAGGCGGACTTTTATAAGCCACAGACCCTAACCTAGTTGGGCATGGCCGGTATTAGCCGTCTTTCGAATTACTTTCGACACTATAATTTTGGCGGACTTTTATAAGCCGCAGGCCCAAAACATAGGTCGATTTGTTCGAATTCAATGTCAGTTTGCTTTGGGAGAAAGTTTAGTTTAACCCGCGACTGTTTACTGAACGTTGTTTGCCTTCTGGTCGATCGTTTTGAGCTTTATACTGGCCAGAACATGCATTTGCTACGAATTATATGAGATATTTTAATAAATAAATGATTTTTATATTACAGCTCTCTTTTCGGTATTTCGGTTCTTTAGCACTGTCGTTGTTGTTAGCGGAAATTTAACGTAAGAGTTCCGTCCTTACAATACTGATTGCTGGCTGGGTTTTTTTACAACAAGTCCTTCCAAAATAAGTAATACACTCTGTTGCAAAATTATAAATCCACCCAGAAATTTGAAGTTTTTCCTATTTTTGAATGGAAATTTGAAAAGCTTTCTTCTACGAAAGATTATCGCCAACGAACAAAGTACTTATGTTTTGGCAAAACTGCATTAACGGTAAAGATTTTCATGTTTTCTGAAAGGTACGAAATTTCTGCTGCTGCAAAATTATAAATCCACTAGTAAAATCACATGAAAAACCCACTTATTTTAATTATTAATAATTTTTTTGGCTTCCTTTAGCCTTCAATACTTCTAAAAATTCTCTTCTTCTTCTTGTCTTCGTACTTAAAACTATTTTTTTTAGCAAATGGCTATCTAATTTTTCCCGTTCTTCAACGATGTCAAGATTGAGTTCTTCAACTGTGTTGAATTGACGTTGGTCATTAAACCCATCTGGACCATCAAGATTGAATTTCTTTTCATGTGAAAAAATAAGGTGATCACAAATTTCCATTGCAAAATATTGACCTAATAATTTTTTTGAAAATTTCCGACCAAGGTCCAATCAATGTCCACGTTGTCTTCTGCGAATTTAATCCTGGCGTATTTGTGATGTCACAACAATCGTGGAACCAGGTTCATTACAGCTCGGCGGATGTTGGGATTACGTTTTATTGCTCTTCACACGGTTTGAACATTCACTGAAGATAGCGCCGCGAGCTGACTTTTATAAATTATACTAGGTATAGTGTAATACTTAGCACTTATGTTATTGCAGCCTTCTGTCCAAGAATTTTTTTTGGCAAGTTCGTCTCCGCCAAAGCAATCACTTTTTTTTTATTTCAATAATGTCAAAACGAAGACACGTTTCTGATAGTTTCATATCACCCGCATTATACATTTGTGGGATGTCTAAGTTATATGCTACGGGATATAATGTTCGTGGACATTCACTATTTACAATTTTCATGCAAAACATTATTTTGGTCACTTACAAAACGGGATGTTGTTTCATTGATTTTATTTGCCGTGTTCGAGAAATCATTTCATGGAAATAAATGAGACAATAGTTTGTGTGCGTGCCTCTTTTGAATCACTTACGCGGCGTTATATGAAATCATTTTTTCGATTATGATGACTTTTAAGGATTTTGTTACAAACTCAGAGAACATAACTGTAACATGTCGTAAAGACTATTACTTACTATTTCGATACAATTTGCTTACGACTAGTCGAAACGACTCATTTATTATTATGAACCTTGATCAAAAAGTTCCCGGAATTTATTGAGAAAATTAAAAATGCAAGTTTATTCATCTAAATCTATATTGTCCTTTCCAAAATAATCCCCATCGACTGTAACACACTTATGCCAGCGCCTGATCCCATCCTCGAAACATTTTTTATATTCGGTTTTCGGTATGACCACCAGTGCTCCCTGCGATTTGCCATTACTTCCTCTCGGCTGCTGAAACGCGTTCCCCGTAGTGGTTTTTTTTTAAACTCGATTGTACAGAAAGAAGTCACAGGGAGCCAAATCAGGTGAATTCGGTGGCTGTTGGATGGTATTTGTTGCTTTTTTCGTCAAAAAATTACGAATAATGATGGCACTGTGTGACGGTGCGTTATCATGGTGTAAAATCCACGAGTTTTCTGCCCACAATTCTGGTCTCTTTCGGTGAATTGCTTCACGCGAACGTCTCATAACGCCCCAATAATATTCTTTGTTTACTGTCTGGCCTTGTGGAAAAAATTCATGATCGTGAGCATTGCTTTTTTTTTTGACTGAAAACGACGTGGTTTTTTTGGTCTCGGCTCGTGTCACTGGTAAACGACCGTTTTCTTTAGAGAATCGTTGCCGAAACACTTTTCCAACATTTCCAACGTTCACGCACCATTAAATCCGTTTTTTACGCAAAATTTAATACAAGTTTGTTGTTGTAAATTTAAATTCATTTCTAAAATTGTAAAAAATCGCCAACACACACAGAGATAGATGTACTCTTGGCTACGTAACTTTCGCAAATGTCAAACTATGACGCTAAAATTTAGAGGGAATGTCAACAACAGATGTACCAACTTAACAAAAAAAACCAATTTTCCGGGAATCCAAAGACTCTTAACAAATTCGTTAAGAACTCTACAAATATTTATTTATCGTATCGTAGAGAACAAAGATTTCCAATTTTCTTACTGATCAATCGGAAGGCAGATTTTTTTACATCTCTTTTCTTTCGACATATTCCAGACCAGTCGTAAGTCCCAAAGCTTGTGTTTGCTGGGCTATAAGGTTGCGATGGCAGGAATTGATCAAAGTTTAAAATTCACGGATTCTAAATTTGATTTCGATATCGCTATATAGAATTATCCTCAGCAATTCCACCTGCGGTCAGGATCGGATAGCAGGCATGACAAATGCTTCTATGGTAGCTTACCATTAAAACATCAATTAATATTATATATATTACTGGGCTTAAACTAGTGAATAGATATTTTTTAGTGTAAATATTAATAACTTATAACTTTTAATAAAATCTCTTATATTTCTTAGGGAGGTGTTTTGGCATCTTCGTCGGTTGATGGAACTATAATCTTATGGGATATATCGAATGGTATCAAAACTGACATCTTGCATCAAGAAAGTGAAGAATCTATACGAGCTTTCGCCTTTAGGTTATATTAACTAACACATATTTTTAGAGCTTTATGTATAACATTTTCTTATATTAAAATTGCTAGCCCTGATGGTCTTGCTATTGCTTCCTCAGATGACAGCGGTAGTATATGTATTTGGGGGCAAAAAAAGAACTTAATAAAGTATAATCTATTTAATAATTATGCAATTGTAATCATACGTTTTGAACTTAATTTAGGACATTGCGATTTCATGAAGAAACCGTGTATACAGTAGCGTTTTCATCAGATTCACGTATTCTTCTAACTGCCTGTACCATGGGAAATATGCGACTTACTATAATGGATAATAACAACGAACGTAAGTTTTCATAAACTAATTCTTTAATGTATTTTTGTTTATCCCCTTCAGATCAAAACAACGATATTGACTGCTCAATTGATAATGCTCACGATCTGGGTGTCTTATCCGCGGATTTTTGTAAATTGATATATACTGACCGTAAGATTTACTTTTAATATTTATTCAAGTTTCCGAACTCGTTATTTATATATTGTACTACTTAGCTTCAGATAGTCAAACTATGATATACACAGCAGCTACTTGCGGCACTGATCATTATGTTAAAATTTGGAGGTTTTATTGCTTACAGAAGTCAAAAAGTAACACCGGACGTTCAAGACTCGTTCCACGATCACCTAGTGAGCATATAGCTGGATCAGCCACAGTATACAGTACTGAGTTAATGAATGCCGAGTGTATACTTTCGATTCAAGCTCATGGTAGTTCGGTTACATGTGTTAGGTAGATCATTTGTATAAAGCATGTTTTTTACGACTTTATCCAGAGCGAACTATAGTCCAGTAAATCTAGGAATTCTTAAAGAAAAAATAAAAGTCGAAATGTTTTGACGTAGTTAGGTTCCAATGATGGAGTAGAGTAGGGAATCACAGTTTTACACCAAAATTTGATATGACGTGTGCCCGAAATTTTGAGTTTTCTGTTTTGTCGATTTTTAGCCGTATTTCTCGCTAAAAATGGTAGGAACCAAGTTTATAGAAAATTAAATTTTCTATCTTATTTATCTGAACAACTTTTTTGTAAAATCACTATTTATTGCGTTATTAAGCGTAAAGTGCAAAAAATTAGGAGATTGTCCCAGTTTTTTAAACTTTTGAACCATTTTATTTTTAATAGGTGATACATTTACATGGGAAAGTTGTAGAAGTCGGTTTATCAGCCTTGTACTGTTCATGATTTCAAAAACATTATAATATTAAATTAAAATCCAGTAACGTTTAGACTACCACTATATTGAATTGGAAAATTCAGACTCAGCTGTTAACGACGAGACTTACTCTCACAAGTGCCACTGGCAATATACCTATGTAGATACTAATAAATATATGGTTGGAATAGCTACACAATTGAATGTATAATAGTTGTGTAGTTAATCCTCTTGCTTAGCGCTTTGGTACTGTTCCTGTATATCGCTAATCTACTCTGTACTGGATAAGGAAGCAAAAAACATATCTGGTGTTTCATTTAAGAAAACTATTAAATAAACAAAATTTATTTTCAGATTTAATTCACGTGGCAACTTTCTGGTGACGGCTAGCCTCGACAAAACCGTAAAACTGTGGGATCTACAAGGAAATTGCATTCAAACTTTATCTGAACATTGCCGTTATGTAAATTGTGTATCGGTTAATTTAGATTCATCAATAATTGCATCAGGATCAAATGATCGTACTGTACTTATTTGGGATTTATCCTCAACATTGACGTTAGATTCACATTTGACTGGACCGCGATCTCTAGTGTTTAATTTAGCATCGAGCCAAACAGAAATTCCATTGGACTTGATTTGTCCGATCACACATGAGATTATGGGAGATCCCGTTATTGCAGAAGATGGTTTTACATATGAAAAGGATGCTATTCTGAAATGGTTTGAGTGGGGCAAAATCACTTCACCAATGACCAATGCAGACCTAAAATCACTGGAACTCTCTGATAATGGTGAACTTAAAGCAAAAATAGATAGCTTTTTGAAATCCTTAGACTTTGATAATTTTGGAGATTTATAGTTACATGGATGTATTTATATATTTCACTTGTCTTAAAGTAGAGTGAGAATTTTATAAATCTTCACATCACGAATGAACTCGATTTTGCTACACATTTTAATAAATTGATTTCACATGATTCACATAATTCTTGTATATGACTAGTAAATTGTATATGTATCATTAACCGTGTTGTCAAATTAATTTTTTTTTATTATATTTACTTTATCCTATAACGGGATGATGTTTTTTTACACATGGAATACTTTTCGATTCCAAGTGTTACCATTGAAATTATCGAAACAGCGAAACTATCATATCATTGAAATAATTACACATCAAAGCTTATGAAAACTAACACCATCGAAATCGTCGAAAACATAAGAAACTACGCAATCACGTAAGGGGGTATTTACATTTAACTAATCAGTAGAGTCAGAGTTTTTTTTTCGTTGATAAACATGTGTATAATATGGTACTCAAACGGATTTTTCGAAATCAACTATGTATGTATATACGTGAGCTATCGTATCATTTAAGCACCTACTTTATGGATTTCTAATGATAAAAAGTACAAACTTTAAACGTGTTTTTCTCGAAACTACGTTTTGCAAACTGGCGTAAGTTTTAGAGCTTGAACCAAATAAGCTATCGAGTTAATTTTTTTTTTAAGTTTAAAGTAAACTAAAGTCATTGGAGCTTATACCAACAAAATAGTGAGAAAACAATTTTTCTTTTTATTTTAACACCTTCAAGATAAAAAAAACCCTGAAAAATCCAGACTAAAACCATGGATGTATTAGGTTAGGTAAGGTTGAGAAGGGTGGACTTAAGCACATTGCCACAGACCATCACGAGAGATCACTGCGGATCCATTGTGGTCCCCTCGTATTAAAAACCGGAATCTAGACTACTGATTCTAAATATTGCTCTTCCTTATGAAGAGAGAAGTTTTCCATAGGGGAATCATCGCAAGTTCTGGTAGATCGGTTAAGGAGAATTTCCCCAAGTACCGATATCTGGTACCTGCCAGACTATCGCATTCACACACCAGATGCTCCAGGGTCGGTTCAATGTTCTCATCACCACAGCGACATGGGTCAGCCATTGGTATTCCTATTCTTTCTCCGTGCATCCCAAAGGGAAAGTGTCCCGTCAGGACCCCCACAAGCTGTCTGCACATGTCCCTGCCCAGAGACAAAATGAAGCTAGAGTTCCTCCTATTGAGTTTCGGCCAGCAGATTCTTGCTTGCCGGTGTTGAGTCCTTGATATCCCCAGAATATCTCAGACTGTATAATGTGGAAAATCGTAGAACCTGAAAAGTTGTTCCGGCGTTCGTTAGAATGCCTCAGTGGAACGAAAAGGTATAGGCGCCTCAATATTGAGACGCAAATTACCTTTGAAAATAATTCCTGAAAAATAAAAGAGTAATTAATTTTACCTAGAATAAAATGATTGCGAATAGAGTGAAAAAACTGCTGCGTTTAAAAATACGTTTTTTTTAATGGTCAGAGGTTCCCCTTGGTGGTTATAAAAATACTGAGACTTAATACTAACATCGAAAAAACTTATATACTAAATTATTGCTAATTATGTTAACTGTAATTGGGCCAGTCGCTCAACCCATGGCAAAGTCCGAAAAGTCGAGAATTTGTCGATTCAAACAATCGGCAGTTTAAGCGACCCACAAATGGTGCATTTCACTGAAAGTGCAGTGCGCTTATTTGTGGGTCGCGACAAATTTGTATTATTCGCAATTTGATCGCGGAAAGAAAAATGTGTATACATATGACTAAAGAAAAACAAAACAAACAAAGCATCAGCTCGGCCATTCTCAGTACCGACATGTTATGACTCAGCAGTTGGGATTCCCTGAGCTGTGTCATAAATTAGTACCTCGCCCGAGAATTGTAATCTGATCTTTTTATGGTCGAGCTGGTAGGTTGTTGTTATTTAGGAATTTAATGAATTAAAATAATTTTGATACGTCAGGGGTGGAACGACTGGTTTGGCTTAAACCGACCCCCTTCTGGCAAGCTCGTCTGCCTTTTCATTTCATTTCATTTCCAGGGAAATCACTGTGACCAGGAATCCAGGAGATCCTCAGGTTGTTACCCATACCCACTATCTGTTATATTCTTTTACATTCCTCCACAAGCCTAGACTTAGTAATGTGCGCCTCAACAGCCTTGATGGCAGCTTGGCTGTCAACATAAATGGTTATTGTACCATTCGCGCACTGTTTTCGTACAATTATTTCCGCACTGAACGCATTGAAAGAATTGCATAATTTATACTCGCGACAGCTACGTCGCGTGAGAAAGAAACCTCAATTTTGGATTTACCCATTTTTGGAGAAAAGGGATCTACATAGCCTTGAGTCACATTTGTTGGAAGATTTATTGAGCGATTCATTTTCAATTCCGCCATCTTTGTTGTGCAGTGTCAAATTTATGTCTGGAATTTGTGCCAAGACTAAATATCCGACTTTTCAGTCTTGCCCGAAAAAAAGTCTTACCATGGGACATTTTCATGTCATAACTGAAGCTTTAAGCAGTCTGCGGGTTACAGAACGCCTATAAAAAACATAACGCAGTCACGATCGGCTCCTAGCCAATCGTATGATACTCTAGATGAAATACTGAACTCTTATTTATATTTTAGTTGAAAATATATCAAAAGAATGAGGAGTGCACAAACATTTATTACATGACTTTTTACTTACAGGTAGAAACAAGTGTATAGTGGCTACTCGATTTCTTGATTTATAGTGAGTTCAATAAATTAAGTTAGGACACTTTACAGAATTTTTGTATGGTGACTACATGAAGGACTTATGGGATATTTTTCATATTAATAGTTTCAGCTGCGACTATTATAAAATCAACGTATACAAAATTTCAAAGTCGTAACGTAAAGCGTTTTAAAGTTATCGTTCAATATTGGTGAATACGTGTCTTAAGGACTTTTGTATGACAGCTACCCGAAGAAGTGTTGAGTCGTCGCAGGAAGCGATGCATAAATTTTGCGCGGCACTGTGATTTCGTGTATGCACCTAGTTAGGTGCTGTTTTGTTTTGCGCGACACTCAGTTGCCGCGATTACTAACCGTAGATGGTTAGTTGACTCTATCTTTTCCAAATAGATTAAACGACTCCAAATTGGTTCTTTTTCCTTTATTTTCTTATACAAGACTAACTTAATATTACAATTATTTTATCTTATATAGCCTACATTATCTATTTACAAGATCTTAATCTAATATTTTCCCAAAACCATAAATAACATTGATTTGGGAAAATCACTTAATATCTACATTGATATTTTCCCAAAACCATAAAATGTATTTGGGAAAATTGCTTAAGACTAAAAGATAAGAACTTACATGTACAAATATTCTGTTCTTATCTTGGACCACGTGCACTCTTATCAGACGGATAATTAACATATGGTCCAATCGCTTATCTAAGTCATAAATTTTATGATCTAAACTAAATCTACAGAGAGAGCTCAACATACTCCCCCCGTTGAAAGGATATACCTTTTAATGGTATGAAAATGACTTAATACTACTAGATTGAGCTATTTCTGTATCTAATGTTACCGTGTGAGATACTGGTACGTTGGCCGATGTTTCAACTGTTGATCCTCTGGATATGCGTGTTTCCTTGTTGCGGCTCTTTTTAGTTCGATGATAATATCCTAATACTAGGATGATGGTGATTATGATGATTGTAGTATTCAAGTAGCTTATTGAATAGTGATGCACATCATGTAGATTCAATTGCGTCCATAGTGAAGATGACTCGATCTCAGGAATATCTTTGAGTCTAATTACTGCAGACTTTGTGAATAATGAATTATTGATGTTAGGAATAGAAGGAGATATATTAACCAATGGCAAAAGATATGTAAAATTTGCTGCAAACTTCCTCGATGATATAAGGGTTTGATCTGGCGTTTGTAATTGGCAACCTGGACGAAGTGTAGCAATTCCTTGTTTAGATATCATTTGTACTTGCGTTTCACTTCCGCATGTTACTTCGATGACTTGTTCGTTGAAGATAGAATATAGCCATGTGTTTTCTATCCCATTTATTTTAGTCCATCTGGATTCTGTTGTTTCTATTTCCAGTATACAATTCTTACTCAGTTCCTTTTGATGCGATAGTAGTTGTAATTCACATATTCTTTGACTGCTAATTTTTGACATAGCATATAACTGTGAACATAGCAATTGGCGTCTCATAACCTTGCATTGTAATAACTCTATAGGACTTAGAGGGTAATATTCTGTTTTTTGAATGTTTGTTATGATATATCGGAAAGAAGGTATAATACTGATCATATTATTATTTCTTCTCACAGGGTGAGGATACAATTCATACAGTTTAAAAAGATTTGTTGAGACAATCGGAACTTCTATGCTAAATATAATATGTTTACCAGTAGCGCGTCCTTTTGCTCGTAAAACGGAATATATCTCAAGCAAATCATTATCTGGTAATGTTACTTCGGCAGGTAAATTTTCTTTTATTTTGATAAGCTGACTGCTTAGTTGACTTAATGTCAACATGTCAGGGTGCAAATTACCTTGATGGGTATGCAGAAGAGAATCCATCAACTTGTCTTGAAGTTTCTCGAATTCGTCCATTGCGATAAACGTTGTCCAAATTGCTGGGTAAAACTCCAGGTTAAACATTGTGATATTTATCCCATCTGTGATTGCATTCAACTTGCGGTGAATCATTCGAAACTGGTTTTCAACTGCTGCATTATTTCCCGTATAATATTGCGAGTAGCATCATAAATGGTTGTCTGATTGTTCACTAAATTGACGATATAATCCTGTCGTTGTTTATACAATTCAATTGTCTCTTCTAAATGTCTAGCATGATCAGCGTCCATCAATCCGAATAAAGCGTTAGAAATGCTACCTATAATCTCTAAAGGAGCTCTCTTCTGTCTTCCTAATTGATGATTGCCGAATATAATTTCATGGTTGTTTGTAATACGTCCGTTCTTCTGTTGAAGCTGTTCAATCTTATTGGTACAATGAGTATCCTCCCGAATAGATCTTAACGAATTTAAACAAATAGAATCAAGTTTTCGAAGAAGTTGCTGAAGTTGTGTCTTTTGCATCCAATAATATCTCAGATCGAAATGTGCGACGATTTGCCAATGATTTTTTACCAGTCGAACCTTAGATTGCTCCTCAAAGAATATCACAGCACTATTAACAATCGGAGAAATACTTAGCTGAGAGAGAACACTGGGAACAAGTAACAGCATGGCTAATAAAGCAGTTACATTCGATATTCCTTTATTTCGCTTAGATCGTCGAACTGGTGGTTTAGGTAATGTTTTGTCTGGCGATGAGGTGTGCGAGTCGTCTGGGGTTGATTCTGGATCATCTACTCCTAGATTGTCTGGCAAGGGACATATATTATGAATAGCTCGTTGCGTTTCACCGGTAGCCGTTTGTAGATTTGCTATTCTTACCAAACCGTCTTTTCCTAATATTACGCTTGTAACTCGACCCTTCTTCCAATTAAATGGGCTCGATTTGTTGTCCTTTAATAATACTAAAGCACCAGGCTGAATATTATTGCAGGTTTTAGTCCATTTATAACGTCTTTGCAGCTCGTTCAAGTACTCCGTTGACCAACGATTCCAGAACTCATCTCTACTTTTTTTTTACAATTTTCCAATTATCGACTAAACTTAATTTATAATTAAAATTCTTAAAGTAATCTGGGAACGTGGATAACGGTTCTCCAATAAGAAAATGTCCTGGTGTTAGGACTTGATAATCATTAGGATTATTTGATATTGGTGTTAATGGCCGTGAATTTAACACGGCTTCTATTTCTGCCATTACTGTATTAAGTTCTTCAAATGTTAATGACGCATTTTGAATAATTTTTTTATAATGAATCTTTACTGACTTAACCGCTGCCTCCCATAATCCTCCCATATGTGGAGATCTGGCAGGAATGGGAAACCATTCAATTTGACGAGGATTGCAGAAATCCTCAATAGCTTCACAATGTTGACGTGACTTAAATCTTTGAAACATTTCTTTCATCTCTAAGGCTGCCCCTGTGAAATTAGTTGCATTGTCTGAATAAATTCGTTTTGGTAATCCTCGTCTAGCTATAAATCTTTTTAAAGCTCCTATAAATGATGCCGTCGTTAAATCTGAAGCAATTTCTAAACGTAGAGCCTTTGTTGCAAAGCACACAAAGACACATACATACGCCTTGTCAGGACGTTTACCCCTAATCTTGTGATGGATAGTTATGGGTCCTAAATAATCTATCCCTACCGTATAAAATGGTCGAAAAGCTTGCACTCTACCACTGGGTAGATCTGCCATAAATTGATGAAGAGCACGCGGCTGCGCAGAAAAACATCTGAAGCAACTATTTACAATTTTCTTAGCGATTAATCGTCCTCTCAATGGCCAAAACCGTTGTCTAACTATGGCTAATAAACCTTGTGGACCAATATGAAGATGGTCTTTATGTATCTGTGTCATTAACAATCTTGTTACATAGTGATCATATGGTAGCAGAACCGGATACTTTACGTCATAATGTACCTCTGCATTGCTGAGTCTTCCCCCTACGCGTATCAGACCATTGTTATCTAACCATGGCGCCAATGTTTTTAATTGTGATGACAGTTTTACCATTCGCTTATTCTTTAAATCCTCAATCTCATCTGTGAAGTGAATTGACTGTATTCGGGTTATAATGAAATTTAAAGAATCAGCGAGCCAAATAACCTTAGATTTACGTTCATTTTTGTTTTTTAAATGATGGACAAATTTCAATACATTTGCTACAACTGCCTGCAAAAAATGAAAGTTATTTCTATGATCTATTTGATCGAGAAAGTGATTTTCTTCTTTTACGATTAACGCAGTTTTAACCTTCTTTAGTTCAGGCACTTCATCCAAATCTAACTCTGGTTGATCAAATCTAACTGTGTCCTGTTTTCTTAAAAATGAGGGACCATCTAACCATAAGGAACAATGAATGAATGCATTTGGCATCATACCTCGTGAAATAATGTCTGCAGGATTTTGAAGGGTATTTACATAGCTCCACTCCTTTATCATACTTAAATTTTTAATTGCTTGAACACGGTTCGCTACAAAAGTTTGGAGTAAGGATAAGTCAATTCTTAACCAGGATAACACAATTGTAGAGTCGGTATAATAAAAGATTCTGTTAATTTTGATTTCTAGAGAAATTAAAACTTGCTTTATTAATTGAACAAGCAGTTTAGCTGCGCACAGTTCAAGCTTTGGTATTGTAATTTTTTGCACAAATTAATTTAACTTGAATTTCCCCAGCTGAATGAATACATCTCGCATACATACACTAAAATCCGTGAAGTTCAATGGTCTTGGCTTTACTAAAAATTGCTTGTCGTGGTAATCGAAATTCTTTTAACCCTTCAAGTTCAGTTTTGAATCTAATCCATTTAGTTTTTATTGTCTCAGGAATTTCCTCATCCCAATCAATTTTTAATTTCCACAACTCTTGCATACAAATTTTAGCATATACTATTACAGGGTTAATAATTCCTAGCGGATCAAATAAACGCGCCGTTTCTGATAGAATTGTTCTTTTGGAAATATGCCTAGAATTAGTTAAATTCACCTTTATGGAAAATTCATCTGACGATACCAACCACAACATCCCTAATACCTTAATAGTTTCTGGATTTTCACGATTAAATTCTAACTGCATTTCACAATCTTCGGGAGAAAAACTAGCTAAAAGTGCGGGATGATTGGCGCACCATTTACGAATTGGAAATCCGATTTCCGATAGACAACTAGACAATTGACGTTGAATATTCAATAATTCCTTCAAACAATCGGAACCTGTCATAACATCATCCATATAGAAATCCCTTTTGATCACTCGAGATACTAATGGATCCTTTTCGTTGCCAAGATCCGCACATCGCTGTAAACATTTTACGGCTAAATACAGTGCAACTGAAGTACCGTATGTCACTGTTTTTAACTTATAATACCGTAAGGCTTCTTGTGGATTCCAGCGCCAAACAATTAATTGCCACTGTTGATCGGTTTCATTGATCCATATCTGCCGATACATTTTCTCGATATCACCTGAAAATACAAATGAATGTTTACGAAATCTGAGTAAAATATTAAAGAGATCTTCTTGTAGCCGAGGACCTGTAAATAAAGTATTATTCAAAGATATATTAGTTGTTGTCTTTGCAGATGCATCAAATACTACTCGAAGTTTGGTGGAAGAACTCTCAGGTCTTAATACACAATGGTGAGGCAAGAAATAATGTTGTGATGGAATTTCACTTTCCTTAATTTCCTCCATATGATTCATATTTATATAATTTTGAATAAAATCATGATATTGTTCCTTTAATTTATCTGATTTTTCTAACTTCCTTTCCAACGAGAAGAAACGACGCACCGCTAAAGTTCTTGATTCACCTAAAGTAGATGGATCAACAGAAAATGGTAAGCTTACAACAAATTTACCGTCCTTTGCCCTACTCACATTTTCAATAAAATGCTTTTCACATAAACTATCTGCTTGACTTAAAATTTGTTTAGATTCTTCCTCGACTTCTTCGCGTTCAAAAAATTCACGGAGATTTTTTTCTAAAGCTAAATCGCTTTTTGTTATTATCCCACAATGATAATTTTGTTTTGGAATAGATATTGCACCACTAACGGTCCAACCGAATATTGTCTTTTGAAGACTTATTTTATTATCTCCAACCTTAAGTTGTTTAGGAAGTATGATTTCGTTATATAATTCTATTCCTAAGAGTAAATCAACCTTATCCGGCAAATTAAACTCCGGACCAGCTAATTTAATATTTTTGGGAATATCAGAAAATTTAACTTCTTGACTCGGTTGATTTGAAGATGAAATTGTTGGTAATACAAATGCTTCTAAAGTAGTTTCAAACTTCATGTCATTTGACGCTACTTTTATATTCACTTGCTTGTTTGGACTTGCTATTTTACCCGCAATCCCTTCAACCGACAAGCTACATTCCTTGGAAGTAAGATTCAAATTCTTAGTCATTCTTGAAGTTATAAAATTTAATTGAGAGCCTTTATCTAATAGCGCACGACAAATAATCCTACCTCCATCTCTTTTCTGGACCTTTACTCTGGCTGTCTCAAGTAAAACATATTTTCTATCCGTCTTAACTGGATCTTGTACTGAAAATGAAGACTTCCCCTCTACTACGTTCTCGTTTTGAACCTTAACTGAATCGGGCTTAGCTTTAACCGATGCTTGATTACCTCTATCATCATGCAAAAGTGTATTATGCTTCCTATTGCATTTCTTACAAGTACCATTACTCTTGCAATCTAACACATTATGCCCTGGATTTAAACAATTAAAACAACATTTATTTTCTACAATCTTTTGCCTTCTTTCCATTGTAGATAATTTTTTAAAACGTTCGCAAACGGATAGATGATGTTTCTCTTTACATCCCATTAAACAACTCTTCTGAAAGGTAAGAAAGGATGAACCTTTCGGCTTCGTCAATGCGGAACCTTTATTTTGCGTTAAGTTTTTCCCTACGATTTCTAAAGCACTAAATTGTTGTTCTATAAATTCTAAGATACTAGTAATTCCTGTAATTTCTCTAAGATTTTTTAATCCTTGCTCGTATCTTTGCCGAGATTCGTGATCTAACTTCCTTAATACTATGAAATGCAAAAATGCATCTTTCCATTCAGCATCAGAAAGATTCATAGTATCGATTGCTCTTGAAGCCAGTGGCGGTCATACGGGGGGCCATGGGGGCCATGGCCCCCCCCCCTAACAGATCCGTCACACATGATTATTGTATCACGTCTTCTTTAAAGAAAAATTATATGAGACTATTAGATTAAAGGATACACTTAATAAAGTAACATATGATGCTATTAAATCTGATTTTCTCTTATGTCTTTCTTGAATCTTCTTTTGTCTTTCGTCTCCTGATTGAAAAGAAAGTAATAAAATTTCGAATATAAATATGTAATCAACCTTATGGATAATGGGTATTACGTGCCTCAAGAACCTTAAAGAACCAAAATTGAATACATATGTGTAAGACTCCGTAAACTCACAAGATAGCGACATAGAGCCTATATAGTATCATTCTGTGGATGATATAACTCTAAATATATAGGTGGTTGGTATACTATCGAAAATGCCATCTATGCTTAAATTCAGAAATTGAAATTTTTCTTAAAAAATAAATTTTTGAGCGTAACTTTGTAACGGTAAACGACACGAAGTTAGTGACATAAGTAGGTGCTCAATGTTGTGAAAAAAAGTCCTTCAGCAAGGTAGAAAACGATGATTTTTAACATTTAATCACTAATCCATTATAGCTTTTATGTAGTACTTAGTGAAGGACTTTCTGAACCATTTTTTCTTTCTATAACATAATATTGAGTATTAGAAAACAGATATTTTTGTCCACTATACTAGCTTCGTATTATTAACCATTATCAAAATACAGTCGAAACCGATTGAATATGAAAAACTTCACTTTCTCATTACGACCATTAGATGGTATTTCCGATGGTACATAACCCATATACGAGTGTTTGAAATTACAATCATCCCCAGATTTATCAAGATTTATCCCCGTTTTATCAATACATCGGGGCTAATTTTTCGGAATCTCAAATTTTTATTTTTATTTTTTCTGTTCGGGGTGAAACTTAAAACATACATTTTTTACATTAATTAGAACCATAATAAGAGGTAAATTTCAATACAAATAATAGTCACTAAACAGTTCTAAAATTATCTGTCACCACAACTACCTGTATAAAATATTACAAAATTTCAAATTGCATGATAATGCAAGCTTTCGACTCCTGTTCATTCAATTTAAATGTCCTAGTTTGCAAAAGTTAACTCTTACAAAATAAATTAGTAATTTTGTTGTAAACTCTTTTCGAGATTTCAAAATCTACTTGCCAAAATTATGCGATTGAAATCAGTAGCTCAGTTCTGTAACTTATGAGTGAGAAATTTCTCACCAAAAAGTCAAAATGAGGACGAATTAATGCAGTTTTCTCTATGTATTCTCACCAAATGAGAATGCACCGTACTACGGACCGCACCGAAATACGGACTACGCATTTGGCAATTTTTCATTTCTCATTTGGTGAGAATACAGAGAGAAAACTGCATTAATTCGTCCTAATTTTGACTTTTTGGTTAGAAATTTCTCACTCATAAGTTACAGAACTGAGCTACAGGTATAAGATACTGCTATTATGTAGTTATAATAATTGAAAATAGTTTTAGAGAATTTCTAACTTTTTAAAATTATTAAATTAGGAGAGTAGGTTAGGTTCGGTTATGGTGGTAGTCATCTAAACTATAGATCTAATCAGTAAGGAGACTATGTGAATATGTAGCGGAAGGTGGGGCAAAGTGGGGCAAAGTGGGCCAGCAAGGCAAAGTGGGCCCCCTTAAAATTTCTAGTTTGCAATAGCGCAAAATCTTCGGAAAAAAATTATTTGATAAAGCTTCAAGCATTGATTACAATGCACTATAAAAGAAATCCACTTTAATTACAGTTTCTCATATTACGATTTTGGCACTATTTCATGAAAATATCAGTGTTCAATAATTGGATTAAAAAAACTTGTTAGCGATTGAGGATTTTTTTGGAACAGTATCCTTGAGATCGGGTTACGGATTGTGAAACTTGCAAAGTAAGATTTGATGATTATTTAAAAAGTATATAAATTTCAGTAGATGCTTACTATTTAGTGTTCATTCGGGGTAAAGTGAACCCCGGGCAAATTTTACCGCATGCCAATATAATTTTATTTGATATTTAATATAACAATTTTAACATGGCTAGAACAATAGACTTTGCCCCAGTAGTGGGGCAAATTGGGCCCTTTGAAGTTTGTATAGCAAGAAGTAGATAACTTTCTTATCAGCATCAACAATTTAATTTCACGAATACATGACTAAGCTAACATCCTAAGCTATCGAGTTTGCACGAAAAGGATTTTATAACTATTACCCATTTCACAGAATCTCGGTACAAACCTCAGGGGGCTCACTTTGCTCCACCTTCCCCTATACATACCTAATAAATTATTATGAGATGTAGAGTTCGGATCATAATGCGCAATATTCAGTTTTACCCAATATGTATGATAGTAGAACTAATAAAAATTAAGTATACTACTTTTCTGATGGTCTCAAAAAACAGCTAATTTACATCCAAAGATTTCAAATAGGATTTGGCGAAATCTCGAAATTTTTATGAAAACTCTTAAAATCTACTAGATTTTTCATACAGTATGAGAGATCTCTGTCTGTTTGGGCTTCTAAATTTTGTAGAAATCAAGACCGGCATCGACTTCTACTTAAATCAAAAATTATTTTCACTAAGCTTTGGAATCAATTAATATTATTTTCTAGTTCCTGCTATTAAATTTCCTATTACTTAAAGACTTACAATCATAAAAAACAGGTTTAAATTTTTAATATCATACTATACAATCAGCTAATAAATTGAACGATTTTCAAGAAATGCCTTCAGAGCTATGTTAATGCTTTTTAATATTCTGAATTCGGTTGCCGAAATCTTGCGATTTAGATGCGAAAATGAAAAGTTGATATTTTTAAGCAGTAGGTACCAGCCAAAGCTACCATAGGATTTGCACATTTTCCATCCACGCTGATAAGGGATACTGCACCAATTTCCTATACAGTAGCCACTGAACTTCAATGGCCCCCCCCTTGGAAGAGCAATATGACCGCCACTGCTTGAAGCTGATGTGACAGTTTCTTGAAGAGATTTGTATGCACTTACCGTACCTTGAGATAAGGTAGGAGCATCTAAAATTTGTGAAAACAACGCAGATAGTTGTAATCTTTGATTGGAGTAGCGTTTTTCTAACAATTCCCAAGCAATTGTGTAATTAGTTTCCGAAAGGGTTATATGTTGAATAATTCTTTCAGCTGCACCTTGCACATGTGCTTTCAAATGTGCTAACTTTTGAATTGATGTTAGGTTTGTTTCATCTACTAACACAAGAAACAAGTCTCTGAAAGTAACCCATTCCTTTATGTCTCCATTAAACTTCGGGAGCGCCACAGGAGGTAGTGCACAATTGTTAACCAATACTTCACTTTTAACTTTCTTGTCACTTGATTTATTTCCTAACGATATATATTTCTCGTTAACTAATTCGTATTCGGACGTATCAAGAAAAGGGCTTAGAGAGATCTCTTCTTCTACAAGATTCTCGATACCTTTAAATTTTTCATCGATAATTTCGTTCCGAATACTCATACTCTGAATCGCTTTAAGCAGACTTCGTATTTTCCACATTAAAACTGGTTTCAGAGTTTTCACTTCACTTGACGATTCACCTTCATTTAATGACAATTCCTGAACTGTATCAATTGTCATTAAATGCTTTTTTATTCGCGCAACAAAGTCGGAATAAAAACTTTTGGTTTTTTGAAAACCGTCCGCGAAATAGTTATGCGCAGACACCCTATGCCTGTCTTCACACACTAATAACGCCCTGTCGTTCTGTTCGAACTCCTCCCATAGCTTGTCGATTTCACTTAACACATTGTTTAAAAAAGATCTATCTACCTTACCGGATTTGATTTCGGCTTGAAATCGAGAGTTTTTTCTTTCGAACTCTTCCTTGATGGAAAATTGCCGGTCTATTATTGTTTCCGCCATGATACACTTTGACTTATAAGCTAGTCAAACGCTTCACTACTGAAAACTGCACTTAAAACCTTGACGTATTCTTCTCGTCAAACGCTTAAATCTTGATCACAAAAGCACCAATTGGAATCGATCTGTCTTAAACTGTGATCGAACACTAGAATCACGTCGGGGTCACCAAAATGTTTTGTTTTGCGCGACACTCAGTTGCCGCGATTACTAACCGTAGATGGTTAGTTGACTCTATCTTTTCCAAATAGATTAAACGACTCCAAATTGGTTCTTTTTCCTTTATTTTCTTATACAAGACTAACTTAATATTACAATTATTTTATCTTATATAGCCTACATTATCTATTTACAAGATCTTAATCTAATATTTTCCCAAAACCATAAATAACATTGATTTGGGAAAATCACTTAATATCTACATTGATATTTTCCCAAAACCATAAAATGTATTTGGGAAAATTGCTTAAGACTAAAAGATAAGAACTTACATGTACAAATATTCTGTTCTTATCTTGGACCACGTGCACTCTTATCAGACGGATAATTAACATATGGTCCAATCGCTTATCTAAGTCATAAATTTTATGATCTAAACTAAATCTACAGAGAGAGCTCAACAGGTGCATAAACGAGATCACGGTGCCCTCGACCTTCACAATTACCACCTTGGATGAGTGACGTCGTGGCTGTTTTCCATGTACACTATTATGTGCATGGAGAACGGTTACAATGCCAGCAACAGACACAACGGCAGCACGAAACCACTGCAGCCACGACTCGGAACGAATTTCGTTACCATAAATGGCCATGGAGACCGAATCGGCTTGGGGAACATGTATTGGTGTGATCAGTGCACGGCGTTGGATTCTGAAAGAACCGAAAATGAAAAAAGGTGGAGGGGTTTTTTTTTGTGTGGTGGATCGCGGCAGAGGTGGATGGGATCGGAGATGGAGATGATGTCGTGAAATTTAAAAAGAAAAAATGATTGAAATTTTGAAATGATGAAATAGCAAAAATTCTGAAGTTAAAATATAACGAAATTTGAAATGGTGAAATGAGAAAATATGAAAAAGAAAAATGATTGAAATTTTGAAATGGTGAAAGTGCAAAAACTCAGAACTTAAAATATCTATAACAAAATTTGAAATGGATAAAAAAAAATGATTGAAATTTTGAAATGGTGAAATTGTTAAAATTCAGAAGTTAAAATATAACAAAATTTGAAATGGTGAAATGAGAAAATAGGAAAAAGAAAAATGATTGGAATTTTGAAATAGTGAAAGTGCAAAAATTCAGAAGTTAAAATATAACAAAATTTGTAAAAAGAGAAAATATAGAAAGCAAATGATTGAAATTTTTAAATGAAGTTAAAATATAACAAAATTTGAAATGGTGAAAGTGCAAAAATTTAGAAGTTAAAATAATGTAAATGGAAACACGACGAACGCAATTTAAAGACGAATGAAAAATTAAAGAAAATGAAGGAAAGATAAAATAAGGAAAGGATAATATTTATAATTAAACGGAGCATAAAATGAGGTTATAGGAATATATATTTACAGGAGAAAGAATAGGTAGGTGCATAATAAAATGAAGTTATAAGAAAATATATTTACATGAGAAAGAATAGGTAGGTACATAATAAAATGAATTTATAGGAAAATATATTTACATGAGAAAGAATAGGTAGGTGCATAAAAAAAGAAGTTCAAGGAAAATATATTTACCTGAGAAAGAATAGGTAGGTGCATAAAAAAAGAAGTTCTAGGAAATTATATTTACATGAGAAAGTATAGGTCGGTGCATAAAATGAAGTTATAGGAAAAAAATATTTACATGGCAACTAAGCCTCGCACCGGCGTAGTAAGCAGCCATTTAAAGGGGTGAGTAGATTTTGTTCTTTACTTTACATTGCATAATTTTTTTTTTGGTTTTTGTGTATGCTTTTGCAGATCTTTTTTTGCTAAATGGTAAGGATGTTTAACGGCTAGAGGCCAGTTGTATAAAGTGAACCCGAGCGTGTAAGCTCCTTGCCCGAACCTCTAAAAGGGACCACGACGCTAAGATGTTTTAAGGACAGTCGTGGCTGAGGTAGGGTGGGCAGAGCAGGGCGCTAATAACACCTAAGCGCCCTGAAAAATCGCGAAGTCACGCAACTCCACCGCTTCTTCATCTTTCACGACCTATTGGGAAAATAGTCCCATTTTAAATACCCTGGAGTAACCCGACACGAAATTTTTGTTGGGTAGGCCTTGGGTTTATGGTCTGAGGAAGAACAAGAACCACACCACACCGCCGTAGCTAGTCCCGACCACCAGCAAGCGTGTCGCTTCCGTTCTACTTCAGCCACCAGTTCAGACGAAGGAGGAGTTGGCCCATTCTGTCCCGAACCTTTACCCATCCTTCAATTATTTTGACTTTTTCAAGTCAAAATAATTTTTCCAAGGCCTCAAACACAACAGAAGTCGACGGATGGCGCCAATTAATGAACTCAGTCTTGCTTTTGATATAAAACTAATTCCTGTAAAATTTTGAATCCCTGCTTTAACTCGTACTGGAGCAATAGTGGATTCTATAACTTGTTTACATTTTTGAAGGACTTTTTTAGGCTGTTACACGAAGGACTCATTCGATTTGTATCATATTCGGAACTTTCGCTTCAAACATTGTAAACTTTAAGTTCGCAAAATTGCAAGTTCCTAACTTGAAGCATTCGAGCAATAATTGTGAAAACGTGTTTCAAGGACTTTTGTATGAGAGGTACCCGAAGGAGTGGAAGGATATCGCCCATTAACGAACTTAGTCTTATTGTTTCTATTTTACAAGTTGTGACAAAATTTCAACTTCCTAGGTCCAAGCGTTCTTGAGTTATCGTGCAAACGGACGGACGGACAGACGGACAGACGGACAGACGGACAGACGGACAGACGGACAGACGGACAGACGGACAGACGGACAGACGGACAGACGGACAGACGGACAGACGGACAGACGGACAGACGGACAGACGGACAGACGGACAGACGTACGGACAGACGGACGGACGGATAGCAAACAGATTTGGGGGTTTTGGCCCAAAACAAACATAAAATATTATATTACTTTATTTCGTTCGAGGCTCGGGCTGGATTAAACTTATAATACTCTATGTATATGATTTCATCTAGAGCAGGGGTGGCCAACCCAAATGATCTTGCGGGCCACTTTGGAAATGCATCATAACTCCGTGGGCCACATATCATATTATAGGTATATCCCCATATTAGATTTTGATACACCATAAAATGTTTTGGGTATTTTTTGGGAAAGACTCGATAGCTAGAAATGAAAAAAAAATATTTTTCTATTTTTGTTGTTGTTATTTAAAGGCGATCGCAGAAGATTTCAATCCGCGATCCACCTTTAATCAAAACTTATGGCCATTTGAAAAGTTCAAATTTACGTACCTTTTCGTGCTATTTTTGTGTCACCTGGACTTCACTTATGACATTTCACGGCACCAGTGCTGCCATATTGAAGTTTTTGTGGAATGTATTCCACATCGACATTACCGAACCTAAAAATTAAAGGGCGGGCTCAGTTTGAAATATTTTACAACTGTTCTTGTTTTTGGGTGACAAATGCTCCGAGATAACTGCGAGGCTAAAGGGATTAAAACTCCCTTTTCGTGTTCATGTTTGGCTAACGCGCGCGCAAACTTTGATATGGCAGCACTGGTGCGCGCGCAAAAAGAAGTTGGAGCGAATTTGTAAGGCGAAACACGTTATCTTTCGGTAACTGAATCTCAGCTTCCACTTAACTCATAACAGTCAAATTGTTTAGTGTATTTAAAAGCCTGGTACGTGAGTAAATTAATAAAATTTCACTAAAAGTGGAGATATTTAAGAAAAAGGGAATGAAAGATTTTTTTAACGTTTTTCTTCATTCATATATGAAAAAATGATAGTTTTTGATGAGATATTTTAATTTGCTCATGTGCAAAGCAAATCAATATTACTACGAAAAAACAAAAAAAAAAAATTTAGACGTTACGATGTGTGGTTACTGCGAAACGTGTACTGAAAGTTGAAAAAGTACTACTTTTTAGGAGAGCCAAAAAAGAAAACATATCTCTCAGCAGCTTATTCGACATCCCCGACTTCAAAGCAAAATTCGAGGCACTTCCCGTTATCCCACAAAGGTGCGGTCTCTTGTGTGATGTGCAGAAATGAGTGTAGAAAAATAATATGAAATAAAAAAAAAAAAATCTGCTAACAGTCTGGGCGCAACTTTATTATTTTTCCAGCAGAAGTTCGGAACGTGTTTAATTCGGGGATGTGGTGTATGTTACCATGTGACTGAAAACCTAACAAAAAGTTCGGGAAGCAGTTAGAATATGGTGTAATATATGAATTATATAATTGGGTCATATTCCGGGATGCGGTCTAGATGTTGAAAAAGAAAAAAAATTTAAAATTGGTGATTATTAAACAAGCCCGTGGAAATGAAAAGATATTCGATATCTGATCAGACCTGAGAGATATGGTGGAATTTATGAAAAAGTATACAACCACTTTACACCCCCTTAGGGGTCAAATTTCAAAAAATCTTGAAAACACGTTCTAGGTATTCTTATGAAAAATCTGTAGAATAAAAATGAATTCAATATTTGGAAAGACCTAGTAAATATGACGAAAATCGTGAAAATATAGGCATTTTATTTTTACTGATATTTCCCCCCCCCCCTCCGAACACCAATTAATATTCGAATTTTTTTTAATCAGAATTACTTTTCTAGTTGTTTTATATATACGGACCGAGTTTAAATTTTCTAGCATAAGCCCTTCAAAAATTAAGAAAAACACCCCCCACCCCCGCACCTTACTACCCCTAAAAAAAAATTATTTTTTCACAATGCTACTACTATAGTTCTATCTAAATACCAAGTTTCAGCTTTCTATCCTTATAGGTTTTTAAGATATAAGCATCGGAACTTTCTGCTTCTCACCCTTCCCTACCCTCACCCTCTACACCCCCACCTCCAACCTTTTTTCCTACAAGGATTCCATTAGGCCTACTTCTGGTAACAATTTGAAGCATCTATCTTACACTGTTATTGAGCTATGAAACGTGTTAATTTTGAAAAATTATTATCCCCTCCACTTCCGTGCTCCCCCACCCGCTTCAAAAATTTTACTTTGGTCGATCTTTTTTTATTAAGCTTTATACCCAAACCAAATTTTGTTTTTCTGGTGCAATTGGTTTGTGAGATATCGTAATCTAAAGTTTTTCACCCCCCCCCCTCCGTACGCGTCTACCCCCACCCAAAATTTTTATTTCAATCTACTCTCCTAGTATAACTACAGATATTTGTTAAGTTTTAATTACTTGCCATTAACGGTTTAGGAGATATGGATTTTAGAGAGTGTCGATCTCCACTTTTTTGCGTTTCGGACGCATTATTTCCCCCTTCACTCCCACACCCCTTCACCCATATCATCAATTTTTTTGCAAATGGGTCCACTATTAAAGTTTTATAGAAATTCTAAGTTTCAGCTTCCTACCATAAGCGGTTACTGAGATCTTGAAACCAAAATTTTTCGTCTAAAACGCTTTCCCCACCTCCCCCCTCACACCCTCACCCTTTAAAAAATTTTAACTTCAAGGGGTCTACTATGTCTATTCATAAAAAAAAATCAATTTAATAACTCATATTAGTGTTTGGGAGCTATAATTCCTCAAATGAGTTTGCGTACGGCGCACAGACGGACTGAAATTTTTTATTGCTTTTTTGGTGTTTATTAGTAATAAAACGTGTACAAAAAAAATTTCAGGGTATCAAATTTTTTTAAAAAAAAAATCGATAACAATACTTTATTATTAAAATAATAAAGTAAAATCTATTACTATTTAATATTTTTTGCAACGAGGCCCTTAAGAGACATAATCTATCGATGTTTTTATTGCTATTTCTTTCTATCTAGTCATGAAGAAAGAAGGCAATATCAAACCCGATGGTTCGATATTGCCTTCTTTCTTCATCACTAGATAGAAAGAAATAGCAATAAAAACATGTGCTCCCACCACGATCTATTTGTAATGCAAAAACAGCCGCATCACTCCGAGCGCTGGAAATGTCATCCGTGACTTACACGATGAAAATTAAATACGCGAAAAGTTACAGTTCAAGCGCGGTTACAATAAAACGACACAAGTGTGATGTGAAGTGATTGGAAATTGTGGAATGTGTCACTACGTTATTAGTGTTTTATATTTGTTATATCGCAGTAAGGTAAGTTCGCCCCTGCCTGCACGTTTCATTTTATAACCCCCTTTCTTATTTCCAGCCGATGTCAATCTCCGAGTACAAGCCACCCGGATCTTTTTAAGGAGCGAACGAAGATTTTGGCGGGGCTGTTGAGTCACGACTGTGGAATAGGACGGAAGAATTGATGGAGTTTCGTCGGAGCGGGAAACAAGGAATTGGTCGAGGGAGTTGACGGAGAAACTTAAGAATACGGTCGAAGGCAAGAGTGGCGTAACACGGAAACGGTGGAGTTGGAGCGCGCGGACGAATAGGGTAGAGTAAGTGTAAGGAGCGGAGTAGGTTCACAGATTCCTTTCTCTAACAGGTCTTGCGAAGAACGAGAAAAATTGTCGAAAACAATGGAGGGGAGGATCCCATTGGTGGAGATCCGACGAACTAGGTCCTTAAAAGTCGTTTTTGTTTAATTCATTTCAATATATATGGTATATACATTACTTTTTATAACGTACGCAAGGTCTTTTCTTGGTTTTATCTATTGGCATGGAGGGAGGTTTCCTAATCGTCCTCCTAAATACAGATTAGTTACAGTTGACGAGGACATTATCGACGGAAGCAGTTCACGAGCCTCCCTACTTCGGCGGAGCGTAGCCGGCTCAAATTAGTCGATTGTAATGGAATTTACTGACACTAAGAAGCCCAATAGAGGAGTTGCTAGAGTGAGAGTCTCCAACCGGGGACTATCGGGTTCGAGACGCCGCAAAGGCAATTCTTTTGTTCGGCTCTTGTAGCCTGAAAATATAGGTAATAACGCATATTCATTTCGCAAATTTTTCTCGCCTAGTGCAGTCGAGTTGTTTGATTACATTATTTTTGACTGTTATGCAATAAATTATTGTAACTAAAAATTATACTGCGGTTATGACCGGCTGCAAGCAAATCATATGGTTAGTGCTCGCGCTGTCAACCGAGTAAATTTGAAAAATTATTATGAAGGTCATATGGTAAAAAAAAAGATTAATTGATGAGTTCACATATCTTATTAACTATTCAAATATAGAAAAAACAATGTTTTTTACGGGTATAAATAGACTACTGATGAAAACGATGGCGCCTCCTTGTCGGCATCATAGCTTCACTAAAAATAATGCAATTTGCAAAAATGAAAAAGAATCTTGTAAAACAATTTAGTAGTTACAGGGTGATGGAGGGAGTTTTTTTTTTTTTAAAAAATAAAGAAATTGCAGTATTTCAAACTTTTGAAATAATATTTTTTTTTTAATTCGCGTTTAATAATTTATAAAAAAAATCCAAGCAAAAATTTAAAAAATCCTCTCGTCACCCTATAAAGAAAATAGTTACCAAAATTAAGAAAAAAAAAGTTGAAAAATATTGAAAATTGACTTATCGTGCCGACACTGGCTGAAAACATAGTTTCGAGAAAAACCCGTTTTAAGTTTGTAGTAGGTAGAACGTGAACTTACAGCTAGTCTCCCATTCCAGCTTCATACTGCACACTTTCTTCCTCTTTTTCCTTCGTGTTTTCACAGATGATCCTATGAATGACCTTGTTTTCTATACGCGGCTTTTGCGAAAAAATATATGCTAAACGCAGCTGTTGATGTTGTTATGACACTGGCTATTTAGCGGCTATTTCTTAAGTGCAATAAAAGTACAATAACTGCCCCATCGTGCGACAAGGCGAACAACATTAAAAGAAGGAGATACCGCTCTTTCCGACGCTAGCGGCATCTAGTAAACGAAATTAATAACTGCATTGTTTTATAACATAACTTGGCACTTTCCACAATTTATACGTACCGAACTATTAAAAACAAGTCTATAATAATAATAATCAATGGCGCAACAGCCCAAATCGGGCCTAGGCCTTGAAGTAATGCTAGAGTTACTTCATTGCCAGACCAACGGAACACTAGAAGGTGAAGTGGTCAACTACACGCTCTTCCGTGATTATTACCCCGATTTTACCTCAGGTACTCATTTACAGCTGAGTGAACTGGTAGTCCGGCACCTAATCCCATTTTCGAAAATTACTTGTCGCCAAGCAGATTCGAACCTGGTACCAGGTGCACCGAAGGCAAGTGCTCTAGCCACTAAGCCACCCAGACTACAAGTCTATGGCAGCTCAAAAATCCACTAGTAGAAAAATTTTCCTAGGATTAAGTGCTAGAATGTTGCGAAACACTGCTCGAATGCACTATGTTGCGGCTATTTTGCGGCTATGTTGCGGCTCTGTTGCGGCTATGTTGGGGCTAGTTTTTGACAGTACTCACTTTATACTACTCGGACTGTCTTTCTCACACCAAAGCCAAAATTGTATGTTACATCTTTTATCCCTCTCCATTTGGATTTACTAGACGCTTTAAAGCCGCAAAAATAGCCTTCATGAGAGTGGTGCGACAAATAGCTAGGAAGCCGCTCCAAGCTGATGTATGGTCGCATTTATTGCTCTAACTTTGTGATGGAGTGGAATTTTATAAATTCTCAATTTTTTATAATTCTTAAAAGTATAAGAAATAAAAATTTGTATTGAAAAAAAAATCGATTTTCAGGGAGATATGAGCCCTAAAAGCTTATTGTGTACTCAATTTAAATAACCTACACTGAAACATTTAAAAGATATCGGAAAATATTCTTGAATACTTGTCTTAAGGAGATTTTGTATGCGAGTAACCCAAAGGAGTAGAATGATTTCATCGACAAACTCAAACTTTATTTTCACTCAAAACAAATTATTCTAAATTTTGACGAAAGGAAGAAAAAAAAAAGTTTTCTCAGAGATTCAAACCAGCGATACACTGGTATAAATCCACTGCTCACGCCACACGACCATCGCCTTTTGTTTTTTTGATGTTCTTACAGCCTACTCCACTTGTGACAGTCACCCTCAGTCGAAGATGGGGAAGTGGACAGTAGCTGAATTTGACTCATCACTAACTTTTGTCCCATTGTACAAAATCGCTAAAACTGACAAGGGACAAAACGATATGTGCGAGAAAATTGTAAGAGGCCAGTCGAATCGCCTTTACACAAAATCCCACTACCGGGTAAAAGAAATTCGCGAAAAAATTGTAAGAAATCGGAAAATTCAGAATCAGCTGTTGGTTCCGTCTCAAAAATGTAATGAATCGAAGGAGGCGAGTACAAAATTTTAAAACAAATCATGTTTTTATGAAATTTAATCTTTGTAAATAAAAATCTTTAATTACAAAAAATATGTTTTATTAAAATATACCATTTATTTATTACAAAACAAATATGTGCAAAGTATACATAAAAAAAGATATTTTTCGCCTCACCTATGAAAACTGAATTGTATGTCATTTATATCTTAACTCTATATTAAGCACCGACAATAAACCTTTACAATGCTAGTAATAATAATAATAATAATAATAATAATAATTTTAATTTTAATTTTATAATATTAAATTAAAATCAAGCGAGTAACGAGAACCAGAATCAGAATCTGCTGTTAACAACGGTAATGACTCTGACAAGTGCCGCTAGCAAATTAGCTCACTAATGCATATATGGATTCGATCGGTACCCTACAAACACGAGCTTTGAGACTTCCGACTGGTCGGAAAGATGTCGCAATAAAAAGGATGTAACAAAATCAGCATTCCAACTAGTCTTAAGTGATCAGTAAGAAAATAGGAAATCTTCGTTTTCTACGACACGATGGAGAAATATAAGTCGAGTTCTTAACGAATTTGTTAACCCTAGAACCGTCTTTGGGGCACAGAGTGCCCCTAGCTAATTTCAAACGGTAAATTAGAGACTTTCTAGTTCTATAACATCATCTGAATGCACAATATTTTGAAACATATGTTATGCACAAATGCATAAACAAAAGAATCGAACTGGTTATTTTGTGTTTTATTTGCTAAATATGTAAACGCAGAAAAAAGGTCAATTTCGTGTTCTGGGGCACGCAGTGCCCCAGAACATACGTACATTGACCATTTGAAAACAAAACATTTGAATACATGCATTTGATAGATCTATAAACAAAAATAAATATGTAAACAAAACAAGACGATTTCGTCAATATGCGTATATCCTTTGAACAAAAATCAGTTGAATACATTTAGTTGTCGATGAAATTTCAAGTGATAATTGAGTTTGAATTTGAGTTTGAGTATTTTGTGATTCAATTTTATAGTTTTGTGATAATTTCGTTTTGTGATAATTTTGTTTTGTTTTGAGTGGAAATGGATGCTTTTTTGAGACTAGTGAACAGTGCAGCGCGACGAGAGTTATCTGCTGAGGAGCAAGACCTTCTTCAAAACGAGTTCGAAGTTTTTCTTCACAACGATGATGAAAATAGTACTGAAAACGTACCTATTGGCGGTGCAGATTTTCCTGCTGCAGAGCATCCTTTAGAAATTCCAAACGATTCAGATCATGAGCAAGATTCTGATCAGTATGTTTCAGACGTTGATGATCCAAACTGCGAGCAAGAACAAGTACAGGATGTACGCGTTGTACAAATCATGGAGGAAATTCGCGAACAAGAAATTGCTGCTCATCAAGAACTGCAAGAAGCCAATGAGGAAGAACTACCAGCCGTAGAACCAAATAGAGGAATGCGTTATAAGGCTCAAAATAGGAAACACGATCAAATCTGGTGGTCCCTTTCTACAGAAAGAGAAAAGCAGAGAACGTCCAGTGTAAAAGATGAGAGAAAAAATCACGCGCCATCATGTTCAAAGATTTTTGAAAACAAAGTAGACGCATTCAAAAGCCTTATATCTCCATTGATCATTTCAACTATTGTTATAGAAACGAATAGAAAAGCTAAGCGGGTATATGAGAATAATAGTCGATCGGGGAGCCCGAAGAAAATGCGAAAGTGGTTCGATACAGACGAAGATGAAATATATGCATACATAGCTATACTTTTGTACTCTGGTGCGGAAAAATCTTCTTCTGTGCAAGCTAAGGACCTTTTCCACATGTCTCACATGGCATTTTATAGAGCTGTCATGTCATTGCAGAGATTCGAACAGCTCAACAGATTTCTCAGGTTTGATGATTCTCGTACTAGACCATATCGATTACAATCCGATAAATTAGCCGCTTTTCGTTATGTGTGGAGTTTGTTTCAAGGTAATTTTATTTGTAAATCGGTTTCATTTCGTTATATTTAGATTTTGTTTCAAGTCAATCTTACTGCGTTCTTCAGACCATCAAAAGAACTGACTATAGATGAGCAGCTGGTCTCAACACGTGGAAGATGCAGCTTCAGACAATACATCCCAAGCAAACCAGGAAAATATGGAATAAAAATCTTTTGGATCGTTGATGCTGTCACCAATTATCCTCTACTTGGTGAAGTATACCTAGATACTCAACCAGGACAACATCGTGCCAAAAACATTTCGTATGACCTAGTACTTCGGCTCTGCAATCGATATCTAGATAAGGGCTACAATATCACTATGGATAACTTTTTTACAAGTATTCCATTGGCATTAGATTTGTGCGCAAGGAACACTACTATTATCGGCACAATTAGGTCAAACAAACCGCAATTACCGAAACAATTCGCAGATCCAAAAGAAGCCCAACATAGAGAAGTGTATTCATCAATTTTTTGCTTCTCAGATTGCATGAGCCTTGTTAGTTACGTATCAAACACGAAGAAGAACGTTTTATTGTTGTCAACTACACACGCGGATGAGGAAATAGATGCATCAACCAGAAAGCCTAAGATGATTATTGACTACAATGCGACCAAAGGAGGTGTTGACACGTTCGACCAAATGAATCGAACATACACTTGTAGGCGCAAAACTAACCGTTGGCCTGTGACACTATTTTTCAATATGGTCGACGTAGCAGCCCTTGGTGCTTATCGGATGTTCGGTATTACTAATCCCACATCCGATACAGGAAAATATGTAAGAAAACATTTTCTTAAATCTTTGGCTGTTGAATTGGCAAGTAAGCACATCCGGAATAAAATGGAAAAAGGTTCACTACAGCAATCAGTGAAAACTGCACTTTCATTAATTGGTTTTGAGCCTACAACTCTAACCATGTTCCCAGCAGTTCGGTCAAATAAAAAACGTAATAGATGTGAAACATGCAAGACTGATCGCCAACAAAATAAAGGAGACACTAAAACTACTGCTGTCTGTGATTTGTGCAACAACCCTACCTGTTCGAAACATTTTATTCGGGTATGTCAAAAATGCTACGTTCCAAACTCATCTCCCATAAGTGATACTGAATCAGAAGCTGAATCATGTTTGGATATTTCGACAGCACCATCTACCTCATCTGGACGGCCACATTCAAAACGATCCAGAACCCATTCCCCTGTTTAATTTTAGTATTATATTTAATTTATTATTTTGAATTTCGATTTAGTTTTTTCTTTTCATTACTTTGTGAACATTATTATTTTCGTTTCAATATACACTTAATTAATTTTTTGAAAATACATTCAATTTTTTATTTTCTCTTCTTTTTCCAAACTCAGAGCAGCTTGCGAAAATCAAGGAACGCTAATTAGCAAAGATATAAGCGTATTTTCAACACACCACCTATACATTTTGTATGAAATGCATACTGGGGCACTGAGTGCCCCAGGACACGATAAGTCAATTTTTTTGTGGGCACGGTTCTAGGGTTAAGAGTCTTCGAAAATATTACGTAATATTTCCAGCTCGGTGACTTACCGAATGTTCTGAAATGAGTCGTTTCGACTAGTCGGAAGCAAATAGTAACGAAATAGTTGTATTATATACTGTACGACGTAATCGAAAATATGATTTCATACAACGCCGTGTGTTGAAAGAATATTTTTTCCGTTTTATACGCATTTATAATCTGAGCTTCTGAACTGGTGCGCGTGTTGAATCTTATCTAGTGTTCACAGTGGCGGTCATATTGCTCTTCCAAGGGGGGCATTGAAGTTCAGTAGCTACTGTATTATACAGTGTATATAGAAAATAAGTGCAGTAGCTCTTAATGCAGTGTAAATGTAAATGATATGGTCGCTGCAGCTGGTACTGCTTAAAAATATCAACTTTTCATTTTCTCATCTAAATCGCAAGTTTTTGGCAACCGAATTTCAGAATTTTAAAAAGCATTAACATAGTTTAGAACGAATTTCTTTAAAATCGTTCAATTTATCAGATGATTGTGTGATATTAAAATTTTTAACATGTATTGAATGATTGTAAGTTTGAATAGCGGCAACTAGAAAATAACATTAATTGATTCCAAAGCTTGGTTAACATAATTTTCGATTTCAGTAGAAGTCGATGTCGGTCTTGATTTCTACAAAATTTAGAAACCCAAACAGACAGAGTTCTCGCACATGTATGAAAAAACTAGTAGATTTTAAGAGTTTTGTTAAAATTTCGAGATTTCGCCAAGTCCAGTTTGGAAACTTTGAATGTAAATTAGCTGTTTTTTGAGACCACCAGAAAAGTAGTACATGTATTTAATTTTTATTAGTTCTACTATCATACATATTTGGTAAGTTTGAATATTGGGCATTATGATCCGTACCCAACATCTCATAATATCTTATTATCATAGTCTCCTTACTGATTCCGGTATATTCCATCCTCTTACATTAAAATCGTTGGAGAAGCTGTCTATTGGTCGCCCATAATTAAATACATTGGAGTTCACTTTGACAAAAAACTGACTTTTCACGAACTTGCAAACCAGGCTGTTACAAAGGTATCCAAAAGTATTAGAACACTGTATCCGTTAATAAATCGGAAATCTAAGCTATCGAAGGAAAATAAGCTGCTATTATATAAGGTAGTAATTGTTACGGATTTAACATATATATTTATTTAAATTCAATTAACAATTTATTAAATTCAATTCACAAATTTTAAGATAAGTTTTTCGTTTCAATCTCAAAATCGATCGCTTTTTTCACCCAGCCTATTCCGATCGTCTGGATGAAAAATAATCGCATATGCTACAAAGTAAAAGTAGCAGCCTTTTGAAAAAAACTGAAGAAGTTTCTTAACTCGAAGGATGTCGTTTGCCATGGTGTGTTAGTTGAAGTCTTCTAGGTGCTACACGGTTACGTTGCGGATATTCATGTTGCCGTAACATTGGCTGTATACTATGCTCTTCGGTTACTGATTCTGAGATAATGTTGATAGGTTCTTCCATTATTGAAGGACTGTGATTGTCAGCGATAGGCTTTACCTCGAATGTGTCAAGTAAAATGTCCAATGGAAACTCCGACGTTGACAGTGCAGTAGAATTTGATTGACGGCGTCGAATTTGGTTTGCGTGTCGAACCCAAACTTCGTTATTCACTCGAACTTTGTTAGTGCCCGTTCCAACGCGCTCTATAATTTCTGCTTGTACCCAAGACTTTTTATTATTCTTGTAGTTTAATACGTAGACTGCATCATTAGATTGGTGGTTACGAGTAACAGTGCCATGTCGATCGTTAAATTGTCATGTCTTCCCCTTTTGCTTTTAATAACGCTCGCTTAAAAGTATCAACAAATCGTTCCGCTTGACCGTTCGATTGCGGGTGATACGGCGGAGAACGAATGTGTTGAACTCCGCTGGATGTACAAAATTCCTCGAATTGATGTGATGAGAACTGTGTTCCATTATCGGAAACCAGTATTTTCTGAAATCCAAACCTAGCAAAAACCTCTTCCAGTTTGCTTAGCGTCGCTGTTGTGGTAGTAGATTGCATTATAAAAATTTCAGGCCACTTGCTGTATGCATCCACAATAACCAAGAAATTTAAGTTTTGGAAAGGACCGGCATAGTCTATGTGTATTCTGGACCATGGTTTAATCGCTATCGGCCATGAAGACAGCATAGTCTTTACTGGAGATTTGGCAGCTGTAGCGCATCGTGAACATTTCTTTACCATATCTTCGATATGTTGATCAATGTTTGGCCAGTAGACATGGCTCCGAGCCAATGCCTTCATCCGGTTCATTCCAGGAAGGCTGGCATGGAGCTGTTTGAGTACAGCCATCTGTAATGTATCCGTAATGATTATACGATCCGACATTGGTATGCAGTCCTTTGATTCGGCAAGCGACTCTCGTCGATTGAACATCATCTTCAGGTTCAGTTCGTCGATTATTGAAGGCCAAGATGAACGCATATATTGAAAAACATTCTGCAGTAACTCATCCTCAGATGTTGCCTTTATGATCATTGGAAATGTGCTTGGAAGCTGACGCACATTTTCGATAATGATTTGATTGACTTCGGCGCCAATCATGGAAGTGGATGCGATGACAGCGTCGGTCACTTCCATAGGTTGTTGAGTCAATAATCGAGATAGCGCATCGGCATGACCAAATTTGGTGGTACCAATATGCTCGATTGTAAAGTCGTAAGAAAGAACAATCAACGCCCAACGTTGTAGACGGTTGGCGGTATGCGTTGGAATTCCTTTTTTACTTCCGAAAATTGATAGCAACGGTTTATGGTACGTTGATAACGTGAACTTACGTCCATGCAGCATTGGCGCCCACAGGGGGGGGGGGCAAGAAGGGGCACTTGCCCACCCCCCTGAATTCACAGGGAGGGCAAGAAGGGGCACTTGCCCCCCTGGATTTGATCATCGCTTGTTGAGAAAAATCATACTTTATATACCAAACTATGTTGCATCTACTTTTACCATTGATTCACTGTACAATTATTGTACACATCTTTCATGCCTCGACTTTAGTTCTGAGTAATGACACTAAAATGAATATCAAATCAAGCTATAGACTTAGATAATAAGCCCTTTTCCGGAATTGACCACGGCCGCGTACTGAAGAAGAATCAGACAGGCACCACAACACAGCAGAATGCAGTTTATTTCCAAATCGAACGACCAAGCGTGTGTTTAACAAAATTTTTTGTTACTTTTTTGTAACGTTTTTGTACTTTAAGAACTAATGAAAAAAAAGAATTGAAATTTGTTATCGTTTTTAATCGATTTTTATCGTTATTGGTTTTTTTTTTAAAAAAAATTTGCTACCATGAAATTTTTTTTTTACACGTTTTATTACTAATAAACACTAAAAGAGCAATAAAAAATTTCACTCCGTCTGTGCGCCGTACGCCGTCCGCCGTACGCCGTCCACAGTACGCCGTCAGCCGTATGCTATCCGCCGTACGCCGTACGCAAACTCATTTGAGGAATTATAGTTCCCAAACCCTACGAGTTATTAAATTGATTTTTTTTATGAATAGAAATAGTAGACCCCTTGAAGTTAGAAAATTTTTAAGGGGTGAGGGTGTGAGGGGGGAGGTGGGGAAGCGTTTTAGATGAAAAGCAACCGCTTATGGTAGGAAGCTGAAATTTGTAATTTCTATAAAGCTTTAATAGTGGACCCATTTGCAAAAAAATTAATGATATGTATGAAGGGGTGTGGGAGTGGAGGTGGAAATAATGCGTCCGAAACGCAAAAAAGTGGAGATCGACACTTTCTAAAATCCATATCTCCTAAACCGTTAATGGCACGTAATTAAAACTTAAGAAATATCTGTAGTTACACTAGGAGAGTAGATTGTTATAAAAACTTTGGGTGGGGGTAGACGCGTACGGGGGTGGGGGGGTGCAAAATTTTAGATAACGATATCTCACAAACCAATTGCACCAAAAAAACAAAATTTGGTTTGGGTATAAAGCTTAATAAAAAAAGATCGACCAAAGTAAAATTTTTGAAGGGGGTGGGGGAGCACGGAAGTGGAGGGGATAATAATTTTTCAAAATTAACACGTTTCATAGCTCAATAACAGTGTAAGATAGATGCTTCAAATTGTTACCAGAAGTAGGGATTAATGGAATCCTTGTAGGAAAAAAGGTTGGAGGTGGGGGTGTAGAGGGTGAGGGTAGGGAAGGGTGAGAAACAGAAAGTTCCGATGCTTATATCTTAAGAACCTATAATGATAGAAAGCTGAAACTTGGTATTTAGATAGAACTATAATAGTAGCATGGTGAAAAAATAAAATTTTTTTAGGGGAAGTAAGGTGCGGGGGTGGGGGTGTTTTTCTTAACTTTTGAACGGCTAATGCTAGAAAATTGAAACTCGGTGCGTATATATAAATCAACTAGAAAAGTAATTCTGATAAAAAAAATGGAATATTCATTGGCGTTCGGAGGGGGGGGGGCAAAAAAAATTATCAGTAAAAATAAAATGCCTATATTTTCACGATTTTCGTCATATTTACTAGGTCTTTCCAAATATTGAATTCATTTTTATTCTACAGATTTTTCATAAGAATACCTAGAAAGCGTTTTCAAGATTTTTTGAAATTCGACCCCTAAACGGGTGTAAAGTGGTTGTATACTTTTTCATAAATTCCACCATATCTCTCAGGTCTGATCAGATATCGAATATCTTTTCACTTCCACGGGCTTGTTTAATACTCACCTATTTTTAATTTTTTTTTTTTTCAACATCTAGACCGCATCCCGGAATATGACCCAATTATATAATTCATATATTACACCATATTCTAACCGCTTCCCGAACTTTTTGTTAGGTTTTCAGTCACATAGTAACATACACCGCATCCCCGAATTTAACACGTTCCGAACTTCTGCTGGAAAAATAATAAAGTTGCGCCCAGACTGTTGGCATATTTTTTTGTTTCTATCTAATTTTTGTGTTAGTTTTTGCGAAAATGGTATCCGAGTCCTCTTTGAAAATTTATATCTCTGGTAATTTCTATCCTGGAATAATAAAATAGGGCTTATTTTAAAGGATGAGGTTGTCGCAAGACTATCCTTGACATTTTTTTTCAATGATAACGATTTTGTCATTTATCCTTAAATACCTATCTCACAATACGTTTTTTCTTAATTTTTTTATATTTTATGGGTCATACTGTTTTTCAAAACATATCAAAAAATTAACTTGGAATCTCAATGGTTAAAAAAATCTAAGAGAATTCTCAATTAATTTTATAGAAAAAGGTAATTTAATCAAGAATCGCCAAAAATGTGACCTTATCATCGCCGATTCTTTTGAAATTTTGTGTACTCGAAAAATTAGTGAAAAAAAAATATTTTTTGTTGGTTACAGTATGTTAAAAATTTCCCCAAAACGATATCCGAATCCTCTTTGAAAATTCATATCTCTGTAATTTTTATCCTTGAATAATAAAGTAGGGCTTATTTTAAAGATTGTTATTGTTTTTGTTAGTTAAAAAATGAGATAGAAACAAATCCTTGAATTTCAATTATTTTTTCACTTGTTCTTCAATTACAAAATTTTTCAAAAGAATCATGGAATCATGGATGAAATGACCCAAAATAAGATGAAAACAATATGATCCCTTCTTCAGATGACCCTTTTTTTTGCTAAGTGCTGTCGATGTAGCTAAATTCACACAGAACTTTATCAAACGAAATAGCCAAATTAAAAAAAAATCTGACAACAGTAAGGTCTGGATCTGCCACTGGTTTCAAGTATATTTTACTTTATTATTTTAACAATGAAGTAATTTTATCGATTTAGAAATCTGCCAGTAGTCTGGGCGAAACTTTATTATTTTTCGGGTCAAAGTTCGGGAGCGATTGAAATCGGAGTATATCATCAGTTGTTTCGAGATTATGACTTTTCTTGGAAAATTAAACAACCAATTTCATTATATAATAACATGGTGTCAATCGTCTGTTGGAGTCACTGGCGTTGTTAGTTATCTGGACGATCTAATTGTAGTGGCAAAAACAGAGAAAGACCACGAAGAAAACTTTACGAAGGTTTTTCAACGTTTAAAAGAATGGGGATTTCGTGTCAAAGCAGAGAAGTGCACATTATTTCTTCCTCTTATTAAATATCTAGGATTTATTATCTACAAAGAAGGAAGACAACCGGATTCTGAGAAGATCCAAGCCATCCAAAACATGCCACCGCCAACTGATATAACGACTTCACGTTCGTTTATTGGCATGATTAATTATTACGGACAGTTTGTACGACAACGGCGGGAACTTCGATGGCCTTTGGATAAACTTCTAATTAAAGACGCCAAATGGGACTGGTCAGCCGAGTGTCAACGATCATTCGAGAAAACTAAAGAAATTCTAAATTCTAATCTGTTACTTACACATTTTGATCCGCAATTTGAAGTTAAAGTAGCAGCAGATGCCTCGAACTATGGTCTCGGAGCGGTTATCTTACACCGTTATTCTGACACATCGGAAAAAGCCATCGCACACGCAGCCAGTGGCGGTCATATTACTCTTCCAAGGGGGGGCCATTGAAGTTCAGTAGCTACTGTATTGGTGCAGTAATTTAAAAATTTTAAAAAATCGGAAATTCTTTATAACTATTTTCAATTATTATAACTTCATAAGCAGTATCACATGCCTGATTAAATCGCATAATTTTGGCAATAGTCCAGTAAATCTAGGAATTCTTAAAGAAAAAAATAGAAAACGAAAGTTTTGACGTAGTTAGGTTCCAATGATAGGGTAGAATAGGGAATCACAGTTTTAGACCAAAATTTGATATGGCGTGTGCCCGAAATATTGAGTTTTCTGTTTTATCGATTTGTAACCGTGTTTTACATTTCTCACTAAAAATGGTGCAAACCAAATTTATAGAAAATTAAATTCTCCATCTCTTTTATCTGAACAACTTTTTTGTAAAATCATTATTTTTTACGTTATTAAGCGTAAAGTGCAAAAAATTAGGAGGTTGTCCCAGTTTTTTAAACTTTTCGACCATTTCTATTAAAAAAAATGACATATTGACAAAGTTGTAGACAACTAAATTCCCTACAAATTTTGTTTACTCCAGTTTTTCGTACAACGAACGGATCACGAGCCGAAGCACGGAAAACACACTGGCATGGCGAAATATGTAGCGTAAATACGTGCATAAATGCCCCTCGTTTTCTTCAGTGCACATATTTCATCTGACTGGATCAGATCGTCGAGTTGATTGTTCGGGGCATTTGTGCACGTATTTACGCTACATATTTCGCCATGCCAGTGTGTTTACCGTGCTCCCGCTCGTGATCCGTTCGTTTTACGAAAAACTGGTGTTTAAGAAACTTGTAGGGAATTTAGTCCTCTACAACTTTGCAATATAAATATGTCACCTATTTTTAATAAATATAGTCGAAAAGTTTAAAAAACTGGGATAATCTCAAAATTTTTACACTTTAAGCTTATTATTAGCAATAATTGATGATTTTAGAAAAAAGTTGTCCAGATAAAAGGGATAGAAAGTTGAACTCTCTGTAAATTTGATTCTAACCATTCTTAGCGAGACATGCAAAACACGGCTACAAATCGACAAAACAGAAAATTCAAAATTTCGGGCACACGCCATAACAAGTTTTGGTGTAAAACTGTGATTCCCTATTCTACCCTATCATTGGAACCTAACCACGTCAAAACATTTCGCCTTTCATTTATTTCCGTTATTTACTGATATTTTGTCTCTGATTACTGGACTATGCTTGTGTGTTTACCGTGCTCCAGCTCGTGATCCGTTCGTTGTACGAAAAACTGATGTATGCAAAACTTGTTGGGAATTTAGTCCTCTACAACTTTGCCATGTAAATATGTCATCTATTTTTAATAGAAATGGTCGAAAAGTTTATAAAACTGGGACAATCTCCTAATTTTTTGCACTTTACGCTTAATAACGCAATAAATAATTACTTTACAATAAAGTTGTTCATGTAAAAGAGATAGAAAATTTAATTTTCTATAAATTTGGTTTGTATCATTTTTAGCGAGAAATGCAAAATACGGCTATAAATCGACAAAACAGAAAATTCAATATTTCGGGCACACGCCATATCAAATTTTGGTCTAAAACTGTGATTCCCTATTCTACTCCATCATTAGAACCTAACTACGCCAAAACATTTCGTGTTCTTTTTTTTCCGATATTTACTGAAATTTTGTCTCTGATTACTGGACTACAAGTAGATTTTGAAATCTAGAAAAGCGTTTACAACGCTCTGAAAACATTTGTTTTACAACGATTATGATGATGATGTTACTAATTTATTTTGTAAGAGTTAACTTTTGGAAAGGAGAAAATTTAAATTGAATGAACAAAAATTGAAAGCTTGCATTATCATGCAATTTGAAATTTTATAATATTTTATACAAGTAGTTCTGGTGAAAGATAATTTTAGAGCTGTTTAGTGACTATTATTTGTATTATTGTAGTACTTCTTATTATGGTCCTAATTAGTATAAAAAATATATGTTTTAAGTTTCACCCTGATCAGAAAAAAAAAATTGAGATTCCGAAAAATGAGTCCCGATGTATTGACAAAACGGCCAAATAATATTAATCTGGGGATGATTGTAATTTTAAATACTCGGATATGGGTTATATACCATTGGAAATACCATCTAATGGTCGTAATGAGAGAGTGGAGTTTTTTATATTCAATCGGTTTCGACTGTATTTTGATAATGGTTAATAATACGAAGCTAGTATAGTGAACAAAAATATCTGTTTTCTAATACTTAATATTATGTTATAGAAAGAAAAAGTGGTTCAGAAAGTCCTTCACTAAGTACTACATAAGAGCTATAAGGAATTATTGATAAAATGTTAAAAATCATCATTTTCGACCTTACTGAAGGACTTTTTTCTTTTTCTCATAACATTGATCATCTAGTGATGTCACAAGCTTCGTATCGTTTGCCGTTACAAAGTTACGCACAAAAATTTACTTTTCAAGAAAAACTTCAATTTCTGAATTTAAGCATCGATGGCATTTTTGATAGTACACCAACCACCTATATATTTAGAGTTATTTCATCCACATAATGATACTATATAGACCCTATGTCGATATCTTGGGTGTTTACGGAATCTTACACATATATGTACAATTTTGGTTTCTTTGAGGTTCTTGAGACACGTATTACTCATATATTTTCGAGATGAAACTTAAAACGTGTTTTTTTACACTTGTTCGAGCCATTGCGATGGGTGTTGTGAAAAAATTAAAAAAATTTCAATTGAGTGATTAGCTTTTTACCTGAGTAGATTTCAAATTCATCCAAATATAGGAAAATTATTAGAACACATAATGAAAACTATCCAAGCATAATCCAAATCCAAATTTTTCAAAATTAGTTTCGAGCAGTACCTAAAAACTAAACCCAAATATTATATCTTTTCAATTAGGAGACAAAAGACAAAAGAAGATTTAAGAAAGGCATAAGAAAAAATCAGATTTAATTGTATTATACTTTATACATTATACTTTATTAAGTGTATCTATTAATCTAATAGTCTCATATAATTTTTATTTAAAGCAGACGTGATAAAGTAATTACGGGTGACAAATCTGTTAGGGGGGGGGGCCATGGCCCCCATGGCCCCCCCCCCGTATGACCGCACGCAGCGCGCGCCCTTCTACCCGCAGAAAAGAACTATAGCCAGATATAAAAGGAAGCACTAGCATTGATTTTTGCAGTAACCAAATTTCACAGGTTCCTGCATGTCAAGGGCGCCCATAGAACTTCTTCCAGGGGGGGGGGGGGGCAAGGCAAAAAGTTTATAAAATAACCACCCACTCCATTTAGAATCTGAACTTATGGTTGAAATTTTAACGTAAGTTCGTTAACGGACACAATCGTTCTACTCTTTCGGGTCCATACAAAGGCCTTAAAACATGCGTTCGAGAATACTAGCCGATAACTTCGGAACGCTTAAATCACTCAAATCCCAGTCGTAGAGGTGCTTGTACATGAGCAATTTTTCAAACAATTAATTGTCCGACGACTATTGCCAAAATTAGTGGAGCGATTACGGTGGCAATATTTCGACAATGTAGATATGTTTTCATAGATTGCTGATATTTCTTGCCCTATACTCGTAGTTTCTGTATTTGCAAGAAAAATTTATCTCTTCCACTTCCATGCTTCATCACCTCCTTAAAAAAATTTACTTTATTTGTCAAACTTTATACAGAAACCGAATTTTATTTTTAAATTGCAATTGGTTCGTGAGATATTGTAATCAAAAGTTGTTCATCCCCTCTGGAGGTGTTTTTCTTAACTATATAGAACGCCTTCTGCTACAAAGTTGAAACTCGGTATGTATGTATATGTAAATCAACCAGAAAAGTAGATAAAAAAATCTTATATATCCATTAGTGTTAGGAAGGAGGTCGAAAAATATTATCAGGGAAAATGAAATGCACATATTTTCAGGATTTTCGTCATATCTATAAGGTCTTCCCAAATATTGAATTAATTTTTATTCTACGGCTTTTTCATATACATATTCGTAAATATGTAGAAAGTGTTTTCATGACTTTTTTAAATTACTTTTTCATGAATTCTGCCATATCCCCCAGCCCTGATATGATATCGACTATATCTCACCTTACATAGGATTGCGTAATAATCGCTTAAAACTATCATAGTTTTTAAGTTTTTGCCTTTTTTAACCCTAAGAGGGTATAAAAGGGTTAAACACGTTTTCACGAATTCCGTAATTTCTTTTAGAAGTGGTAAGAAATTGGATTGGTTTTTACTTTCTCGTGCTGTCTTTATATTTATCTATTAACTGTTTTGAGGATTTTTGGATATTCCACCCCCAAGCAGGTTGCATATATTTTCCCAGATTCTTACAGATTGCTTAAATCTGATGATATATCGAATTCCTATTTAATTCCTATGGTTTCCTATACCATATAAGCGCCAAAAAGTCAATTTCATGTATGCTTTTTAAAGCTTTGACTTCGATTTCTTAGGATTGATGAGATATTTGATCACTTTTTACTTCCACAGACTTTTTATATAATCGCATACAATATCATTTCACAATTTTTCGATATTCAACTTCCTAGGGTTTCACAATTTTTGCCATCCCTTAGTTCTGATGAGATATGAAATTGGTTGTTTCTATTTTAACTACTTTTATCTTTAGAACAAAATTAATTTCCCAAGAAAAGTCATAATCTCGAAACAACTGATGATATACTCCGATCTTGATCGCTCCCGAACTTTGACCCGAAAAATAATAAAGTTTCGCCCAGACTACTGGCAGATTTCTAAATCGATAAAATTACTTTATTGTTAAAATAATAAAGTAAAATATACTTGAAACCAGTGGCAGATCCAGACCTTACTGTTGTCAGATTTTTTTTTTAATTTGGCTATTTCATTTGATAAAGTTCTGTGTGAATTTAGCTAACATCGACAGCACTTAGCAAAAAAAAGGGTTATCTGGGAGTCTGTCCAATGTTCAGCGATAGCTGCTATTTAGCTGCTTTTGTGTCTCGGCTAGCTGTCATTCCGGTACTTAGCAGAGACACAAAAGCAGCTAAATAGCAGCTATAGCTGAACATTGGACAGACTCCTGAAGAAGGGATCATATTGTTTTCATCTTATTTTGAGTCATTTCATCCATGATTCCATGATTCTTTTGAAAAATTTTGTAATTGAAGAACAAGTGAAAAAATAATTGAAATTCAAGGATTTGTTTCTATCTCATTTTTTAACTAACAAAAACAATAACAATCTTTAAAATAAGCCCTACTTTATTATTCAAGGATAAAAATTACAGAGATATGAATTTTCAAAGAGGATTCGGATATCGTTTTGGGGAAATTTTTAACATACTGTAACCAACAAAAAATATTTTTTTTTCACTAATTTTTCGAGTACACAAAATTTCAAAAGAATCGGCGATGATAAGGTCACATTTTTGGCGATTCTTGATTAAATTACCTTTTTCTATAAAATTAATTGAGAATTCTCTTAGATTTTTTTAACCATTGAGATTCCAAGTTAATTTTTTGATATGTTTTGAAAAACAGTATAACCCATAAAATATAAAAAAATTAAGAAAAAACGTATTGTGAGATAGGTATTTAAGGATAGTCTTGCGACAACCTCATCCTTTAAAATAAGCCCTATTTTATTATTCCAGGATAGAAATTACCAGAGATATGAATTTTCAAAGAGGACTCGGATACCATTTTCGCAAAAACTAACACAAAAATTAGATAGAAACAAAAAAATATGCCAACAGTCTGGGCGCAACTTTATTATTTTTCCAGCAGAAGTTCGGAACGTGTTATATTCGGGGATGCGGTGTATGTTACTATGTGACTGAAAACCTAACAAAAAGTTCGGGAAGCGGTTAGAATATGGTGTAATATATGAATTATATAATTGGGTCATATTCCGGGATGAGGTCTAGATGTTGAAAAAGAAAAAAATTAAAAATAGGTGATTATTAAACAAGCCCGTGGAAGTGAAAAGATATTCGATATCTGATCAGACCTGAGAGATATGGTGGAATTTATGAAAAAGTATACAACCACTTTACACCCCCTTAGGGGTCGAATTTCAAAAAATCTTGAAAACGCTTTCTAGGTATTCTTATGAAAAATCTGTAGAATAAAAATGAATTCAATATTTGGAAAGACCTAGTAAATATGACGAAAATCGTGAAAATATAGGCATTTTATTTTTACTGATAATTTTTTTTGCCCCCCCTTCTCCGAACGCCAATGAATATTCAATTTTTTTATCAGAATTACTTTTCTGGTTGATTTATATACACGCACCGAGTTTCAATTTTCTAGCATTAGCCGTTCAAAAGTTAAGAAAAACAACCCCACCCCCGCACCTTACTACCCCTAAAAAAATTTTATTTTTTCACCGTGCTACTATTATAGTTCTATCTAAATACCAAGTTTCAGCTTTCTATCATTATAGGTTCTTAAGATATAAGCATCGGAACTTTCTGCTTCTCACCCTTCCCTACCCACACCCTCTACACCCCCACCTCCTTTTTCCTACAAGGATTCCATTAGGCCTACTTCTGGTAAAAATGAAGCATCTGTCTTACACTGTTATTGAGCTATGAAACGTGTTAATTTTGAAAAATTATTATACCCTCCACTTCCGTGCTCCCCCACCCCCTTCAAAAATTTTACTTTGGTCGATATTTTTTTATTAAGCTTTATACCCAAACCAAATTTTGTTTTTTTTTGTGCAATTGGTTTGTGAGATATCGTAATCTTAAGTTCCCCCACCCCATCTCCGTACGCGTCTACCCCCACCCAAAGTTTTTATTTCAATCTACTCTCCTAGTATAACTACAGATATATGTTAAGTTTTAATTACTTGCCTATAACGGTTTAGGAGATATGGATTTTAGAAAGTGTCGATCTCCACTTTTTTGCGTTTCGGACGCATTATTTCCACCTCCACTCCCACACCCCTTCACCCATATCATAAATTTTTTTGCAAATGGATCCACTATTAAAGCTTTATAGAAATTCCAAGTTTCAGCTTCCTACCATAAGCGGTTGCTGAGATCTAGAAACCAAAATTTTTCGTCTAAAACGCTTCCCCCACCTCCCCCCACACTCTTACACCTTACACCTTAAAAAATTCTAGCTTCAAGGGGTCTACAATGTCTATTCATAAAAAAAAAATCAATTTAATAACTCATAGGGCTTGGGAACTATAATTCCTCAAATGAGTTTGCGTACGGCGTACGGCGAATAGCATATGGCGGACGGCATATGGCGGACGGCATATGGAGGACGGCGGACGGCGTATGGCGTACGGCGCACAGACGGACTGAAATTTTTTATTGCTTTTTTGGTGTTTATTAGTAATAAAACGTGTAGAAAAAATTTCAGGGTAGCAAATTTTTTTTTAAAAAAAAATCGATAACAATACTTTATTATTAAAATAATAAAGTAAAATTGAATTTCAACTCATTTCTTCATTAGTTCTTAAAGTACAAAAACGTTACAAAAAAGTAACAAAAAATCTTGTAAAACACACGCTTGGTTGTTCGATTTGGAAATAAACTGCAGACTGCTGTGTTGTGGTGCCTGTCTGATTATTCTTCAGTACGCGGCCGTGGTCAATTCCGGAAAAGGGCTTATTATCTAAGTCTATAGCTTGATTTGATATTCATTTTAGTGTCATTACTCAGAACTAAAGTCGAGGCATGAAAGATGTGTACAATAATTGTACAGTGAATCAATGGTAAAAGTAGATGCAACATAGTTTGGTATATAAAGTATGATTTTTCTCAACAAGCGATGATCAAATGCAGGGGGGGGCAAGTGCCCCTTCTTGCCCTCCCTGTGAATTCAGGGGGGGCAAGTGCCCCTTCTTGCCCCCCCCCCCCCTGTGGGCGCCAATGCTGCATGGACGTAAGTTCACGTTATCAACGGACCATAAACCGTTGCTATCAATTTTCGGAAGTAAAAAAGGAATTCCAACGCATACCGCCAACCGTCTACAACGTTGGGCGTTGATTGTTCTTTCTTACGACTTTACAATCGAGCATATTGGTACCACCAAATTTGGTCATGCCGATGCGCTATCTCGATTATTGACTCAACAACCTATGGAAGTGACCGACGCTGTCATCGCATCCACTTCCATGATTGGTGCCGAAGTCAATCAAATCATTATCGAAAATGTGCGTCAGCTTCCAATCACATTTCCAATGATCATAAAGGCAACATCTGAGGATGAGTTACTGCAGAATGTTTTTCAATATATGCGTTCATCTTGGCCTTCAATAATCGACGAACTGAACCTGAAGATGATGTTCAATCGACGAGAGTCGCTTGCCGAATCAAAGGACTGCATACCAATGTCGGATCGTATAATCATTACGGATACATTACAGATGGCTGTACTCAAACAGCTCCATGCCAGCCTTCCTGGAATGAACCGGATGAAGGCATTGGCTCGGAGCCATGTCTACTGGCCAAACATTGATCAACATATCGAAGATATGGTAAAGAAATGTTCACGATGCGCTACAGCTGCCAAATCTCCAGTAAAGACTATGCTGTCTTCATGGCCGATAGCGATTAAACCATGGTCCAGAATACACATAGACTATGCCGGTCCTTTCCAAAACTTAAATTTCTTGGTTATTGTGGATGCATACAGCAAGTGGCCTGAAATTTTTATAATGCAATCTACTACCACAACAGCGACGCTAAGCAAACTGGAAGAGGTTTTTGCTAGGTTTGGATTTCAGAAAATACTGGTTTCCGATAATGGAACACAGTTCTCATCACATCAATTCGAGGAATTTTGTACATCCAGCGGAGTTCAACACATTCGTTCTCCGCCGTATCACCCGCAATCGAACGGTCAAGCGGAACGATTTGTTGATACTTTTAAGCGAGCGTTATTAAAAGCAAAAGGGGAAGACATGACGGCTTCCACGTTGCAACTCTTTTTGAGGTTTTACCGTACCACTCCAAATGCAACACTGTTAAATAATGCAACACCTTCTAAACAGATGTTCGGCAGGAATATACGAACGTTGTTGGATTTGATGCATCCTTCTGAATCAATAGTTCCGTTGCAACGTAATACTGAAATGGAACAACAATTTAACGATCGACATGGCGCTGTTACTCGTAACCACCAATCTAATGATGCAGTCTACGTATTAAACTACAAGAATAATAAAAAGTCTTGGGTACAAGCAGAAATTATAGAGCGCGTTGGAACGGGCACTAACAAAGTTCGAGTGAATAACGAAGTTTGGGTTCGACACGCAAACCAAATTCGACGCCGTCAATCAAATTCTACTCCACTGTCAACGTCGGAGTTTCCATTGGACATTTTACTTGACACATTCGAGGTAAAGCCTATCGCTGACAATCACAGTCCTCCAATAATGGAAGAACCTATCAACATTATCTCAGAATCAGTAACCGAAGAGCATAGTATACAGCCAATGTTACGGCAACATGAATATCCGCAACGTAACCGTGTAGCACCTAGAAGACTTCAACCAACACACCATGGCAAACGACATCCTTCGAGTTAAGAAACTTCTTCAGTTTTTTTCAAAAGGCTGCTACTTTTACTTTGTAGCATATGCGATTATTTTTCATCCAGACGATCGGAATAGGCTGGGTGAAAAAAGCGATCGATTTTGAGATTGAAACGAAAAACTTATCTTAAAATTTGTGAATTGAATTTAATAAATTGTTAATTGAATTTAAATAAATATATATGTTAAATCCGTAACAATTACTACCTTATATAATAGCAGCTTATTTTCCTTCGATAGCTTAGATTTCCGATTTATTAACGGATACAGTGTTCTAATACTTTTGGATACCTTTGTAACAGCCTGGTTTGCAAGTTCGTGAAAAGTCAGTTTTTTTGTCAAAGTGAACTCCAAGGTATTTAATTATGGGCGACCAATAGACAGCTTCTCCAACGATTTTAATATAAGAGGATGGAATATACCGGAATCAGTAAGGAGACTATGCTAATAAGATATTATGAGATGTTGGGTACGGATCATAATGCCCAATATTCAAATTTACCAAATATGTATGATAGTAGAACTAATAAAAATTAAATACATGTACTACTTTTCTGGTGGTCTCAAAAAACAGCTAATTTACATTCAAAGTTTCCAAACTGGACTTGGCGAAATCTCGAAATTTTAACAAAACTCTTAAAATCTACTAGTTTTTTCATACATGTGCGAGAACTCTCGCGTCTTTAATTAGAAGTTTATCCAAAGGCCATCGAAGTTCCCGCATTTGTCGTACAAACTGTCCGTAATAATTAATCATGCCAATAAACGAACGTAAAGTCGTTATATCAGTTGGCGGTGGCATGTTTTGGATGGCTTGGATCTTCTCAGAATCCGGTCGTCTTCCTTCTTTGTCGATAATAAATCCTAGATATTTAATTAGAGGAAGAAATAATGTGCACTTCTCTGCTTTGACACGAAATCCCCATTCTTTTAAACGTTGAAAAACCTTCGTTAAGTTTTCTTCGTGTTCTTTCTCTGTTTTTGCCACTACAATTAGATCGTCCAGATAACTAACAGCGCCAGTGACTCCAGCTAACATGGTGTCAATCGTCTGTTGGAAAATTCCTGGAGCCGACTTTATACCAAAACAATGTCGGTTGTATTGGTATAATCCTTTGAGAATGTTGATTGTCAGCAGAGAGCGTGAAGCCTCGGCGGCTGGTATTTAGCGGATAGTTGTGTGATTCCAGCATACTATTAAGACCGGTTGAGAAATCCGCGCAGATGCGAATATTTCCGTTAGACTTCTTAATCGCTACAATGGGTGCGGCCCATGCTGAAAATTCAACTTTGCTTATGACTCCCTGATCTTCGAGTCTCTGCAGCTCTTTTTCCACAATAGGAAGAGCGGCGGATGAAACCGTTCTTTTTAGTCGAAAAACTGGTTGAGCACCAGGTTTCAAATCTAGGACAGCGGTCGACTTTGTGCAGAAACCAAGTGTGGTTTCAAAAACTTCAGGATATTGCTGTTCTAAAAGTTCGACAATCTTCTGAGCATTTGAAGAAGAATGGTTACTAGAAGCAGAAGAGATATTATTACAGATCGAACTTATCGAAACTTCCCATAAGCCGAACTCCTCGATCCAGTCGATGCCCATAATGTCCAGATTGGTATCGGAAACATAACATTCGCCATATGTTGATTCCACATTCCACATTTGAGCAAAGATGTTAGTTGAAAAAATATCACCGGACGTATTCCTTGCTGAATGGTCAATCGTCGTAAGAGCTGGACTGCCGATTGTTTTCCACGTTGATTGTGAAATGATAGAAATATCCGAAGCAGTGTCGATTTGCAATCGAACAAGAACAGAATTAATTCTGATGTTGACAAAGTTACGGCGTTTCTCGTAGTCTATCTTTGACACCAAAAACAGGCTTTTTGTTTTGGACTTGTTAGCCTTTGGCTTGTAATTTCCGTTATTGGTTCGACTGATTCGCAAAAACCTTCTTTGTGTCCAATGTTTTCATATTGAGTACACTTGTGTGTTTTGAACTTACAAAATTGAACGTAGTGCATGTCACCACAAAACCAGCATGCGCGTAATGGTTTTGTCGAAGAACTCTGATGTTCGTTTGAGTCCATTTTGTTGTTATGGTAATTTTTTTACCCATTGAACTGCGAGTGACTGCTTCTCAATCATCTCTGTGTCATGCTTCAATGACATCAAACGATTTGCCTCCTCAGTAAGTGCATGAATAGTCACTTCGGGATCCGTTTCGATTTTAGATAGGAGCCGAGTGCAAATATCTGATTCGGAGCTTGCACTTAATCCACACACAAATATAAAACACTTAAATTGAGCGCTAGTAAGCTTTGTTAAATCAAAATTTTCGCACTGTGCCTGCATATATGTCATCACTGTGCTTCTTCTGTAACTTTAGACAGTAATAGCGGGAGTTGAACAGTGACATCTGCTTGCCAAAAATCTCGCTCAACTTAGTTTTTGTCTCTTTGAAACTGAGGTCGCGTGGCTCTCGTGGCAAAATATAATTTGCGTATCTGGTATGAGCTACAGAATCTAGCTTTTTCACCAGCAAGCAAACTTTTGCAGAGCCATTTAAATTTTTCGCATCTTCTTCAAACCAATCTGAATATCGAGCGTACCAAGTCTCGAAAATTATTCCATTATCGGGATCATAATTAAACTCACCCATACTTCTGGATAGGGACTCCATTGTCTTTTCTACCGATGACTGCGTATCAAGTACATTGGTAGCTGCTGAGCTTGGTAAAGTAAATTGAGCAACGGCAGCATTCAAAACTTCTGTTTGCTTCTGCATCCAAATTTGTTGCTGTTTGAAGATGTCTAGCATTGCTGGATCCATTTTGTAATCCTCGTCGCCAAATATGTTACGGATTTAACATATATATTTATTTAAATTCAATTAACAATTTATTAAATTCAATTCACAAATTTCAAGATAAGTTTTTCGTTTCAATCTCAAAATCGGTCGCTTTTTTCTCCCAGCCTATTCCGATCGTCAAAGTAAAAGTAGCATATCCAACAGTAACGCAACCATCACTCATTTACGGTGCCCCTATTTGGAATATTTGTGATTCACTTCACAAAAAGAAGTTACAAACTTTACAAAATAAAATATTGAAAATAATACTGGACAAGCCTTGGTATTATTCCACACATAGGCTACATTTAGAAGCAGAAGTAGAGTTGGTGTGCCGAAAAAAACTACGGTAAATTTCAACAAAATCTTGCGAATTGCGAAAACCCGCTCGTACAAGCAAGTCAAACATAGTTCATAGAAAAAGTTTTAGTTTTAATTTTAATTTTAGTTTTAGTTTACAATTACATAATTTAAACGAGGTTTTTTGAAGTTTTGCCCTCATACAAGAAACAATGTATTAATTTGGTATGTAAATATTAGCTACACGCTCCTAATTATAATTAAGTTGAAAAGGCAATTTTGTCTGATCACTGTATTTGGTTCATATAATATTGAAATAAGTCAATGTATAAATAAAAAAATTTTCAATAAATTATCTATCTATCTACCTTACTGATTCGATCTATAGTTTAGATGACTACCACCATAACCTAACCTTCTCTCCTAATTTAAAAATTTTAAATAGTCGGAAATTCTCTAAACCTATTTGCAATTATTATAACTTCATAAGCAGTATCTTCTACCTGATTTACATAAATCGCATAATTTTGGCAAGTAGATTTTGAAAACTCGAAAAGCGTTTACAACGCTTTGAAAACATTTGTTTTACAATGACTATGATGATAAAATTACTAATTTATTTTGTAAGAGTTAACTTTTGAAAAGGAGGAAATTTAAATTGAATGAACAAGAGTCGAAAGCTATTTTATTCAGGTAGTTGTGGTGACAAATAATTTTAGAGCTGTTTAGTGACTATTATTTGTATTAAACATTTTTTTCCCAAGAGATTTTTTCCGCAGTACCTCTTATTATGGTTCTAATTAGTGTAAAAAATATATGTTTTAAGTTTCACCCCAGTCAGAAAACTTAAAAATTTGAGATTCCGAAAAATGAGTAACCGAAAAAACAGCCAAATAATATTAATCTGGGGATGATTATAATTGTATATATGAGTTATGTACCATCGGAAATACCATCTAATGGTCGTAATGAGAAAGTACAGTTTTTCATATTCAAACGGAGTAGTAAGGTTGCTTTAAATTTTAGCTGGTGCGATAGGGACAGGGCATCGAAAGTGGGATACCTCTGACAGCTCCAAGTGGGTACCCTCGGCGACCGACTTGTTCATACAAAAACCAGTTTGAAAAAGCTGAAAGTGTCCTACACGTGGTCTGTGGACCGGTTGTTAGGGCATGGAGCCGGCCTGTGGACCGGTTCCTCGGGCATGGTGCCATATGTTTGGGGCCTGGAACTGGTCTTGGTTTGCGATGATTGGTCGGGAGCTGGTTTGATATACTCGCAATGAAGAGTCCGAGTAGTGTTTTTGGATAGAGAGGAGTATACGTGTGTTCCTTTACAAAGTGGGAAAATATTCATATGTTTAAGTCCAAATGTTAAGTGGTTAAGTGTTTGTGAAGAGCATGGGGTCTTCTTGGTGGAACTATATTGCAGTGTAAATTTTTTCTTTTTTGCAATCTTTTCCGTTCTTTTGCACTTGTAAGACGACGAATGTTGTTTGTACTTTTTCTTTTTTAACGCGGCCCGTGTGATATGATCAGAATTGAGGTTTACATTTTTTATGCGATCATTTCTGATCTTTTGAACTTGTACGACGACTATTGTCGGTTTTGTTTTTGCATGATAATGAAAATGATAATGAGTTGCAGTGTGGATTTTTTTTTACCTAGTATATTTTCTCCACACTTTTCTCCACACTTTTTCCGGTCCATGTGATAATATCGGGTTTGTGGTATTTTTGTTATGGCACTCAGTCAAGTTCGTGATGATAATCAGGGACTAATGTCGGTTTTGTTTTTGATCCGCTGCTGATCTTGTGTGTGAAGCTATCGGCGGGTAGCTTCTATCTATCGGCGGACGGCTTCTATCTATCGGCGGACGGCTTCTAGCTATCCGCGGACAACCGTATGTAGCGCGGCACTTGAGGCAGACAGTCGTGACGTCGTAGGTAGTGTTGCCAGAGGCCAATGACCTTGGGGGAATAGTCCAAGATCATAAGGCGGGGGTTAATGACCTTTGGTGGGGGCTAATGCCCTTTAGCGTGGGGGACATAGCCAAAGGGGCGGGGCTAATAACCTTAGGCGGTAGGCCAAGCTCACAGTCAGCTTGTGTGCGTGTGAAAGCATATATCAGCGCCACTATTACTGCGTAATATTGTGAAATTGTACCGGAAAAAAGATGTATACAGGTATCGTTGGAATAAAACCTTTTTTTTTGTTTTCATTTTTAGTTTTTATTTGACATGGAATATAGTTCGTACATATAATTTATTATAATAGCTTGACATTATTCTGATTACTAAATTGGTTATATTTTTTAAACAATATAGGTGTCAGTAATTGTTCCATTTCAAGACACCGACGACGTGGAAACCTTAATCGATCTAGTGCGCAAGATTGCCAATTACCCTTTCTACTGGATCTATATGCATACCCTCACACAATCATGTATTTGATCGAAACATGATCTGAAAAGCGAACATGCTTATAATCTGCAGATGACATCGTAGATGTTGAGGAATTCGATCACCAGAAAAAATATCAGAAATAGCAGAATAACAAACTTTAGGACGGTAGATAATGATGGTAGGAAAGATCTGTTTGATTTTCTAAGTGGCTTGTCATATAGCCCGCAAACGTCCCTGCCGTTGGCAAACACACAGTCTGGAGATAAGCGTAAATGTTGGGCTTCCACGTCTGATGGTGTAGACAATGCACTCATTGTCAGGGAGCAAAAGAAGCACAGACGAAATCCTTTAAGTTTGTGTAAAAGAATCCGCTTTTGACCAGCTTAAGAACCTTCCTGTTCTCCAGATCCAAATTTGTGAATGTCTTTAGACGGTCGTATCCGTGTCTTAAGTTGAGCATATTGACTAAAAATTGAGTGTTATAGCACGTCCTTTATACTAATCCAGGAATTATAAGCTGATGGAAAACTGAGCCATTTCACGTAAACCTTATTCCCCCTCCTTTTTAGAATCTCTTCTACAAGGTATACATCGAGATGTTTGACCCTTATTAACTCTAGCTCGTAGAATCCTCCTTGTATTATGTTCCCCTCATTGTCTTTGAGTATGTAAGTGCGTGGCTCTGTATTCTTTACTTCGTCTATCTGAAATATTCGGTGGACCAGTTGGGGGTATATCCTTTCTCGAATACATGCTTGTACTTGCTTACACGTACATGGTCTCCTTTTCTGTATTTGGGGCACTGGCGTAGGAACGGGGGGGGGGGGACAACCCCCCCCCCCCCCCCCCAATGATTAGCTAACTTAGTAAGTTATATATTTTTTTTTAACATCTGCATGAAAAAGCTAGAATGTAGTAGCGTAGAGCGAATGTTTGTGAAGCCATTTTAATACTGCTTGATTATTGTTAGTCTCCTATATATGTACTGTGTATATGTGATGTATAGTGATTTTGTGAATATGACTTCAAAATAACAGATATTATCTACTGATCACCATCAATTATGGACCGGTGATCGTTGAATCTCTCTACGAACAATAATAATGCTTCAATTCGAAACAAATGAATTGTACGTTTTTGTATGAAGCGTTTCATGCCAGGTGGCAGTGAAATGCAAATAGTTGCCTAATACATATTCAAAGGTTTGGCTATTTTTGTTTTCAAGACCAGAATATAACATACCATACATGTGAGTAAGAAGCTGATAGTAGCATATTGTTTATTGCTGGTCCTTTGCGATAAATCGTCCAACTTCAAAACAGTCGCTGCTCGTCATCTCCACTACCTACATATGTATATCTCTATGGTTTTAACTATCAAAGCTTATGAATTTAAACGTTTGGGTTATTTCATCAAGAATCGCCAAAAATGACAAAATTTGTGACTTACCATCGCCGATTCTTTTGAAAATTTATGTACTCGAAGACTTAGTGAAGAAAAAAATATGATTTCAATTTTTTTTCTGTCTCATCTTACTTTATTATTTTAATAACTAAGTATTGTGATTGATTTTTAAAAAAAAAAAAATTTGCTACTCACAATTTTTATTTTCACGTTTCATAACTAGTAGACGCGAAAAATTTTCAGTCCGTCTGTCCGCCGTACGCAAAATCGTTTGAAGACTCGTAGCTCCCAAACGCTTTGAGATATTAAATTGAATTTTGTTTTACGAATAGACGGGGTAGGCTCCTTGAAGTGACCAAATTTTTAGGGGTGGGGATGTGCGGGGGAAGGAGGGGAAAGTGTTTTAGACCGAAAATTTTGGTTTCTAGATCTCAGTAACCGCTTATGATAGGAAGCTGAAACTTGAAATTTCTATAGAGGTCTGATAGTAGACCCATTTGCATAAAAATTGTCAATATTGATCAAGGGTTATGGGAGTGGGGGGAAATATAATGCGTCCGAAACCCAAAAAAGGCGAGATAGATACATTCTAAAATCCATATCTCCAAAACCGTTAATGGCAAACTAGTCAAACTTAAGAAATATTTGAAATTATACTAGGAGAACAGATTGAAAAAAAATTTTTTGGGTGGGGGAAGTTGTGTATCGGGGGGGGGGGGGCGGTGAAAAACTTAAGATTACGATATCTCATGAACCAATTGCTCTAGAAAAATAAAAATCGGTTTGGGTATTCAGGTCGACAAATAAAGTTTGATCAAAGTAAAATTTTTTAAGTTGAAGGTGGAGCATAGAAGTGGAGGGGATAAGAACTTTTTAAATGAAACACATTTCATATCTCAAGATCAGTGTAACATAGATGCTAAGAATTTTTACCAGAAGTAGCGCTAATTAAACCCTAGTAGGGAAAAAAGTTTTGGGGCTGAGGGTGTAGAGGGTGAGGGTGGGGGAGGGTGAAAAGGAAACAGTTCCGATGCTTATATCTTAAGAACCTTAATGATATAAACCTTAAACTTGGTATTTAGGTAGAGCTATAGTAGCGGAATGTCGGAAAAATATAATTTTTTTTAGGGGTAGTATGGTACGGGGGTACGGGGGTACGGGGGTACGGGGTGTTTTTCCTAACTATTAAACGTGTCATGCTAGAAAGTTGAAACTCGGTGTGTATATGTAAATCAACTAGAAAAGCAATTTTGATTAAAAAAAAATCCAAATATGTATTGGCGTTCAGAAGGGGGGGGGGGCAAAAAAAATTATTTGTGAAAATAGAATGCCTATTTTTCACGATTTTCGTCATATCTACTAGCTCGTCCCTAATATTGAATTTAATTTTATGCTACGGATTCTTCGTATGAATACCTAGAAAGTGTTTTGCAGGTTTTTTGAAATTCGACCCCTGAGGGTAGTGTGGTACGGGTGTGGGGGTTGTTTTTCCTTTATATATAGAACGGCTTAAGCTACAATGTTGAAACTTGGTGTGTGTATGTAAAATAACTAGAAAAGAAATTTGATAAAAAAAATTTAAATATGTACTGGCATTCAGAAGGGGGGCAAAAAAAAATATCTGTGAAAATAGAATGCATATTTTTCCACGATTTTCGTCATAAATACTAGCTCGTCACAAATATTGAATTTAATTTTATTATGCGGATTCTTCGTATGAATACCTAGAACTTGTGCCGGAAAAATAATAAAGTTAGGCCCAGATTGTTGGCAGATTTTTTTTGTTAGTTATAGTATGTTAAAGATTTCACAAAAATGGTCTCCGAGTCCTCTTCGAAAATGCATATCTCTGGTACTTAGTCTTTATCGTAGAATAATGAAGTAGGACTTATTTTAAATTTATTTATTATTTTAAGATAGCTTTGCTATCTTCCTCAACCGAGTATAATACGTTTTATTTGCGATCGATTAATCATCGTCGATTGATTTTGTCCGTTTCGTAGCCATTTTTTTTTGGATTAGTCTCAAGATATATGAAATTATATATACTCTCCAAATTATACTCCAAAATTGATATACGGCAGAGTCAAGATTGACAAATACCTCCTCAGCACTGTAACGATTCAAATTTCCAGGGATAAACTCGTCGGGTTCCAGGGTCCGTTACAAAACATTTATTTCTTGATTAGACTTCACTTTATTCATGACTCAGTTTAATAAAATAGTAGTAGATTGATAGTTGGTATAATTCAATTAGTATGAAGCGTTTGCTGTTTCGCTTTGTGTCATCTTCTTACGTGTTGGGGCTGCTACGCTTGTCCTGTACGTGGTTTGCTTGCCTCATTGCTCTCGTCTGGGTTGTCTTCATTGTTCCCGTCTTGGTCCTTCCTTCGTGCTCCATCTTCGCTAGTCCTTGACCGTTGCCCTTGTTCCTCATGTTCGATGTAGTTCGCTCGCCTAGACTTTCTCTGCTCTGCCCTTTCTCTGTCTTCGTCTCTCTATGTGGGTGGCCTCTACGCTTTGGCCCTCTCCGCTCGGTCTCCTCCTTGTCTTCGTCTCTCTGTGATGCCCCTACGTTTTGGCAATCCTAGTCTCTCTGTGTGGGTGGCCATTACTTCGAATGTCCTGGCTCTGCGGTCGGTCCTGGTAGTCCTGGCGTTGTCGTCGTACTTATCGTGGCTGGTAGCCGCTCGACTCGTGGCACGACTCCGTATGCCTTCCTCGACTTGGTCCCTGTTTGTCATCTCATGGTTGGCTCCGTCCTTGAACTTGCTGGTCGCTCGGCTCAACTTTATGGATGTCCGCTGTTTCGCTTGCTCGCTACTCGGTTGGCTCCGTTACTTCGTTTGCTCCGTTGTCCGGAATGTCGCTACCTGGCACAACGTCGCAAGGTTTTTCGCTGCGTGGCTTGCTTCACTGCTTGGCTCGTTGCTGCTCGATCTTCTGCGTCGCTGCTTCGTCTTGGCTTTTGGCTTCGTCTTGGTTTTTCGCTGCGTGGCTTACTTCGCTGCTTGGCTCGTTGCTGCTCGATCTTCTGCGGCGCTGCGTCGTCTTGGCCTTCTGCTTCATCTTGGTTTTTCGCTGCGGGGCTTACTTCGCTGCTTGGCTCGTCGCTGCTCGATCTTCTGCGTCGCTGCTTCGTCTTGGTTCTTACTGCATGCGTTACTGCAACGTCGTTGTTCGTCTTGACCTTCCTGTATGCGTTTCTGCGTCGTTGCTTCGCTTTGGTCTCTGCTGCAGGTGTTCTTCTGTGACGCTGCTTCGCCTCGAGTTTCGGCTTGGACTAGAAATAGTTCATCTCATGTAGACTTTCTAAGAGGGAGTGTAACCCCACTGGCCTTATACGGTCTGAGAATCACTGAGATCGACTGTCCGAACAGTTCCCAATGTTGCTAGAAGAGGGAGTGTAACCCCACTGACCTTCATCGCAGACTTGGTACCTGTCCACCTAGCTCCCCTTCTGCTTGATTATTTTTGCTTATATATCGTGATAAACATTCAGCATCCATGAATTATATTATGGTAACATTTTCTGAATTTGTGTATTTTGCCTTTTTATAATTCGTGTCTAGTGCATGTCATGCCGTGTATATAGTCACTTCTTGTATTTCATATTTTTGTCGGCGGGTTTATCCGTCACAATGCGTCGCCTGGGACGTTTTGTGATCCCGTCGATCTTTTCCAGGCAAATCCACAATTTTTCCCGTTTTCAGCCTCTGTTGTGCTTGTTTTTCAGGTACTCTGTTTTTATGTCTTTCTTTGTGGTTTGTGTTTTCGTGCGCCGTCTTAGCTTAAAGTTTCTTTGTGTTCCATGTTCATTGAGCCTAGCTCTGAGCTGTGTTGTCTTTAGCTCTAAGTTGTGTTGTCTTTAATTAATAAGATTTAATTCGTGTTGTGTTCGTAATTCAATGTTCTTAATTCATAAGTTTATGTTGTATTAGGAATACAATGTGTTTAGTGTTAATTGTTTTACCATTTTAAGGCGAATTGGTGTGGATGGAAATTTGCAGAATTTCAATCCTTACAGCACTAGGGAAGGATCTTGCGAGGATGCTAACATACATATATCGTTAGCCTATGCTAATGGATTGGTTAAGGTTTAGCTTTCAGTGGCGGCCAAAGGCCTCACATAGACCCACGAGGGTCCATAGCGATACCACATAAAAAACAGGAGACCCAATGTACTTATGGTTGTAGGTGCGCTTGCGTTTCGATCTGTGTTGAGAGTTCCTCGTTTAATTCAAAAGTCCCTGTAACCATAGCATTGATTAGACTCTGCATGCTGTTAAAAGAGACTTCTTTAAGGTTTGCGAAGGTCGAAGCACCCAGAGCTTTCAGCCGTCTTCTAGCGAGAGCTGGGCAGTTGCACAGGAGGTGTTCTAGCTATTGGGTGGACTTGAATAGTAGTGTCCCATTAGTGTCGACCAGGGTTTTTCGGATGACATTCTCTAGTGCCAAGTTGAAAAGCATGGGTGCTAGACCATCTCCCTACTTTAAGGGGGATTATCTGAGTAGAAATTTTCTTTTTGTTGTCTGTAAATTTCATGTTAAAATTTCAATAATTGTGGAAGCTATGGGCAATTAACCGGGATGGGCCCTTCGTGAATTCTTCGTCGTTCAAACGCGATTATCTCGAAACATAATTTTCAAGGACCGTTCCCAAAATCTTCGGAAAACGGCTAAATGGATTTCTTCAAAATTTCACACATTATTTTTGGATAGGTTTCATAGTTTTTGAGATAATAATTTCTAAAATTCACCTATTTTTTCTGCTTTCTACTCAGATGATCCCCTTTAAGCTCAATCTAAAAATCTAAATTTTTTTTTTAATATTTTCATAGATAAACATGTGAAGAATATGGTACCCAAACGGATTTTTCGAAATCAACTGCATACGTGAGCTATTGTATCATTTAGGCACCTACTTTATGGATTTCTCATATGAAAAAGTACTCAAGGAAAACTTTAAACGGGTTTTTCTCGAAACTACGTTTTGCGAACTGACGTAAGTTCTAGAGCTTGGACCAAATAAGCTATCGACTTATTTTTTTTTAGTTTAAAGTAAACTGAAGTCATTGGAGCTTATACAAACAAAATAGTGAAAAAAAAAATTGTTTCTATTTTTCCTTGAAGATAAAAAAAACCCTGAAAAATCGAAACTTTTAGTTTAGTTTAGTTTATTTATTTATACATTTGGTTTATCACAATTAAGATACAAGAATCTTTTGTTTGCGTAATAACGGCATATTAAACTATGTAGGTAGTGGCAATTTTAAATTTCTACATTACATTCTACATTAACAATAACTAAAAAGAAAAAAAAAAAACATATAATAAAAAATAACAAAAAAGAAAAAGTAATAAAAGAGTAATAATAAAAAGAACTATTTATAAAAATGAAAAGAGAAAAAAAAAAAACAATCAGAATTGAATTAGAAAGAAAAGAAAAGAAAAGAAGAAGAAAAGCCTGGATTTCAACCTCCTAAGTATACTCTGAGCCTCCTGCAAAAATCACCATCCCATCCTGATCTACGAATTTCTACCGGTAACTGATTCTACTGTTGAATGACATAAACGAAGAATTGGCTTTGTGAAACTAGAGATGAGAACTTAGGTGTTATTAGCTTGACGACCTGGCAAACGTAATTCTTTGAAAAAGATACTCAGGCCTTTTGGTACGGATTATCTTAAATAGAAATACCAGGCAGCGATATAGAATATAGTGTTCTAGAGAACAACGAAATACACTATCAGCATAAGGAGAAACATGGTCAAATCGTCAAACTGTAGATATACCGAATAGTAGAGTTGAACGCTAGATTTAGTCGAAACTTAATCTTCGTATGCCCGCCGTTTTTTGTTTGTTTGAGTTTTTATTGATTTTATAGGTATAAGCTCCATAATTCTGAAAAATTTTTGAATTTTTAAATTCGGATAAAATTTACGACTTGTACATTTTACGCCAAGTGGACATCTTTTTTGAAAGTGATTTCGGCGCTCGCCATATAACTAGCCACCATGATATCATTTTGAAAAAAACTAATTTTTTGTACTTAAATACAGGGTTTTCCAATAAGAACTTGACAACTTTGAATTCAATTTGTGAACGCACCCTTTCACTAATCATCGAACTGTCACTGTCAATTTATTCAGTAAACTTAACATTTTTATCATGGTAAAGTACACGAAGGAACAACGTCTGCAAATTAAATTATAATATTTTGAAAAAAAGTTGTCAAGTCCTTATTGGAAAACCCTGTAGTTGTTAAATATTTTGAGAAAAAATCCCAGCATTCTATTTACATCTTCTATGAAAAAAAATCATGTAAATTGTCCTATTTTAAGGCCCCCTTAAGTCACACTCAGTTCGAAAACTGGTTGTGAAATCGTTTTGTATTCCTTGTAAGCTGAAATTTGTTCAGTGTGTAGGCCAGGTGGATTTTCTTTAAGTGACTGTGGTCAATTGTAAGCGGAGATTTTAGATATTCTCCAGCGTTTATACTAGAAAGCTGAAACTTAAATTTAATACAATATAAAACTTAAATAGTTCGCAAAAAAATTTCGATATTGGTGAAGAGTGTGGGAGTGAGAAAAAACAATACCTCCGAATTGCTCGAGATATATTGATAGATAGATAGAATTTATACGGGAAAAATATGTAGGGCTTCCGAGTTTGATGTCTCGAGAATCGCTTCATTAGAGCTCGAAAGAGAGCTCCATTACTTACAAATTTCTGTTTCTTTTATTGTAGTATATAATATCTACTACTACTACTACTAATAACTACTTGCAGATAATATCGAACCTTACTGATCAATTTAAAGTTCAAATTGATCAATATTAAACAAATTTTGCTGACCCCCCCCCCCCCCCCCAAATCATGTCTAGCTACGCCACTGATTTGGGGGTGGACGAGACCTTTACCTTTCGGTAGATATCTCAAAAAAATTTGAACCTCATTCGATGGTCCAACATCTATAGGGCGCATTTTTATGGTACGATGCTTTGTTCTATTGTATTTGTTTATTAACCCTTTTAGTAAACCAGTCCACTTATAGTTATCGTTCATGCTAAACTCCTTCCACATCAGGCTTTTTAGTGTTCGGTTGAATCGCTCTACGATTGAGGCCTTTAATTGACTAAAGGTAGAGCAGTGATTGATTTCATATTTTTTCATCAAATTGCGAAATGCCTTATTAAAAAACTCTTTTCCATCATCTGTTTGTAAATTTCTTGGAAAACGTCGCCCATTAAAAATTTTGTGTATTGCCTTGATAATCTTCCCAGCACTTTTATTTTTAAGTGGTAAGGCCCACGCATATTTAGAGAATGTGTCTATTACTGTTAGAAGAAAGTTAAAGCCCTTATTCTTAGCTGAATAAGAGCACATATCTACTAAATCCGCCTGCCATAAGTCATCTATCCCGCGAATGGTCACCCGACGGCGTCTAAAATTTCTACGTGCTGTCTTATGTAGTTCGTTAATAACCTGTCTTCTGCTCATTTCATCATGCCTATAAATAGAGGGCTTATTTGCACATGTTTTATATAGAATCCAGTATAGAAGATGATGCTTTTTGATCATCCGTTTACCATGATGATTGCGGGACCGTCAGGAAGCAGTAAGACGACGTTTATTGAAACGTTACTGGAAAACACATCACTCATTAGCACTCCGATAAAAAAGATTATGTGGTGTAATGCCGAGCGACGCGCCATTACTTCGCATTTACCATTTCAAAAAATTGAGTATTTAGATTCCATACCGGAAGATTTTATAAACGAAACCAATGAGCCAACATTAATCGTACTAGACAATATGATGCTAAATGCATTTTCAAAGCAGGTTTGTGAACTTTTAACAAAAGGGTCGCACCATAGAAATTTTTCAGTAATACTTGTAACACAAAATGTCTTCCATCAGGGCAAGTTTTGTCGAGATATCTCGCTCAATAGTAAATATATCGTCGTCGTTTTCAAAAATCCGCGCGATAAAAGTCAGTTCCTTCATTTGGCCAGACAGATTTACCTTGAAAACAGTGCAGAGCTAGTGAGAATATATAAAGCAATTACTCACAAAATGAACAACGTTGAACGAGCCTTTCAAATTAGAAGCGATTAAACAAATATTAATAAATGCAATTTCACAAATGTTTAATGCAATTTCACAAATAGTCATGATCACTTCAGGATCTGCCTTTTTCATGATAGCCTTCCTTGAACATGGACTAGCATTTTTGAGAACATATAGTATATGAAAATACAAGGTTTTCCGGTAAATACTGTTAAATTTATTTTGTGTGACGTTTTGGACTCGACTGAGTCCTTTATCAAACCAGTTTGCCTTCATTTATTTGCATAGTAACTAATGAGAAAGACCGCACCGCTGCAAAATAATAGCAAATAATCGCAGCGTCAGCGAAAAAATCGCGTCAGTGCAGAGGAAAGGAGCTAAAGTTTTTCCTGAAGCAGTTTTCATCAAAAGATTTTACAGACAATGACGTCAAGGTGGTTAACTTAAACCATCATATATTTTCATTGGGTGCCAGCCAGAATGGTGGGTTTTCACGTAACCAGTATTGTAAATCGGAGGCTGCGAGTATTACAGCATCAGCTTAAGCCACTCGACTTTCAGTTTCTCTTTAAAAATCTACCAGACATTATGAATTCACCTATTACAAAAGTGGAGAATGACAAGATGAGACTTGTCACTAGCAAAAGAAAAAATGTAGTCCCTGTGGATGAATCAGCTGTTAAGAAACCATGCAAGCAGAGAAGGTCCGAGGTTCCTGGTGAAGGCGCTCTACTGAACTACACCTACTATTTGGACGGTTGCCAGAACCGAAAGGTTGTATTAGGATTTGACCCATTCACTTTTGAGGCGAAAATAATCTTCAGCTACCCTGGGCGCTTCTCGGTGTCAACGAACTACTCCGGATGGGCATCGCTGTACAATCATCTGATCATGCTGAAACATGAAAATAACGAAGCTACTCAAGCGGTTCAAGCGGGGGTAAAAAAGGAATTCGTGATACCGGTCGAGAAAGGTAGTATCTGACAATCAGTGCAGAACCTTTTATATTTGTTCGAAATGGTGGATTTCTTCAATATCGTCATGTTTCGCAACAACAACGCTTCTGAAAGTGTTGGGGATTATTTTAACCAATACGCGTCTAAATGTAAGGAAAAAGATGTATTACAATTATCAACTTCAATTACAATTGTTAACTTCATATGTGCATATTAACTATTCTTGGCTTTTTGACAAGATACCGTGGTTTTGTAGAGCAAGAATTATTTATAATATAACGATTTGCTAATAAAAAATTTTATACACAAGTTTTTGTTTTCTCTTATAAATAGACTTTATTCATTAGCATATATAAATAAATGTTTACACAGTTTTATACAGCACAGCGACTAGGCGGCGTTTGATTGTGGTTTTTACAGAATGTCTGGAAGTTTTAAAGATCAGCTAATTTAGGCATTTCAAGTTGTGTAATTTCGGCTTCTGGTAAATATCTTCTGATGAGGTTCTCTTTCGCAAGTCCTTTTACATACATATGTATATACTGCAGTTGGTAAATTCACCCAGAATATCAGGTAGACTGTTCTAACTGATATCACCATCTTGCCAATTCAAGCCGTTGATTTTCTCGCGTTCAAATTTTTGCTGGCGATCGGCTTTGTTCAGTTCCTGATAGGGATAAGGAGGCAGGAGGAAATAAAACGTTGGAAATATTGACCCGAAAGGTAGTATAGCAAGCTCTTTGGCAAGATACTGGCCATAATTTCCTGTAACGATCTGGACATCAATTATAACTTTACTCATGTTTTCGCTAAGACGTGGAACCATTGAGTGAGAGACTTTTTTCTTTTTAAACACATTTATATATTTTTGAAAAACTATGGTTTTTACTTATAGCTATATTGTAACATGTATCAAATTAAGAATAAGTATACGAAAATGTTTTCTTAATACTAAAAGTTTTACTACTCTAGTCTCCTAATTTAATTCTTTTGAAGCCATAAGGAAATGAAAAATGATCTTCTATGACAACCCTTTTATCAAAAGTGAATTGCAGGTATTTCTTTTCCGCAGCACTAATAACAACTCCAGGACGCTTACGCTTAATCTTACGATCATTTTTTACACAAACCGGGTCACCTTCGTTGCAACCAGTTACCATAGATTTCAGACATTCGAAATTCACCTTTTTGGAATTTTGAAAATTAAGTGTTATCCCCTTACACTTTGTGACATACATACTCAACCTGATCCCCTGTTTGAACTTTTAAACTATAAGTTTTAAGCCCAGTACTTACATATTCTGAAATAAAAGCTTCGGGCCATAGCTCTCAATCTCGTTAGTTAAATCCCCTAGAAAGTTTGAAATTTTGAAGGGAATGGGTGATGTCTTATCATCTACAAAAATTAGACTGTCAGTGTCACAATAAAGTATTGTTGTTCCGACCTTTTTCATTGCATCGTAGAGCTTAAGTCTAGCAAATGCTGTAGTGTAGGCCGTAATGGGCGTGCTCACATGGAGTAACATAACTAAATTTTCTTCAATATTTTTCCATGTAACCCACAAAGTGTCTTGAGATACTGGCAGTAATGAACAGATTTCTATACCTGGGGTATGTATAAAATCGCAGAACTCCTTAAAGCTATTTACCACTTTGGTGTTGGTACGATTTTCTTTCTGAGCGCATTTCCCCCAAAAAGAATTTACGCATATTTTTCCAGTGTTACGCCTACCTGGATTTTTCTGGATTTCGTTATTGTCTAGGCTTATGTCCTCCCTTATGCGATATCTCTTTATGTAAATCTCTCTCTCTATCTCTGACGTACATTCATTCACCCACCCGCTAGCTTCCTGCTTAATCTTCAGATCTTCAGGAAAGTGTTCACATACTCGGTGAATAAACCACCTGTTTTTGTAACAGGATCGTATACTGTATGATTTTACTTCCAGACCTCATACACGACTTTAATTTCATAACCTTTCTTTACAGCTAATGATGCTTCAGGTATAAGTTATACCGTATAACCTATGTGCCAGTAATCTCACGTTCACTCTCATCATGCTCACATCTTGACACTTTATTCTCAGATGCACAGGTTCTACATAGCGCAAAATACAGTTTAAGATTCTTCTTGAAAGGTAATACCGGTAGGAATAAATCATTTGGTGGTAAAATAGTGCAAGTGATGAAACCGTGCATCGAGAGTATTTCTGAACTCGTAGGGAGATTTTCATTTCGATATATCTCAGGATGGCCTATGGGGTATGGCGAATATTTGTTAATGTACGGGTACAGGCTTGTAAAATCAAGATAACTTATTATTTCATTCTCTACACTTTTATGCTGTAATCTAAACACCTCTGTGCGACCGCCAAAAATAGCATTTCAAGGGTTTAGAGGTTCCGCCAGATTCATAGTAAGTCTTTCCAACTCCATTTAACTTTATTATTTATAATACAGTATTGTTATTGATTTAAAAAAAAAAAATTTTTCTGCCCTCAAAATTTTTTTCTGTACATTTCATGACTAGTAGACACGAAAAAAGCAATAAAAATTTTCACTCCGTCTGTCCGCTGAACGCCGCGTGCCGTACGCCGTACGCCGACCGCCAAAATCCTTTGAAGGCTCGTAGCTCTCAAACCAATGGAGCTATTAAATTCAATTTTTTTCAAGGAATAGACTAGGTAGACCCCTTGAATTGACATTATTTTCAGGGGTGGGGGTATGAGGGGGAAGGTGGGGGAAGCGTTTTAGACGAAAAATTTTGGTTTCTAGATCTCAGCAACCGCTTATGTTAGGAGACTGAAACTTGGAATTTCAATAAAGCTTTGATAGTGGACTCATTTGCGAAAAAATTGATGATATGGGTGAAGGGGTGTGGGAGAAAAGGGGAAAGCAATGCGTCCGAAGCGCAAAAAAGTCGAGATCGACACATTCTAAAATCCATATCTCCTAAACCGTTAATAGCAAGCAATTAAAACTTAACAAATATCTGTAGTTATACTAGGAGAGTAGGTTGAAAAAAATTGTTTGGGTGGGGGTAGTGGCGTACGGGGGTGGGGGTTGAAATACTTAACATTACGATATCTCCCAAACCAGAGGCACCAGAAAAACAAAATTCGGTTTTGATATAAAGCTTGATAAAAAAAGATTGCTCAAAGTAAAATCTTTGAAGAGGGCGGGGGAGTACGTAAATGGAGGGGATAAGAATTTTTCAATAATAACACGTTTCATATCTCAATAACAGCGCAAGATGGATGCTTCAAATTTTTACCAGAAATAGGCCTAATAGAACCCTAGTAGGGAAAAAAAGTTTGGGGGTGTGGGTGTAGAGGGTGAGAGTGGGGAAGGGTGAGAAAGAAAAAGTTCCGATGCTTATATCTTAAGAATCTATAATGATAGGAAGCTGAAACTTGGTATTTAGATAGAGCTATAGTAGTGGCATGGTGGAAAAATAAATTTTTTTTAGGGGTAGTATGGTACGGTGGTGGGGGGTGTTTTTCCTAACTTTAGAACGGCTTATGCTAGGAAGTTGAAACTCGGTACGTATATGTAAATTAACTAGGAAAGTAATTCTGATAAGAAAAAATTCGAATATTCATTGGCGTTCAGAAAGGGGGGGGGGGCAAAAAAAAATATCAGTTAATATAAAATGCAATATTTTCACGATTTTCGTCATATCTATTAGGTCTTTCGAAATATTGAATTCATTTTTATTCTACGGATTCTTCATTTGAATACCTAGAACGTGTTTTCAAGATTTTTTGAAATTCGACCCCTAAGAGGGTGTAAACTGGTAATATACTTTTTCATGAATTCCACCATGTTTCTCAGGTCTGATCAGATATCGAATATCTTTTCACTTCCCCAGGCTTGTGTAATAATCACCTATTTTTAAGTTTTGTTTTTTTTTTTAACCTCTAGACCGCATCCCGGAATATGACCCAATTTTAATTCATATATTACACCCTTTTCTAACCACTTCTCAAACTTTTTGTTAGGTTTTCAGTCACATAGTAAAATACACCGCATCCCCGAATTGAACGCGTTCTGAACTTCTGCCTGAAAAATAATAAAGTTGCGCCCAGACTGTTGGCAGATTTTTTCCGTTGGATTTAAGTTTAAGAATTTTTTGAACTCGCACTCCCACATGTATTTCAATTTATATCCATTGCGCCTAATCATTTCATTTTTCCTAACTGTGGCCTCATATCTTTAATTAAAGGTTTTGCGACCTCCACCATTCTCAGTACATACATACATCCTGTACTCTAAAACATCTTCTACAGCCATGATAAAAGCAACCAAAGCACTCGTAGACCGTGTTTGTCTTTGGATTGAAGCCATCTACGTACATGCCACCCCTCTCTAATTTCACTTCACCTTTATTCATAGCGGATATAATATCGCCCTGTATTTTTTTCGACTCCCAAACAAGCCATTTATAAGCGATTAGTGACTGATTTTGAAATCTGTAGTAACCATTTTTTGGCATTTTGCCTATTGTATTTTTCTGCAGGTAGTTTTTTTCGAAAGACGAGCATACATGCCGATGCTATAGTTAAAGCTTCCGTAAAGGGGTTTACGCTAGTGATATTAAGAAACTCCCTCATGAATCGAATACATCCTAAACGTAAGATATTGACATCGTTTATACAATATTGCAACATCTCTTTACGGTTTTCATAAATTCCTGATGCATTAGAATTATACCATGCAAAAAACTTATCTTTTTCTACCTTCTTCATCGTCGTATAACCATATAACTCAGGTGGTGGATATTTGCCTACATAGTCAATATTCTCCATTGTGTTAAAGTAATATGGGTAATAACCCTTTGCATGATCCTTAATTTCAAAAACCTTTTGAAAATGCGCCAGTGGGAATGCCAGATAATTTAAAGAGTCAATAAATGATACTCTACCACAAGTTAGCTTCATTATCTTAGTACCGTTCATTATAGGTTCGATCTTCATTTTCCTGTTCATTAGCTCCGAAATCACAAAGTGTCCAACGTAACCTTGTAAATTGTGCGCTATACGAGTACAATAGATATTGGAGATAGATGATTGTACTTTGAAACAGTAATCTAAAAACCTCCCCACGACATTATCATTTTCCCGGTATTGAAAAATATGTTCCCTTACACCGCAGACTCTACATTCTTCCTTAATATCAGAATTGTCATAACAGTTATAGCATAACTGCTGAGCAACAATTAAGTTAACAATATGAAGAAAAGTATTAGAGCTATTCCCTTTGGAAGTATTCTGAGTAGCCTCACAGTCAAAGAATATAAGCATAAAGTTGTTATCAATCCTCTTCTTCAGAGGTTTAATATAGCAGAGACGGTTTGATGGTACAATTTTCCAGCAGATCTGACAAAGAAATTCGTTACATATGTGTTCGTCACTTCGTCTTTTATTGAGAACAACAAATTTTCCGCACTGTTCACATATCCTCAAACTTTCACAAACGCTTTTTTTCCTAAATTTATTCTGTAAATGGCTCTCAAAACAGCTTTCCCCTCTGAACGCACGATTACAACTTTTACATTCTCTAACCTTTTCCACAAACGTACATGCGGGAAAAGAAAGACAATACGAACATTTCTTTTCACATTTATGTTCTTTCAAATGCATTACTCTATCACGAAGAGAGCAAGCATATTTTCTGTTAAAAAAAGCGGTAAGAGATGTTATCACATAAATGTGCTCCAATTCCTTAGAATAATAGAAGTATAGCTTCTTTACAAGGCTGTCTTCACATGGAGGTCTGAACAGCCAAAACCAAATTTTTGGTTTAAACTTCGACTGTGAAACCGGCCCTTAGTGTGCTATTTAAATGGTTAATGATACTTAAACTATTCATTTTTACTCTCTATGCTTAAGTTAAAATTTTTTAGAAACTAAATACTTAAATGTACTTGCTATGACTAACAACCAGGCAAAAAAAATCTGATAATTTTAGTCAGTTGTTTCCTTATTACACCCTGTCAGTGTGGGGTATATTCTTTGCCACAGCGGACTAATTGGCTGGAACCTCGCCCTTCTGCTCCTTTTTTCGGAACGACGATTTTTGGTGATCTTAGGGAGCCGCACGCCTGGTTCGAAGCTGTGGGATTGGCAGTAGAAAAGCAGCTACTTTTGACCTCTTTATCACACTTAGAAGCTATGGAGTCATGGTCTATGACGGCGATACAGCTACCTCGAGAGTCTCTATCACCCTTTGACGTTGAGAGTGTGGGTTCAACTATGGCGATGCTGTGACCTGCAGAGCCCTTAACGAGCTTAGGCGCTAAGGCGTTTGGATTTGTACTATTAAGGCTGCTACCTCGGTACTCCTTGTCGTCCTTCGGTGCTGAGGAAGCAGGATCTATGTTGACCAGGTTGCGACCCATATGTTCATCCAGTGCATTTGAAATTATGGATGGCTCCTCAATTATGTTCAGCAGCGCCTTACGTAATTCTGCTCTGGGGTCTGCAAAAAGTCTATCAAAAATTATTTCACAGTGTGAGGAATTATCACTTACCCATAAATGATCTGGATCGAAGTCAGGATGATAATATCCCCTAGTATGCTGAAGCACGACTTTTATACTAACTCCCAAGGTTATTTCATATATTCTTGAAACAGATCATTGCATTTAAAGTACCAATTATAGAATACCAAGGACCATGTTAATGGTATCTACATTGTTGCACCTATTAAGATTCGAATTATCTTCGTCGAAGCAATTAATATCCTCTTGCAAGAAATTATTACGCCTTCCATATTAATTAAAGAAAACCTGAAATGTGATAATGGTATCCATATTGTTGCACCTATTAAGATTCGAATTATCTTCGTCGAAGCAACTCATATTTTCTTCCAAGAAATTATTACATCTACCATATTAATTATAGAACACCGGAATTGTGATAATGGTATCGACATTGTTGCACCCATTAAGATTCAAATTATCTTCGCAGAAGTAGATTGTTATCGACTCTATTTCATATATTCTTGCAAGAAATTATTACGCCTATTAAATTAATTATAGGCTGCCAAGTACCATGATAGTGATATCCACAATGTTGCATATATTAAGATTCGAATTATCTGCGCCGAAGCAAATTGTCATCGATTTTTCTCGTATATTTCTGAAGCAGATCATTGCTCCTACCAAATTAATTATAGAATGCCGGAATTGTGATATTGATCTAGATCATTTCCCCACTCTGGATAATTGCATTTCTAGTCTGTTTCTTCTATCTCGCGACTGGTATATAAGCAGGTGATTATCAGAAGGAAAATCATAATCGACTCACTACACGATCGACACAAATATGGTGAGTATTACAATGCACTAACTTTTCTGAATTTGGGAATTTTCTAGCCCGTTTGAGCCCCAACCTGAAAATAAAAAAAAAAATATTTTTCTTTTATTATATAGGTATTTTGAAACATATTGCGCTATGTTTCAACTCTGGCAAACCCTGAAAAAAAAAGTTATAGCGTTTTGAAATTTTCATTTTTCCTTACCTTTTGCGGTACAAAATTGCCTTCAAAGTGACATTTCCCTGAGACCAGCATTGCCACATTCAAACTTTTGTGGAATGGGTTCCACATCAGAATTGGAAAATGGCGGGAAAAGTTTTAAGAAATGTACAAAAATTATTCGTTTTGGGTAATTAAAACTACCCTTTGCGCAGCCCTCCGGGGCTAAAGGGATTCAAACTCGCTTTTCGCGTGCATGTTTGGCTGACGCGCGCTTCGCTCCAACTACCTTTTGCGCAGCCCTGCGGGGCTAAAGGGATTAAAACTCCCTTTTCGCGTTGATGTTAGGCAACCCGCGCTTTGCTCCAACTACTTTTTGCGCGCGCAAAATACCTAATATGAAAAATATTTTTTTTATTTTCAGGTTGGGGCTCAAACGGGGAAATACTACCCTGAATTTGTGCTAATTCTCGTTCTATTAACATTTATTTATTTTTTCAGAATACCTTTGAACTGTTAACTTCGGCAGTTGGGGGTGACGGAGACACTATGGCATCTGTTAGCACCCTGGAAATTAATAAGGAGCATTACATAAAGTTTTTCCGCTTGGTGAAGACCAAGTATGGCATCAGGCTGGCAGTCCATCTCGATCGTGAAATTTTTTGCTTTCTTCCGCCCCGTTTCTCGACAAAAAGCTAAAACCAACGCCATGATGACCTGAATCAATCGCAGGATCAATACCTGGTATTTGATGGTGTAGACGAGTCCCGCGAAGGATTTTTCAAAATTAGATTCATCAAAAAATAATAAATACGTGTTACAGTCTAAATGTATGAACTTTAAAAATTAGATTCATCAAAAACTAAAAAATACGTGTTACAGTCTAAATGTATGAACCTTAAAAATTAGATTCATCAAAAACTAAAAATAAAAACAAAAAAATGTTTTATTCCAACGATACCTGTATACATCTTTTTTCCGGTACAATTTCACAATATTACGCATAAATAGTCGCGCTGATATATGCTTTCACACGCACACAAGCTGACTGTGAGCTTGGCCTACCGCCTAAGGTTATTAGCCCCGCCCCTTTGGCTATGTTCCCCACGCTAAAGGGCATTAGCCCCCACCAAAGGTCATTAACCCCCGCCTTATGATCTTGGACTATTCCCCCAAAGTCATTGGCCTCTGGCAACACTACCTGCGACGTCACGACTGTCTGCCTCAAGTGCCGCGCTACATACGGTTGTCCGCCGATAGCTAGAAGCCATCCGCCGATAGATAAAAGCTACCCGCCGATAGCTTCACACACAAGATCAGTAGCGGATCAAAAACAAAACCGACATTAGTCCCTGATTATCACCACGAACTTGACCGAGTGCCATAACAAAAATACCACAAACCCGATATTATCACATGGACCGGAAAAAAAGGCAAGTGTGGAGAAAATATAACAGGTAAAAAAAATCCACACTGCAACTCATTACCATTATCATGCAAAAACAAAAACCGTCAATAGTCGTCGTACAAGTTCAAAAGATCAGAAATGATCGCATAAAAAACGAAAACCTCCAACACGATCATATCACACGGGCCGCGTTATAAAAGAAAAAGTACAAACAACATTCGTCGTCTTACAAAGAAAGAAAAAAAGATAATCACAAAAAAAAAATTACCTGGTTTATTCCATCTTTTGCATTCTTAGTTTTTTCTTTCTGCACAATTTTACTTTAAATTTAATTTAATTTATTACATTCAGTCCATGTCAGTTTCTGTCTCGTTATTTTGTCTTATCATATTTATTTGTACTTTAATTTGTGCATATTTTACTTAGGTTAATTTGTTTCTATTTCTATTGTTATTTAATTTTTAATTTAATTTAATTTAATTGGTTTGAATTTATTTATTAGGTCTTCCTTGAAGTTATTCCTTTAAGTTTCACTTCCTTATTTGTTTTGATTAATTCTGCTTAAAATTTCGGTGCCAGATTTATTTCCTTTAATTTTTTTATTTGGCAGAAAACTTTTGCGAGCCACTTTACGAAATATGCACGAACTGCGGGCTCAGATTTGCTTTCTCCAAATGTCCCGTCACGTATGCCAAAACTGAATTTAACTACGGTAAAATTACACCTTCGCTTGTGCGTAATACGGAAAATTTTCCTTAATTTCTTTTCTTTGATTCGTACGCGCACCTTAAACTTAAATTTCGCATATTTCCCATTTTCTCGTTTACAACCGTCACTTAAACTGAATTTAACATATTATTTCTCGTGCACTTAATTTCTTCTATAATATTTATATTTTTTCTTTTTCGTGCACTACAAAACTTCACTTTCTCATTTCTTCCCCGTCAGCTCTCTTTTCTTAACAAACTAAGCTAAACTATTTAATTTTCAATCCTCTTATATCCAAAATTTAGCCCTCCATCTTTTCGAGCTGTCAGATCTCCTCCCTCAAAACCAAAACCACCACTGAACTCAAATTTTTGAGTCATTTCGTGTGGATCCACAATAGTACCAACTGTGTAACTTTAGCGATCCACAGATGACACAACACGTGTAGGACACTCTCAGCTTTTTCAAACTTGTTTTTGTATGAACAAGTCGGTCGCCGAGGGTACCCACTTGGAGCTGTCAGAGGTATCCCACTTTCAATGCCCTGTCCCTATCGCACCAGCTAAAATTTAAAGCAAAAGGGGGTACCTTACTACTAATCGGTTTCGACTGTATTTGGATAATGGTTAATAATAGAAGTTAGAATCGTGGACAAAAATTTTTGTTTTCTAGTGCTCAATATTAGATTATAAACATAACGCAGTCACGATCGGCTGCAAGCCAATCGTATGATACTCCAGATGAAATACTGAACTCCGATTTATATTTTATTTAGAAATATATCGAAAGAATGAGGAGTGCACAAGCAATTATTACATGACCTTTTACTTACAGGTAGAAACCTATACAATAGTTACAATAGGCTACTAAAATTTTATTTAAATATATTTTTTATTATTCAAATATATCCCGTAACTTTAAAACTTTAAAAAAATTCACATTATTTTCCTGTCTAGCATACTAAACACAATATTATCGTTGCAAAGGTTTCCAGCCTACTCTCTAAAATATTTACCAACTGTGTATATATAAATAAAGTATTCAAAAAAAAAAAAAAAAAACAATATTGTATAGTGGCTACTCGATTTTTTTGATTTATAGAGAGTTCCATAAAGTAAGTTTGGACATTTTACAGAATTTTTGTATGGCAACTACATGAAGGACTAATGGGATATTTTTCATATTAATAGCTTCAGTTGCGACTATTATAAAATTAACGTATACAAAATTTCAAAGTCGTAAAAGCGTTCTAAAGTTATCATTCGATATTGGTGAACATGTGTTTTAAGGACTTTTGTATGACAGCTACCCGAAGGAGTCAACGGATGGCGCTAGCTCCTCTATGAACTCCGTCTTGGTTTTAGTATAAAACTAATTCCTGTAAAATTTTAAATTTTTGTAAAATTTTATATTCCTGCTTTAACTCGTTCTGGAGTTATAGTGAATTCAGCAACAAGCATACATTTTCGAAGGACTTTTCTAGGCTGATACACGAAGGACTCATTCGATTTGCACCATATTCAGGACTTTTCATTCAAACATTATAAGCCTCAAGTATGCAAAATTTCAAGTTCCTAACTTGAAGCATTCGAGCAATAATTGTGAAAACGTGTTTCAAGGACTCTTGTATGGGAGGTACCCGAAGGAGTGGAAGGATATCGCCCATTAACAAACTTAGCCTTACTTTTTCCATTTTACAAGTTGCGACAAAAGTTCAACTTCCTAAGTTAACGCGTTCTTGAGTTATCGTGCTAACGGACGGACGGACAGCAAACGGATTTGGGGGTTTTGGCCAAAAATAAACACAAAATATTATAGAACTTTTTTTCGTCCGAGGCTCGGTTCTATGCGTTACAAACTTTTCGGGCTGGATTAAACTTATAATACTCTATATGTTCATCTAGATAAAAAAGAGAAAACAGTTCAGAAAATCCTTCACTAAGTACGACATAAAGGCTATTATGGATTAGTGATTAAATGTTAAAAATCATCACTTTCGACCTTGCTGAAGAGTTTTATTCTTTTTCTCAAAACATGGAGCATCTACTGATGTCACTAACTTCGTATCGTTTACCGTTACAAAGTTACACTCATAAATTTATTTTTTAAGAAAAACTTCAATTTCTCAATTTAAGCGTAGATGGAATTTCCGATAGTACACCAACCACCTATTGATTTAGAGTTATATCATGCACAGAATGATAGGTACTATATAGGCCCTATGTCGATACCTTGGGAGTTTACGGAATCTTACACATATACAATTTTGGTTTCTTTAAGGTTCTTGAGGCACGTATTACCCATATATTATCGACATGAAACTTAAAACGTGTCTTTTTACACTAGTTCGAGCCATTACGACGGGTGCTGTTAGAAAAATAAAAAATTTTTGTTATTAATTAATTAGGATTTGAACTACCCTTTTGACCTGAGTAAATTTCAAATTCATCCAAATATGGGCAAATCATTAGAACACATAATGAAAATTGTCAAAGCATAGTCCGAATCCAAATTTTTATACTCTAGATGAAATCATATAGTGTATTATAAGTTTGATGCAGCCGAAAAATATGTAACGCATAGAACCAAGCCTCAAACGAAAAAAAGTTTCATATATTATTTTTTGTTTCTTTGTGGCCAAAAACTTCAAATCCGCTTGACGTCCGTCCGTATGTCCGTCCGACCGTGCGTCCGTCCGTCCGTCCGTCTGTCTGTCCCTGAACACGATAACTCAAGAACGCCTTGACATAGGATCTTGAAATATTGAATCTGAGTGTTTGGTTGAGTTTGTAAGGCTAAGTTCGTTAACGGACAAAATCGTCCTACTCCTTCTGGTAGCTGCTATACAAAATGTCCTTAAAACACGTGTTCAGGAGTATTGGCCGATAACTTCATAAGGGTTTAAACTACGACTTGGAAATTTTGTACGTGTTAATTTTTTAGTATTTGGAGCTAAATGTATGATTGTGAAGAAAATCCTATTAGTACTTCTAGTGGCTGCCATACAAAAATCCTGTTAAAATATCTTCATTCAATTCACGAAAGTCACTATAACTCAAGCAATCGTTTAGCTATGAATTCAGAATTTTGTACAAATTAGCTTTGAGTGAAATTAAAGTTCCAGTTTACTAGGCAGATAAATTCTTTTGCTCCTTCTGGTACCTGCCATATAAAATGTCCTTAAAACATGTGTTCAAGAATATTGGCCGATAGCTTCAGACAGGTTTAAGCTATGATTTTGAAATTTTGTATGTGCTAATTTGGCAATAGTTTGAGCTAAATGTATAATTATGAAGAAAATCCTATTAGTCCTTCGAGTGGCTGCCATGCAAATATCTTGTTAAAATATTTTCACTCAATTCACGAAACTCACTATAACTCAAGAAACCGTTTAGCCACGAAGTTCAAATTTTGTACAAATAAGATTTAAGCAAAAAGTAAGTTAGACTCCGTTCGTCAGTGAAATTTCTTGACTCCTTCGAGTAGCTTCCATACAAAAAAAAAATAAAATTTTGTATACGTTTGTTTTCCAATAGTTGAAGTTAAATGTATATCCATGAAAAAAATTCTATTAGTCCTTCGCGTAACAGCCATACAAATATCCTTTCAAAATGTCTTCAATATAACTCAAGTAATCGTTTAGCTGTAAATTTAGAATTTTGTTCAAATTAGTTTTGAGTGAAAACAAAGTTCACTAGTCAGTGAAATCATTTTACTCCTTCTGGTACCTTCCATACAAAAAATCCTTAACACACGTATTCAAAAATATTTTCCCATAACTTTTGAACGCGTGAAGCTACGAATTTGAAATTTTGTACACATTAATTTGTGGATGGTTCCAAAGAAAAGGATAAATATATAAGAAATCGAGTGAGTCCTTCCTGCACCTCCCGTGTGAAGTCCTTCAAAAATTAAACAGTTCAAGAAACGATATTAAACATTGATGATACTGTCTTTAAGTTTCAAGTAGCAACCGAATGGAGGTCCTTAATAAAGGACATACAACATGCACATACGTAATTCTGCTTTAGCCCCAACTACAATATAAATCGGAGTTCAGTATCATCTAGAGTATTATACGATTGGCTTGCAGCCGATCGTGATTGCAGTATGTTTAAAAATTAGTTTCAAACAGTACCTAAAACTAAATCCTTAACCCAAAGATTGATTATATATTTATATTCGAAATTTTATAACTTTGCGATTGAAATATTTATAATTAGTATACAGTTTTGTTTTCAATCAGGAGACAAAAGAAGATTTAAGAAAGACATAGGAGAAAAACATAACGCAGTCACGATCGGCTGCAAGCCAATCGTATGATACTCTAGTTGAAATACTGAACTCCGATTTATATTTTAGTTGGAAATATATCAAAAGAACGAGGAGTGCACAAGCAATTTTTACATGACCTTTTACTTACAGGTAGAAACTTTTGTATAGTGGTCGATTTTTTGATTTATAGTGAGTTCCATTAAGTAAGTTAGGACATTTTACAGAATTTTTGTATGGCAACTACATGAAGGACTCATGGGATATTTTTCATATTAATAGTTTCAGCTGCGACTATTATAAAATTAATGTGTATAAAATTTCAAAGTCGTAAATTAAAGCGTTCTTAACTTATCGTGCAATATTGGTGAATATGTTTATTAAGGACTTTTGTATGACAGCTACCCGAAAAAGTCAACGGATGGCGCTAATTAATGAACTCCGTCTTGGTTTTGGAATAAAACTAATTGGTGTAAAATTTTAAATTCCTGCTTTAACTCGTTCTGGAGTTATAGTGAATTCAGTAAAAAGCTTACATTTTTTAAGGACTTTTCTAGGCTGCTACACGAAGGACTCATTCGATTTGTATCATATTGGGAACATTCGATTCAAACATTTTAAGCCTTATGTATGCAAAATTTCAAGTTCCTAATATGAAGCATTCGAGCAATAACTGGGAAAACGTGTTTCAAGGACTCTTGTATGGAAAACCCGAAGGAGTGGAAGGATATCGCCCATTAACGAACTTAGCCTTACTTTTTCCATTTTACAAGTTGTGACCAAATTTCAACTTCCTAGGTCAACGCGTTCTTGAGTTATCGTGCTAACGGACGGACAGCAAACGGATTTGGGGGTTTTGGCCAAAAATAATCATAAAATATTATATAACTTTTTTTCGTCCGAGGCTCGGTTCTATGCGTTACAAACTTTTCGGGCTGGATTGAACTTATAACTCTATATGTTCATCTAGAGTATAATGAGATTTAACTGCATTATACTTTATTAAGAGCATTATACTTTATTAAGTGTATCTATTTATCTAATAGTCTCATATAATTTTTCTTTAAGGCAGACGTGATAAAGTAATCATGTGTGACGGATCTGCTAGGGGAACCATGGCCCCTATGGCCCCCCGTATGATCGCCACTGAGTGTTAAGTAATTTTAAGATCCTTAATATATGGTATCTAAGTAACACATAATTATATTATTCTTATTATAAAATTAAAACTGTGTTTGTACATATTTCTCAAATATTGTTTAAAAAAAAAGAAACAATTCGAAAAGTCTTGCTTCATAAAAGTGAAGTCATGAAGAGAGTTCTTTTTATTTCTTTTATACAAACTTGTTATGTTCATTTGATCTAAGCGTTAGTAGAATTTTTTTATTTTTGAAATGAAAAAATAAAATGTATTTGTGATATTTATAAAAAAGTATAGTCTTTTAATTTTAATGTTACTAATACAATTTATTAATCTGTATATTTTACTTCTTCATTATATAACTAAGGAGGGGTTGTTTTGGAAGGAGTAAAGAGCCCAGCCTGCAATCAATATCTTTTTAGTTTTGCCCGGTGTTCAGACACATCGAATGGTTTTGTCGAATTAGCGTGCGATAACGTTAAGAAATCTTAACGAAAAATATGTGGAGTGGTTGACACGAGTTCGTGAAGAAAATTCGTTTCGAAGACGATATGAAGTGGTGGTACTAGTTCTGGAGTGGTCCTAAAGCTGATCAAGAAAAAGCTTTTAACCCCTACCGAATTTTTACCGTCATTTCGGTTCGACTGCGAAACGATTTTTCTTTACGAAGTTTTGTCAACACACATTCGTCAATTACAGACGCTTAGGTGAGATTCTACGTTTCGCTTGCATATCTTGCATATACATATGTACATAATAGCACAGGTCTTATTATGGGTCTTGTACTAGGGTTGTCGTTTTTTGTAAAAGAAATCGATTTTTCGGATTGATTTGAGTCGCTTGGAAAAAAATTGATCGTGAAAAAATCGGCTTAAAAAGAATCGAGACCGAAAAATTGACCTCGATTCTCTTCTTATTGTATAGTAACAATAGGTGCGCTACACACTAGTAACATATCCGATAGATTTCCAGTACAGAATCTGTTAAAGTAAACACTAATACTAATTTTAAATTTTATATTAACGTAGTTACGTAGCTTACATTTGAACCATCAATTATAGGTTTGTTCTTTTCGACACTCGAAGTGTATTGTTTACACTTTAGTGTATGACACTTAGTCTAGTTGGACACTTATTTTGACCTGGCAAAAAGATCGCGTTAGTGCAGAAACATGACAGATAACATTTCGAGCTGTTTCATTAGCTCGATTTTTCCCATTTTGACAATGCAAATGGTGTTGCTAAGCAATCTCATTACAAGTGTTCAAACAGACCAATAGTTCCCTAGATACTGGAAGCCGATTTAAACTTCATGGTCATTCAGTTTGACAGATAAAGTACACAGTTTCTCCACCTGCTATCGAGTAGTCTTTCGTTCCTTTCAGTTTCTAGAGTATATGAGAGTAACAACGTTTTTTTTTTAAAGCACTGTTGTTACTTACTACGTTTACGTGGAGAATCCAAAGATCGAAATTTGGGTCACGTATTTGACAACACCGGATCGAAAGATCGAAACATGAGATGGCATTAAAACGAATGACCGGTTTCTATTCGATCCCGGTCGAGAAGTTGGTTTTGATCGAGTCGATCTCATTTCTATCCGATCTGAGTCTACATGCGATTTTAGTGGATTGCATCCGGATTCTATTTTTCTATTAAAAAGCAAGATTTTGTTAGGCAAAGCAAAGTGAAATAGGATATAAACATATTTACAAATGAGAATTAGACTAGTTTTCTCATCTGAAATTGAAAAATGAAAAAAAAAAATGATAAAAATAATATCGCAGTTATCAGCAATGTCGGCATTCCGCTATTTAGAAAATGTGCAGAAAAATTACTTATTTTTTGAAAGATAATTTTTGTTATATGAAATACATTCCATATTGCTATGATTCTGAACTTTTGTTTTTCAGTATCGACTCTGGAGCGTTCGTCAAAGTTTTGTTTTAAAACACCGCGCTTTGGGATAATAAAATACTGTTACGAATTCGTTCCAAAAAAGATTGTCCAATAAACTGGTATATTTTCTCGTTTCGATCCGTGACTTTAGACAGATTTCTTGGAATATTGTCTCCGCTAGGCAACAATTGACACAACAGCGCATGCTCAATGCTTATGGCGGCCGCAAGGCAATGTTAGCCAAAAATATGGAAGGGAGCGGCCTAAAAGCGTTGGAATTAAAAAACAATCGAGATGGCGATTTTCATGTCAGAGCAATATATTCATGAATCGAATCGGCTTATGAAAATCGGAAAAAGATCGATTTCCTAGAGCCCGATTAATCGATCTTCGATTAAATCGATCGGAAAACGGCATCCCTATCTTGTACCATATGTACCATATATGCGAAGTTTGCTCAGCATGTGCACTCTTTTCGATTTTAAGATCGGGAAAACCGTGAAATATGCCTTCATGCTAGTGTGATCTGTTGTTTCACTTCATTCTGTTCGAATGATCTACATTCTTTAGGTTGTAGTCCTACACCAGGGATGAGCAACCTTTTTAATCAATGGGCCATTTTAAATTTTAAAATTTTTTGGCGGGCCACACATAAAGTATCACTTTTTAATAATTTACAAAACTTTATTTATACTAAACATAAGAATAAAAAAATATAAAATTTAAAAAAAAGTAAAGATTTCTTATTCAAATTTTAATGCAAAATAAAAACAAACAAGAAATGAACAATAAAACGAATTTACTTGAAATTTTTAATCAGAAATTTGGCACTGTTTTTCCGATACAAGCTGATCGATATCAGCCGGAATTGATGAGGTAGCTACACGTACGCAGCTTTCTAATCGTGCATCACTCAGTCTTGATCGGTGGTCATTTTTGATTAATTTCATGGTGGAAAATAATTGTTCGCAAACATACGTACTTCCGAACAGAGACATCATTTGCTTTGCATTTTTCGTCAAAAGCGGAAATTTCTCAGGGCTCACATACGATTTATAAAAATTTTCGATATTTGCTGAGAAAAACACATTTTTTAAACCGCTGTCTTCTCAGCTTTGAACATTTGGAATCGTGATTGAAATTCGTTGATTAAAATGTCTATATACATACTGTGCGTATTTTTGAGAAGTAGTAACGTTTTCTTTTTATAAATGTGGAAAGTGAGACACATTATTCTGCAAAAGATGCTGTTTCCACAATTTTAGTTTGCGCTCAAAGCCCTGAATTATATCATACAAATTGTGAATAAACTGTTCTTTGCCTTGAAGTTCCACATTAAGATCATTGAGATGCTGAGTCATGTCGAAAAAAAACCCAAAATCGCACATCCATTCTTTATTACCAAAATGAGGAAAGTCATATCCCTTCATATCCAAGAACAATTGTATTTCGCTTTTTAAGTTGTATACTCTTTTTAGCATTGCACCTCTACTAAGCCAACGTACTTCGGTATTAAAAACCACGTCGCCATATTCAGTTTCTAAATCTTTCCGGAATTCTTTAAATTCACGGTGATTTAACGCGCGCGACTTTATAAAATGGATTAGTTTAATTATTGGTACTGTGATATTTGGCAAACTCAATCTTTTCGCACACAAATTTTCCTGGTGAATTATGCAGTGGTTAACGAATATTTCCCTTCCTGTGACCTTCTTAATGTCTTGAAATCGCCTTCCCGATACTCCTACCTCCATGCTTGACATAGCTCGTGCTCCATCTGTCGATATACCAATAATCTTTTCTAATGAAATTGAAAATTTTTCCTACACAGACTTTAGTTCATCGTAAAGGTCTTTGCCGGTTGTAGTTCCCTGCATTGGAATCAGTGAACACAATTCTTCGGTAGTATGAAATTTGGTGTCAATACCACGTAAAAATAGAGCCAATTGTGCGGTATCCAGGCCCGTGCGCATGGGGGGGGGGGGGGGGGGGTTTGGGCCATTGGCCTATTTTCATAGGGAAGTGAGGACCTTTTTTTTTTTTTTTTTAGGTCATCACATGTAGTATGGGGGAACTTGATAAACCCCCCATCATACTTTCCTGCGCACGGGCCTGGCGGTATCGCTAATATCGCAACTCTCATCAAGTGCTAAAGAACAATATTCGAATTTTTGCTATGTTCTCGGACAAGTCTTCAATTCTCCTTGCAATGGTGAATCTTGATAAACTAATCTTTGAAATAATATTTATTTTATCAGGAATTGCTATTTTGGCAACAGCAGTCAGACATTCTTTTATCATTTCTCCATCCGCAAAGGGTCTCATTTTTTTTGCCAGTATTTGACTGACAACAAAACTAGCCTTTACTGCCGTATTTGATAAAATAGCTTGATTTTTAAAAATAGCCTGTTCTTTTCCCAAGTTTTTCTCCATTTGATTAAACTTATCTATCCGGAGTTGTCCTGTTAAGTTTTTATATTGTTGTTCATGTTTTGTATCGTAATGCCTTTTACTTTATTATTTTAATAATAAAGTGTTGTTATCGACTTTTAAAAAAAAAAAAATTTGCTACCATGGAAATTTTTATACTTTAGATGAACATATAGAGTATTATAAGTTTAATCCAGCCCGAAAAGTTTGTAACGCATAGAACCGAGCCTCGGACGAAAAAAAGTTGCATATTATTTTGTGTTTTTTTTTTGGCCAAAACCCCCAAATCCGTTTGCTGTCCGTCCGTCCGTCCGTCCATCCGTCCGTCCGTCCGTCCGTCCGTCCGTCCGTCCGTCCGTCCGTCCGTTAGCACGATAGCTTAAGAACGCGTTGACCGAGGAAATTGAAATTTTGTCACAACTTGTAAAATGGAAAAAGTAAGGCTAAGTTCGTTAATGGGCGATATCCTTCCACTCCTTCGGGTACCTCCCATACAAGAGTCCTTAAAACACGTTTTCACAAATATTGCTCAAATGTTTCAAGTTAGGAACTTGAAATTTTGCATACTTTAGGTTTAAAATGTTTGAATCGAAAGTTCCGAATATGATGCAAATCGAATGAGTCCTTCGTGTAGCAGCCAAGAAAAGTCCTTCAAAAATGTATGCTTGTTACTGACTCCACTATAACTCCAGAATCAGTTAAAGCAGGAATTTAAAATCTTACAGGAATTAGTTTTATAACAAAACCAAGACGGAGTTCATTAATTAGCGCCATCCGTTGACTCCTTCGGGTAGCTGTCATACAAAAGTCCTTAAAACACGTATTCACCAATATTGAACGATAACATTAGAACGCTTTACGTTACGACTTTGCAATTTTGTATACGTTGATTTCATAATAGTCGCAGCTGAAACTATTAATATGAAAAATATCCCATAAGTAGTAGCCATACAAAAATTCTGTAAAATGTCCAAACTTAATTTATGGAACTCACTATTAATCAAAAAATCGAGTAGCCAGTATACAATAGTTTCTACCTGTAAGTAAAAGGCTTGTACTTGTGCTCTCCTCATTCTTTTGATATATTTCCAAATAAAATATAAATCATAGTTCAGTATTTCATCTAGAGTATCATACGATTGGCTTGCAGCCGATCGTGACTGCGTTTCGTTTTTTTATACGTTTTATGACTAATAAACGCCAAAAAAGCAATAAAAGTTTTCAGTCCGTCTGTGCTCCGTACGCCGTACGCAAACTCGTTTGAGGAATTATAGTTCCCAAACCCTATGAGCTATTAAATTGATTTTTTTTTTCTGAATAGACATGGTAGACCTCTTGAAGTGAGAAGGGGTGGGGGTGCGAGGGGGAAGGTGGGGAAGCGTTTCAGACGAAAAATTTTGGTTTCTAGATCTCAGCAACCGCTTATGGTAGGAGGCTGAATTTCTATAGAGCTTTGATAGTGGACTCATTTGCAAAAAAATTGCTTATATGGGTGAAGGGGTGTGGGAGTGGAGGGGGAAATTATGCGTCCGAAACGCAAAAATGCCGATATCGACACATTCTAAAATCCATATCTCTTAAACCGTTAACGGCAAGCAATTAAAACTTAACAAATATCTGAAGTTATACTAGGAGAGTAGATTGAAACAAAATTTTTTGGTGGGGTGGTGTCGTGCGGGGGTGGGGGTTGAAATAGTAAAGATTACGATATCTCACAAACCAATTGCACCAGAAAAACAAAATTCGGTTTGGGTATAAAGCTTGATAAATAAAGATTGCTCAAAGTAAAATCTTTTAAGGGGGCGGAGGAGCATAGAAGTGGGGGGGATAAGAATTTTTCGAAAATATCACTTTTCATATCTCAATAACAGTGTAAGATAGATGGTTCAAATTTGAACTAGAACTAAGCCCAATAGAACCCTAGTAGGGAAAAATCAATTTAAAGATGTGGGTGTAGAGAGTGAGGGTGGGGAAGGGTGAGAAAGAAAAAGTTCCGATGCTCATATCTAAGGAACTTGTAATGATATAAGCCTTAAACTTCGTATTTAGATAGAACTATATTAGTGGCTTAGTGGAAAAATAAATTTTTTTAGAAAAGTTATTTCGATAAAAAAAATTTCAATATTCATTGGGGTTCAGAAAGGGAGGGGGGCAGAAAAAAATTTCAGTATATATAAAATGCATATATTTTCCCGATTTTCGTCATATCTACTAGGTCTTTCGAAATATTGAGTTCATTTTTATTCTATGGATTCTTCATATGAATACCTAGAATGTGATTTCAAAATTTTTTGAAATTTGACCCCTAAGGGGGTGTAAAGTGGTTGTATACTTTTTCATAAATTCCACCATATCTCTCAGGTCTGATCAGATATCGAATATCTTTTCACTTCCACGGGCTTGTTTAATAATCACCAATTTTTAGGTTTTTTTCTTTTCCAACCTCTAGACCGCATCCCGGAATATGACCCAATTATATAATTCATATATTGCACTCTATTCTAAGCGTTTCCCGAACTTTTTGTTAGGTTTTCAGTCACATAGTAACATACACCGCATCCCCGAATTAAACACGTTCCGAACTTCTGCCGGAAAAATAATAAAGTTGCGCCCAGACTGTTGGCAGATTTTTATGTTATATTCTTTTATTGTGGACACAGTCTCTGAGCATATTAAGCATATAGCCTTATCTTTGACGAAAGTGAACAAATAATCAAATATCCATTTTTCTTGGAAATGCCTGTGCTCATCCGAAACCTTCCGTTTGTTTGCTTGCTTTTCCGACATGCTATTATGGATTACAAATTTGAAAGCTACAAAAATTTGTAGGAAAACTTAATTTTGAATAAAAAAGCTCTAATATTACCTTTTTGACAATAATATTCCACTCATGCCTTGTTGGGTTTCTTACGAAATAAAAACTTAGCCGCGCACGGAAAAGTTTTACTAAGTTTGTAAGGCTTAGTACGGCGTATGTGAGTGCCTTATTTCTTCGGAACCTACCGATAAAAATTTCTCGCTAAATCGGTTCAATTTGAATTTATGAAGAGAGATGAAAATTTTTGTTTATAATAGTTTTATTTTGTAGACCGTCTCTGGTCGCTTGCTGGCGAAGAACTGTGTTACATAGAAGTTCGTTTTCCCTTTTTATAGGATTACAATACAGAAAAAAGGATTATAGCAATAAAAAAGGGATACAGGAAAATATTCATATTTTTAAAGAAAAAGGGATTTGTGTAGGAAATGAAGTAATAAAGCAATTAAAGGAAGGGAAATAAAACCTTACAAGCGGGACTTCGGGACGGGTATTGGTTTTTCCGTCTTGGGAACACGCCTTTCAAGAAACACAAGAATTGCTAAAATTGCTAGTTAACAGCTTACCAGTCTGACTGATTGTGTGACCGAAGCAAACACAAACAAGCACATACGCGGCGCGTTCGTATTGCATGTTTGAACAAGTTGCCGACAAGTGTTGGTGCATTTACACTCAGCGATTGCGACGAGCCTCTATCCCCGTCAAAAAATCAACCAATCAGATGGCTCGTGCAGTCGCACAAGTTCATCAGGTCTCAACTTTTCTTCGACGCACGCTTCCATATGTGTACACCCACACAATAGAGCTGTAGTACCACACAATTCGTAGCACATCGTATTTCTGTCGTTTCGCACCTTTCGCACTTACAGGCAAGTTGCGTCGCAGAGGCATGTTGAGTGTAAATTGCTTTTAACACAGCAAAGAATACAGTCGACGAAAACCGGTTTACAATGGCCTGATGGGGGTAGCTTCTCACCTCAAGGCGAGCCTCAAGGGTGAGTGTAAGCGCACCATGTGTATCTCGTCACAAAAAATCGCGCAGACGCAACGCGTTCGTATTCAATGTTTGAACAAGTCGCCGACAAGTGAGTAACTCGTCAAAAAAAATTGTTTCGGCTTAGTATGTACTACCATTTTATTATAATTAATTTTATAACAATATATTAATGGGAGAAAGTCTATAAAATAAATTCGATTTAAGAATATAAATATGTTTAACGGGCCGCAAGCGGCCCGCGGGCCTCGTGTTGCTCATCCCTGTCCTACACGGTTATATTTGGTCTAGTTGGCGCGTTTCTTCTTGTTTGGGTCATGAACTATTAGGATATTCACAACCATATGTTGGGCCAGATCTACGAAGAAGAATATAAGGATATGAAATTACTCGAGAGAAATGAAGTGGAAATGGAAATACCACTCGCATACTATTGTAACGTATAATAGTGTTTGTTTTTGTGCAATGGCGTAGTCAAAAACAAATTCTTTTCCCAGGGGGGGGGGGGGGGTTTCTATTAGAGAATAGAATCATTTCAAATTAAGAAATGCTATCCAATGAACGTAAAAATATTCGCTCGAAAAATCTAAAAATACTTTCATATCATTACCATAGACCGTAGAGCTACTGGAGACTACAAGTTCTATATCGTCGTTATATAAAATTGTTGTTGTTTAGTGTGTTTCAAGAGCGGGACATAATATAAATTTGAGTGAGGAAAAACGTGTAAGTGAATTATATAATGTCTGCTTTCAACTCAATCGCTTCTTATCATCACCAGTATATACATCTCTATGCCATAGAGTAACAAAATTTGTGGTTTTTTAATTAAAAATAAATAAACAAAAATTATACATCCTTATTTTTCACAGACTACACAGATTGGTTTTAAGAATTATGGTTTTTCATAGTACATTGATAAAGGCCACAGTCGAGTTTAAAAAATTACTCAAATAAAAAAAAACACATGACCTTATTTTTTTAATTTTCTTTCACTTGAATAATTCCTGAAAAAATCTTCGAAAAAATCTGCGCATCACCTTATAATACTTAAAATACGGATATGCGTATCTAAATGTAACTACCAAACTCCAATTTTCTGACGAAACCAGTTCCCTTTAAAAACAGTGAACATGAACCGTTGAGCAAAATTTTAATTTTTATACAATTACAGTAATTGTTATTATTTATATCATTTCGAAGCATCCATACCCTGGATGACTCGCACTAAAATTAGAGATGGGTTAATACCGATATTTGGTGATATCACCTAATACTAATATATTCATTACGCGGTATTATTATATCTAAACTAATATTTGAATACTACTAATATCTACTGCATCATGGCGAGCTGGTGCTTGTTAAAAAAGAATCGTGATGAAATGATTATCGAATAGACATTTATAACTTTATTGGGTGAAGTTAACCTGAGGAAAAGATTACGATATTGGAATTTCAATCATAATGACATTGCAGAACGTGAAAAATCCGACTAATTTTTCGACGTGTGGTCCATACAAAATATTCCCGCCGTGGCACATATCAAAACAATGCGAACAAAAGAGGGCGGAGAGTGCATTGAGGGGTCTGGCCACCTTGGCTGCTTGGAAAATGGGTTTTTTTTTTCTAAATTCATAAGCTCTGAAGTTTAAATGATTTTTATTTAATTTTTTTTTACAAAATTTAGACTATACTTTAAGGAATCTCTGATATTTTTTTTTATTCGAAAATATTAAAAAATGGCGGTGCTGTATATATTTCCCCGGAGGGCCTCCGCACGAAAGGGGGGGGGGGATGTGCCATCATCGATTACTCCGTTCATATGCATCAGAAAAGAAAAAAGAAAAAATGGGATTGTTCGTGGGTAGTGTAGCTAGAATGTAGCGTAGGATTTTTAAGATTGCTAAATTGGTTTTTTCTTATTGACGTTTTTCGACGTTTTTCTTAGAAAAAAATGCAATTTTTTTTTTCTTTGGCTCACCAAAATTTAAAAAAAAATCGAAAAAAAAAAGTCGCTACGCTACATTTTAGCTACATTACCTACGAACAAGCCCGTTTTTTCTTTTTTCTTTTCTGATGCATATTAATGGAGAAAACGATGAAGGCACATTCCCCTCCCTCGTGCGGAGGGCCTCCTGGGAAATATATACAGTGCCGCCATTTTTTAATGTTTTCGAATAAAAAAAATGTCAGAGATTCATTAAAGTATAGTCTAAATTGAGTCAAAAAAATTAAATAAAAATCATTTAAACTTCAGAGCTTATGAATTTAGAAAAAAGCCCATTTTCCAAGCAGCCAAGGTGGCCAGACCCCTTAAAGTGCTTTGTGGATGGGCGGGTGCTTATCTCGACCCCTAATCTAACCAATCGTAGCGCTCATTGAAAAAAAACATCCGAATCCCGTCCACCATCCAAGTACTGCGCTGCTTCCTTAACTGCTTGACTTAGCTCTTTGATAATCAGTCGGTTATCACATTGAGCTACGTTTTGTATGAAAACATTCCGTCGACGGATTATTTGAGCCGAAGACGGAAGTTCAAATACAAACACACAACCAACCAATACAATGTGAATGGAGGGTATAGGGTGAGTGTGGAGGGTGTGTGTGGAGGGCGAGTGTGGAGGGTGTGTGTGGAGGGTGTAGGGAGAGAATAGACATGAAGTGGAATAGTTTTCTGAGGTAATTAAATGTTTTCAATGTGTCGTAGGAGGGGTAAAAAGGGGGAGGGGGAGTGTGTGGAGTAGTTATAGAGAGGGAAGATGGAGGGGGTGATTATGTAGAGTGAGAGGTAGAGCGGAGAGGGTGCGTAGAGACGGGGTAAGTAGTGAGGGGGTTAGGGGAGGGGTTGATGGGAAGGGGTGTATGAGGAAAAGGAAGGTCTGGGAGAGGGGTGGTGGAGATCTGTTGTTGAGGAGGGGATAGGAGGTGAGGGAGAGGAAAATTGGAAGTTAAAGGAGTTTCACGACCTACGTGGCTACGGGGGAGTTAATAATCGGGCCTATTACGGAACTCACTCGACCAAAAAATTGGCATTCTGCGACTATGTATGAACACGTCTAGGTTGCTCATTCTGTCCATGTACATCATTCAAAAATAAATCACTCTTATTTCTAGTGATTGAGACCCTAATATTTCATATTCCCTAATATTTCATATTCACTAATATTTCATATTCCCTAATATTTCATATTCACGAATATTTGACATTACCTAATATTTTGTATTCACTAATATTTCATATTCACTAATATTTCATATTCACTAATACTTTATATTACCTAATATTTGATATTACCTAATATTTTATATGCACTAATATTTTATATTACCTAATATTTTATATTCACTAATATTTGATATTCACTAATATTTTACATTCACTAATGTTTGATATCATGGATGGACGATGGACGATGGACGATGGACAATGGACGATGGGCGATGGACGATGGACGGTGGACGATGGACGATTAAATTTTAAATTTTCTGTTTTGTCGATTTGTAGCCGTAGTTTGAAATGCAAAATACGGCTAAAAATCAACAAAACAAAAAAAATAAAAATTTCAGAGACTTAAAATTTTTGGAGACTTCTGTTTTGTCGATTTGTAGCCGTATTTTTCATTTCTCGCAAAAAACGGTGAGAACCAAATTTGTGAAGAGGGTCCGTCTGTCACTAGTTGTCGACAAGTGCACAAGTGTTCTTTTCGCTCGCCCACTTATCCAGTTTATTCTGCTAAAGCATAATAGTTTTTTTTTTTTTCACATTCCCCGGTCACGGACATAAATTATCGAATCTCACAATTGATCCGATACCGACTACAAAACGGGGTCGGGAGGTTTCTCCGCCCGGTAAACTACTTAGGGATAAGTTAAAAATTGCCAAAACTAACGGCATCACCATGTCGAACACCAGCAATTATTATGCATCTCTTGACAAAGACAAAGACACGATGGACTCCGATGCAACAGTAAGCAAGACACCAACACCAACTCCTCCTAAGAAGCTGAAGATTCCACCCATCGTTGTTCCAGACCTGCCCCGGACGTCAATAATAGCCATCATGGATTCATTGAAGATAAGCAATTACCAGGTAAAATTAATGTCTACGGGTATCAAAATTCTTCTTGAAACCACCGAAAATTACGACGTAGTACACAGACACCTATTAGCTAGGAAAGTACACTTCTTTACCCACCGTCGAGCGGACATGCGGCCGACGAAATTTGTTCTCTCTGGACTCCACGATATGTCTTGTGAAGATCTTAAGAAACATCTGAAGTCAGCACACGAAATCAGCTGTCTCGACATCAAAAAATTCGTTATCAGAAAAACGTATACATACTACATCGTCTACTTTGAGCGTGGTACCGTTAAACTGCCCAAGCTCAGGGAAACTAAAACCGTAATGCACACCGTAGTGCACTGGAATTTCTATTCGCGTAATCGAAACGGCCCAACACAGTGTCGTAACTGTCAACTCTTTGGCCACGGATCAACGTACTGCCACCTTCCTACCAAATGCTTGATATGTAGCGGACCGCACAAATACTCCGACTGTATTTCTGAAGACATAGAAGAGATTAAATGCGCAAACTGTGGTGACAATCACCTCGCCAACGACTACGAATGTCCGAAGAGAAACGAGTTCAGTCAGATTAGACAAAAGTTATCGTCGCATAGAAGAGATAAAATTCAAAAAAAGCAACCCTATAATACATTTTCCAAGTTCGACACCAATTTCCCACCTATACTTGGAAGTCGCGCCACAACTAATGTATTACAGAGCAACAAACCCGGCAGTCCTCTGCAATATAATTCGGTGGCTAAGCAACTGACAGTTCCTCGCATCGATACTACTACTACTTCTAATGAAACTCTGTTTACACCGCAGCAGCTGATCCAGATGTCTACAGAACTAATCAACAACCTTGCCACATGCAAAACAAAACACGACCAATTTCTAGTTCTTACTAATTTAGGTATTAAGTTTGTTTATAATGGTTAATTTTAAGAATTTAAATACTCTCCTTTGGAATGCGCAAAGCATCCGAACGAAATCTATCGAGACATTCGACTATATAGTTAATTCAAACATTGATATTACTATACTAACGGAAACCTGGCTAAAACCGCGCGACAAACTCTCGCATTCAAACTTTATAGTCCACAGGAATGACAGGATCGACGCAACTGGCGGTGGTGTCGCTATCATTGTTAACAAAGGCATCAAACATTCAGTCGTACCCAGTGCTAAAACTAAAATTATCGAGACCATCGCAATCAAAATTGAACATTCCAATACGGTCATCGTTGCAGTCTATTTTCCTGGAACAAAACTTAATGCAACCAAACTAAAGTTTTTCGAAGACGATATCAAACTATTGTCAAATTATAATCAAAGGTATTTACTCTGCGGTGACTTCAACTCCAGGCATCGCCATTGGAACTGTGTCAAAGCGAACAATGCTGGCAAAATCCTTTTTGACCTTTTGTGCAAATATAATCTTTTCATTCATGTTCCTTCCGAGCCAACCTTCCATCCACCTAGGGGAATGGACTCAACTTTGGATCTCGTCATCAGCAATGGCCTTGTCCCAATCTCCCAACCCATCACTTTACATGAGCTATCATCGCCCCATCTGCCGGTATCATTTACTATTGAAATCGATACACCGATCGTTGAATTTAGCAATTCTGTTTTCTGCTTCAATAAAACCAATTGGAGGAAATTTCATAGAGTACTAAACAACGTTACCAATACTAGTACACTTGACCTGAGCTCAGTTTCAAGAAACGATCAAATCGATGACCTTCTCCAATCACTAACTACCAACATTTGGAACTCTGTCGAACTCTGTACACCCAAAACAACTATAACCAATCAGCATTACATCAGCATTGACGAGAACACTAAAGCCATGATCAGGGAACGAAATACATTACGAAGACAATGGCAGAGATCAAGAGACCCGCGTGTTAAGAACTGAGTAAACCGTCTAACTAAACATAACGCAGTCACGATCGGCTGCAAGCCAATCGTATGATACTCTAGATGAAATACTGAACTCCGATTTATATTTTAGTTGGAAATATATCAAAAGAATGAGGAGAGCACAAGCAATTATTACATGACCTTTTACTTACAGGTAGAAATTATTATATAGTGGCTACTCAATTTTTTGATTAATAGTGAGTTCCATGAAGTAAGTAAAAGGACTTTTTGTAGAACTTGTGTATGGCAACTACATGAAAGACTTATGGGATATTTTTCATATTAATAGTTTCAGCTGCGACAATTATAAAATTAATGTGTATAAAATTTCAAAGTCGTAACTTAAAATGTTCTAAAGTTATCGTTCAATATTAGTGAACATGCTTATTAAGGACTTTTGTATGACAGCTACCCGAAGGAGTCAACGGATGGCGCTAATTAATGAACTCCGTTTTGGTTTTGGTATAAAACTACTTCCTGTAAAATTTTAAATTCCTGCTTTAACCCGTTCTGGAGTTATAGTGGATTCAGTAAGAAGCATTCATTTTTGAAGGACTTTTCTAGGCTGCTACACGAAGGACTCATTCTATTTGCTTTATATTCGGAACTTTCGATTCAAACATTGTAAACCTTAAGTATGCAAAATTTCAAGTTCCTAACTTGAAGCATTCGAGCAATAATTGTGTAAACGTGTTTTAAGGACTCTTGTATGGGAGGTACCCGAAGGAGTCGAAGGATATCGCCAATTAACGAACTTAGCCTTACTTTTTCCATTTTACAAGTTGTGACAAAATTTCAACTTTCTAGGTCAACGCGTTCTTGAGTTATCGTGCTAACGGACGGACGGACGGACGGACGGACGGACGGACGGACGGACGGACGGACGGACAGCAAACGGATTTGGGGGTTTTGGCCAAAAATAAACACAAAATTTTATATAACTTTTTTTCGTCCGAGGCTCGGTTCTATGCGTTACAAACTTTTCGGGCTGGATTAAACTTATAATACTCTATATGTTCATCTAGAGTATAAAAATATTCAGGGTAGTCTATTCGAAACCAGAAATAAAAACTGGAACAACATGCTCTCATCCCTCGATAAAAGCTCCAAAAAAATATGGCATCTCAATAAGATTTTTAAAAGACGGGACAAACATATTCCACCTCTAATAGATGAAAACGGAACGGCCATATTCAATGACAAAGACAAAGCTGAACTGATAGCAATAAATTTTCAAGCAGCTCATCGCCTTACCGAACACTTAGGCAGTCCAATCAACAACTTTTCTGTTAAGAACACAGTATCTACCATCCCCGAATCTGCTGACTTACCTCCCGACACTCTCTGCAAGCCGCGCGAGATAATGAACATATTGAAAACTCTCTCGAACAATAAGGCACCAGGTGTCGATGGTCTCCCTAATACATTGCTAAAGCGACTTCCCAAAAAAACATTGATTTTATTGAATTTCATCTACAATTGCTGCCTTAAACTAAGCTACTTTCCTATTGCCTGGAAACTTGCTCACGTATTCCCCATTCCAAAAACCGGTAAGGATGCAAGCTGCCCTAAAAACTATCGTCCCATCAGCCTCTTACCTACGTTAAGTAAAATCTTTGAGCGAATTATCTTACACCGGATGAATGACTTCCTCGATCATAACGATATCCTACCCAATTTTCAATTTGGCTTCAGATCAGGTCTCTCGACCACTCATCAACTGTATAGGGTAACTAACGACATTAAAGCATCACTAAACTCAAAGGAATCAGTCGGAATGATAGTACTTGATATTGAAAAAGCTTTCGATTCGGTCTGGCACGATGGGCTCCTAGCAAAATTAATCAAGCTATCTTTCCCTCTATACTTAGCCAAAATCATAAAATCATTTCTGAGTAACAGGTCATTCAGTGTTAAACTTAAATCCCAAATATCCACGAAATATTCAATTCCTGCTGGTGTGCCCCAAGGCTCATGTCTTAGTCCCACCTTATATAATATATATACTGCTGACGTCCCTACCGGAGACAAATGTGAAACAGCTATTTTCGCAGATGATACCTGTATCTATTCACGGTCGAATTGCCCCAATACTATCACACGGGAGCTAGAAAGTCAACTCGATCGCCTATATCAATATTACAATCGTTGGAAAATCAAAATTAACCCAACAAAAACTCAAGCAATTTTCTTCACCAAAAAAAGGAAAGGTAGTAATCTTCCAAATCATCCTATCAATTTCATCGGACAAACCATCGACTGGAGTGACTCTATAAAATATCTTGGCGTGATCCTTGACAAAAAGCTTATCTACAAAGACCATGTTGAAATGACGTGCTCCAAGGTCTCGAAAAGCATTCATGCTCTTTACCCCCTAATTAACAGAAATTCCAAGCTTTCGGTACATAATAAACTCCTAATTTTTAAGCAGGTCATTCAACCTATAATATCGTATGGCGCTCCTATATGGCGTCATAGTTCCGCTTCTCATCAAAAAACATTGCAAGTCACCCAGAATAAATGCCTAAAAATACTGTTGAATTTACCCTACGACTTCTCTACTAAACGCCTACATAAAACACTGGCCGACAAAAGACTTGAGTCCTTTTTAAAGCGATGCCAATATATACGTAACCCGCTGGTTGCATCGTTCCTCTAGATCATGCTTTACATTGCATCTTCCTTTTCTCACTATATCCTGCAGTTTGTCACACATAATTATAGCCCGGTATCCATGTAAATTACTTGGTAATCCTTTAGTTCTAAGTTAGTTTTAAGTAGCTTAAGTTTAACAGGCAAATCCTTGGCAAATTATAATACACATTCAATTATTTCTTTTCCACATTGCCCAAGTGCTATAAATTTCACAACTTAGCTGTTAAGATGATAAGTCTAATCTCTAAAACATTGTTGTTCTGTTAATGCATTTTGAAATATTATAAATAAATATTGTTTGAGTTTGAGTTTGAAATTTGTGAAGAGTTTAATTTTCCATAAATTTAGTGCGTTCCATCTTTTGCGAGAAATGCAAAATACGGGTACAAATCGACAAAACAGAATATTAAAAATTTTGGAGAATACAAATTTTAGAGACTTAACATTTTTGGAGACTTCTGTTTTGTCGATTTGTACCCGTATTTTGCATTTCTCGCAAAATATGGTAAAAAAAAATTATGGAGAATTAAATTTTCCATAAACTAGGTTCTAACCATTTTTTGTGAGAAATGCAAAATACGGCTACAATCGAGAAAACAGAAAATAAAACATAAGGCAGTCACGATCGGCTGCAAGCCAATCGTATGATACTCTAGATGAAATACTGAACTCCGATTTAGATTTTAGTTGGAAATATATCAAAAGAATGAGGAGTGCACAAGCAATTATTACATGACCTTTTACTTAAAGGTAGAAACTTTTGTATAGTGGTCGATTTTTTGATTTATAGTGAGTTCCATTAAGTAAGTTAAGACATTTTACAGAATTTTCGTATGGCAACTAGATGAAGGACTCATGGAATATTATTCATATTAATAGTTTCAGCTGCGACTATTATAAAATTAATGTGTATAAAATTTCAAAGTCATAAATTAAAGCGTTCTAAACTTACCGTACAATATTGGTGAATATGTTTACTAAGGACTTTTGTATGACAGCTACCCGAAGGAGTCAACGGATGGCGCTAATTAATGACTCCGTCTTGGTTTTGATATAAAACTAGTTCCTGTAAAATTTGAAATTCCTGCTTTAACTCGTTCTGGAGTTATAGTGAATTCAGTAAAAAGCATACATTTTTGAAGGACTTTTCTAGGCTGCTACACGAAGGACTCATTCGATTTGCATCATATTAGGAACATTCGATTCAAACATTTTAAGCCTTATGTATGAAAAATTTCAAGTTCCTAACATGAAGCATTCGAGCAATAACTGGGAAAACGTGTTTCAAGGACTCTTGTATGGGAGGTACCCGAAAAACTGGAAGGATATAGCCCATTAACGAACTTAGCCTTACTTTTTCCATTTTACAAGTTGTGACCAAATTTCAACTTCCTAGGTCAACGCGTTCTTGAGTTATCGTGCTAACGGACGGACGGACGGACGGACGGACGGACAGCAAACGGATTTGGAGGTTTTGGCCAAATATAAACACAAAATAATATAACTTTTTTTCGTCCGAGGCTCGGTTCTATGCGTTACAAACTTTTCGGACTGGATTAAACATGTTCAACTAGAGTATAAAAATGTTGGGCACGCCGTATCTAATTTACTTTATTATTTTAATAACAAAGTATTGTTATCGACTTTAAAAAAAAAAAAAATTTTCTACCCTGAACATTTTTTTATACGTTTTATGACTAATAAACGCCAAAAAAACAATAAAAGTTTTCAGTCCGTCTGTGCTCCGTACGCCGTACGCAAACTCGTTTGAGGAACTATAGTTCCCAAACCCTATGAGCTATTAAATTGATTTTTTTTTTCTGAAGAGACATGGTAGACCTCTTGAAGTGAGAAGGGGTGGGGGTGCGACGGGGAAGTTGGGGGAAGCGTTTTAGACGAAAAATTTTGGTTTCTAGATCTCAGCAACCGCTTATGGTAGGAGGCTGAATTTCTATAGAACTTTGACAGTGGACCCATTTGCAAAAAAATTGCTTATATGGGTGAAGGGGTGTGGGAGTGGAGGGGGAAATAATGCGTCCGAAACGCAAAAATGCCGATATCGACACATTCTAAGATCCATATCTCTTAAACCGTTAACGGCAAGCAATTAAAACTTAACAAATATCTGTAGTTATACTAGGAGAGTAGATTGAACAAAATTTTTTGGTGGGGGTGGTGGCGTGCGGGGGTGGGGGTTGAAATAGTAAAGATTACGATATCTCACGAACCAATTGCACCAGAAAAACAAAATTAGGTTTGGGTATTAAGCTTGATAAATAAAGATTGCTCAAAGTAAAATCTTTTAAGGGGGCGGGGGAGCATAGTGTAAGATGGATGCTTCAAATTTGAACTAGAAATAAGCCCAATAGAACCCTAGTAGGGAAAAATAAATTTAAAGATGTGGGTGTAGAGGGTGAGGGTGGGGAAGGGTGAGAAGGAAAAAGTTCCAATGCTTATATCTTAAAAACTTGTTTTGATATAAGCCTTAAACTTTGTATTCAGATAGAACTATATTAGTGGCATAGTGGAAAAATAATTTTTTTTTTAGGGGTGGCATGGTGCAAGGGTGGGGGGTGTTTTCCCTAACTTTTGAACGGCTTATGCTAGAAAGTTGAAACTCGGTACATATATGGAAATCAACTAGAAAAGTAATTTTGATAAAAAAAAATTTCAATATTCATTGGGGTTCAGAAAGGGGGGGGGGGGGCAGAAAAAAATTTCAGTAAATATAAAATGCATATATTTTCACGATTTTCGTCATATCTACTAGGTCTTTCGAAATATTGAATTCATTTTTATTCTACGGATTCTTCATATGAATACCTAGAATGTGTTTTCAAGATTTTTTGAAATTCGACCCCTAAGGGGGTGTAAAGTGGTTGTATACTTTTCCATAAATTCCACCATATCTCTCAGGTCTGATCAGATATCGAATATCTTTTCACTTCCACGGGATTGTTTAATAATCACCTATTTTTAAGTTTTTTCTTTTCCAACCTCTAGACCGCATCCCGGAATATGACCCAATTATATAATTCATATATTACACTCTATTCTAACCGTTTCCCGAACTTTTTGTTAGGTTTTCAGTCACATAGTAACATACACCGCATCCCCAAATTAAACACGTTCCGAACTTCTGCCGGAAAAATAATAAAGTTGCGCCCAGACTGTTGGCAGATTTTTTATTTTTGGTTTAAAACTGCGATTCCATATTGTACTCCAAGATTGTGACCAAACCACGTCAAAACAAGAGTGTTAAGGTCATCCGGCAAATTTGCTGAGGAAAAAAAAAGAGCATCCGGCGGCGGTGTCACGTGGCGAATAGAATTGCATTTCACCAAAAGGAGCGAGTTAGTTCACTCACTCACTTCAATGAACTGCTCTTTTGAAACTGTTCACTCGTGAACGACCCATCTCAACCACCTACACATTAAATATTGCATGTGGAAATGACCAAGGGAAGTTCGATTTAAACAACAAACTCTATTTTTATCGGAAGGGAAAGGACCGAAGTGTAAATCTGTTTATTTATTTTAGCGCATACTAAGTAAGAAGGAACCAAAAAATATGTAACAATATTTGTACCTTTGCAAGTAAGGAAAAGTGTAATTTATGTAGCCGGCAGAAGCCACACATACATCCCATGAGTCCATAGAAAAAGAGACGATTGGAAAATGTCTGCTTTGAGGATATGAATAACAATGTATTCAATTTATTGAAAGAGAAAAAAAGGTCAGGATGGGTCGATGGGAAATGAATATCATGATATTCGAATATCTGATATCGGCATATTACTAGTACCTAATATATCCAAATATTAGTAATACCATAGCGAATACTAATATATTCGTCTCATCTCTAACTAAAACCATAGCTTTACACTATTTCAATCTCATGGTATAAACACAATTGAGACGAAGTTCGCCAGCGGCGGCGAAGTTCGCTGTCAAAGTTTTAAAATTGTACCGCGACACACGTACTGAAGCACAATTACGGCGGCGAGCGGTTGTGCGAACATTTCGTTGCCGCTGGATAACATCTAGTTTCTAATTTTGCCGTCGCCGCCTCAGGTGTCAGTGTGTTTTCTGTCAGATTTATTGACAGTGAAACGCAACGATTTCTTCCGACACGGTTTTTTTTAAAAGTGACTTGAAGTTTTTGTTATTCTTTGGTAAGTAAAAAGCATAAAATGTATCATAAATAATTATTTATGGAATTAATTTACATTGCAGATTCCGAAATATCTTTTGAGGAAAAATTAATCGAGGCTGTCCGGGCAAACCCCATTCTTTTTGATTTAGGGCCCACAGAATATAAGCGTAGATAAAAAGTCTAAAGTATGGGAATGTGTAGGAAAGGAAATGAATGTGACAAGTTTACTTGAGTTCAAAATATTCCATTTCTCCATTAGCGAAAACGAACCTCTTCGACGAAATTCGCTCGCCACTTGCGAAGTTCGTCTGAATTGTGTTTATACCATAGCGATAGCGAACTTCTTCGACGAAATTCACTCGCCGCTGGTTAACTTCGTCTCAATTGTGTTTATACCATTAAGCGTTCACTACGAGGCAAACTGAAATTATACTTAAAAAAAAAGTCACTTTCGATTTTAAATCGACATGCTTAAGGCATAACACGCTTAACATGTTTAAAAATACGCATACCAACTTTCGGAATAGTTTACTGGTATTTGTTAAAAGTGTAATGAAACAATGGCTTCAATCGATTTTCAGAAAGTTGCTTTGTGTTTATAAAACATAGTTACAATGTTACAACAATTTGTTTTTTAAAATCGAGTTTTTCTACTTTCAAAATCAACAGCTCATATTATGAATCCCCGATCTTTGAACTTAAGTACGCCTTTCGCAAAGCACAAGTAATCATGTAGTCGGAGAGCTTGCGACAAAAAATCCCAACAGTTTTGAGAAAGCTAATATTTATTTGGTTACATTAAGGGTGTATGTGAAAATATTAGTGTCAGCAGGTCTGACGTCGGGACACCTGGCTTTGGTGACCTGTCAATGATGACAGAAAAATCGAAAAATTGAACAGTTTTGAGAAAGCTGAAAATTTCTCAAGTCGTAGTTTTTACAATGAATAACTAAAAAACAATGGTCAGACACCCTAACAGTAGGACCCACCCACCCACCCCTCAAAGATGTCAAAAAAATAGAAAAATTGAACAGTTTTGAGAAAACTGAAAATTTGCCAAGTTGTAATTTTTACAATGAAAAACTGAAAAACAATGGTCAGACACCCCAACAGTGGGACCCACCCAGTCAGCCCCCCCCAGCAAAGGTGTTAAATCGATTTCTGTTACTATGCGCGCAATAATCATGCAAGAGTTTTAAGAAAGCTGAAAATTTACCAAAGCTTAGTTTTTACAATGAAAAACTGACGGACACCGCAACAGTGGGGCCCACCCAGTCAGTCTCCCCGCAAAGGTGTTAAATCGGGTACGTCCTGTTACTATGCGCGCAATAATCATGCAAGAGTTTTAAAAAAACAGAAAATTTACCAAAATTTAGGCCGCTATTCACAGTCATTCACAAGTTGGCTTTAAGTTAGAGCTGACTTTAGTGTCATACCAATTATACGACAATGAAAAACTGGAAAACAATGGTCAGACACCCCAAAAGTGGGAGCTACTCAGTCAGCCCCCTCAAAGATGTCAAAAAAATCGAAAAATTTAACAGTTTTGATAAGCGGAAAATTAGCCAAGACTTAGTTTTTACAATGAAAAACTAAAAAATAATGGTCAGACACCCCAACAGCCCCAGGGCCCCAGTCAGCCTACCCGCAAAGGTGTTAAATCGGGTACGTCCTGTTACTATGCGCGCAATAATCATGCAAGAGTTTTAAGAAAGCTGAAAATTACAAGACATAGTTTTTACAATGAACAACTGAAAAACAATGGTCAGACACCCCAACAGTAGGAACCACCCAGTCAGCCTCCTCCCCCCGCAAAGGTGTTAAATCGGGTACGTGCGATTTCTGTAACTATGCGCTCAATAATCATGCAAGAGTTTTAAGAAAGCTGAAAATCTACCAAAACTTAGTTTAGAGTTTTTCTCCAACGACGACTGTCCACCTTACCGTGGTGTTTGGGCTGAGTAGGGTTCGCCCTCTACTAAGAGAGAGTCAACCTCCCCCTCCCCTCCCCATCTCCTAATACCCCTTCCCTCCAAACCCCCTTTTCCTAACATCCTTCCCTACTTCTCCTTTCACTCTACCTTCCCGGGCCGGATCAAGGTGTCACACGACCCGTGCCGATGATCGACCAGGCTGGGGGCCCTCATAGCCCAGTCGCGAACGAAGTATCCGGATACTTGGCGACCTCCGGATTAAGAAGCCTTATCTGTACATTCGGATCTCTGTGCAGACGGCCTTTGTGTTCTCCGTTACTCGTGGGAACATTATGAATTCAAAAAAACAAAAAAAAAACAAACAAAAAACCAGAGTCCGGATCTCTCAAAAAACCGGTCGGAGAGGTGGACGGAAGTCTCCTCTCATCCACCCCAATGGGGTTACCCGCAAGGACTCCGGCAACCAAACCTGGTCCAAGCGACCCATCTGCGAGGACTGCGGTCACAGAACCTGGTCTGAGCAACTCTCCCGCAAGAACTTTCGGCAACCAAACCTGGTCCAAGCGACTCAACATCCACGAGGACTTCGGCCCCCAAACCCGGTGCAAGTGGATGCTCTCAAGGATGGACTTCGGTCACCAAACCCGGTCCAACTAACGCGGCCAAGACTTCGGACACCAGACCTGGTCTTGGCTCAGTCTGGAAGGGGCGTACTGACAGAGGAAAGAGAGCTGCCAACATCCCAAAAGGTACCGGTGAAATCGGACCTCTAGGGACTGGCAGCGACCAATTCACACGCCACATCGCCCCGTCTAAACATATCTATAAAGAGTAGAAAACGGCCTTGGGAATCCTGAAGCGCCTCAGTAGCATACCTGAGGAACAGCGGACGAACAACCAATGGGCCTCCGTCGTCTGGGCATCAGGGCCATGTCAAGCTGGTGATCTGCTCCGACCAGAGATCGGCGGATCTCTATAGGGAGAGCAATTGCAGGTCTAGGTGAGGTTTGGCCTGGAGCTAAGTTGGAGGTTGTGGCAAAGGAGGACATCCCAAGCCGACCCCGAACAAGAGCCACGATACCAAGCTTGCCTTCTGATGCGGCGGCTGTCCTGGAGATCTTAAAGGTCTGCAATCCAGGTCTTCCAACACACAACTGGAGGAAAAATTCTTTGGATGGACTAACACTCCAAAATGAAAATTTAAATTGTTCATTAAATTTATGGCAAATTTGCATTTGGTTTCAGTCCCCGATCGACCTGAAAGCATTTTAAAAATTACCAATTTACTTACTATTTTCTGTCAGTCTTACTTCAAAATGACAATTTGAAGGGCACCAGCATGGCCATATTCAAATTTTTGTGGTGTTTAATGACTTTTCGAATTGCACCAGTACTGCCATACTCAAACTTTTATGCTCTTTGTCCACATCAGAATTCCTGAAGCAAAAAATTAAATGGCGCGAAAAGTTTGAAACATTTACAGAAATTATTGTTTTTGGGTGACAAATGCTTCGAAATAACTTTATTTGCAGGTAAAATTTACATTTGTTGTTGTTGTTTTTGCTCGCGCAAAAATTCAGTTCTTCAGTTTTGGAGCCGTCCGTATATAAGTGGGCGGACTCCTCCTCCGTTCGTACCAAGTCCCTTCCCCACTCTAGGCGGGTTGGGATGGCTGTCGAGAAATTTTTGTCGAAGTCATAACTGGGAGGGGTGTAGTCGGTGTTTTCAGGAATGTTGAAGTGATTCAAAATTGTTGAGTGGCCTGCACATATGTTAGTCCACAGTGTGGAGGCCTTAAGTCGAATGGCTGCACTGGCTGCCATTTGTTTGCCAAAGATGTCTAAGGGTGGCAGACTGAATAGCATTTTCAGTGCTGCAGAAGGACTTGTTCTCAGAGCTCCGCTGATGCATATGTACGCTGTTCTTTGTACCTTTCCCAGTGTGGTGCGGTTAACCGCTTTGTCTAAGGCCATCCACGAGACAACAACAATGTACATGAGTATCGGTTTGATGACAGACACGTAGAGCCAATGAACTATCCGGGGTTGCATACCCCATTTATTGCCAATGGCCTTTTTGCATGAGTAAACCGCAACTGTTGCTTTCCTTACTCGTTCCTGAATGTTAGGTTTCCAGTAAAGCATCGATGTCCGACACACTCGGTCTGGGATTTTCAGCGTCCGCCTTGTAGACCCTGAGTGTGATTTGGCCGAAGCCGAACCTCACCACACCCTTCAGGCTGGCTAGGGACTCTTTGCTGATCACGGTTATCGCGACTCTCTCGTCCCCTTTTGGCTCCTCCATCTTGGCGATCTTCCAGTTGGGTAGAATTCTTTGGCTGGACTAAAATCCAAAATGAGAATTTTTATTTTTCCTTAATAGTACATCCACTTTTAAGCCATTTGCATTTGGTTTCAGTCCCCGATCGACCTGAAGTAAAAAGATATAGCAATTTCAAAATCTGCCAACAGTCTGGGCGCAACTTTATTATTTTTCCGTCAGAGCTTGGGAACGTGTTCAATTCGGGGATGTGGTGTATGCTACTATGTGACTGAAAACCTAATAAAAAGTTCGGGAAGCGGTTAGAATATGGTGTAACCTATGAATTATATAATTAGGTCATATTCCGGGATGCGGTCTAGAGGTTGAAAAAGATAAAACTTAAAAATATGTGATTATTAAACAAGCCTGGGGAAGTGAAAAGATATTCGATATCTGATCAGACCTGAAAAATATTGTGGAGTTCATGAAAAAGTATACAACCACTTTACACCCTCTTTGGGGTCGAATTTCAAAAAATCTTGAAAACACTTTCTAGGTATTCATATGAAGAATCCGTAGAATACAAATGAATTCAATATTTGGAAAGACCTAGTAGATATGACGAAAATCGTGAAAATATATGCATTTTATATTTACTGATAATTTTTTGCCCCTCCCCTTCTGAACGTCAATGAATATTCGAATTTTTTTTATCAGAATTACTTTTCTGGTTGATTTACATATATGTATCGAGTTTCAACTTTCTAGCATAAGCCGTTCTAAAGTTAGGGAAAACACACCCCACCCTCGTACCATGCTACCCCTAAAAAAAAAATTTTGTTCACCATGCCACTACTATAGTTCTATCTAAATACGAAGTTTGAAGCTTACATCATTACAGGTTCTTAAGATATAAACAGCGGAACTTTTTCCTTCTCACCCTTCCTCATCCTCATCCTCTACACCACTACCTTAAAATTTTTTTTCTCTACTAGGGTTCTATTGGGCCTACTTCTAGTAAAAATTTCACTGTTATTGAGATATGAAAAGTGGTATTTTTGAAAAATTCTTATCCCCCCCACTTCTATGCTCCCCTGCCCCCTTCAAAGATTTTACTAGAGCAATCTTTATTTATCAAGCTTTATATCCAGCCGGCTCAATGAACCGGCTCAAGCAAAAGATCCGACTGAGCCAGATCTTCTCCACGGATCTTTTCGGTTCACGGATCTGGACGGTTAGCCCGGTCACCAGAGACAAAAATTCAGTAAATTTTGGAGTTTAATGGAAGGCGAAATGCTTTGACGTGGTTAGGTTCCAATGATGGAGTAGAATATGGAATCACAGTTTCAGACGAAAATTTGATACGGCATGTGCCCGAAATTTTGAATTTTCTGTTTTGTCGATTTGTAGCCGTATATTCCATTTCTCGCTAAAAATGAAGAGAACCAAATTTATGGTGCAATGCTGGAGAACGACTGAATTTCAAGGAATTCTGTTAGTGCCAATAGCTGTTCACAAGGCCAACCGAGAAATTCTTTCTATTTTCCCGACCGCAGGTAGTCATACCTGCGAGTTCCCCGGCCTCTGCGCTTAACGTGCTCCCGGCCGTTATACATTGGCCGCACGAAAAACTGTTTTAAGCGAAACTTGTAGGGAGTTTAGTCGTCTACAAGTTTGCGATACAAATATGTCATCTATTTTTAATAAAAATGGTCCAAAAGTTTAAAAAACTGGGACAATCTCCTAATATTTTACACTTTACGCTTATTATTTGCAATAAATAATTTGGCAAAAAAGTTGTTCAGATAAAAAAGATAGACAATTTAATTCTCCATAAATTGGTTCTAACAATTCTTAGCGAGATATACAAAATATGGCAACAAATCAACAAAACATCAAATTCAAAATTTCGGGCTTTCCTTAAATCTATCTCCTATTTTCAGTTTATAATCTTTAATCTTTTATTTGTTCATCTTTTATCATTTTTAACTAATTTTTATCAATATATATCATTTTTTATCATTCTTTACAATTTCTTATCATTATTTACCATTCTTTATCTATTTTATAATTTTTTATAATTTAATATCATTTTTTACCATTCGTTTGTCATCATTTTATATCTTTTTATCATTTTTTAACATTTGTTACCATTTTTTATCATTTCTTATCACTTGATATCATGTTTACCATTTTTACAATTTTTTTTTTTTTTTTACCATTTCTTATCATTTTTTATAATTTTTCTTACCACTTTTTATCATTTTGTATCTTTTTTATAATTTTTTATAATTCTTTTTTACCATTTACCATTTTTTACCATTTCTTATCATACTTTACCACTTTTTCCTATTTTTTATAATATTGTTAAATTTTTATAATTTCTTACCATTTTTTTATTATTTTTTATGATTTGTTTATAATTTGATAAAATTTTTAAATTTTTTTATCATTTTTTATCATTTTATATCATTTTTATAATATCTTATCATTCATTATCGTATTTTATCATTTTATATTAATTTTCATCATTTTTTATAATTTTTTATCATTTTTTATCATTTTTTACCATTCGTTATCATTTGTTATCATTTTATATCTTTTTATCATTTTTTAACATTTGTTACCATTTTTTATCATTTTTTATCACTTGATATCATATTTACCATTTTTACAATTTTTTTTCTTTTTTTACCATTTCTTATCATTTTTTATAATTTTTCTTACCACTTTTTATCATTTTGTATCATTTTTATAATTTTTTATAATTCTTTTTTACCATTTACCATTTTTTACCATTTCTTATCATACTTTACCACTTTTTCCTATTTTTTATAATATTGTTTAATTTTTATAATTTCTTACCATTTTTTTATTATTTTTTATCATTTGTTTATAATTTGATAACATTTTTAAAATTTTTTATCATTTTTTATCATTTCATATCATTTTTATAATATCTTATCATTCATTACCGTATTTTATCATTTTATATTAATTTTCACCATTTTTTATAATTTTTTATCATTTTTTACCATTTCTTATAACTTTTTACCATTTTTTAACATTTTTATCATTTTTTACCACTTTTTACCATTTTTTCTCTTTTCTTACCATTTTTTATCATTTTTTACCATTTTTCATAATTTTTTATCATATTTTACCATGTTTTATCATTTTTTACTTTTATTTATCATTTTTTACCATTTTTTACCATTTTTTATAATTTTTTATAATTTTTACCCTTTTTTTTATAATTTTTCACCATTTTTTATCATTTTTTAAATTTTTTTACAATTTTTATAATTTTTTACCACTTTTTTAATTTTTTACCATTTTACTTTATTATTTATAATACAATATTGTTATTGATATTAAAAAAAAAAAAATTTGATGCCCTCAAAATTTTTTTGTGTACATTTCATAACTAGTAGACACGAAAAAAGCAATAATAATTTTCACTTCGTCTGTCCGCCGTACGCCGTACGTCGACCGCCCAAAATCCTTTGAAGGCTCGTAGCTCTCAAACCAGTGGAGCTATTATATTAAACAAATTTTAGGAATAGACTGGGTAGACCCCTTGAATTGACATTATTTTCAGGGGTGAGGGGGAAGTTGGAGGAAGCGTTTTAGACGAAAAACTTTGGTTTCTAGATCTCAGCAAACGCTTATGTTAGGAGACTGAAACTTGAAATTTCTATAAAGCTATAATAGTGGACCCATTTGCGAAAAAATTGATGATATGGGTGAAGGGGTGTGGGAGTAGAGGGGAAAGCAATGCGTCCGAAACACAAAAAAGTCGAGATCGACACATTCTAAAATCCATATATCCTAAACAGTTAATAGCAAGCAATTCAAACTTAACAAATACATGTAGTTGTACTAGGAGAGTAGATTGAAACAAAATTTTTGGGTGGGGGTTGAAATACTTAACATTACGATATCTCCCAAACCAGAGGCACCAGTAAAACAAAATTCGGTTTGGATATAGGGCTTGATAAATAAATATCGCTCAAAGTAAATTCTTTGAAGGGGGCGGGGGAGTACGTAAATGGAGGGGATAAGAATTTTTCAAATAATAACACGTTTCATATCTCACAGTGTAAGATGGATGCTTCAAATTTTTACCAGAAGTAGGCCTAATAGAACCCTAGTAGGGAAAAAAAGTTTGGGGGTGTGGGTGTAGAGGGTGAGGGTGAGGAAGGGTGAGAAAGAAAAAGTTCCGATGCTTATATCTGAGATCTTTCGAAATATTGAATTCATTTTTATTCTACGGATTCTTCATATGAATACCTAGAATGTGTTTTCAATATTTTTTGAAATTCGACCCCTAAGAGGGTGTAAACTGGTTTTCTACTTTTTCATGAACTCCACCATGTTTCTCAGGTCTGATCAGATATCGAATATCTTTTCACTTCCCCAGGCTTGTTTAACAATCACCTATTTTTAAGTTTTGTTTTTTTCAACCTCTAGACCGCATCCCGGAATATGACCCAATTATATAATTCATATGTTACACCATATTCTAACCGTTTCCCGAACTTTTTGTTAGTTTTTCAGTCACATAGTAACATACACCGCATCCCCGAATTGAACGCGTTCTGAACTTTTGCCGGAAAAATAATAAAGTTGCGCCCAGACTGTTGGCAGATTTTTTTATTTAGGTAATACAGGGTGCCGTACTTTGCCTTTTTTAATGGGGTACCTTAAAAAATCAAACGCTATTAAAGCAAAACTACTTTCACATTTTTATCAGTCTTACTTACGTTTCCAAAAGAAGAAGGTATCAATAAAATTTAAAAAATAATTTAAAAATGCCTGAGTACTCCAATAAAGAATATGATGGAAAAGCGCTCGCGCGGCTCGTTCATTTTCGTGACACTCTCCATAAATGAACACAATGTCCCCATATTCTTCATTGGAGTACTCAGGCATTTTTAAATTATTTTTTTAATTCTGCTGATACCTTCTTCTTTTGGAAACATAAGTAAAACTGAAAAAAATGTGAAGGTAGTTTTGCTTTAACAGCGTTTGATTTTTAAGGTACCCCATTAAAAATGGCAAAGTACGGCACCCTGTATTACCTACCACATCTATCATCAATTATGTTGAAACTTACTACATTTCATTGATTTCTTACATATTTCAAATAATAATAAATGGACATAAAAATTCTTCAGTACTACCGACAATTTAAAGGGTTTTTTAAACGTGGTTCGCTTTATGACACTGATTTTTTAAACATTTAATGTATGTATTTTTACCTATTACTTCCAAAATGTTATTCGCAGCTCATACATATGTATGCAGCTTTTGTAGGTAATAATAGAGTTAATAAAAAATAAAATTAAAATGACATTTTTATAATGGGTTTTTCTGAGAAAAACTACATTGATCACTGAATTTTTAGAATTGACGAAGTAAAAATTAGTGTTTTCGAGTAAATATCTCAAGATTGGGTGCAGTTACAATTTGGGCTGTTACATTTAATGAAAGGTAATTCGATTGCCTAAAAAACGAGTCATATCACTTTGCCTTGTGATTATTCGTTTTCAAGATATAACGTTTTAAGTAAGTAAGGGTACCGGTCAAAAACACTTTTCTTAACCACCCTGTATCTCCACTGTTATTGAAAATTGACCCACCCTGTAGAACAATTTTTTTCTCCAAATATATCAAGGAATAACCCCTTACAGGGTCGTCGACGGAGTACCAAACACCCTGTATATAGAACGGCTTAAGCTACAATGTTGAAACTCGGTATGTATATGTAAATCAACTAGAAAAACAATTTTGATTAAAAAAAATTCAAATATGTATTGGCGTTCAGAAGGGGGGCAAAAAAAATAATCTGTGAAAATAGAATGCATATTTTTTCACGATTTTCGTCATATATACTAGCTCGTCCCAAATATTGAATTTAATTTTATTCTATGTATTCTCCATAATTGACCCCTAAGGGGGTGTAAAGTGATTGTGTACTTTTTCATAAATTATTCCATATCTCTCAGATCCAATCAGATTTTCACTTCCACGATCTTGTTCTTTTTGATCATATATGTATTAGTATCTATATTGCCAGCGGCACTTGTCAGAGTAAGTCTCGTCGTTATCAGCTGATTCTGAATTTTCCAATTCAATATAGTGGTAGTTTAAACGTTACTGGATTTTAATTTAATATTATAATGTTTTAGAAATCATGAACAGTACACTTTCTTATAAAACATATCTTTTATAATTAAATACTTATATTTACGATGTTCAAATTTCATAAAAATTTGATTTGTGATAAAAATTTTATACTGCCCTCTCTTGGTTTTTTACATTTTTGAGACAAAAATCAGAATCAGCTGTTGAATTTCCATTTCAACCCGTGCTTATTGATTTTGTATAAGAAAATATGACTGCTAGCAATATAGATACTAATACATATATGTTTTTAATAGGTTTTCAGTCACATAGTAGCCTCCACCGCATTTCAGAATTGAACGCGTTCCTAACTTCTACCGGAAAAATAATAAAGTTACGCCCACATTGTTGGCAGATTTTTTCACTCGTGTCATAAACTTTAAACAGAACAGAAGTCTTTTCTATTTTCTCGATCACATCAGGTTATGGGCCAGATTCCCAGAATTTCAGAATTTCAGAATTTCAGATTGAAATATTGAACATATAGAAGTATTGAAAATACTGAAATATTGAAAATAGTCTCGGCTTTAAAAAAAAAAGCGGTATTTTTGATTTTTTGGAAATTACGCCGGTGGATTTTGTGAAAAGAAAAATCACCGACCAGAAGTGCATCGATGCACGTGCGGAAATACAAATTTTTAAAGAAAAGAAAATTGCAGAATGGCCGAAAAGGGTGAATACAAAATACAGAAATTGACCGGAGCGTCGAATTATTCGACTTGGGCTCGATAAATAAAAGTTCTGTTGGAATGGCACGATTTGGATGGTGCCATCACGACTCCAGTTGGGACAACGGATGCGCTGGAGCTCAAGAAGGCACGAGCTAAAATTCTGATCAACATCGATCGTACCCTTTACGACGATATTGGCGAGTTGGAAACGGCACGCGAAGTTTGGGATAAGTGTCGAGAATTATACGATGATGTGAGCTGGATCAGACTGGCTCGTACAATCGGTGAATTGGTAACGACACGATTGGAGACGTCGTCTTCGATGGATGGATATTTGCGGAAAATCACGACTGCATCGCGTGTGTTGGCTGACTTGGGTCTCAAGATGCAGGATGAGGTGATTTGTGGAATCATTCTGTTCGGACTCACGTCTGAATATGAAGAATTTGCCACCGGATTGGATGGTTGGATGCCCATCAACAAAGAGAAAATGATGACCAGTTTATCTTCAAACACCTTGAAGCGAAGACTGATTGACACGGAACGCGCTAAATGGGCGATCAACAGTGAAGGTGGAACTGGTAATTCTGGTAATGTGTTCAGAGCATCGGTAAATCACAAAGGAGTCAAGTCAGGGAATTCATCTAGAAAGAATGGACCGAGGAATAGTGCGAAAAATAGTGAACTCCAGTTTAAGTGTTTTCGGTGTCACAAAACCGGTCATATGCGTCGAGATTGTCCGGAGCGACTGGAAGGTTCAGATGCAAAGTGCGCGGAGTCAAATCTCAAACCAAAGGCGTTTCTGGCAGTGACATCGATCAGTAAAGTACACGACGGCTGATAACACTCATTTGAAAGTACTCGGTACTGGATCAGTTGATATGCGTGTTGAAGACCGAACAATAAGTGCAAAAAATGTTCTGCTTGTATCCGGCTTATCAACAAATTTACTGTCAGTGCATAGAATGGTGAAATCCGGCAAAAGGGTTGAGTTTGATGAAAACGGTTGTGTTGAGTATGATCGAAGTGACGGCGGTTTGGTTGTATGTTTGAAACCAAGCAACGGTACCTATAAGTTGCAAAGCGATCCTGTCGCGTTGAAGGCAACCACACACACCGTCGTAAATTTGATGACATGTCATCGTCGACTAGGCCATGTGGCATACGGAGACTTGATTAAGCTGAAGAACATTGTGGATGGATTCATCATCAATGGAGAGCAAAGTAATTTGTCAAAATGTGTGTCATGCTTGAAGGGGAGGCAGAGCCGTGAACCGTTTCACCTCTCGGACACAGTGATCAAATCGAAGCGTGTGTTGGAGTTAGTGCTCACAGATGTTTGCGGTCCGATGGAGAATATGTCGGTAGCGCATTGTATTTCATGACATTTGTTGATGATTTCTCGAGAAAAGTTTTTGTTTACTTTGCTAAGAAGAAGAGTGACATTCAGCAGTTGTTTGCAGAATGGAAGGCGATGGTCGAGACTCAGATCGAATTGAAACTGAAGGCGATACGTTCGGACAACGGTAAGGAGTATTTCGGTCAGTTTGACCGTATTTGCCGGGAAAGCGGAGTGATTCATCAAACCCGCTGCACGTACACGCCACAGCAGAATGGCGTTGCAGAAAGGATGAATCGGACATTAGTTGAACGGGCAAAATGCATGTTGTATGATGCTAATTTGGAAGTTCTAATGTGGGCCGGAGCGATCAATTGGGCTGCGTACGTGACGAATCGAACGATAAATCGGACATTGAGCAAACGAGTGCCAGAAGAGGTCTGGACTGGACGGAAAGTCAACATTTCCGATATGTGTATATTCGGAACCGAAGTGATGGTGCACATACCGAAAGAAAAACGTCGTAAATGGGACGCGAAGTCGGAACCGATGTTGTTCGTTGGAATTGCAGCGAATCAAAAGGGCTGGCTTTGTTTCAACAAGGAAACGAAAAATGTCTGCATTAGTCGTGATGTCAAATTCATGGATCCGCCTGGAGTGAAGGTAATTCAGTCTATTCCATCAACTAATACCTCGAATGATATCGTTCTAGTGGAGGAAGTTAAAACTGAACCTTGCACAGAAAACGGTGGAAGAACAACAGGGTTGACAAGCGGTTTGAACGGTTCGGTTTAATTGGAGTATTCGATTCAGTTGGGGAATTCATCAGATGATTCGAATGATGCAACAATGGTTCAATTAGAGAGTTCGATTCAGTTGGGGAATATATCAGATGATTCGAATGATACAATGATTTCAGAAGTCGACGATCCTAACGACGAGGATTTTGTTCCAACCACACTTGATTCTTCACCGATTATTCAACGTCAGAAATCGGAACGGATTGCCAAGAAAACTGTTGAGACATTGCTGGCATCAGCATATATCGTTGAAACGGTTGAGCCCGAAACCGTGGACGAGGCAATGGAATCCGGTAACAAGCAGCATTGGATTGCTGCGATGAACGAGGAGATGGAGGCTCATGCTGAAAATGGAACTTGGAGCATGGTCAAGCTGCCACCTGGTCGCAAGGCACTCAAGACGAAGTGGATGTTTCAAGTCAAAGTCAGAGCTGATGGGCGTGTGGCTCGTTATAAGGCCAGACTTGTAGCGAAGGGTGGCTCCCAGAAGTTCGGGATCGACTACGTGGAGACTTTCTCGCCGGTGGTGAGATATCTATCAATCCGAATTTTGATTGCATTTGCTGCCAGGCATCGAATGGAAATTCATCAAATGGATGTGGTAACCGCATTATTGCAAGGTAACCTGGACGAGGAGATCTACACGGAACAACCGGAGCGATACGATGATGGCACTGGGCTTGTATGTAAGTTGGAGCGGACCATGTATGGTCTTAAGCAAGCCGGAAGACATTGGAATCGTAAGCTAGATCGGGCCCTGATAGGATTCGGGTTGACCAAGTCAAAACTATCTGCGTGGAATAACCGAGTTTCGCATTCTGTATCGCTATGGAGGTGGTCAATTGCGAGGTTTTCCGGACTCGGATTGGGCGTCGGACATCGACCAAAGACGTTCATGTACCGGGTATGTGTTCATGATAAGCGATGGTGCTGTGTCATGGAGCAGTTCGCGTCAACACACAATTGCTTTATCATCTACCGAAGCAGAGTACATGGCGCTTTCGGAGGCAACCAAAGAGGCAATCTGGTTGCGTCAATTCGTTGACTCGCTCAAAGATATAAATGGGTCAGTTGAGATCAAGTGCGATAACCAGTGTGCCATTTCATTGGAGATGGAGGATATGTTTCGCAAGAGGACGAAACACATTGATATCCGCCATCATCATGTTCGAGACAGGATCAGCTACGGAACGATCAACATCAACTTCGTTGCATCAGAAGCCAACGCAGCGGACGCGTTGACAAAAGCTGTGTCTCGCATCATCATCCAGCGTGGACTGGACATTATGGGCATTGGTTCAAAGTGATAGTTTAAATTGATCACCTGACCCAATGAGTTGGGGTGTTGTTATAAAATACTGTTCTCTTTACCATCTCAGCAACATCTTTTATTTTAGTCAATAATTTGTGAAATAAATACGACTCGGATGGACGATGGAGGATTGACAATGGAGGATGTTCGATTTAGGGTGGAGGATGGCGGATAGACAATGGAAGATGGAGGATGGACGATGGAGGATGGACGATCGAAGATGGATGATGGACAATAGAGGAGGGACGATGTAGGATAGAGTATGGAGGATGGATGATGGACAATGGAGGATAGAGGATGGAGAATGGAGGATGGACAATGGACGATGGAGGGTGAACAATGGAGGATGTTCGATGGAGGATGTTCGATTGAGGGTGGATGATGGAGGATGGTGGATGGAAAATGGATGATGGAGGATGGACAATGGAGGAGGGACAATGGATGATGGAAGATGGACGATAGAGGATGGATAATGGAGGATAGAGGATGGATGATGGACAGTGGAGGATAGAAGATGGAGGATGGACGATGGAGGATTGACAATGGAGGATGTTCGATTTAGGACGGAGGATGGCGGATGGACAATGGAAGATGGAGGATAGACGATGGAGGATGGACGATCGAAGATGGATTATGGACAATAGAGGAGGGACGATGTAGGATAGAGAATAGAGGATGGATGGAGAATGGAGGATGGACAATGGACGATCAATGATGGACGATGGAGGATAGAGGATGGATGATGGACAATGGAGGGTGGACAATGGAGGATGTTCGATGGAGGATGTTCGATTGAGGGTGGATGATGGAGAATGGGGAATGGACAATTGAAGATGGAGGATGGACAATGGAGGATGGACAATGGATGATGGACGATAAAGGATGGACAATGGAGGATTGATGATGGATGATGGACAATGGAGGATAGAAGATGGAGGATAGAAGATGGAGGATGGACGATGGATGATGGATGATGTTTGAAGACGGATGGACGATGGGGGAATGAGGAAGGAGGATGAATGATGGGCAATGGAGGATAGGGGATGGAGGATGGATGATGGAGGATGGTGGATGGAAGATGGTGGATGGAGGAGGAAGAATGGTACATGGAGGATTGAGGGATAGAGGAACTATAGTTCCTCATAGTTCGCGAACTATAGTTGAGGATTGAGGACTGATTATTGAGGACTGATTATTGAGGATTGAGGATTGAGGATTCAGAATTGAGAATTGTGGATTGAAGAATAGAGGAAAAAATGATAAAAAATGGTAAGAAATGGTAAAAAATGATAAAAAATGATAAAAAATGGTAAAAAATGGTAAAAAACTATAAAAATATATAAAAAATCTGCCAACAATCTGGGCGTAACTTTATTACTTTTCCGGTAGAAGTTAGGAACGCGTTCAATTCTGAAATGCGGTGGAGGCTACTATGTGACTGAAAACCTATCAAAAAGAGCAAGATCGTGGAAGTGAAAATCTGATTGGACCTGAGAGATATGGAATAATTTATGAAAAACTACACAATCACTTTACACCCCCTTGGGGGTCAATTATGGAGAATACATAGAATAAAATTAAATTCAATATTTGGGACAAGGTAGTAGATATGTCGAAAACCGTGGGAAAATATGCATTCTACTTTCACAGGTACTTTTTTTGCCCCCCTTCTGAACGCCAATAGATATTGGTTTTTTTTTATTAAAAATTATTTTGCTAGTTTATATACACACCGAGTTTCAACATTGTAGCTTAAGCCGTTCTTTATATAGGAAAAACACCCACCCTTGTACCACACTACCCTTAGGGGTCGAATTTCAAAAAACCTTGAAAAAACTTTCTTGTTATTCATACGAAAAATCCGTAGAATGAATTCAATATTTGGAAAGACCTAGTAGATGTGACGAAAATCGTGAAAATATATGCATTTTATATTTATTATATATACAAATAATTTTTTTTGCCCCCCTTTCTGAACGCCAATGAATATTCAAACTTTTTTTTATCACAATTACTTTTCTAGTTAATTTACATATACACACCGAGTTTCAACATTGTAGCTTAAGCCGTTCCATATATGGGAAAAACACCCCCACTTGTACCACACTGCCCTTAGGGGTCGAACTTCAAAAAACCTTGAAAACTTTTTCTAGGTATTCATACGAAGAATCCGCAGAATAAAAATGAATTCAATGTTTGGAAAGACCTAGTAGATATGACGAAAATCGTGAAAATATATGCTTTTTATATTTATTATATTTACAAACAATTTTTTTTGCCCCCCTTTCTGAACGCCAATGAATATTAAAAGTTTTTTTTTATCACAATTACTTTTCTAGTTGATTCACATATACACACCGAGTTTCAACTTTCTAGCATGAACCCTTTATTAGTTAGGAAAAACCCCCGTACCCCCGTAGCATACTACCCCTAAAAAAAATTATATTTTTCCAACATTCCGCTACTATATTTCTATCTAAATACCAAGTTTAAGGTTTATATCATAACAGGTTCTCAAGATATAAGCATCGGAACTCTTTCCTTTTCACCCTCCCCCACCCTCCCCCTCTACACCCTTAACCCCAAAACTTTTTTCCCTACTAGAGTTTAATTAACGCTACTTCTGGTAAAAATTCTAAGCATCTATCTTAAACTGTTCTTGATATATGAATTGTGTTTGATTTGAAAATTCTCATCCCCTCCACTTCTCTGCTCCACCACCCACTTAAAAAATTTTACTTTGATCAATCTTTGTTTGTCGACCTTTATACCCAAACCGAATTTTATTTTTCTAGAGCAATTGGTTCATGAGATATCGTAATCTAAAGTTTTTCACCCCCTACCCCCATACACAACTTCCCCCACCCAAAATTTTTCCTGATTCTGTTCTCCTAGTATAACTACAAATATTTTTTAAGTTTGAATAGTGTGCCATTCACGGTTTAGGAGATATGGATTTTAGAATGTGTCTATCTCGCCTTTTTTGGGTTTCGGACACATTACATTTCCACTCACTCCCACACCCCTTAATCAATATTGACAATTTTTCTGCAAATGGGTCTACTATCAGAGCTCTATAGAAATTCCAAGTTTCAGCTTCCTATCATTAGGGGCTACTGAGATCTAGAAACCAAAATTTTCGGTCTAAAACACTTCCCCCTCCTTCCCCCTCACACCCCAACCCCTAAAAATTTGGTCACTTCAAGGAGCCTACCCCGTCTATTCGTTAAAAAAATTCAATTTAATATCTCAAATCGTTTGGCAGCTACGAACCTCCAAACGATCTTGCGAACGGCGTAAATTAAAAAAAATAACAAAAAATTATAAAATACGATAATGAATGATAAAAAATTATAAGAAAATTATAAAAATAATATAAAATGATAAAAAATGGTAAAAAATGATATAAAATTATAAACAAATGGTAAAAAATGATAAAGAATGGTAAAAAATAATAATAAAATGGGGAAAAAAATTATAAATATGATAAAAAATGATACAAAATTATAAAAAATAGGAAAAAGTGGTAAAGTATGATAAGAAATGGTAAAAAATGGTGAAAAGAGAATTATAAAAAATTATAAATATGATACAAAATGTGTATCTCTTATCATATTATAAAAAAATGTAAAAAATTATAAGAAATGGTAAAACATGATAAGAAATGTTAAAAAAAGAGTAAAAATTGTAAAAAATGGTAATTCTGATAACAAATGATAAATATGATAAAAAATGGGAAAAAATGGTAAAAATGATAACAAATGACCACAAATGATAAAAAATGGTAACAAATGTTAAAAAATATCAAAAAAGGAATTAAAATGATAAAAAATGATAAAAAATGGTTACAAATAATATCGAATTATAAAAAATGATAAAAATAGAGAAAGAATGGTAGATAATGATAAAAAATGGTAAAGAATGATAAAAAATGCTAAATAATGATAAAAAATGGTTAAAAATGATAAAAAATGATAAAAGACGAACAAATAAACGATTAAAGATTTAAAACTGAAAACAGGAGATAGATTTAAAGGCCACGAAAATTTGAATATGGCAATGCTGGTGCCCTTCATATTGTCATTTTGAAGTAAAACTTGACAGAAAATAGTGAGTAAATTATTAATTTTGCTTTATTATTTATAATACAGTATTGTTCTCGATTTTATGAAAAAAAAATTTGCTGCCCTCAAAATTTTTTTCCTACGTTTCATGACTAGTAAAAAAAATGCTTTGAAAGCTCGTAGCTCTCAAACCAGTGGAGCTATTACATTAAAATTTTTTCTAAGAATAGACTGGGTAGACCCCTTGAATTGAAATTGAATTTTCAGGGGAGGAGGTGTGAGGGGGAAGGTGGGGGAAGCGTTTTAGACGAAAAATTTTGTTTTCTAGATCTGAGCAACCGCTTATGTTAGGAGGCTGAAACCTAGAATTTCTATAGAACTTTGATAGTGGACCCATTCGCAAAAAAATTACTGATATGGGTGAAGGGGTGTGGGAGTGGAGAGGGAAATAATGCGTCCGAAACGCAAAAAAGTCGAGATCGACCTATTCTAAGATCTTTATCTCCTAAGCCGTTAGTGGCAAGCAATTAAAACTTTACAAATATCTGTAGTTATGCTAGGAGAGTAGATTGAAACAAAATTTTTGAATGGTGACAGTGGCGTACGGGGGTGGGGGTTGAAATACTTAACATTACTATATCTCACAAACCATTAGCACCAGAAAAACAAAATTCGGTTTGGACATAAAGCTTGATATATATAGATTGCTCAAAGTAAAATCTTTGAAGGGGGCAGGGGAGCATAGAAGTGGGGGGAATAAGAATTTTTCAAAAATATCACTTTTCATATCTCAATAACAGTGTAAGATAGATGCTTCAAATTTTTACCAGAAGTAGGCCCAATAGAACCCTAGTAGAGAAGGTGGTGGTGTATAGGGTGAGGGTGAGGAAGGGTGAGAAGGAAAAAGTTCCGATGTTTATATCTTAAGAATCTGTGATGATATAAACTTCAAACTTCGTATTTAGATAGAACTATAGTAGTGGCATGGTGAAAAAATTATTTTTTTTTGGGGTAGCATGGTATGAGGGTGGGAGGTGTTTTCCCGAACTTTAGAACGGCTTATGCTAGAAAGTTGAAACTCGGTACGTATATGTAAATTAACCAGAAAAATAATTGTGATCAAAAAAATTTCGAATATTCATTGACGTTCAGAAGGGGGGGGCAAAAAAATTATCAGTATATATAAAATACAAATATTTTCACAATTTTCGTCATATCTACTAGGTTTTTCCAAATATTGAATTCATTTGTATTCTACGGATTCTTCATATGAATACCTAGAAGGTGTTTTCAAGATTTTTTGAAATTCGACCCCTAAGAGGGTGTAAAGTGGTTGTATACTTTTTTATGAATTGTAAGAAAATTTCTTTTTAACAGACTAATGGGCTCCTCTGAGTCCTTACAGCACAATTGCCGGCTTCTCAGGAGCTTGGGAGTGGGAAGATGAAATCCGACTCAGAGGAGACACCGTTCTAGATGTGCTGTGTATACGGTATAAATTGGGTCAAGAAAAACTATATAAAAAAATAATTTATGGAATAGGGAAAGCTGCCCGGGAATGACCCCTTCATGTACAGTTCCCGCGCAACAGCGGTAATTAGTGACCGATTGAATAACTTATACCGCTCGAAGGTACCACTGGGCTAATAACCGACCGCCCGCACATAACAGATATGCTAGGAAAGAACCTGACTTACTTACCCATCAACGCTGACTTACAGGATCCTCAATAATGACTTCTACTCTCTCTTCATCTCTTCCCAGGCAGTTTCAGAAATTCCACGATCGATTATCTAATTACACGAACAGGCTAGCGAACAAAAAAAAATAAACCTACCTTGTCATCTTACCCTGAAATCTTTACAATCATGAATACACCTTCAGAAAAAGAGTAAAAATAAAATATTTGATTTTTCTATTATGAGCTATGGTAATTTATTAAATTTTCGTTCTTTGTTCTATTTTTCTTCCTACTTAACTTATTGTACCTCGTTGGGGCCGGTTCGTCTTTCCGGCTTCCGCAGTGGGGTCCCGTAGACCACGATGATTTTCACGAAGACAATTATTTTCAAGATAAACTTTGGTTACGGGGTTAGCACTTTAAGAATTATTCTTTTCTACTATAGAAGGGTTTTCATTTGGTGTCGTTGGTCACTTCTGTTTCATTCGTTTATTCGGATTATTCACTTTCTGATTCACTATAAAAGGGATTTCCTGTCTATTCTTTTCCACCGCCTCTTCACAGCGAAAAAAAACGGTTTTTCCGTGAACTTTTTGCGCAATTATTATTTCGCTTTATTTTTGGCGGGAAGGATTTTCCCACTAGATGACGTCTTTTTTTTCCAATCTTCTTGTTTACAGCGGTATAGGTTACAACTACAATAATACATTTTTTTTTTAAATTCATCGAATATTAACGAATATAATACCTTAGCAAGTATATAAAAATAAATTAAAACAAAAAAAAACTCCAATGTAAGATGACAATCCTTATTCTTAGAAGCCTGAAAACACCAAGGAAAAATTGAAGGGAAAAATAAATTTTACCAGAAAAAAAAAGGTAGATAATTGAACACGTAATTATATTTTGAGTTGGTTTCGCGGCAGAACTATGCTAAAACATTGTGTATGTACTGATTTTGTCACAATCGCGGGGACGACCCAGGCCCAGGAGAAGAGTCTCATGTTCTCAGCCGGGCAAGAACACCAACAAGAACAATAAGATGTTATACGTATGCTAAATTTTTCTTTCCTTTGATTAATAAATTACGGCTTGATATCCTTTCCATGAAAAATTCCCATCTTGTTTCCCCTCTCATCTTCCAGCTCGTAAGAGACATTGCCGATCTTTTTCCACACAATAGCTGTCACAAATTTTGGTGCCAATTTAGCGGCAAAATTTTCTATCGCGTTGCTTTGCACAAAATTCCTTACATATCCGAACATTAAGTAGTGAGGCGAAAACCCTGTGGAACCGTGTACGACATTTCTTAAGGCTGCGCATATTTCATGCAAATGTTCATCCCAATACGTGTGGTCATCTCCCAAATAAGCTCGGATACCAACCAAAATGGAACGATTGACTCTTTCCGAAGCGTTTGATTGAGGAGCATAATCGGGTGATTTTGTATGCTGAATTCCATAAGCCTTCATAAGACTTTCAAAGGTTTTTGAGACGAATTGCACTCCATTATCCGAATGGATATACTCTGGAACTCCAAATGTTAAAAATATCTCGTGCTCCAGATATTTGGTGATATTTTCTGCTGTTGCCGTTGGAAACGGTTTAAGCCATACAAATTTGGTGAAATGGTCCAATACTACGAAGATATATCGGTTTCCACTTCGCGAGCGTAGGTACGGGCCCAAGAAATCTACATATAACCGCTGCAGAGGCCTATCTACTTCAATTTGGTTTCCCATCAGTGGTCTGACATTAAAATTCGGCGGCTTGCATTGTTTGCACGGAATACAAGCAGCGATATGTTTGACGACAGCTTGACGGAGTCCCGGCCAATAATAGTAATAACTCTACTGTCTTCGCCACGCCACAATAAGAGAATAAAGCACTGCAGTGGGTACTCTCAATAGGTTGACCCGTAAGAGACGCTGGAACCCATAACGTCCACGCCAGGATATCAGAACACTGTGAAGACTTAGAGGGCTGATTTATAAATATTTTGCCATGCTCAACCTTTAAGTTGTTAAAACGATTCGGATTTTCTTGTACGTTCTTGATCCGTTCCTGATACTCTTCATCTAAAACCCATTCCGAATTCAAATCTAGCATGGATATTAAAGGATTTATTGTGTCAAGTTCGGAGCAATACACACGTGACAACGCATCCGGAACAGCATTCAAAGAACCCTTACGAAGCTCAATACTAAAATTGAATCCCTGAAGTTTAAGGCTCCACCTAGCTAAACGTCCGGAAAGATCTTTTTGGCACATAAGCCATTTTAAACTTGCATGGTCAGTGATGATGGTGAACTTCAAACCTTCAATATATGCTCGGAACCTTTTGACGCTTTGCACTGCTGCCAAGCACTCTAATTCTGTCACTTTGTAATTGCGTTGAGCAGCATTAAGTTTGGCGGACATGAACGCTATTGGATTTTCTGCACCTTCATCAGAGCGCTGGAACAAAACGCTACCATTGCCGGTCGCGCTCGCGTCGCATTGAATGAAAAATGGCTTGTAAAAATTGGGATTCACCAAAACTGGCGATGACGTTGGCAATCTTTTGAGACGTTCAAATGCTTCCTCAGCAATTTCCGACCATACAAAATTCTTATTTCTCTTTAGTAATGCCGTTATTGGCGTAGCTATCGAGGCAAAATTTGGTATGAACCGCCGATACCAGCCAGCCATGCCTAAAAACCGTCGCACGTCTCTTACCGATTTTGGAATAGGGTACGATGTAATAGCCGATAGCTTCTCCGGATCGGTCTTCAGGATGCCATCACCAACCACATAACCGAGATATTTAACCTCACGAAGCAGGATCTTGCTCTTTTATTTATTGTCAACTTGGCCACTCTTAGCAGACGTGCAACTTCTCGAAGAAGATCAAAGTGTTCCTCAAGAGTACTGGAAGTTACCAAAAGGTTATCCAGATATACAAATATTGTGTCATGCAATTGGTGTGGAATGACCTTATGCATTAAACGACACAAAGTCTGAGGCGCGTTACATAGGCCAAAAGGCAAGGCCGTAAATTGGTACAAAGGTCGCCCTGGCACCGAAAATTCGGTTTTGTCTCGTGAAGCGACGTCTAATGGTATCTGCCAAAAGGCATCCTTCAAGTCTAAGCTGGAAATTAACTTCGTGGATTTAAGGCGTGAAAGTAACCCATCAATTAAAGGTAATGGATATGCATCTTTAACAGTGGCTTCATTCAGGCGACGAGCATCCAGGCATAATCGTACTTTACCTGGTTTAAATACCAGCTTTACGGGAGAACTCCAGGAACTAGCGCTTTCCTCGATCACCCCTAGACCCAGCATTCGATCCAACTCGTCGTATAGTTGCTTTTGCACTACAGGTGACACGGAGTAATATCGCTGTTTAATGGGTACGGTTGACCCGACATCAATGTGATGTGCAAGTAACGCAGTCTTGCCTAATCCTAGCCGATTAAACGATGGGGAAACTCCTATGATCTGATTTAGTTGGTGACGATCTTTTTCGGCCAATTGATGATTAAGATTGCCTAACTGCGGTGCCAGCTGCAGCGGAAGGTGCAACCACCGTGTACGGCTTGTTGCTACCGCTGTTTTAGCGCAGCTGTGTGTGTGTTTTCCTGCAGTGACGACTATCAGCGTCATCACTTTGCAGTGGGTAGTGAGTCGAACGCCGGTTGGCCCTGTGTTACATTGAAGAAGGTTAGTGCTTAAAAAGTAGTCGAAAAGCGATTCCTCTCTATTGTTTGTGTTGGTGCTATCCCAGACTGTATGATGCGCATTTGCATCACATCACACCAGTATTGAGCTTACTAGCTTCAGCGATGAGATCGCTCATGATACTCGGTGGTAGCGGGCCCTGATGGTTGTAGGGCAGATAGGCCGAGATCAACCAGTAAATCTTATTATTCAGTTCAAGGCTGACTGCGACGATATCAGGATCACTGAAGCTGTGTAGTAGAAATATATTTAAACTGTTTTTTGCAAGAATGCATGCTCTTGGCTTGCCATAATTCCTAACATAGAACAGAGTATAGATTTGGGTCTTGAGGCCAATAACCACGTCATTCACAATCCATGGTTCCTAGATCAAGACAAGGTCTTCTCCATCCCTGGCTAGACGAAGAAGTAGGGAGACTGATGCCGTTTTTGAGTGATGGAGGTTAATCTGCAGCATTCGCAGCATTGACCTCGATCACAGTCAGGTTTACATCTGCCGGATCTTCCGGGTCAGATAACAGCAGATCTTCCTCACTGTCATCGGGAGGACCCGTCGATCCTTCTTCCATTCCAGCCTCCGAGCCGAGATCACTTTCGTCCGTTGAGGACGGATGATTCCGATAAGCCAGTGCTGAATTGGAGTCGTTTAGTGTCGGGTCCAGATCCATCGCCAGTACAGACTCGGCGAGTTTTGAGTCGTCACTATGGATGACGTGGGAGGCGGAATCTGTTTCCCTTTCCGAGGCTTCGATGTCCGACACACTCGGTCTGGGATTTTTAGCGTCCGCCTTGTAGACCCTGAGTGTGATTTGGCCGAAGCCGAACCTCACCACACCCTTCAGCCTGGCTAGGGCAGCCAGGGACTCTTTATTGATCACGATTATCGCGACTCTCTCGTCCCCTTTTGGCTCCTCCATCTTGGCGATCTTCCAGTTGGGTAGAATTCTTTGGCTGGACTAAAATCCAAAATGAGAATTTTTATTTTTCCTTAATAGTACATCCACTTGTAAGCCATTTGCATTTGGTTTCAGTCCCCGATCGACCTGAAGTAAAAAGATATAGCAATTTAAAAATCTGCCAACAGTCTGGGCGCAACTTTATTATTTTTCCGTCAGAACTTTGGAACGTGTTCAATTCGGGGATGTGGTGTATGTTACTATGTGACTGAAAACCTAACAAAAAGTTCGGGAAGCGGTTAGAATATGGTGTAACATATGAAATATAATTGGGTCATATTCCGGGATGCGGTCTAGAGGTTGAAAAAGATAAAACTTAAAAATATGTGATTATTAAACAAGCCTGGGAAAGTGAAAAGATATTCGATATCTGATCAGACCTGAGAAATATGGTGGAATTCATGAAAAAGTATACAACCACCTTACACCCTCTTAGGGGTCGAATTTCAAAAAAATCTTGAAAACCCTTTCTGGGTATTCATATGAAGAATCCGTAGAATACAAATGAATTCAATATTTGGAAAGACCTAGTAGATATGACGAAAAATATATGCATTTTATATTTACTGATAATTTTTTTTGCCCCCCTTCTGAACGTCAATGAATATTCGAATTTTTTTGAACCAAATTACTTTTCTGGTTAATTTACATATATGTAACGAGTTTCAACTTTCTAGCATTAGCCGTTCTAAAGTTAGGGAAAACACCCCCCACCCTCGTACCATGCTACCCCTAAAAAAAAATTAATTTTTTCACAATGCCACTATTATAGTTCTATCTAAATACGAAGTTTGAAGTTTATATCATTACAGGTTCTTAAGATATAAGAATCGGAACTTTTTCCTTCTCACCCTTCCCCACCCTCACCCTCTACACCACCACCTTCTCTACTAGGGTTCTATTGGGCCTACTTCTGGTAAATATTTGAAGCATCTATCTTACACTGTTATTGAGATATGAAAAGTGATATTTTTGAAAAATTCTTATTCCTCCACTTCTATGCTCCCCTGCCCCCTTCATAAAAAATTTCAAATATTCATTGACGATCAGAAGGGGGGGGCAAAAAAATTATCAGTAATTTTCACGATTTTCGTCATATCTACTAGGTTTTTCCAAATATTGAATTCTTTTGTATTCTACGGATTCTTCATATGAGTACCTAGAAGGTGTTTTCAAGATTTTTTGAAATCCGACCCCTAAGAGGGTGTAAAGTGGTTGTATACTTTTTTATGAATTGTAAGAAAATTTCTTCTTAACAGACTAATGGGCTCCTCTGAGTCCTTACAGCACAATTGCCGGCTTCTCAGGAGCTTGGGAGTGGGAAGATGAAATCCGACTCAGAGGAGACACCATTCTAGATGTGCTGTGTATACGGTATAAATTGGGTCAAGAAAAACTATATAAAAAAATAATATATGGAATAGGGAAAGCTGACCGGGAATGACCCCTTCATGTACAGTTCCCGCGCAACAGCGGTAATTAGTGACCGATTGAATAACTTATACCGCTCGAAGGTACCACTGGGCTAATAACCGACCGCCCGCACATAACGGATATGCTAGGAAAGAACCTGACTTACTTACCCATCAACGCTGACTTACAGGATCCTCAATAATGGCTTCTACTCTCTCTTCATCTCTTCCCAGGCAGTTTCAGAAATTCCACGATCGATTATCTAATTACACGAACAGGCTAGCGAACAAAAAAAAAAAATAAACCTACCTTGTCATCTTACCCTGAAATCTTTACAATCATGAATACACCATCAGAAAAAGAGTAAAAATAAAATATTTGATTTTTCTATTATGAGCTATGGTAATTTATTAAATTTTCGTTCTTTGTTCTATTTTTCTTCCTACCTAACCCATGGTACCTCGTTGGGGCCCGTTCGTCTTTCCGGCTTCCGCAGTGGGGTCCCGTAGACCACGATGATTTTCACGAAGACAATTATTTTCAAGATTTTTGATTAAGGGAGCGGCACGTTATGACATAACTTTGGTTACGGGGTTAGCACTTTAAGAATTATTCTTTTCTACTATAGAAGGGTTTTCATTTGGTGTCGTTGGTCACTTCTGTTTCACTCGTTTATTCGGATTATTCACTTTCTGATTCACTATAAAAAAAAGGTTTTTTCCCTGAATTTTTGGCGCAATTATTATTTCGCTTTATTTTTGGCGGGAAGGATTTTCCCACTAGATGACGTCTTTTTTTTCCAATCTTCTTGTTTACAGCGGTATAAGTTACAACTACAATAATAAAATTTTTTTTTAAATTCATCGAATATTAACGAATATAATACCATAGCAAGTATATAAAAATAAATCAAAACAAAAAAAAACTCCAATGTAAGATGACAATCCTTATTCTTAGAAGCCAGAAAACACCAAGGAAAAATTGAAGGGAAAAATAAATTCTGCAAGAAAAAAAATGTAGATAATTGAACACGTAATTATATTTTGAGTTGGTTTCGCGGCAGAACTATGCTAAAACATTGTGTATGTACTGATTTTGTCACAATCGTGGGGACGACCCAGACCCAGGAGAAGAGTCTCATGTTCTCAGCCGGGCAAGAACACCAACAAGAACAATAAGATGTTATACGTATGCTAAATTTTTCTTTCCTTTGATTAATAAATTACGGCTTGATATCCTTTCCATATAAAAATTCCCATCTTGTATCTCCCCCCTCATCTTCCAGCTCGTAAGAGACATTGCCGATCTTTTTCCACACAATAGCTGTAACAAATTTTGGTGCTAATTTAGCGGCAAAATTTTCTATCGCGTTGCTTTGCACAAAATTCCTTACATATGTTGTGTTTGAGGCCCTGGAAGGACTACTTCGACTTGAAAAAGTCAAAATAGTCGAAAGGAAAATTAAGGTTCGGGACAGAAGGGCCAATTCCACCTACGTCCGAATTGGTGGCTGAGTCTTTGCTGGTGCGACGCTCATGCTGGCGGCCGGGACTAGCTACGGCAGTGTGGGGGGTACTTGCTCCAACTCAGACCATTAAACCCTTGGCCTGTACAACAAAAATTATTAGCGCCGACTTATACAAGGGAATTAAAAAAAATTGGGATTATTTTCCCAAGAGGTCGTGAATAACAAAGAAGCGGTTGAATTGGCGCGGCTTCGCGATTTGTCAGGGCGCTCTAGTGTTGTTGGCGCCCTGTTCTGCCCACCCTACCTCAGCCACGACTGTCCTTCAAACATTTTTCGTCGTGGCCCCTTATTGAGGTTCGGGGCTAAGGAGCTAGACGATTGGGTTCATATCAAACTGGCTAACTAGCCTCGCGACATTTTCAACAAAAAAACAGGGAATATCTTACCTAAGAAAACGAATAAAGCAAAAACAAACAAAAATGCATAATAAACAATATAATCAACAAAGCACTCACCCCATTAAATTCCGGCGGTTTTTGATTTTTTGCTTTCTGTTAATTATTTTAATATCCTTTTATTTTTTTTTTAAATTTTATTTTTTAAATTTTCGTTTATTTTTATTTGTATTTTTTTTTAAATTTCGTCCCGTCCTAGTCGCGTCATGTCTTATTAATTCATTTATATTTTTTTTTTTTTTTTTTTAATATTTAATTTCAAATTTATTTGTATTCGTTTAATTCCTCAATTTTTTTTATTCTTGGTATAATTCGTTTAATTCATTTATAACCATTACTCGGTATAATTCGTTTCATTCTTTTATATTCGTTAATTTTTAGTCAGATTTATATGAGAAACACATACTTTTATAGAATTATGTATTTAAGGGTATGATGTAAAAGAAATTAGAAGTTTTGTGTTGTGTAAAATTGACATTGCTAACAGAAATCGTTTCGATATTATCGGAAAATTTATTTATAATTTGCGTATATCTGTTAAAACTGTAACGTGCGCGATTAAATCATTTGTTTTTTTGTGGTGCGGACCTGGCAGCACTTTCCTTCTGCCTTGTACAACACACGCTCTACACTCGTATTAGAGTTGCTGCATTTCACACCATTGCATGCTTTTTGATGGTATTTACACGAAAAAAATTTTTACTTTATAACCACATTCTTGGTTAATTCTCGCTAGATCTGTTTTCCGAATTCAATTCCTTGACACATTTTGCGGCTGGTCCGCATCCACTCCTCAACGTTCGGTCTCCCAATCTCTGCCCGCAGCGGCCACACACTCCTGCAACACGCACCGTACACACCCAAGAAATATTGCCGTTCCGACCGCACGGTACGATCGAATAAGACCAAATTGATCGCCAGAGTCCACCAAGGAGCAATCCACCACGCGACAGGAATTCCCGGCGTAAAATACACGGACGACGAAGGATTTTCCTTGCGTTAAAATAACTTTCGGCCCAATTACACCAAAAAAACTCCGACCGACCAAAAAAACCGCGTGCACCACCTTTTTTCGCTTTTTGACAGCCCCCTGTGAAGTTGGTCGCAGTCGAGCTGATGCGATCAGAATTCATCGCAAAGTTGAATTGTAATCGCAACAGCTCCACATAGACTTTTTATCGTTCTGACAGCGCGACACAACATCCCAGACGGTTCGCAACGACGACCCAACACCATTAGTCGGTTCGCCGTTGGTTTCCCAGCGCCGAAAAGACTAAAAAAAGGTCGTCGTGATCTAGAGTCTCGTGCGCACGACTGAGTGCCGGGCAATAGATGTTGTACTGCCTCGGATCACTTCCTCAGATCCTTGGAGTGGTAGATCCCCAGCCGTTTGCCTCCTAAATCCTCCAATTCGTATCGTGAGTTTCCCAGCACACGACGAATCCTGCACTTGAGGAACTTCTTCGCCAGCTTGGCGTTATAGTTCTGTGCGGCTGTGGACAAGGAAGAATTTCTTCGGAATACTTCTTGACCTACACAAAATTGTGTTTTAGCAGCACGCAGAATTCCCTCGCGAGGTCGAAGCTGTACATTTGACTCTCCCAACGCTCGCAAATGCTTCAGCAGTTCGTAGTCCCTCCCGTGCAACATCATGTGATTCCCAAACAAAACCTGATAAGGAGAAAATCCAGTGGCTTGGTGGAGTGAGCTACGAAGAGCACATCCAATTTTGCTTAGACTCCCATCCCATCGTGTTTGGTCATCAGTGATGAATGCTCGAATTCCGGCCAGGATGGACTGATTGACACGCTCCGAAGCATTCGCTTGCGGTGAGTAGCTCGGGGTGTACAGGTGTTTAACTCCGTATTTGTTCAGCATGGTGTTAAACACATTCGACCTAAATTGAGAGCCGTTATCGGAGAGGATAGTCTCGGGTGTTCCAAACGTATGGAAGACCTGCCCCTCCAAAAAGTTGGTGATCTCTTCGGCAGTGATCCGCCCCAAAGGATGTAACAGGGGAAATTTAGTGAAATGATCCAAGACGATCAAGATAGTGATCTTACCCCGTTTGGTACGCAGATATGGTCCAAGTACGTCGATATAAAGATGTTGGAATAGCTGATCAGTCTGGAACGGTTCTCCCATAGGCGACTTTGTCTCTTTACAAGTGTCGCACGCCAGAACGTAGGTGCGTATTTGTGTAGCCATTCCGGGCCAGTACAAAAATCGCCTGACTCGCTCTAGCGTTTTGGCATAACCACCATGGACCGTGGTGTCTGCCTCGTGTGCCTGAGCAATCGCAGCTGACGAAAGACTTGATTGAATCCATAATTTCCAGGCCCTGTCTTCGGCAATCGGGTCACCATTGCGCTTCTACACGAAACCATCCCTCACGCATACGTCAGGAAGCCGAACGGCGTTTGCATCGACAGTGGACACTAACTCTTTATATTCTTTGCCGGAGAATTCTGGAGAATCCATGTCCACCATCGGTGCCACGTCGATCAGCGCGTTTAATCCCTCTTCGTATACACGAGAGAGAGCGTCGGGTACAACGTTCAGGCTCCCTCGTCGGTGCCCGATTGTGAAGTCGTAACCTTGGAGTTTTAAGCTCCATCTTGCCAACCGTCCTGTGCGACATGAGCCATTTGAGACTTGCGTGATCCGTAATGACTTTGAACGCAGTCCCTTCTACATAGGCTCGAAATTTTTTCACGCTCAACACAGCTGCATAACATTCGAGTTCAGTTACGCTGTAGTTGCGTTGAGCGGAGGTGAGCTTCTGTGACATATACGCCACTGGAGATTCCGATCCGTCGTCGTTTTCCTGGAAGAGAACGCTACCCACACCTAACTTACTGGCGTCGCATTGAATTACGAAAGGCCTCTTAAAATCAGGATTGATTAATAAGGGGGCTTTCGTCAACAAGTCTTTCACTAACAGGAAGGAAGTTTGTGCCTCTGTAGTCCAAGCAAACTGGTTGGACTTCTTTAGAGTGTCTGAAATTGGTGAAACAGAAGCGGCAAAGTTGGGAACGAATCGTCGATACCAGCCTGCCATACCAAGAAAGCGTCGTACTTGACGTGCGGACTTAGGCGAAGGGTAATCGACGATGGCTGAAACTTTGTTTGGGATCAGTTTTCAAGCCTCCTTCTCCAACAATATATCCGAGATATTTCATCTCTCTCAGACAAAACTTACTCTTGTTGACGTTAATAGTCAAGCCAGCCTCTTGCAAACATTCTGCGATTTTATTTATTTATTTATTTATTTCGGTCTACCATATGTTTATATTTACAGACTACGAATTTAAAATAAGAGAGTAAAATTAACAATAAATACCGATAAGTGGGCAAGAGCAATTACATAATAGTATCATTAAAAAGACAAAAAAGAATAAGTTCATTTCCAATTTCAATTAAGTCTCCAAACGTTGATTAAAATCGATTTGAAAGGGAATCTTGAGCATAATACGTCACGTGCAAACATTATATCACGAATCTGTCTACGATTCTGCAAGGGTAGCAGATCAATTAGTTTGCACCTACTTACATAAGAAGGTAATCTATCGGACAAATGAAGTCTTCTAACAGCGAACCTCGTAAACCTTTTCTGAACACATTCCAGTCTTTTGATATGAGTGTAATAAAAAGGATTCCACACAACTGAGCAGTATTCCAAAATGGACCCCACAAGAGAGCAGAACAGGGTTTTTAGGGTATAAGGATCATTAAATTCCATAGAATTTCTCATCACAAATCCCAACTTAGAATTAGCTTTAGATATCATTCGATCAACATGCATATTGAAACTGAGTTTACTATCCATTAACACGCCTAGGTCCAATACTACCTCAGATCGAGTCAGAGTGATACCAGGAAAATTATAATTAAAATGAACTGGAGAATTACTCCGCCCTATAGTAAAATTTTTACATTTATTGGGATTTTATAGCAGAGAATTAAATTCACACCATTCCCAGAATAGAGTAATCTCAGATTGAAACCTAAAGGATTCGATTTGACTATTCAGACGAGTGTATATTTTCAAATCATCGGCGAACCCCAAACATGACGCATGTTGGAACAGATCAAAAACATCATTAATAAAAATGAGGAAAAGAAGAGGACCGAGGTGACTACCCTGAGGAACACCAGAGGGAACTGAGATACAACGTGACAAGAAAGACGATAAACGAACATACTGTTTCCTATTATCCAAATAAGAGCCAATCCATAGCAAAAGATTAGAATGAAAACCAAGAGCACCCAATTTTGAAAGCAGCAGGTTTATATGAATTCTATCAAACGCTTTTACGAAATCCGTATACAAAACGTCCACCTGAGAGCCTGACTCTAGCGCTTCCAAGCAATAATGGGTGAAAACAGCAAGATTAGTCTCGGTTGATCTTCCAGACACAAAACCATGTTGTGAAGTAGATATATGCTCCTTTACTTCAAAAACGAGTTTAGTTTTTACAATACTTTCAAATAACTTTGGTATTGCAGATAACTTAGAAATCGGTCTGTAGTTCTCAACCAAGTGCTTAGGCCCAGACTTATGAATTGGCGTTATATAAAATATCTTCCAATCATCTAAAAAAATACCATACGATAACGACATATTAAAAATTATACTTAAAGGAGTACATAAAGAGTCCTGACAAGATTTCAAGAAACCAGGAGGTATTCCATCCGGGCCCGGGCTAAAACTATTTTTAAGACATGCCATTGCAGTAGAGACATCTGCAACAGAAAATACCAATGAGCCGATATCTGTAATCGGGGTTAGATGACTGAACATATTAGGATCATGCGGGTGGACACTATTATTATAAACAGATTCAAAGAAATTGGCAAATAAGTCACAAGACGATGTTAAATCAGTGGAGGAACACCCTCTAAATTCCATCACAGAAGGGATGGACAAATGTTTTCTCTTTGAGTTCAGAAAAGACCAGAAGATTTTACTATCCGTTTTTATTTTTGACTCTGTAGACAGTAGGTATTGTTTATAGAGGAGCTTGTTTAGACAATCATAGTCTCTGCGCAAACCCATAAACCGTTCAAGATCCACTGCCGACTTCGTACCCTTAAATTTATCATGTGCTTTATTTCTCGCATTTTTAAGTTTTGAAAGACGAACATTGTGCCAGGGAAGCTTGTTACTCTTGATAATTCTTTTGGGAACAAATAGCGCGATACAGTCAATAATGATAGAATTAAATTTAATATAAGCAGCGTTGAGATTCAAATCTTTAAATAATTCAACCCACTCAACTGAATTGAAATAGTTATTAATATCACAAAAATTTGCAAGTGCAAAATTATACACTAGTTCACTATCGATAATCTTAGTACTGTTATTGGAGTTAAAACTATAAAATTGGAAATTGATTACAATTGCTTTGTGATGAATGGAGTTACTTAAAAGATTAAAAATTGCTTCGCCAGCATTCAACACTTTAATATTTTTGTAGTAGAATAAGGTCTAAAATGAGTTCTAACGAATTTACTACATGATTGACTTGAATTAAATCTAAGCAAAAAATTGAGTCCAGAAAGTTTCTTTCAATATCCGTTTTGGCATGATAAGGGATAAGCATTTTACTATCTGGGCACCAGGTCCATGAAACGTTGCCAAGGTTGAAGTCGCCAAGCACACAAATACGCTGATCGTCGGATAAGTTCCCGGCAATGAAATTTATATTTTCAACGTAGAGCATATATACTTCGAAGGAGCTACCGGGTGGAATATAGCTGATGAAGAAGTAAAGTTCATTTAAATCGCCAAATCGAACAAGGACACAAAGTTGTTCAATTTTCGTTTGATTCATTTCCAAGGATGGCAGCACGATTTCCTTACTCGCGAGCGTCGAGTTTATTGCAAGCAATACACCACCTCCTCTCTGATGAAGACCGGATATTGCACGATCTTTCCGGTAAACATGATAGAACCCGTCAAAGAGTTCCGAAGAATAAATATGATCATGCAGCCATGTCTAATATCATAATCATGACTCGATGAAACTTTAAAAAAATGTTCTGTTTTTGTCCTCAGTCCACCAGCATTGTGATAATAACAGGAAAAAGTACCTCCACTCCCATTAGTTACAATGTTGTTGGAATGGATTCCGCATCTAAGTTTTTTGGCCGATGCACGAATGTCCTCACCTGAACACCTAACGGCCAGTTTGAAGACTTTAGGGCATCATTTAACAGTTGGGATGGGATGCCCAACTTGAAATTGACAAACCGCAGAGTATTGGCATCAACACTATTCTTTGTTAGCCTGTGACACGCGAGTTGATCAGCCGGAACATTAAGTTTGGTGGAAATTAGCTTAATAATCGCATCGCTTTCCACAGAGGGTTTAAAGCGAGAGATATGCAGCCAAGACCTAATAGGCACCACATTCAACTCCACTGACGAATACGAGACATTGGTTCCAACAAGTCTCCTCCGCTTGCTCCGTGAACGCGGTGGTATGGATACCCAGTCATTCGTAGGTGGAACATTCAGCTGTGCAATTGTGTTTACATTTACATTTACATTTGTCGATGGCAGAACAGTTGGATCAGCTGATGGAGTTAATTCGACATCATTTTCCATCGGAGAACGAGCAACCGGCTGTAATTTGCCGTTTATCAATGTCGCTGCCGTTGATTTCTTGTTGCGCGAACTAGAATTAGGTATATGACCTGGTGAATTTGCACTATTCGTTTTGGCACTAGAGCGAAGTACACGACTATCGGGAATATGTAGCGGCTCATTGACAGGAGCAATGATTTTCTGCGATGGTTTTGCAGCAGGCGGCCCCAGCGCATGTGGAGAAGGTAGTTTTACACCGTCAGTGTTGACGGTTAATAGCCTATCCACATCGATGAGAGCGTCTTGGAAAGTATTGTTGCAGGAGGCTAGGACTTTACTAGCGGAAGATACGGCAGCACGTATGAGCTTAAGTCTGGTCACATAGCTCGTCATTGATGAAGATCTGCATGTTAGACAGAGCCAATACAGACCATTTCCAGATTTGGTGATCGCATCACCTATGGTACCTTTGAGACCGACACATTTACTGTGGAATGATTTTCCGCAAATACCGGCACAGAGCACGAATGGTGATCCATTTTGATTATCCACACACAAAGACGCGGCACATTCCGCCATAACGAACAAAGGCGATAAAAAGTCAAGTTTCGCAGGCGAAAGCAAAAAATTGTTATTAAGAAAAGACCGAAACAGTCAGCCCGAATCGCAAATAGCGGACGACGGGATCAATCTGTTAAAAAATATTAAAAAGTTTACTAGCAGGTAAAACACGTCCGACACGGCTGAAGACTAGATCTTGACTGAAGACTAGATCTAGACTTCAGCCAATAAAACCAGATGTGAATCGAAATCTTCAGAAATTAACAGCAGATCGTCCAAATATACGAATACCTGCTCCTTCAGCTCGGGTAGGATGACTTTGTCCATCAGACGACACATCCTTTGCGGCGCGTTGCATAACCCAAAAGGCATGCGAGTGTAGTGATATGGAGGCCGGCCAGGAATGGTAAACGCTGTATACTCCCTGGATTTGTTCTCGAGAGGAATCTGCCAAAAGGCGTCTTTGAGGTCCAGGCTGGTAATAAAATTGGCTCGCGGCAAACGATTTAGGATACCGTCAATGTGTGGTAATGGATATGCATCCTTCTTCGTCACACTATTGACTTTGCGCGAGTCCAAACATAACCTGACCTTGCCTGGCTTCCTCACGAGAACCACAGGCGAGCTCCATGCACTCTGGCTGGTCTCTATAACGCCAAGTGCTCTCATGCGATCGATCTCATCATACAAGAGTTTTTGGATCGCAGGAGACACAGGATAATGTCGCTGTTTGATGGGACTTGCATCACCAACGTCTATACTGTGTTGTTCGACGTTGGTCACACCGAGTCCGTATACTTCGTATGATGGAAATTTGGACTTTACCATTTCCAGCCTCTTTACATCTGTGGGCGTTAAATGGTGGGCATCCGGAGCTATCAGATGCGATGCAGTATCGAGAGTATCGACCGCGCTGATGATGCTTGGAGCTAGTTGGAATGATCGCCAGAAATCTACCCCCAGGTACAATTTCTGCGACAGGCTCGGCACGATGTATAGTGTAATGGGTTTGGTAATACCACGAAAAGTGACATCGGTAGTTACTGTGCCCAATAACTTTTGCGCTGCACCATCAGCCGTCTTCACCTCATGACAGACACTATCTAGGAGTCCTTCAACGTCCACTCCGTACAAGGATACCATGGCGTATAGACGTATATCAAACGGATTCGTAATGATGGTTGACAGCATCGCTTTCTTTTTTTCGCGCACCATCCTCCAGAACATATGAAGACGCAAGATTGACTTTCTGCGACCGGATCCACGCGTTAGTGCTGATACTTGATCAACACTTGCGACTGGAGTAGGTGAAAAAATTCGCTCTCGAGCCTTCATATATTCTTTTAGCCAAAGATGGTATGGCTTGAGAGGATGGCGGGAATGTCGTCTTGAATTTTCATTCATTATAGGGTCTTCTTCAGATCTAGAAACAGTCGGCTCTGTAGTAGCGTTTTCTCTCGCCAATATCGTGACATGCGATGTGTTGGTTGTTGGAAAAATAGGGGAGGATAATTTTACGCTAAAAGGATGGGAGTTAGGTTCTGAAAGGGATGATGAAGGTGTTGTAAAATTTGGAGGGGTTATTAGGGGGGTATTAACAAGGGGTAAAATGTTTTTACTGGGAGTAACAAAATGAAAGGGGGATTGGGAATCGCTGACATCCTGCTTCGAACCTTCTAAGGTGGTCAGGCCGGTGGATTGTCTGTCACTGGGCGAGAAGGCCCCGGAAACCTTTCGTCCTTCGGCCCGTTTTTTGTTTGGCATCGAGTTCATTTTGGCTTGATCACGTCTGCCTTCTCGCAACCATAGCACAAGATTTTTTTATGTGTCTCTTCGCAGTCTCGATATCCGTGACCCTCTTTCCGGCAATTCCAACATACCAGTGGAGTTGATATGCCAGCTACGTCGGCGGTTTCTTCGACGTCTTCGGCAGCAACCAACGGCGGTTCCAGCTCGTGAACACGAGGCTGTTGCCAGGTTGCTACACGATTAGCCTTCCTGACCTCTTCGTATCTCGACACCAACGCACGAAGATGAGCCAGATCTCGGATTCTGAATCCGGAATCGGGGTGCGTAATTGGGTCCGAAATCTAGTCATTTCCTACTCGAATACCAGGTACGGTTCATTAGGTGCTTGTCGTCTGGTAATCATTTTTTTTCGAACTTCGAAATCGGTGCTACGGTTGCCCCAGTATTGCAGGAAGGTGGTTTTAAGCGCATACCACGTCGAATCTGGGTTGGTTCATCACCATAACCAATACCACTGGTTTGGCAAATTATCCAGCAGCAAATGGAAGTTTGCGACCAACAAATCCATGCGCCCACCCAAATCAGACAACGCCAATGACTCCGCTCGGAAAATAAGTTCCTCGGCGCGCAACGACTGGCCATCTCCATTAAATCGTAGTCGCCAATGGCGAATCGAACTGCCAGCGTTGTGAGGTACGAAATTCGGGTCGGTGTTGTTAATATTGCCCATTTGAGCGTTCGCATGGATCGGTTGGTCCCGAACTTGTTCACGTTGTTGTTGTCGGACTGGCGGATATAATGGTGGTGGGAATTGGTACGCATTTGATGCGTTTTGCCTAGCTACATATTGCGACGGTGGTGGTAGGGGATGATATACAGGCGGTGGTTGAGGAGTGTTCGGCATAGTGGGCCCTTGATCTCGTTCTTCTCGGATGACCGAACGAATTATGTTGATCAAATCATTCACCCCCAAATTAGACAATCCCCCCCCCCCCCCGGAAACTGCTGGTGTTGCTTCTGGTGTTTGCGCATCGTGTATTTCCGCCCACCTAACCCTGTTCTGCTGATCATTTCCCAGAACATCTGATGGCCTATTGCTCAGCACTTGCGTGCCTCGCTCCTGGATGGTTGTCCCATCCGGAGTGTATAGAGTGTCCACCCGCAGTCTCTAGTGCAGAATCCAAATTTAACCTACCAGGAAAACTACATCGCTTAGAGACCTTGCGACATCCTCGCGAGTCTGTCTTCTGGTTCTCACGCTGGATATTGCGGTCGCACCCTCCACACCCCGAGTGGGTCAATAATCCCCCGGACTCAAATGACCACAACAGTTCGGACAGTTGTGATTGTCCACAATCCATCGCTTCAAACAGTCTCTGTGGAACTGGTGACCACACTTGGTGGTCATACCCTGGTCCGGATCTACCTTGCTGATGCACGGCGTACAGATCACCTCCGCCTCCCTAGTTGGAGAGTGTTCTAACGGCATCTTGAAGAAATTGTGGGTGCGATGAACGTAGGGATGAAGGAATGAACAATTGAGTGAACGAGTGCGTGAATATTCGAGTATGTGACTGAATGAATGACTGTGTACGAGTGAGACGAATGAATGTCGAGAGAAAAAAAAAGAAAGAATCGAGTGAATCAATAATTGAAGAAATGCTTGAATACGTGGATGAACGATTTAATGTATGATTAAATGAAAGAACTATTGTGCGAATGCGTTATGAATGAATGATCGACTATTTGAATGAAGTAATTATATATCATTGATTAAATGAATGCAACACGATGAATTCATGTATGTATATAAAAAAATGAACGATTGGATGATTGCTTGTATATAAAAAAATAAATGAACGATCGAATAAATGTAAAAATCGTATATATGAATGTGTGTATGATTGAATATATATATTATGTAGTATGAACTCTTGAGTGAATCTTGGATCGAAGTAATGATAGTATTATGGGTATTAGTATTAATGCTGAACGAATAATTTGAATGATTGCATGTATGATTGAATTCAACCGTGAATGTTTGTATTGAAGCATGCTATATAAAAACCGAATGACTGCTTGAATAAATGAATGTTTGTATGATTGAATATATATGCGATAATGAATTAAAAAAAAATGAACCCTCACGTGTTCGCAACCTTTCCCCTCCCCTCATATGCAGAACAAATCGCGAAGCCGATCTTGATCTTCCTCGCTCCATCGGGAAAATCCGGAACGCGATAAAATTGCAAAAGAAAAAAAAATGGGAAAATTTAGCAAACAAAATCAAAAATCAGCAATAAAAAAAATCTACGTTATCATTTGGTCAAAAGACTTATCAAAAAAAAATTTTTAAAAGTACAACAAACACTACGTTATTTAAAAAAAAAATTTAAACTACGTTAAAAGGTACTCTAAAAGGAAGGATAAGGAAATAAGGTACTTAATAAATTTTCGACGATATCTTCTATCACCAAACTCACCAATTTTTCGCAAGTATGGTTCCCAACTGTCTGATGACACGCCCGCTAAGTCAGGGCATGCCCAGCTCTCAGTTGGGTACTCACGAACCAAAAGTGGAATGGTTCAAGAAAATACAGTCTGACCCAACTTGCATCAAATCAATCTTGCATACAGACAATGTTTCCCTTTCCTATGGAACCGAGTTGGCGCCTAAATGTTGCCAAAACGGTTCGTCAATAGGATCGTTCCACATTGCCTCCATCCAAGATTGATGGTTTGCTATTAAGACACAGAAAAGCTTGTACACTTAGGCTTTTGTAGCCGTTCAGGCGAAAATACTGTCGCAGAACGACGAAATTTAAGACCTTTTTGCCCACCAACTTTTTGCACGGAATTTTCCAGAGCTCGCGCGTGTTGATGGGCTACGCTTCGTGCACGTAGCGTATCTGAGGCTAGCCCCACGTTGGGCGCCATTTTTTGTGTTTTGAGGCCTTGGAAGGACTATTTCGACTTGAAAAAGTCAAAATAGTCGAAAGGAAAATTAAGGTTCGGGACAGAAGGGCCAATTCCACCTACGTCCGAATTGGTGGCTGAGTCTTTGCTGGTGCGACGCTCTTGCTGGCGGCCGGGACTAGCTACGGCAGTGTGGGGGGGTACTTGCTCCAACTCAGACCATTAAACCCTTGGCCTGTACAACAAAAATTATTAGCGCCGACTTATCCAAGGGAATTAAAAAAAATTGGGATTATTTTCCCAAGAGGTCGTGAAAGACCAAGAAGCGGTTGAATTGGCGCGGCTTCGCGATTTGTTAGGGTGCTCTGGTGTTGTTGGCGCCCTGTTCTGCCCACCCTACCTCAGCCACGACTGTCCTTCAAAAATTTTTCGTCGTGGCCCCTTATTGAGGTTCGGGGCTAAGGAGCTAGACGATGGGGCTCATATCAAACTGGCTAACTAGCCTCGCGACATTTTCAACAAAAAAAAACTCAAAACAGGGAATATCTTACCTAAAAAAACGAATAAAGCAAAAACAAACAAAAATGCATAATAAACAATATAATCAACAAAGCACTCACCCCATTAAATTCCGGCGGTTTTTGATTTTTTGCTTTCTGTTAATTATTTTAATTTCCTTTTATTTTTCTTTTAAATTTAATTTTTTAAATTTTCGTTTATTTTTATTTGTATTTTTTTTTAAATTTCGTCCCGTCCTAGTCGCGTCATGTCTTATTAATTCATTTATAATTTTTTTTTTTTTTGTTAAATTTTTAATTTCAAATTTATTTGTATTCGTTTAATTCATTTATAACCATTATTCGGTATAATTCGTTTCATTCTTTTATATTCGGTAATTTTTAGTCAGATTTATATGAGAAACACATACTTTTATGGAATTATGTATTTAAGGGTATGATGTAAAAGAAATTAGAAGTTTTGTGTTGTGTAAAATTGACATTGCTAACAGAAATCGTTTCGATATTATCGGAAAATTTATTTATAATTTGCGTATATCTGTTAAAACTGTAACGTGCGCGATTAAATCATTTGTTTTTTTGTGGTGCGGACCTGGCAGCACTTTCCTTCTGCCTTGTACAACACACGCTCTACACTCGTATTAGAGTTGCTGCATTTCACACCATTGCATGCTTTTTGATGGTATTTACACGAAAAAAATTTTTACTTTATAACCACATTCTTGGTTAGTTCTCGCTAGATCTGTTTTCCGAATTCAATTCCTTGACACATTTTGCGGCTGGTCCGCATCCACTCCTCAACGTTCGGTCTCCCAATCTCTGCCCGCAGCGGCCACAGACTCCTGCAACACGCACCGAACACACCCAAGAAATATTGCCGTTCCGACCGCACGGTACGATCGAATAAGACCAAATTGATCGCCAGAGTCCACCAAGGAGCAATCCACCACGCGACAGGAATTCCCGGCGTAAAATACACGGACGACGAAGGATTTTCCTTGCGTTAAAATAACTTTCGCCCAATTACACCAAAAAAACTCCGACCAACCAAAAAAACCGCGTGCACCATCTTTTTTCGCTTTTTGACAGCCCCCTGTGCGATCACAATTCAATGCAAAGTTGAATTGTAATCGCAACAGCTCCACATAAACTTTTTAAAGTTCTGACAGCGCGACACAACATCCCAGACGGTTCGCAACGACGACCCAACACATATACGACTTGTCCTGGAACGAAATTCTGATCTCTTTTCCGTAAATTATATGTATGCGCCGATCTCTTAAAGGCCTCTCCTAGGCGAGCCTTAACTTGAGCGTGAGCCACACCTAAACGCTCTATATGAGGATTTAACTGAAAGGAACGTAAATGTTTGTTATCGGACCCATGCAATATAGAGTGGGATCCGAACATTAAGTAGTGAGGCGAAAACCCTGTGGAACCGTGTACGACATTTCTTAAGGCTGCGCATATTTCATGCAAATGTTCATCCCAATACGTGTGGTCATCTCCCAAATAAGCTCGGATACCAACCAAAATGGAACGATTGACTCTTTCCGAAGCGTTTGATTGAGGAGCATAATCGGGTGATTTTGTATGCTGAATTCCATAAGCCTTCATAAGACTTTCAAAGGTTTTTGAGACGAATTGCACTCCATTATCCGAATGGATATACTCTGGAACTCCAAATGTTAAAAATATCTCGTGCTCCAGATATTTGGTGATATTTTCTGCTGTTGCCGTTGGAAACGGTTTAAGCCATACAAATTTGGTGAAATGGTCCAATACTACGAAGATATATCGGTTTCCACTTCGCGAGCGAAGGTACGGGCCCAAGAAATCTACATATAACCGCTGCAGAGGCCTATCTACTTCAATTTGGTTTCCCGTCAGTGGTCTGATATTAGAATTCGGCGGCTTGCATTGTTTGCACGGAATACAAGCAGCGATATATTTGACGACAGCTTGACGGAGTCCCGGCCAATAATAGTATCGCTGTAATAACTCTACTGTCTTCGCCACGCCACAATGAGAGAATAAAGCACTGCAGTGGGTACTCTCAATAGGTTGACCCGTAAGAGACGCTGGAACCCATAACGTCCACGGCGGGATATCAAAACACTGTGAAGACGTAGAGGGCTGATTTATAAATATTTTGCCATGCTCAACCTTTAAGTTGTTAAAACGATTCGGATTTTCTTGTACGTTCTTGATCCGTTCCTGATACTCTTCATCTAAAACCCCTTCCGAATTCAAATCTAGCATGGATATTAAAGGATTTATTGTGTCAAGTTCGGAGCAATACACACGTGACAACGCATCCGGAACAGCATTCAAAGAACCCTTACGATGCTCAATACTAAAATTGAATCCCTGAAGTTTAAGGCTCCACCTAGCTAAACGTCCGGAAAGATCTTTTTGGCACATAAGCCATTTTAACTTGCATGGTCAGTGATGATGGTGAACTTCAAACCTTCAATATATGCTCGGAACCTTTTGACGCTTTGCTCTGCTGCCAAGCACTCTAATTCTGTCACGCTGTAATTGCGTTGAGCAGCATTAAGTTTGGCGGACATGAACGCTATTGGATTTTCTGCACCTTCATCAGAGCGCTGGAACAAAACGCTACCATTGCCGGTCGCGCTCGCGTCGCATTGAATGAAAAATGGCTTGTAAAAATTGGGATTCACCAAAACTGGCGCTGACGTTGGCAATCTTTTGAGACGTTCAAATGATTCCTCAGCAATTTCCGACCATACAAAATTCTTATTTCTCTTTAGTAAGTCCGTTATTGGCGCAGCTATCGAGGCAAAATTTGGTATGAACCGCCGATACCAGCCAGCCAACCCGTCGCACGTCTCTTACCGATTTTGGAATAGGGTACGATGTAATAGCCGATAGCTTCTCCGGATCGGTCTTCAGGATGCCATCACTAACCACATAACCGAGATATTTAACCTCACGAAGCAGGATCTTGCTCTTTTCCACATTTATTGTAAACTTGGCCACTCTTAGCAGACGTGCAACTTCTCGAAGAAGATCAAAGTGTTCCTCAAGAGTACCGGAAGTTACCAAAAGGTCATTCAGATATACAAATATTTTGTCATGCAATTGGTGTGGAATGACCTTATGCATTAAACGACACAAAGTCTGAGGCGCGTTACATAGGCCAAAAGGCAAGGCCGTAAATTGGTACAAAGGTCGCCCTGGCACCGAAAATTCGGTTTTGTCTCGTGAAGCGACGTCTAATGGTATCTGCCAAAAGGCATCCTTCAAGTCTAAGCTGGATATTAACTTCGTGGATTGAAGGCGTGAAAGTAACCCATCAATTAAAGGTAATGGATATGCATCTTTAACAGTGGCTTCATTCAGGCGACGAGCATCCAGGCATAATCGTACTTTACCTGGTTTACATACCAGCTTTACGGGAGAACTCCAGCAACTAGCGCTTTCCTCGATCACCCCTAGACCCAGCATTCGATCCAACTCGTCGTATAGTTGCTTTTGCACTACAGGTGACACGGAGTAAAGTCGCTGTTTAATGGGTACGGTTGACCCGATATCAATGTGATGTGCAAGTAACGCAGTCTTGCCTAATCCTAGCCGATTAAACGATGGGAAAACTCCTATGATCTGATTTAGTTGGTGACGATCTTTTTCGGCCAATTGATGATTAAGATTGCCTAACTGCGGTGCCAGCTGCAGCGGAAGGTGCAACCGCCGTGTGCGGCTTGCTGCTACCGCTGTTTTGGCGCAGCTGGGTGTGTGTGTTCCTGCAGTGACGACTATCAGCGTCATCACTTTGCAGTGGGTAGTGAGTCAAACGCCGGTTGGCGATGTGTTCTTGGGTATTCCTGGTTATAAAGGTGGGTTCTTGCCCTGTGTTACATTGAAGAAGGTTAGTGCTTAAAAAGTAGTCGAAAAGCGATTCCTCTCTATTGTTTGTGTTGGTGCTATCCCAGACTGTATGATGCGCATTTGCATCACATCACACCGGTATTGAGCTTACTAGCTTCAGCGATGAGATCGCTCATGATACTCGGATAATAAGATTTACTGGTTGATCTCGGCCTGATCTCGGCCTGATCTCGGCCTGATCTCGGCCTATCTGCCCCACAACCATCAGGGCCCGCTACCACCTGATGGTTGTGGGGCAGATAGGCCGAGATCAACCAGTAAATCTTATTATTCAGTTCAAGGCTGACTGCGACGATATCAGGATCGCTGAAGCTGTGTAGTAGAAATATATTTAAACTGTTTTTTGCAAGAATGCATGCTCTTGGCTTGCCATAATTCCTAACATAGAACAGAGTATAGTTTTGGGTCTTGAGGCCAATAACCACGTCATTCACAATCCATGGTTCCTGGATCAAGACAAGGTCTTCTCCATCCCTGGCTAGACGAAGAAGTAGGGAGACTGATGCCGTTTTTGAGTGATGGAGGTTAATCTGCAGCATTCGCAGCATTGACCTCGATCACAGTCAGGTTCACATCTGCCGGGTCTTCCGGGTCAGATAACAGCAGATCTTTCTCACTGTCATCGGGAGGACCCATCGATCCTTCTTCCATTCCAGCCTCCGAGCCGAGATCACTTTCGTCCGTTGAGGACGGATGATTCCGATAAGCCAGTGCTGAATTGGAGTCGTTTAGTGTCGGGTCCAGATCCATCGCCAGTACAGACTCGGCGAGTTTTGAGTCGTCACTATGGATGACGTGGGAGGCGGAATCTGTTTCCCTTTCCGAGGCTTCGATGTCCGACACACTCGGTCTGGGATTTTTAGCGTCCGCCTTGTAGACCCTGAGTGTGATTTGGCCAAAGCCGAACCTCACCACACCCTTCAGCCTGGCTAGGGCAGCCAGGGACTCTTTATTGATCACGATTATCGCGACTCTCTCGTCCCCTTTTGGCTCCTCCATCTTGGCGATCTTCCAGTTGGGTAGAATTCTTTGGCTGAACTAAAATCCAAAATGAGAATTTTTATTTTTCCTTAATAGTACATCCACTTGTAAGCCATTTGCATTTGGTTTCAGTCCCCGATCGACCTGAAATAAAAAGATATAGCAATTTAAAAATCTGCCAACAGTCTGGGCGCAACTTTATTATTTTTCCGTCAGAACTTTGGAACGTGTTCAATTCGGGAATGTGGTGTATGTTACTATGTGACTGAAAACCTAACAAAAAGTTCGGGAAGCGGTTAGAATATGGTGTAACATATGAAATATAATTGGGTCATATTCCGGGATGCGGTCTAGAGGTTGAAAAAGATAAAACTTAAAAATATGTGATTATTAAACAAGCCTGGGGAAGTGAAAAGATATTCGATATCTGATCAGACCTGAGAAATATGGTGGAATTCATGAAAAAGTATACAACCACCTTACACCCTCTTAGGGGTCGAATTTCAAAAAAATCTTGAAAACCCTTTCTAGGTATTCATATGAAGAATTCGTAGAATACAAATGAATTCAATATTTGGAAAGACCTAGTAGATATGACGAAAATCGTGAAAATATATGCATTTTATATTTATTGATAATTTTTTTTGCCCCCCCCCCCCTTCTGAACGTCAATGAATATTTGAATTTTTTTGAACAAAATTACTTTTCTGGTTAATTTACATATACGTACCGAGTTTCAACTTTCTAGCATAAGCCGTTCTAAAGTTAGGGAAAACACCCCCCACCCTCGTACCATGCTACCCCTAAAAAAAAATTAATTTTTTCACAATGCCACTATTATAGTTCTATCTATATACGAAGTTTGAAGTTTATATCATTACAGGTTCTTAAGATATAAACATCGGAACTTTTTCCTTCTTACCCCTCCCCTCACCCTCAACACCACCACCTTCTCTACTAGGGTTCTATTGGGCCTACTTCTGGTAAATATTTGAAGCATCTATCTTACACTGTTATTGAGATATGAAAAGTGATATTTTTGAAAAATTCTTATTTCCCCCACTTCTATGCTCCCCTGCCCCCTTCAAAGATTTTACTTTGAGCAATCTTTATTTATCAAGCTTTATATCCAAACCGAATTTTGTTTTTCTGGTGCCATTGGTTTGTGAGATATAGTAATGTTAAGTATTTCAACCCCCACCCCCGTACGCCACTACCAACACCCAAAAATTTTGTTTCAATCTACTCTCCTAGTATAACTACAGATATTTGTAAAGTTTTTATTGCTTGCCACTAACGGCTTAGAAGATAAAGATTTTAGAATGGGTCGATCTCGACTTTTTTGCGTTTCGGAAGCCTTTTTTTCCCCTCCACTCCCACACCCTTTCACCCATATCAGTAATTTTTTTGCGAATGGGTCCACTATCAAAGTTCTATAGAAATTCTGTCAGTGTCAGTCTCCTAACATAAGCGGTTGCTAAGATTTTCAAAACAAAATTTTTCTTCTAAAACGCTTCCTTTGAAGGCTCGTAGGATCCATCCCCCTCACACCTCCTCCCCTGAAAAATGTCAATTCAAGGGGTCTACCCAGTCTATTCTTAGAAATTTAGTTTAATAGCTCCATTGGTTTGAGAGCTACGAGCCTTCAAAGGATTTTTTCTACTAGTCAGGAAACGTAGAAAAAAAAATTTTGAGGGCAGCAAATTTTTTTTTTAATATCGACAACAATACTGTATTATAAATAACAAAGTAAAATTAATAATTTACTCACTATTTTCTGTCAAGTTTTACTTCAAAATGACAATTTGAAGGGCACCAGCATTGCCATATTCAAATTTTTGTGGCCTTTACATCTATCTCCTGTTTTCAGTTTTAAATCTTTAATCGCTTATTTGATCATCTTTTATCATTTTTTATCATTTTTAACCATTTTTTATCATTATTTACCGTTTTTTATCATTTTTTTTTATCATTTTTTTTTATCATTATTTACCATTCTTTTTCTATTTTTATCATTTTTTATAATATGTTTTCATTTGTTAAGAGTTTGTTGTTCTTTCCAGTGTCAGTGGAGTGAAGCTCCAATACGAAATCCCCGACTGTTGATTGACCGTAGAACTTGACGAATTTTTGGAAAGAACTTTCACTGGAGAGGCCAGTTTATCATAAGATTTTTGTGTTGGACTAGGTCCGAAGGAGCTGTTTCGTCATCGGAATGCAGAAGACTCTTCAGAGGGTGTATTCTAGCCAACTTCCGAAACACCCTGACAGCTGGTGGAATTGCTGAGGCAAATTCTATATAACCACATCGTAATCCAAGTTCATTTCCACGAATAATGTAATCGGGAACTCGCCGGACATCTACCTTATACTAAAGGCGGGACGTATATGGCTATGAAATGGTTGTAACCTTGGATAACCATATGGCTATGAATCTTGAAAATCTGTTGTTAAGTCCGGGGCCCAGTGGGTCCAACGCAAAACTTATTTTTACCAATACTTTTATGTTACTAGTTTTTCATGGTCATGCTACCATTGAAGCTATTAAATGTTAAGAGTTTGTTGTTCTTTCCAGTGTCAGTGGAGTGAAGCTCCAATACGAAATCCCCGACTGTTGATTGACCGTAGAACTTGACGAATTTTTGGAAAGAACTTTCACTGGAGAGGCCAGTTTATCATAAGATTTTTGTGTTGGACTAGGTCCGAAGGAGCTGTTTCGTCATCGGAATGCAGAAGACTCTTCAGAGGGTGTATTCTAGCCAACTTCCGAAACACCCTGACAGCTGGTGGAATTGCTGAGGCAAATTCTATATAACCACATCGTAATCCAAGTTCATTTCCACGAATAATGTAATCGGGAACTCGCCGGACATCTACCTTATACTAAAGGCGGGACGTATATGGCTATGAAATGGTTGTAACCTTGGATAACCATATGGCTATGAATCTTGAAAATCTGTTGTTAAGTCCGGGGCCCAGTGGGTCCAACGCAAAACTTATTTTTACCAATACTTTTATGTTACTAGTTTTTCATGGTCATGCTACCATTGAAGCTATTAAATGTTAAGAGTTTGTTGTTCTTTCCAGTGTCAGTGGAGTGAAGCTCCAATACGAAATCCCCGACTGTTGATTGACCGTAGAACTTGACGAATTTTTGGAAAGAACTTTCACTGGAGAGGCCAGTTTATCATAAGATTTTTGTGTTGGACTAGGTCCGAAGGAGCTGTTTCGTCATCGGAATGCAGAAGACTCTTCAGAGGGTGTATTCTAGCCAACTTCCGAAACACCCTGACAGCTGGTGGAATTGCTGAGGCAAATTCTATATAACAGTCGGGGATTTCGTATTGGAGCTTCACTCCACTGACACTGGAAAGAACAACAAACTCTTAACATTTAATAGCTTCAATGGTAGCATGACCATGAAAAACTAGTAACATAAAAGTATTGGTAAAAATAAGTTTTGCGTTGGACCCACTGGGCCCCGGACTTAACAACAGATTTTCAAGATTCATAGCCATATGGTTATCCAAGGTTACAACCATTTCATAGCCATATACGTCCCGCCTTTAGTATAAGGTAGATGTCCGGCGAGTTCCCGATTACATTATTCGTGGAAATGAACTTGGATTACGATGTGGTTATATAGAATTTGCCTCAGCAATTCCACCAGCTGTCAGGGTGTTTCGGAAGTTGGCTAGAATACACCCTCTGAAGAGTCTTCTGCATTCCGATGACGAAACAGCTCCTTCGGACCTAGTCCAACACAAAAATCTTATGATAAACTGGCCTCTCCAGTGAAAGTTCTTTCCAAAAATTCGTCAAGTTCTACGGTCAATCAACAGTCGGGGATTTCGTATTGGAGCTTCACTCCACTGACACTGGAAAGAACAACAAACTCTTAACATTTAATAGCTTCAATGGTAGCATGACCATGAAAAACTAGTAACATAAAAGTATTGGTAAAAATAAGTTTTGCGTTGGACCCACTGGGCCCCGGACTTAACAACAGATTTTCAAGATTCATAGCCATATGGTTATCCAAGGTTACAACCATTTCATAGCCATATACGTCCCGCCTTTAGTATAAGGTAGATGTCCGGCGAGTTCCCGATTACATTATTCGTGGAAATGAACTTGGATTACGATGTGGTTATATAGAATTTGCCTCAGCAATTCCACCAGCTGTCAGGGTGTTTCGGAAGTTGGCTAGAATACACCCTCTGAAGAGTCTTCTGCATTCCGATGACGAAACAGCTCCTTCGGACCTAGTCCAACACAAAAATCTTATGATAAACTGGCCTCTCCAGTGAAAGTTCTTTCCAAAAATTCGTCAAGTTCTACGGTCAATCAACAGTCGGGGATTTCGTATTGGAGCTTCACTCCACTGACACTGGAAAGAACAACAAACTCTTAACATTTAATAGCTTCAATGGTAGCATGACCATGAAAAACTAGTAACATAAAAGTATTGGTAAAAATAAGTTTTGCGTTGGACCCACTGGGCCCCGGACTTAACAACAGATTTTCAAGATTCATAGCCATATGGTTATCCAAGGTTACAACCATTTCATAGCCATATACGTCCCGCCTTTAGTATAAGGTAGATGTCCGGCGAGTTCCCGATTACATTATTCGTGGAAATGAACTTGGATTACGATGTGGTTATATAGAATTTGCCTCAGCAATTCCACCAGCTGTCAGGGTGTTTCGGAAGTTGGCTAGAATACACCCTCTGAAGAGTCTTCTGCATTCCGATGACGAAACAGCTCCTTCGGACCTAGTCCAACACAAAAATCTTATGATAAACTGGCCTCTCCAGTGAAAGTTCTTTCCAAAAATTCGTCAAGTTCTACGGTCAATCAACAGTCGGGGATTTCGTATTGGAGCTTCACTCCACTGACACTGGAAAGAACAACAAACTCTTAACATTTAATAGCTTCAATGGTAGCATGACCATGAAAAACTAGTAACATAAAAGTATTGGTAAAAATAAGTTTTGCGTTGGACCCACTGGGCCCCGGACTTAACAACAGATTTTCAAGATTCATAGCCATATGGTTATCCAAGGTTACAACCATTTCATAGCCATATACGTCCCGCCTTTAGTATAAGGTAGATGTCCGGCGAGTTCCCGATTACATTATTCGTGGAAATGAACTTGGATTACGATGTGGTTATATAGAATTTGCCTCAGCAATTCCACCAGCTGTCAGGGTGTTTCGGAAGTTGGCTAGAATACACCCTCTGAAGAGTCTTCTGCATTCCGATGACGAAACAGCTCCTTCGGACCTAGTCCAACACAAAAATCTTATGATAAACTGGCCTCTCCAGTGAAAGTTCTTTCCAAAAATTCGTCAAGTTCTACGGTCAATCAACAGTCGGGGATTTCGTATTGGAGCTTCACTCCACTGACACTGGAAAGAACAACAAACTCTTAACATTTAATAGCTTCAATGGTAGCATGACCATGAAAAACTAGTAACATAAAAGTATTGGTAAAAATAAGTTTTGCGTTGGACCCACTGGGCCCCGGGACTTAACAACAGATTTTCAAGATTCATAGCCATATGGTTATCCAAGGTTACAACCATTTCATAGCCATATACGTCCCGCCTTTAGTATAAGGTAGATGTCCGGCGAGTTCCCGATTACATTATTCGTGGAAATGAACTTGGATTACGATGTGGTTATATAGAATTTGCCTCAGCAATTCCACCAGCTGTCAGGGTGTTTCGGAAGTTGGCTAGAATACACCCTCTGAAGAGTCTTCTGCATTCCGATGACGAAACAGCTCCTTCGGACCTAGTCCAACACAAAAATCTTATGATAAACTGGCCTCTCCAGTGAAAGTTCTTTCCAAAAATTCGTCAAGTTCTACGGTCAATCAACAGTCGGGGATTTCGTATTGGAGCTTCACTCCACTGACACTGGAAAGAACAACAAACTCTTAACATTTAATAGCTTCAATGGTAGCATGACCATGAAAAACTAGTAACATAAAAGTATTGGTAAAAATAAGTTTTGCGTTGGACCCACTGGGCCCCGGACTTAACAACAGATTTTCAAGATTCATAGCCATATGGTTATCCAAGGTTACAACCATTTCATAGCCATATACGTCCCGCCTTTAGTATAAGGTAGATGTCCGGCGAGTTCCCGATTACATTATTCGTGGAAATGAACTTGGATTACGATGTGGTTATATAGAATTTGCCTCAGCAATTCCACCAGCTGTCAGGGTGTTTCGGAAGTTGGCTAGAATACACCCTCTGAAGAGTCTTCTGCATTCCGATGACGAAACAGCTCCTTCGGACCTAGTCCAACACAAAAATCTTATGATAAACTGGCCTCTCCAGTGAAAGTTCTTTCCAAAAATTCGTCAAGTTCTACGGTCAATCAACAGTCGGGGATTTCGTATTGGAGCTTCACTCCACTGACACTGGAAAGAACAACAAACTCTTAACATTTAATAGCTTCAATGGTAGCATGACCATGAAAAACTAGTAACATAAAATGTTTTCATTTGTTACCATTTGCTATCATTTTTTATCATTTTATATCTTTTTTATCTTTTTTAACATTTCTTACCATTTTTTAGCATATGTTATAATTTGTAATCATTTTTACCATTTTTTCCAATTTTTTATCATATTTTATCATTTGTTATCAGTATTACCATTTTTTACAATTTTTACTCTTTTCTTAACATTTCTTATCATGTTTTACCATTTCTTATAATTTTTTACCACTTTTTATAGTTTTGTATTATTTTGTATCATTTTTATAGTTTTTTATAATTCTCTTTTTACCATTTTTTACCATTTCTTATCATACTTTACCACTTTTTCCTATTTTTTATAATTTTGTATCATTTTTTATCATATTTATAATTTTTTTCCCCATTTTATTATTATTTTTTACAATTCTATATCATTTTTTATCATTTGTTTATAATTTTATATCATTTTTTACCATTTTTTATCATTTTATATTATTTTTATAATTTTCTTATAATTTTTTATCATTCATTATCGTATTTTATAATTTTTTATTATTTTTTATCATTTATTTCCATTTTTATAATTTTTTATAATTTTTTAACATTTTTTATAATTCTTTACCATTTTTTATATTTCTCTATAATTTTTTACCAATTTTTACCACATTTTATAATTTTTTACCATTTCTTACTATTTTTACCATTTCTTACCATTTTTTATCATTTTACTGTATTATTTATAATAAAGTATTGTTATCGATTTTTAAAAAAAAAAAATTTGCTGCCCTCAAAATTTTTTTTTTTACGTTTATGACTAGTAGACGCGAAAAAAGCAATAAAAATTTTCACTCCGTCTGTACGCCGTACGCCATACGCCGTACGTCGACCGCCCCACGCCCCAAGCAAAATCCTTTGAAGGCTCGTAGTTCTCAAACCAGTGGACCTATTAAATTAATTTTTTTTTTAAGAGTAGACTTGGTGGACCCCTTGAATTGACATTATTTTCAGGGAAGGAGGTGTAAGGGGGAAGGCGGGGTAAGCGTTTTAGACGAAAAATTTAGGTTTCTAGATCACAGGAACCGCTTGTGTTAGGAGGCTGAAACTTAGAATTTCTATAGAGCTTTGATAATGGACCCATTTGCAAAAAAAAAACAGATATGGGTGAAGTGGTGTGGGAGTGGAAGGGGAAATAATGCGTCCGAAACGCAAAAATGCCGAGATCGACAAATTCTAAAATCCATATCTCCTAAACCATTAATAGCAAGCAATTAAAACTTAACAAATATCTGTAGTTATACTAGGAGAGTAGATTGAAACAAAATTTTTGGGTGGGGGTAGTGGCGTACGGGGGTGGGGGGTGAAAAACTTTAGATTACGATATCTCACAAACTAATTAGACCAGAAAAACAAAATTCGGTTTTATTATAAAGATTAATAAATAAAGATTGCTCAAAGTAAAATATTTGAAGGGGTGGAGGAGCACGGAAGTGGGAGGGATTAGAATTTTTCAAAAATAACACGTTTCATATCTCAAAAACAGTGTAAGATGGATGTTTCAAATTTTTACCAGAAGTAGGCCTAATAGAACCTAAGTAGGGAAAAAAATGTTGGGGGTGTGGGTGTAGAGGGTGAGGGTGGGGAAGGGTGAGAAAGAAAAAGTTCCGATGCTTATATCTTAAGAATCTATAGTGATAGGAAGCTGAAACTTGGCATTTAGATAAAGCTATAGTAGTGGCATGGTGGAAAAATACATTTTTTTTAGGGGTAGTATGGTACGGTGGTGGGGTGTGTTTTCCTTAACTTCAGAACGGCTTATGCTAGGAAGTTGAAACTCGGTACGTTTATGAAAATTAACTAAAGAAGTACTTCTGAAAAAAAAAAATGGAATATTCATTGGGGTTCAGAAGGGGGGGGCAAAAAAAAATATCGGTTAATATAAAATGCATATATTTTCACGATTTTCGTCATATCTACTAGGTCTTTCCAAATATTGAATTCATTTTTATTCTACGGATTCTTCAAGTGAATACCTAGAATGTGTTTTCAAGATTTTTTGAAATTCGACCGCTAAGAGGGTGTAAACTGGTTGTATACTTTTTCATTAATTCCACCATGTTTCTCAGGTCTGATCAGATATCGAATATCTTTTCACTTCCCCAGGTTTGTTTAATAATCACCTATTTTTAAGTTTTGTTTTTTTGAACCTCTAGACCGCATCCCGGAATATGACCCAATTATTTAATTCATATGTTACACCCTTTTCTAACCGCTTCCCGAACTTTTTGTTAGGTTTTCAGTCACATAGTAACATACACTGCATCCCCGAATTGAACGCGTTCTGAACTTTTGCCGGAAAAATAATACAGTTGCGCCCAGACTGTTGGCAGATTTTTTTCCCTATTCTTCAATCCACAATTCTCAATTCTGAATCCTCAATCCTCAATAATCAGTCCTCAATAATCAGTCCTCAATCCTCAACTATAGTTCGCGAACTATGAGGAACTATAGTTCCTCTATCCCTCAATCCTCCAAGTACCATCCTTCATCCTCCAACCACCATCCTCCATCATCCATCCTCTATCCCCTATCCTCCATTGCCCATCATCCATCCTCCTTCCTCCGTCCTCCATCGTCCATCCACCTTCAAACATCATGCATCATCCATCGTCCATCCTCCATCTTCTATCCTCCATTGTCTATCATCCATCATCAATCCTCGTAATAATCTGCTGAGCCGTCGAGATCTGCGAACCGCAAAGATCCGTTAAGCAGTAAAGATCCGTACGAATCATTACAGCTCAAAAATCCATACGGATCTGTTCAGATCTGTGATCTGTTCAGATCTGCTCAGATCTTTGATCTGTACAGGATGGACGATGGAGGATAGAGGATGGAGGATGGACGATGGAGCATGGACGATGGATGATGGACAATGGAGGATGTTCGATGAAGGATGGACAATGAACAATGGATGATGGACTATGGAGGATAGAGGATGGATGATGGACGATGGAGGATGGACGATGGATGATGGACAATGGAGGATGTTCGATGGAAGATGGACAATGAAAATGGTTCGACGAGTAGGACCGGATTCGATGATCCTGTGGTATCACAACGGACCTTTTAGGTCTAAGTGTGTCCGTGTTCTCACGGACAGCCACGCGTACCTACCTGCCTAGTTTTTACAATGAAAAACTGAAAAACAATGGTCAGACACCCCAACAGTGGGGTCCACCCAGTCAGCCTCCCCACAAAGGTGTTAAATTGGGTACGTCCGTTTACTATGCGCGCAAAAATCATGCAAGAGTTTCAAGAAAGCTGAAAGTTTGCAAGACGTAGATTTTACAATGAAAAACTGAAAAAAAAAAATGGTCAGTCAGCCTCCCTACAAAGGTGTTAAATCGGGTATGTCCTGTTATTATGCGCGCAATAATCATGCAAGAGTTTTAAGAAAGCTGAAAATCTACCAAAAGTTATTTTTTACAATGAAAAACTGAAAAACAATGGTCAGACACCCCAACAGTGGGGCCCACCCAATCAGCCTACCCGCAAAGGTGTTAAGTCGGGTACGTCCTGTTACTATGCGCGCAATAATCATGCAAGAGTTTTAAGAAAGCTGAAAATCTACCAAAACTTAGTTTTTACAAAGAAAAACTGAAAAACAATGGTTAGACACCCCAACAGTGGGGCCCACTCAGTCAGCCTCCCCGCAAAGGTGTTAAATCGGGTACGTCCTGTTACTATGCGCGCAATAATCATGCAAGAGTTTTAAAAAAGCTGAAAATTTGCCAAGACGTCGATTTTACAGTGAAAAACTGAAAAACAATGGTCGAACACCTCAACAGTGGGGCCCATTCAGTCAGCCTCCCCACAAAGGTGTTAAATCGGGTACGTCCGGTTACTATGCTCGCAATAATCATGCAAGAGTTTTAAGAAAGCTGAAAATTTACCAAGACATATGATTGACTCCCTAATATTTTTTAGGGGGGTTTGTATCGAACAAGAAAGCGAAAACGATGGTGGTAATTGAAACCAGTAAAACACGCGGGTATGTAGGCTTTGACCATGTTCCTTTATTGTACTAAAATCCGGTCTGCTCAAGCTGAATTCTAAAGGTGAACTGAACAAATAAATGCGAAGTGCATTTTTACAACCTTTTTACCTACTGTTAGGTTTACAATGAGTGGTATAAGTATTTGGCTATTAGTTTTTTATTACAAAACAATAAATGGCAAAAGTTTTTGGCCACTAGTTTTTAAGATTAAGATTTAAGATTACAACATGCCGCCCCCCTTGAAAGGGTTGGCTTTCAAAACAAATGAGCAATATGATAATGTGAGTTGAAATTAATTTTAGATAGGTAGCGTAGAAATAGCGCGTTCGGTTGAATGGCCTCACGTGGAAAACGAATGTCATCGAGAGCGTGTAGTTTTTCCGAAAAGGAAGTCCACTCACTTTCTAGGTGCATGGGTAAACGTTCGTCCCAGTTTGTGCTTCTGATCGAGAGGTATGCTGCTAACGATGTACCGTATGTCACAGTCGATAGCCGAAAGATACGAATCCTTTCCGACGGGGAGTTTCGCCACAGAATGCACTGTAGATTACTGTCTGGCGGGTGTATGTGAATTTGACGGTACATTTTGACAATAACAACAAGGATGGCCATTAATTCGTATTTGCCCAGTAGATAGCAGCTCGAAGAACCGCGCGTTGGTGACGGACTCACCAATTCCATTGATAGACGTTTTTGATGCGATGCGTTTCAGGCCGAGTAATTGGATTAGGCGTTCAGTGATGAAGTTGGGATCTGATGCCGAGTCAAGTAGTGCACGAGAAGTAATGAATGAGCCTCGTGCGTTCTCGACATCAAATAAAGTGGTAGCGAGAGTGATATGTAATTTCGTGTTTTGTATGGTTGATTGATTGAACTCTGCAGCCGTAAACGAAGATCCTTGCGAGGCGTTAGGTTCATTCGACGAAGCAGCCGAAGTCAACAACGAAGAGGAGCTGCTAGCGACAAAAGAAGCAGCGGAACTTGTCATAGGAGCTTCGGCGATGATGGCACCTGAGGGCGATGTGATAGTGTCGGTTCGAGTAGGTGCATTCGACGAAGCAGACGAAGTCAACAACGAAAAGGAGCTGCTAGCGACAAAAGGAGCAGCGGAACTTGTTAAGGAGCTTCGGTGATGATGGCACCTGAGGGCGATGTGATGGCGTCAGTTCGAGTAGGTCGATGTAACAGGGTGTGATGTGCATTTGAACAATAACGACATTTTCCGGACTTGCAAGATTTAACTGTATGGCCGGGTGATAAGCGATTGATGCACAATCCAAGAGCCTTAACAGACTCGAATCTCTTAGCTGGAAATTCTGCTAAGTATTTAGTGCATTTAAAGAGCGAGTGTGATTCCTGGTTGCAGAGCATGCAGGCTTGAGAGGACTCCATGACTCCATAAGACGAGAAGCGGGGACTGTCATTAGGACGGCCGTGGTTATGACGAGTGTTTCCACGAGAAGGTGTAGATTGCGAAGGTTTTTCCAGCTGTGACTTTTCCAGTGACTCTACTTGGATTTTCAAGTACCGTAGCAACGCCTCAATCTGCCTGTCGCCGCTGAACCCAATTGAACTCTCTGATCCTGAAACGGAATCTATATCGTCTTCATTGTTAACATTTGGTACGGCCTTTGTATTGTATGTGCGATGAAAGTCCACTCGTATGGCGCTTGGCATGGACTTCAGAAGCACGGACTTCAGCATGATAAAATAATGCGTTGACGGAATCCCAAGTGCGGTAAGAGACCTTGTCGACGTTATGACTGAATTGTACAGATGCCCCAAGCCTGCAATATCTGTCCTTGACTGCACAGGTTTTTAATAATTGACTTAATCCCTTCATGCTACGTGAGCAAGTAGTCCCCATCTCAAGAGTACGAGACAATACAGCCTCTTAGCTAAAGCCAAACAGGACAGTACCGCCTCACAACCCAGTGAGATGAACAAGGTTGCCCCGTTTCGGGCACACTTTCTCAGTTCAAGGAGCTGGAGACATTAATGCAACTCAGCTCAATGAGCTAGAAAAATTTCACCCATATCAACATGCACACATTAGGCTCAATACCTAATAATATACCTTAACCCCTAGTACTCCTCAGACAGTGCAACGCACTGGCATAAGAGGTAGTACAAAAATGAATTTAATAAAAAAGTAAAGTTTTATAGTTAATATTAGTAATTAAAGTAATAAAGTGATTAATAAGGAAAATTCAAAAGATCAAAATATTAGAAAATACATGCAAATTAAAGAGAGTTTTTATTTAAGAAAAAATAGTTTAAAAAAAATAATAATAATAAGATAAAGTACGTATACATGCTCTACAACAACACAAAACCATAACCGTTTCTTCAAGCGTCTTTCAGGACTGCTTCTCTAGGAAATATCCCTTCACTTGGGCTTTGAAGTCGGCAATACTGGTTGCATTTTTTATGGAGCTGGGTAAGGAATTGTACTCAATAATTGCTTCATATAGTGGGTCTCTTCTCAGACGATTCGTTCTTGGTCTACATAAATTTACAATATTGTTCGCATTGCGTGTGTTAAATTGATGCAAGTCTCTAATGTGGCGAATGGTAAGCGGGGTTTTAGTTTTCTTATTCAGAGATTTGTAAATGAATTTTACACTCTCAAGTGCTATGAGTTCATATATTGTTAGCTTCTTGTAGTCAGAGTAGAGAGTCAACGAAGGCGTCAGTCGAGATAGATTGTATACCGCCTTGATTCATTTGTTCATCAATCTTGCAATTTTTTCCAGATTATACAAAGCTGTTTGGCTCCAAGAGAGTAATCCATAGCTAATGTTGGAAAGGACGAAGGCATTGAATATGAGATCCTTCACCTGATATTCAATATGATGGCTGCGTCTTAATAATCCAATAATGGGTGCTATTTTTTTGCGTATTTCTGATATATGAGTTGTCCAGTTTAGGTTTTTGTCAATAATTAATCCTAGGTACTTAGTCTGGTTGACTCTAGAAATTTCCTTGCCACCAATTTCAAGATGAAGTTGAATATCTGGCTTGTTTTTCAATTTAAAAAGCATAAAATTTGTTTTTGTGGCATTTAGAGATAATCTATTCCAATTTAACCATCTATTGAACGTAGCAAGGTCATTATTGATTTCCTGTTCTAAGATTACCTGTCTGTCACTCTTATATAACAGCAGGGTGTCGTCCGCAAATGTAATGTATTTCCCCGAGAGTCCCGCATTTTGAAGGTTGTGAATATATATCAGATACAAAGTCGGTCCCAGGATCGATCCTTGTGGAATTCCCAAGTTTATGAGTCTTTCTTCGCTGTAGATGTCCATGTTTCTTGTGATATAAGTCCGGTCAAGTAGATAGTCCTTAATTAAGGCGTTTGGTTTTCCACGAATACCTAATTCCTCAAGAGTAATAGTAATAGATCATGATTAACTGTATCAAAAGCCTTTCTAAGATCAATGAAAACTGAAGCTACGTAGTTGCCTTTGTCAAGTCCTTCATTAATGTATTTCATGGCATCCAGTAAAGCTGCGGATGTATTACTTTGTTTTTGGAATCCATATTGGCTAGGATCAAAACCACCGGTACTTCTGATGAACTTTACTAACCGTGTATTAATGACTTTTTCTATAATTTTGCTAATCGTGCTGGTAAGTGCTATAGGTATGTAATTATTAGAACCTTTTTTTGAGCCACTTTTATGGATAGGAGTAATAAGCGATTTCTTTAGACAGTTGGGAAATGTACCATGTGCCATAATCTCATTGATTGCATTTGAAAGCGGATCTGCAATAATTGTTTGAATGGTCCTTAAGTCTGTAGATGTTATTCCATCAATACCCGGTGCAGTATTATTTTTGAGTTCAGAAATAATGGACTCGATTTCGTTCTTGGTTGTCGGAAATAAATACATTGATTTGGATTGATGTCGGCAACTTATTCTACAAGAGTCAGGGGGTAAATCGTCTGCCAATGTTGTGCCTACTGAGACAAAATGATTGTTTAGGGAATTTGCTATTATGGTGGGATCACGCGTCGTTTCGGAAGGCGTAACTAACTCCTGTACTCCTATATTATCTGAGTGCAGTTTCTTCCCAAGGCTTTCATTGATTACGTTCCATAATTTTCTTGAGTCACCATTAATAGTTGCTAATTTTTGCTTGTAATAATTTTTTTTTGCTTCTTTTATTCTATTATTTGTTTCATTCTTTAATTTATTATATACACATGACAGAGTCGGGTTATTAGGATGAAGTTTAAGTTGTTCGTATGTTTATACTCTAGATGAACATATAGAGTATTTTAAGTTTAATCCAGCCCGAAAAGTTTGTAACGCATAGAACCGAGCCTCGGACGAAAAAAAGTTATATTATTTCCGTTTGCTGTCCGTCCGTCCGTCCGTCCGTCCGTCCGTCCGTCCGTTAGCACGATAACTCAAGAACGCGTTGACCTAGGAAGTTGAAATTTTTTCACAACTTGTAAAATGGAAAAAGTAAGGCTAAGTTCGTTAATGGGCGATATTCTTCCAATCCTTCGGGTACCTTCCATACAAGAGTCCTTGAAACACGTTTTCCCAGTTATTGCTCGAATGCTTCAAGTTAGGAACTTGAAATTTTGCATACGTATGGTTTAAAATGTTTGAATTAAATGTTCCGAATATAATGCAAATCGAATGAGTCCTTCGTGTAGCAGCCTAGAAAAGTCCTTCAAAAATGTATGCTTTTTACTGAATCCACTATAACTCCAGAACGAATTAAAGCAGGAATTTAAAATTTTACAGGAATTATTTTTATACCAAAAGCCAAGACGAAGTTCATTAATTAGCGCCATCCGTTGACTCTTTCGGGTAGCTGTCATACAAAAGTCCTTAATAAACATATTCACCAATATTGCACGATAAGTTTAGAAAGCTTTAATTTATATATTCTGTAAAATGTCCTAACTTACTTTATGGAAAAAATCGACCGCTACACAAAAGTTTCTACCTGTAAGTAAAAGGTCATGTAATAATTGCTTGTGCTCTCCTCATTCTTTTGATATGTTTCGAACTAAAATATAAATCGGAATTCAGTATTTCATCTAGAGTATCATACGATTGGCTTGCAGCCGATCGTGACTGCGTTATGTTTTTCTTTTGTTTTCAATCAGTCTTAATAAGTCATTAGTGATCCGAGTAGAATTCCGTGTTCTTCTTCGCACTGATTTCGTAGCTGCAGCCTTAGCAGAAATGATAGCTGCCATAATATGTTCAATTGATTCACTCTCCAGATTTTGAATATTTAATGCCGCTCGTTGAATGAAAGTCTTTTTATTTAGAGTATTTGTGCGATTTGATGTCATTTTTTGTTTTGATATTCTTATGTTTCTTATTGTCATAGTTATCGTTTTGTGATCGAGTCCTGGCCAGTCCTGCAATTCTATTGAATGATGTATCTGTATTTGTTCTATATCAGTCGATACATGGTCAAGAAGAGTAGAAGATCTGTCGTTGAGTCTTGTAGGAGAACTGTCATTTAGGATCTTATGACCATTCATAGTCAACATTTCGAGATAGGTTTGTGCTGCATCGTTATTCGTCAGAATGTTTATATTAGTGTCAGCTATTGATAATATGCTGGGAAAGGTCGAATACAGTTCATCTATATATTCAATGAAGTCGTTTTCAGATTCATTTGGTGGTTTGTAGAAGGTTGCAATCCATGTCCGAGTATTATTAAAGGTAGTATCAATCAATATTGTATTATAAAGGGTTTTCCAATAAGGACTTGACAACTTTTTTTCAAAATAATATAATTTAATTTTCAGACGTTGTTCCTCCGTGTACTTTACCCTGATAAAAATGTTAAGTTTACTGAGTAAATTGACAGTGACAGTTCGATGATTAGTGAAAGGGTGCGTTCACAAATTGAATTCAAAGTTGTCAAGTCCCTATTGGAAAACCCTTTACTTGTTTTCCATACGCACAACATTAAATTCGATATCGTCTCTAATAAAGATCGCAGTCCCCCCTCCTCTACCAGTATCACGGCAATTATGTAAGGCAGTGAATCCTTTGATATTAAAATACTGTGCTTCTGTATTATACAGCCAAGTCTCACCAAAAATTAGCAAACCAATATCAGGATTCAATATACAATGCGCCTCAATGTCCGGCAGTTTATTTCGAATACTTCGTAGGTTTGCATAAAATATTTTAATATGATTTTTGCAGTACATAATTAATTTATAGTATAGGTTATAATAATTAAATATATTCCGTAAAGTTGTAATCGATTCGTCTCTGCGCGATACGGATTGCTTTCAAAACTTCCGGACATTCAATGCTGTCAGCCCTATGCTGGCAATGCTGAGGATTGCTCAAGTTGCAGTGTGCGCATTCTATCTTATTGGAAGTGCAATCAGCTGTGCGGTGACAGCCTGCACAATTTACGCAGACTTCACTGGAATGATTGCCGTTTTTTGATAAGTGTCCATATTTTTGACACTTAAAACACCGTAGGACGTTAAAGTCTTCTTTAATAAAATGTGAGCTGAATCCTATATTGGTGTGAGTATTTACTAATCTTGTGTATAAATTCCCAGATACCTCCACATATGCTGTCCATGTATTCTTGTCCTTATTTTGCCTAGTGTAAACAATGTTCAGAAAAAATTTACTCGGGATTGAGTGATTTAAATTTTTGATTTCGAGCTCACTGGAGTCATATTTTCTGTGTAGTCCATGTATGACGAGCCTCGGTTTTTTTTGTTTTGTTTCGTTTCGCATAGCCAGTGCCAAGTTTAGTCTTAATTTCTGTTAATAATTTTTTATTGTTTTCCTCGGTGTCAGTTTTTAACAAAATCTTACCGTTTTGTAAATTTTTTCTGTAAATTATTGGCGTTTTCAATTTTCGCGGTACAATTTTTTCGGAAACTTCGCGCATTGTAACATCGGAATTTTGAACATCCTTGGGCTTTATTATGATACCCTTATTAAATTTATTGATATGATGTTGTTCTAATCTGGTAGTACCTCTTCCACCAGAAACGATATCGGCAAAAGTTGGTGCATTTGAAATAGATGAAGTTTTTTGCATTTCTCCAATCTTATTGTTGATTTTATCAATTTTTTCCGTGGTTGTTTCCAACGCTTTGATCATTAAGCCTAAGTTGTTAGTAGCTATCTTACCGAAAATCTGCCTGTCATCGTCACAAATCCATAATATTTTGTCCCCTACCGCCTGGATTTTACCATATTCCGCCTCGGATATTTTCGCACACTTGGTGTGCATCCATTGCTGGCAGAATCCATCACATTTTATTGCACTGTCACTGTTTTTCACCACTTTATTACACTTTTTGCACTTGGAAGACTCGGACCCATCTCTACCGTCCGCCGCCATTTTTTATTCAAAAAAAAAAAAGATTCATTAAGAGTTGCATGATGCTATCGGAGATCTTTTCGGGCTGGCCGAATTCTTCCCGTAGAAGTCCTATTGCAGCGTCATAGCACGAGGTGCTTGCGGAAAATCCCGAAATAGTAATAAGAGCCTTACCTGCCAATATCGATTTTAAGTAGATGAATTTGTCGGTACCATTTATGTGACTGTTTTCGTGCACGGCAGTCCGAAATTGTTCCCAATATTGGGGCCAATCTGCATAGGCACCCGAGAATTGCTGCAACTACAACTTTGGAAGCCATACAGCGGTATTGTATGTTCCGTTATTCGTGTGTTCTGCGCGCGTAACTTTCGTTTTGGAGCTGGCGAATTTTTGATAGACGGAGATTCAAACGAGCGAGGGAATCTACGACCTTGTCTTGATATTCCGCGATCGTTTCACGCTCGCGTTTACAATCTTCTTCCTTTACTAGAGGAAGGAGCTCTCTGTTCGCGTTCCCAAGATTATGTGACGCGGATTTTAGACGACTGATGAGAACCGTTAGCTCATGCTCAACATAAGACAACGCGTCGCGATTCCGTTCTAGGGGTTGCGTTTCACTTGACGACAAGAATTCTTAATCTTTGTCACCAGTCCGCGATATACCGCTCTTAAATTTACATTCATCGTTTCACTGCAATCGCGTTGATGGCGCAAAATCAAATCAAACGAACTGAAATCAAACGAACTGATTTTAAACGCACTGAAATCAAACGAACTGATTTTATACGAACTGAAATCAAACGAACTGATTTTATACGAACTGAAATCAAACGAACTGATTTTATAAAGAAACCTTCCCGGGTTTTGGCACCAATGTTTGACTCCCTAATATTTTTTAGGGGAGTTTGTATCGAACAAGAAAGCGTAGACGATGGTGGTAGTTGAAACCAGTAGAACACGCGGGTATGTAGACTTCGACAATGTTCCTTTATTGTACTAAAATCCAGACTGCTCAAGCTGAATTCTAAAGGCGAACTGAACAAATAAATGCGAAGTGCATTTTTACAACCTTTTTACCTACTGTTAGGTTTACAATGAGTGGTAAAAGTATTTGGCTATTAGTTTCTTATTACGAAATAGTAAATGGCAAAAGTTTTTAGCCATTAGTTTTTAAGATTTAAGATTTAAGATAACAACAACATAGTTTTTACAATGAACAACTGAAAAACAACAGTAGGACCCACCCAGTTAGCCCCCTTTCCCGCAAAGGTGTTAAATCGGGTTTTTGCGTTTTCTGTTACTATGCGCGCAATAATCATGCAAGAGTTTTAAGAAAGCTGAAAATCTACCAAGACATAGTTTTTACAATGAACAACTGAAAAACAATAGTCAGACACCCCTATAGTAGGACCCACCCAGTCAGCACCACCGCAAAGGTATCGCAAAAAACGATTACGCGTGAACAACAATTTGCATGGATGTGTATAAAATACTCGTAGGTATATGTACATTTTCTTTATGTTTCAATGCGCTGGTTCATTGAAGTTTTACTTATTTATATGAAAATATAATTCCGTATGGAAAATGTACAATACCTTAAAGTAATACTACTTTATTATATTATGATATAAACGAAACTTTTATAGGTATTTAAACACACGTGCATCTAACCGATATTTTTATAAACTATGTTTAATAGCTTTGTTCCAAATTTCAGCTTTCTTAAAACTCTTACGCGCACTCCCCCTTACGGGGGTGCTCACTAGGTGGGTCCTACTGTTGGGGTGTCTGACAATTATGTTTATGTTTGTCATTGTAATTTTCAGCTTTCTTAGAACTCTTTCATGACACTAGTTTTGATTGTTGCGCGCATAGTAGCAGAAATTGCGCGTGCCCGAGCTTACACCTTTGCGGAGGTGCTGACTGTTTGGGTCCCACTGTTGGGGTGTCTGACCATTGTTTTTCAGATTTTCATTGTAAAAACTACGTCTTGGCAAATTTTCAGCTTTCTTAAAAGTCTTGCATGATTATTGCGCGCATAGTAACAGAAATCGCACGTACCCGATTTAACACATTTGCTGGGGGGCTGACTGGGTGGGTCCCACTGTTGGGGTGTCTGACCATTTTTTTCAGTTTTTCTTTGTAAAAACTAAGTTTTGGTAAATTTTTAGCTTTTTTAAAACTCTTGCATGATTATTGCGCGCATAGTAACAGAAAACGCACGTACTCGATTTATCAACTTTTCCGGAGGGGGGGGGGGGAGCTGAATTTGTGGGTCCCTCTGTTGAGGTGTCTGACCATTGTTGTTCAGTTTTTCATTGTAAAAACTAAGTCTTGGCAAATTTTCAGCTTTCTCAAAACTGTTAAATTTTTCGATTTTTTGACATCTTTGAAGGGGGGGGGGGGGCTGACTGAGTGGGTCCCACTGATGGGGTGACTGACCATTGTTTTTCAGTTTTTCATTGTAAAAACTACGTCCTGGCAAATTTTCAGCTTTCTCAAAACTGTTAAATTTTTCGGTTTTTTTGACATCTTTGACAGGTCACCAAAGCCAGGTACCTCTGAACTTAGCACCCCACATTAACCATCTTCCGAATTATTTTTCTCTGAGGGTGAATTATTGGCTGATTTATATTGTTATGTTTTGATGGAAAAATTAATATTTCTTAAAATTTCTAGGAGGTACAATCAATGTCGGTTCCAATAGAATATGTTAGCATCTTTAGTTTTTCGAATTTTGAAATCGCCAATACTCCGCTTAACGATTTATAATGTGTGGTCGAAGGATCGTCTTTCGAATGATTTTTCTCTAATGGTGAATTATTGGCTGATTTATATTGTTATCTTTTGATGGAAAAATTAATATTTCTTAAAATTTCTTGGTGGTACAATCAATGTCGGTTTCAATAGAATATGTAAGCATCTTTAGTTTTTCGAATTTTGAAATCGCCAATACTCCGCTTATCGATTTATAATGTGTTGTCGAAGGATCGTCTTCCGAATTAGTTTTCTCTGAGGGTGAATTATTGGCTGATTTATATTGTTATGTTTTGATGGAAAAATTAATATTTCTTAAAATTGCTTGGAGGTACAATCAATGTCGGTTCCAATAGAATATGTTAGCATCTTTAGTTTTTCGAATTTTGAAATCGCCAATACTCCGCTTAACGATTTATAATGTGTTGTCGAAGGATCGTCTTTCGAATTAGTTTTCTCTGAGGGTGAATTATTGGCTGTTTTATATTGTTTTGTTTTGATGGAAAAATTTAAATTTCTTTAAATTTTTTGGAGGTACAATCAATTTCGGTATCTATAGCATATGTTAGCATCTTTGGTTTTTCGTATTTTGATATTCGATCATACTCCGGTCATCGATTTATAAAGTGTTGTTGTTCTAATTATTTTACTCTTTATGTGAAGGATTGGTTGGTTTAGATAGCTAGTAGTTGATGAAAATTTTAAAGTATTTGAAAAACGATTGAAGGTACAATCAAATAAAACCAATTTACAATAGTTTGAGTACTTTTTTTTTTTTTTTGAAAAAATTTTTTTAATCATTTTTTTTTTTATTGAATTAAAAAGAAAATCATTTTCGATACAATCATTTACAGATGGGGTACTACCTGAATAAGAAATTTCAGTTAATTTGGTGCAAGTCGGGTGCTAAGTTCACACGGACCAATTTTTTCTCCGTTCCCTTGAAGGTACAAACAAAATTTTTTTCGGTACAATCAAGTACAAACAAAGCTCCACCCGAAAACAATATTTTTATTCAATTTGGTTAATTTGGGGTGCTAAGCTCTCAGAGGTCAAGAAGGTTCCCATTTAGATTTTTTTAAATACCAGGTCAATCACAATCCAATATCGTTAAAAATATTAAAATATGTATAAAGCTAAGTGTCCACGATAGAGAAAAAAATCTGCCAACAATCTGGGCGTAACTTTATTATTTTTCCGGCAGAAGTTAGGAACGCGTTCAATTCTGAAATGCGGTGTAGGCTACTATGTGACTGAAAACCTATCAAAAAGAACAAGATCATGGAAGTGAAAATCTGATTGGATCTGAGAGATATGGAATAGTTTATGAAAAAGTACACAATCACTTTACACCCCCTTAGGGGTCAATTTTCAGAAAATCTTGAAAACATTGTCTTGGTAATCATATGGAGAATACATAGAATAAAATTAAATTCATTATTTGGGACGAGGTAGTAGATATGTCGAAAATCGTGGGAAAATATGCATTCTATTTTCACAGATAATTTTTTTTGTCCCCCTTCTGAACGCCAATAGATATTCGTTTTTTTTATTCAAAATTATTTTTTTAGTTGATTTAGATATACACACCGAGTTTCAACATTGTATTAAGCCGTTCTATATATAGGAAAAACACCTACCACTTGTACCACACTACCCTTAGGGGTCGAATTTCAAAAAACCTTGAAAACACTTTCTAGGTATTCATACGAAGAATCCGTAGAAAAAAAATGAATTCAATATTTAGAAAGACCTAGTAGATATGACGAAAATCGTGAAAATATATGCATTTTATATATATATTATATTTCCAAATATTTTTTTTTGCCCCCCCCCCCCCCGCCCTTCTGAACGCCAATCAATATTCAAATTTTTTTTTATCACTGTTACTATTCTAGTTGATTTACATATACACACCGAGTTTCAACATTGTAGCTTAAGCCGTTCCATATATAGGAAAAATACCCCCAGTTGTACCACACTACCCTTAGGGGTCGAATTTCAAAAAACCTTGAAAACACTTTCTAGGTATTCATACGAAGAATCCGTAGAATAAAAATGAATTCAATATTTGGAAAGACCTAGTAGATATGACGAAAATCGTAAAAATATTTGCATTTTATATTTATTATATTTACAAATATTTTTTTTTGCCCCCCCCCCCTTCTAAACGCCAATGAATATTCAAATTTTTTTTTATCAGAATTACTTTTCTAGTTGATTTACATATACACACCAAGTTTCAACATTGTAGCTTAAGCCGTTCCATATATAGGAAAAACACCTTCACTTGTACCACACTACCCTTAGGGGTCGAATTTCAAAAAACCGTGAAATCACATTCTAGGTATTCATACGAAAAATCCGTAGAATAAAAATGAATTCAATATTTGGAAAGACCTAGTAGATATGACGAAAACCGTGAAAATATATGAGTTTTATATCTATTATATTTACAAATAGTTTTTTTTGGCCTTCCTTTCTAAACGCCAATGAATATTCAATTTTTTTTTATCACAATTACTTTTCTAGTTGATTTACATATACACACCGAGTTTCAACATTGTACCTTAAGCCGTTCCATATATAGGAAAAACACCCCCACTTGTACCACACTACCCTTAGGGGTCGAATTTCAAAAAACCTTGAAATCACATTCTAGGTATTCATACGAAGAATCCGTAGAATAAAAATTAATTCAATATTTGGAAAGACCTAGTAGATATGACGAAAATCGTGAAAATATATGCATTTTATATTTATTATATTTACAAATAATTTTTTTTGCCCCGCTTTCTGAACGCCAATGAATATTCAAATTTTTTTTTATCAGAATTACTTTTCTAGTTGATTTACATATACACACCGAGTTTCAACTTTCTAGCATGAACCGTTTAATAGTTAGGAAAAACACCCCCTACCCCCGTAGCATACTACCCCTAAAAAAAATTTTATTTTTCCAACATTTCGCTACTATAGCTCTATCTAAATACCAAGTTTAAGGCTTATATCACTACAGGTTCTCAAGATATAAGCATCGGAACTTTTTCCTTTTCACCCTCCCCCACCCTCCCCCTCTTCACCCTCAACCCCAAAACTTTTTTCCCTACTAGGGTTTAATTAGCGCTACTTTTGGTAAAAATTCTAAGCATCTATCTTAAACTGTTCTTGAGATATGAAATGTGTTTGATTTGAAAAATTCTCATCCCCTCCACTTCTATGCTCCACCTCCCACTTAAAAAATTTTACTTTGATCAATCTTTTTTTGTCAACCTTTACACCCAAACCAAATTTTATTTTTCTAGAGCAATTGGTTCATGAGATATCGTAATCTTAAGTTTTTCACCCCCCACCCCCATACACAACTTCCCCCACCCAAAATTTTTCTTCATTCTGTTCTCCTAGTATAACTACAAATATGTTTTAAGTTTGAATGGTGTGCCATTAACGGCTTAGGAGATATGGATTTTAGAATGTGTCTATCTCGCCTTTTTTGGGTTTCGGACGCATTACATTTCCCCCCACTCCCACACCCCTTGATCAATATTGACAATTTTTCTGCAAATGGGTCTACTATCAGAGCTTTATAGAAATTCCAAGTTTCAGCTTCCTAACCTAAGGGGCTACTGAGATCTGGAAACCAAAATTTTCGGTCTAAAACACTTCCCCCTCCTTCCCCCTCACACCCCCACCCCTAAAAATTTGGTCACTTCAAGGCACCTACCCCGTCTATTCGTTAAAAAAATTTCAATTTAATATCTCAAAGCGTTTGGCAGCTACGAGCCTCCAAACGATCTTGCGTACGGCGTACGGCGTACGGCGGACAGACGGACTGAAAATTTTTATTGCTTTTTTCGCGTATACTAGTTATGAAACGTGAAAATAAAAATTTTGAGGGTAGCAAATTTTTTTTTTTTAAAAATCAATCACAATACTTAATTATTAAAATAATAAAGTAAAACGTTAGAGCTGTACTGAAAAAAAAAATCTTATCTACGAAAAGTGTGTACACGAGGCGACGTCTCTACAATCATTTCTCTCATCATAGGGTGCCCGTAGTGAAAATTTGAGGAGTGCATTTCGTAGGTCTCTACATGGTCTCTACATGTCCACGCGCTACACTCTTTTGACTCGTCGAGATATTGAGAATAGAGCACGATTTGGCATTTGAAATTGGTTTGCTAAGATCAGGTGATTTAAATTAATTAATTATGTAATTGCGATGAAACTTTGGTGATTTGTTGAGGGCACGCCCGCGAAGGTTTTTGCGTTAACAATTGGTGGTACGAGAGTTATTTCAACATTTGAGTGTATTTCATATAGTTTGTTAGTTTTCGGTGTATTAGTTATGGATGGAGGATAAAAGATAGTGGATAGAGGATGGATTATGTAGGATAAAAGGTGAAAAGATAGTTGTACAGAAATTCCAAGTTCCAGCCTCCTACCATAAGCGGTTGCTGAGATCTATAAATCAAAATTGTTCGTCTAATACACCTCTTTTACCTCCATCATCATACCACAACCCCTAAAAAGAAGGAGCTGAATATTTTACTCATCAAATACAACAGGAATAATGTGTAGAGCATCTGATTATTCAACGCGTTGAATAGATTTTAGAGTCGATGTAGACCGCTCGATTAAATTAGAAAGTTTCGTCTACACGACAGAGAAGTTTTAGTAGAGAACTTTCGTATAGAGGAAATTTATTTCTGACTATGTGGTGTGTACACGTATTTTGCGAGAATTTTCTCTAACTCTATTGTTTTTTCTCTATCGTGGACACTTAGCTTAAGGAATTTCAAAATTTACTCTCGCTTCGCATTATTGGTATAGCAAGTGCAATCACGAACTGGTCTGTTCGAATCGAACCATTACCCTGGCGAATATTCATCGACGAAAAAACTGAAACAGAAAATAATATAATGAACATAGTAATAGGTATATTGTTTACAAAAATGTATATTAAAGTATGTATTAATCTTAAATTAAAAACACATATTAAAATAAATACAGCATACATTGCAAAGTTACAGATGAGTTTCGAATAGTACATAAAGAGAGCAATTCCATGACAGTGAACCAATTCCCTACTGTCGACGGATAGCTCTCTTTATTTTCGTATTCGTATCCAGCAAAACATATTTTAAAATTTTGGTGAATGTTTTCACACTACATTTTTAACTAAAAATACTGAGTCCTTTATCAACGTCAGTCGAGTCTAAAAAGTCACATAAGAAATTACAATAACCATTATTTTAGCCGGAAAACTAGTATTTTCATATTTTAAATACTCCACCCATTACTTACTAGTGTCAACTTAATGCAAGAATATTTTTTGATATGTATTATTGCGCGAATCACCTTTTATTGATAAGTGTACATCAGTGTACATACCCAGCGGAAAAATTTGAAGCGCATTGTTAAGAAGCGCTTTAAGAGGTCTCTACATAGATATATAATAACTGAAGGGCTTATCCATTTTCATTGCGAACGGCTTTTAAATAACTTTTATGGATGCTGGACACCAGTGAGTGGTTTGTTTATTCGGAGAATCTTTTTCCTCCAGCGACAAAGACATTCATTGCAAACTACTTCAAACCCGCTTTTCTGGATGTTGGAGACAAGCACTAGTTTAGTTGATTTGGTTTAGGCTTTTCCCTTTTCATTGCAAACTGCTTCAAACCCGCTTTTCGGGATGTTGGACAAGTACTAGTCCAGTTTTTTCGTAGAATTAAAATTTAGATTTTGTTTCGGAAAAAAATGTAGCGCAGTCACAACTGAGACTGCGCTTCAATACATCGTCAAACCACAGTCAACACAGTAAAAAACATAACGCAGTCACGATCGGCTGCAAGCCAATCGTATGATACTCTAGATGAAATACTGAACTCCGATTTATATTTTAGTTGGAAATATATCAAAAGAATGAGGAGTGCACAAGCAATTATTGCATGACCTTTTACTTACCGGTAGAAACTTTTGTATAGTGGTCGATTTTACTTTATTATTTTAATAATTAAGTATTGTGATTGATTTTTTAAAAAAAAAAATTTGCTACCCTCAAAATTTTTATTTTCACGTTTCATAACTAGTAGACGCGAAAAAAGCAATAAAAGTTTTCAGTCCGTCTGTCCGCCGTACGCCGTACGCCGTACGCAAAATCGTTTGGAGGCTCGTAGCTGCCAAACGCTTTGAGATATTAAATTGAAATTTTTTTACCGAATAGACGGTGTAGACGCCTTGAAGTGACCATATTTTTAGGGGTGGGGGGAAGGAGGGGGAAGTGTTTAGACCGAAAATTTTGGTTTCCAGATCTCAGTAACTCCTAATGTTAGCTGAAACTTGGAATTTCTATAGAGCTCTGATAGTAGACCCATTTGCAGAAAAATTGTCAATATTGATAAAGGGGTGTGGGAGTGGGGGGAAATGTAATGCGTCCGAAACCCAAAAAAGGTGAGATAGACACATTCTAAAATCCATATCTCCTAAACCGTTAATGGCACACTATTCAAACTTAAAAAATATTTGTAGTTATATTAGGAGAACAGAATGAAGAAAAACATTGGGTGGGGGAAGCTGTGTATGGGGGTGGGGGGTGAAAAACTTTAGATTACGATATCTCATGAACCAATTGCTCTAGAAAAATAAAATTCGGTTTGGTATAAAGGATGACAAATAAAGATTGATCAAAGTAAAATTTTTTAAGTAAGAGGTGGAGCAGAGAAGTGGAGGGGATGAGAATTTTTCAAATCAAACACATTTCATATCTCAAGAACAGTTTAAGATAGATGCTTAGAATTTTTACCAGAAGTAGCGCTAATTAAACCTTTGTAGGGAAAAAAGTTTTGTGGTTAAGGGAGTAGAGGGGAAGGGTGGGGGAGGGTGAAAAGGAAAAAGTTCCGATGCTTATATCTTGAGAACCTGTAATGATATAAGCCTTAAACTTGGTATTTATATAGAGCTATAGTAGCGGAATGTTGGAAAAATATAATTTTTTTTAGGGGTAGTATGGTACGGGGGTAGGGGGTATTTTTCCTAACTATTAAAGGGGTCATGCTAGAAAGTTGAAACTCAGTGTGTAAATGTAAATCAACTAGAAAAGTAATTGCGATAAAAAAAATTTTAATATTCATTGGCGTTTAGAAAGGGGGGCAAAAAAAGTTATTTGTAAATATAATATATATAAAATGCATATATTTTCACGATTTTCGTCATATCTACTAGGTCTTTCCGAATATTGAATTAATTTTATTCTACGGATTCTTCGTATGAATACCCAGGAAGTGTTTTCAAGGTTTTTTGAAATTCGACCCCTAAGGGTAGTGTGGTACAAGTGGGGGTGTTTTTCCTATATATGGAACGGCTTAAGCTACAATGTTGAAACTCGGTGTGTATATGTAAATCAACTAGAAAAGTAATTGTGATAAAAAAAAATTTGAATATTCATTGGCGTTCAAAAGGGGGGGGGGGGGGGGGGGGGTGGGCAAAAAAAAATATTTGTAAATATAATATATATATAAAATGCATATATTTTCACGATTTGCGTCATATCTACTAGGTCTTTCTAAATATTGAATTCATTTTTTTTCTACGGATTCTTCGTATGAATACCTAGAAAGTGTTTTCAAGGTTTTTTGAAATTCGACCTTCAAGGGTAGTGTGGTACAAGTGGGAGGTGTTTTTCCTATATAAAGAACGGCTTAATACAATGTTGAAACTCGGTGTGTATATCTAAATCAACTAGAAAAATAATTTTGAATAAAAAAAACGAATATCTATTGGCGTTCAGAAGGGGGGCAACAAAAATTATCTGTGAAAATAGAATGCATATTTTCCCACGATTTTCGACATATTTACTACCTCGTCCCAAATAATGAATTTAATTTTATTCTATGTATTCTGTATTCTATGTATTCTATGTATTCTGAAAATTGACCCCTAAGGGGGTGTAAAGTGATTGTGTACTTTTTCATAAACTATTCCATATCTCTCAGATCCAATCAGATTTTCACTTCCATGATCTTGTTCTTTTTGATAAGGTTTTCAGTCACATAGTAGCCTACACCGCATTTCAGAATTGAACGCGTTCCTAACTTCTGCCGGAAAAATAATAAAGTTACGCCCAGATTGTTGGCAGATTTTTTTGATTTATAGTGTGTTCCATAAAGTAAGTTAGGACATTTTACAGAACATTTGTATGGCAACTACATGAAGGACTCATGGGATATTTTTCATATTAATAGTTTCAGCTGCGACTATTATAAAATTAATGTGTATAAAATTTCAAAGTCGTTAATTAAAGCGTTCTAAACTTATCGTGCAATATTGGTGAATATGTTTATTAAGGACTTTTGTATGACAGCTACCCGAAGGAGTCAACGGATGGCGCTAATTAATGAACTCCGTCTTGGTTTTGGAATAAAACTAGTTCCTGTAAAATTTTAAATTCCTGCTTTAACTCGTTCTGGAGTTATAGTGAATTCAGTAAAAAGCATACATTTTTGAAGGACTTTTCTAGGCTGCTACACGAAGGACTTATTCGATTTGCATTATATTCGGAACATTTGATTCAAACATTGTAAACCTTACGTATGCAAAATTTCGAGTTCCTAACTTGAAGCATTCGAGCAATAACTGGGAAAACGTGTTTCAAGGACTCTTGTATGGGAGGTACCCGAAGGATTGGAAGGATATCGCCCATTGACGAACTTAGCCTTACTTTTTCCATTTTACAAGTTGTGACAAAATTTCAACTTCCTTGGTCAACGCGTTCTTGAGTTATCGTGCAAACGGACGGACGGACGGACGGACGGACGGACAGCAAACGAATTTGGGGGTTTTGGCCAAAAATAATCACAAAATACTATATCACTTTTTTTCGTCCGAGGCTCGGTTCTATGCGTTACAAACTTTTCGGGCTGGATTAAACTTATAATACTCTATATGTTCATCTAGAGTATAAAAATCTGCTATCAGTTTGGCCTAGAGTCACTTCATACGAACTAACACAAACATCCGTTATCTTGAGTACGGACAATGTGTGTTTCATTTGAAACCACACATTACATTTGAAATTTTTTTTGCAGTTGTCTCGATTTTTCATTTTAAGGATCTCCACTAAAGTGGATAAACGCTGTATTTAGTTGACATTTCATGAGACATATCTCGATTCCGTGAAACGTCAATCAAAATCCATCTGCTACACGTATACACACTAAGCTATGCCATTTAAAAAAACCTGCGATTTTTTAAATTCGCAGGTTTTTAGTACTAAATATGTACCAAAAGTGGTGATTGTCCGTACTCATGATAGTGGATGTTTATGTTAGTTCTTATACAGTGACTCTAGTTTGGCCGAATCTTTTAACTTCACTGTTGCCGTTAAAATACCAATTGCATTTTTTGTGATGAAATTATAGAGCATTCTAATTTTAATCCAGCACAAAAAGCGTGTAACGCATTGAAAGGAATCTCAGACGAAAAAATGTATACTATGTATGAGCTTAGCTACATAAGAGTGCATGGTTTTGCAAACATCGAGAACTTTCATTTCAATTATTTGTTATTTATCCAACTTATTCCAAAACGTTTGAAAATAAATGAATATCTAGTATTATTCTATTATTTACTGTTTTCATTTGTAGTAAAATTTTTGTAGTTTTGTCCTGTCTATTTTTGACAGTACAAAATGGGAATGTTAATTTTATATGAAGCAAGAGCTAGTTTGAAGCACTTTACAGCTTGTTTCAAAGCCCTCACAAACGCGTTTTAAAGCGCTTTCTTTCCCACTGGGTACGTATTATTATACTTGTGCAATTTTACACAGACATGATGTAGTACGCATTGCCATGAGAGTAACTATTATAGGTCTCAGATTATCACAATTTCAGGGAAAAAATTTAATTCACCACAGTAGAAAATGTTACTTGTTATCAATATTAATATCATTCACAGACGCTAAATTTTTTTTTCTTTTTTTGTAGGTCTCAACGTACAACAGGTATGGTAGTTTGTTTCGTTCGTAGGCAATTATATACGCTGTTATCAATTTATCAACTAGCTTACGTAATCTTTACCGTATACATAAATATTTTCTCATTTGCACCCAAATTTCAATTGAACCGCTAAATGTGTCACAGTAATAAAAGCACCTTATGTTGTTGATGATGTTTTCGTTCAAGCGCCATTAAGGAATGTCGAAGCCAAAGAAAATCTTACACAATTTCAGGTAGATCAAATACTTACTTCAGATAATGGAAACTTTACATAAGATAAAGAAATTAAGTTGATAACATAACGAAGCACTTAACCGCATGATTGTGTTAAGAGACGTGGCAACAGATAAATTCATATGGTCACAGGAACAACAGACTTCATACGGTTTGTTTTATAAAGAATATAAATACATAAGATAAATTGCGGTAACATAAGCTGGAGGTCCAATAGTAAAGTTTTTTAAGCATTTCAATGAATCTCTGAGTAATCATTGTTTACCTTTATTTTAATTTTTATTATTAATTATTTATAATCGCACATTTTTCTAAAATATTATTTTCCAGAGAGGTACGGATTCATGCGCATTGTATATTTGCGAAGCTGCAAGATAATTTTGATACTATTCTAGAGATTTCAATCACGGGATTTGAGATCCCATCTGTGATAAAGTAGGACTAGCGCTATTACCATTCACAATGAACAAGAAAAGTAATTTTTTGGTGAATTTCTCACACTACATACATTTTAGATTCAAAATACAGGTTTTTCCGGTAAATACTGCTAAAATTTACTTTGCATGACGCTTCGGACTCAACTGAGTCACGCAAAAAAAATGTTAACAGTACATATTTACCGGAAAACCTGTATTTTCGGACTCGACTGAGTCACGCAAAATAAATTTTAACAGCATTTACCGGAAAACCTGTATTTTCAAAAAAGTAATGTTGAAACCTTAGATTTTATACCTAAAAGGGTTTGACATGCCACAATAAAAAAATCTGCCAACAGTCTGGGTGCAACTTTATTATTTTTCCGGCAGAACTTTGGAACGTGTTCAATTCGGGGATGCGGTGTGATTGAAAACCTAACAAAAAGTTCGGGAAGCGGTTAGAATATGGTGTAACATATGAATTATATAATTGGGTCATATTCCAGGATGCGGTCTAAAGGCTGAAAAAAAAAAAACTTAAAAATATGTGATTATTAAACAAACCTGGGAAAGTGAAAAGATATTCGATATCTGATCAGCCCTTAGAGATATGGTGGAATTCATGAAAAAGTATACAACCACTTTACACCCCCTTAGGGGTGGAATTTCAAAAAATCTTGAAAACGCTTTCTAGGTATTCATATGAAGAATCCGTAGATTAAAAATGAATTCAATATTCGGAAAGACCTAGTAGATATGACGAAAATCGTGAAAATATATGCATTTTATATATACTGATAAATTTTTTTGCCCCCCTTTCTGAACGCCAATGAATATTCGATTTTTTTTTATTCAGAACTACTTTTCTAGTTGATTTACATATACGTACCGAGTTTCAACTTTCTAGCATAAGCCGTTCTAAAGTTAGGAAAAACACCCCCGCCCTCGTACCATGCTACCCTTAAAAAAAAATTATTTTTCCACCATGACACTATTATAGTTCTATCTAAATACGAAGCTTAAGGTTTATATCATTACAGGTTCTTAAGATATAAACATCTACACTTTTTCCTTCTCACCCTTCCCCCTAACCCTCTTCACCCCCCCCCCCCCTACAAATAGAGATATGAAAAGTGCACTGTTATTGAGATATAAAAAGTGATATTTTTGAAAAACTCTTATCCACGCCACTTCTATGCTTCGATGCCCCCTTCAAAGATTTTACTTTGAGCAATTTTTATTTATCAAACCTTATACCCAAACCGAATTTCGTTTTTCTGGTGCAATTCGTTTGTGAGATATCGTAATCTTAAGTATTTCAACCCCTGCCCCCGTACGCCACCACAAAATGTTGTTTCAATCAACTTTTATAGTATAACTACAGATATATGTTAAATTTTAATTGCTTGCCATTAACGGTATAAGAGATATTGATTTTAGAATGGGTCGATCTCAGCATTTTTGCGCCCACCCCCCCTCCACTCCCACACCCCTTCACCCATATCAGCATTTTTTTTGCGGATGGGTCCACTATCAAAGCTCTATAGAAATTCCAAGTTTCAGCCTCCTACCATAAGTGGTTGCTGAGATCTAGGAACCAAAATTTTTCGTCTAAAACGCTTCCCCCACCTTCCCCATCACACTCTCACCCCTCAAAAAAATTTCACTTCTAGGGGTCCAGCATGTCTATTCAAAAAAAAAAAATTCAATTCAATAGCTCATAAGTTTGGCAACTATAATTCCTCAAACGAGTTTGCGTACGGCGGACGGCGGGCGGCGGACGGCGCACAGACGGAGTGAAATTTTTTTTGCTTTTTTGGCGTTTATTAGTCATTAAACGTGAAAGAAAAAGGGTAGCAAAATTTTTTTTTTTAAATCGATAACAATACTTTATTATTAAAATAATAAAGTAAAAGAGCCAAGTTGTTTTATGCGAATGTGAAAGTAAAAGTTGCAGGCCGTACAAAACTGATTATTTTAGGGGCAAAAAGTTTGGCGGGCAATTTTAAAGTGAGTAACTTTGAATTGCAACTATCTTCCGACACAACTGTGCCAGAAAGATAAAATTTAGTTCCTGTATATATAATTAAAAATGGAGCCTATAATATATATAAGAGGTAAAATAATAAATAATATAATATTTAGGAGGATGTGAAGCGCGGATGGTGGGGCACAGCCATTTTCCAAAAAGTTTAATATGTTTATCTCATAAGCCGTATCAGATATGATCTTGAAATGTTTACAGGAGTTAGGACCAGTATACTTCTAGTGAAGAAAATTTTTTTAAGGTGAGGGTGTAGGGAGTGATGGTGGGAGGGGTGTAAATAAAAAATATTTAAATCAAATTTCTCGCAATCTGCAAAGGATAGAAATAGAAATAGAAAGCTAAAAATTGAGATCTGTATAGAGCAACTATACACTCAGAGAAAAACTACATTTCATTTCAAAAGGATTGCGTTCTCAGTTCAACATATGGCAAAAATATTTCAATTATAAAGGGTTTTCCAATAAGGACTTGACAGCTTTTTTTCAAAATAAAATGCAAACCATTTGAGATATTTCAAAAACTTTATTATCGGGTTGAAGTACAATCAAAACATTTATGAATGGAACTCGACTTCGTTCATATGGCCACCGCGGGCACGTTTGCAGCGGTCGATTCGTTGGACCCAATTTTCGATGACTCGGCCACACATTTCGGCCGAAACGGCTGCTATTTCGTGTTCAATGTTGGCTCTGAGCTCTTCTAACGTCGTCGGCTTGTTGGCATAGACCAACGACTTGACGTGGCCCCAAAGAAAAAAGTTCAGAGGTGTTAAATCGCACGAACGAGGCGGCCAATCGACTGGTCCATTTCTTGAGATAACACGCTCATCAAACTTACTCTTCAATAAATCGATTGTAACGTGTGCTGTGTGGCTTGTGGCACCGTCCTGTTGAAACCACATGTTGTCCAAGTCCATATCTTCCAATTCGGGCCAAAAATAATCGGTAATCATGGCGCGATAACGATTACCATTCACAGTAACGTGACGATCATTATCGTCGACGAAAAAATATGGCCCTATGACGCCACCGGCATGCAAACCGCACCAAACAGTTATTTTTTGTGGATGAAGTGGTCTTTCATGAAGCACATGTGGATTTTCACCAGACCAGTAACGCATATTTTGCTTATTGACGAACCCACTGAGCCGAAAATGAGCTTCGTCACTGAAGATGATTTTGCGATGAAATTGATCATCTTGGCGCATCTTTTCCAGAGCCCAATCGGAGAACGTACGTCGCTTCAAATCGGCTTCGGCCCATCGGCTTCAATTCTTGAGTCAGCTTGATCTTGTATGGGTGTAAACCAAGATCCTTACGCAAAATTCGCCATAACGTGGTCTGGGCGATGCCCAACTCTTGAGAACGCCGTGGAATTGACTGATTTGGATCATTTGCTACGGACGTTTCAACGGCAGCGATATTTTCGACACTTCGACCAACCCGTTGTCTCACTGGCACGGCAACATCACACAACGAATATGTAGACTCAAATTCTTGCACTAAACTTGTTACTGCCTGTCTACTAGGGCGAGAATTACTACCGAAAATCGGAGTTAACGCTCTTAACGTAGCGGTCACCGACTCCGAATTTCTGTAGTAAATTTTTATAATTTGCAGACGTTGTTCCTTCGTGTACTTTACCATGATAAAAATGTTAAGTTTACTGAATAAATTGACAGTGACAGTTCGATGATTAGTGAAAGGGTGCGTTCACAAATTGAATTCAAAGTTGTCAAGTCCCTATTGGAAAACCCTTTACATAACAAGTACTTAAAGCTACTTAGAAAAATTTTAAAACAAAAGGAAACCATTTAATAATTGGGCTATCAAAAAAATTACACCATTTTATTTCTACATAGCAAATAGTTTTATTTTTCAAAAAGTCTTTATATTCATTTCTACAATAAACCATTTCATTTTAAAACGTAATTATATGTTAGGTATGTAGAAATAAAAAATAATCTGTAAAAACGAAATTTTTCCCTTAGAATTGATCGGAATAGCAAGCATGTTTCGGCGCGTGTTTACTTCAAATCAAATAGTTGCGTAATTCTTGTTTACATATTTGAGTTTTATGTTTTGTATCTTGGCAGTAATTAAAGTGCATTTGTGCAAGAACATTGCTCAAGTTTATCTTATATAGAGTTTTCGGGCCATATTTCCCGAAATATAATGAAGTGCTGGTACTTAATTGTGTGATACATAAAATTAGTGATAACAAACATTAATATAAACAGCTCAAATTATCATAAAAAACAGATCCTGTTTTCTTTGCATAACAAAGCGACTATTCTAATTCCTGGACGACATTTACCAAATAAAATTCTCAGGTATGTACCGTAATTGCATCTAATATCAGTAGTGAGTGTCTGATTTATTGAATGTTCTCCTACTTTTTCTATAGAATACATAAATAGCGAAGTACTGATTCGCACAATGGCAGAAGAAAATATAGGAAATTTTCAACACTATGGTATGTGATTCAAGATAGTGATGGAGCAGAAATTGACGTACATCCTCAGATTGAAAAAATCAAAGCTGACTACGCATCTAGACGCTTGATATTGCAACCCAAGGTTTTAGTAGTTGGACTAGATCTTCAGCAACTCGATCATTTTTATGTATTCTGCGACACGGTAAAATATAAGCTCCCCACTTTTATTAAATGCTTAGATATTACCATAAAATTAATACATGTACCTACTAAATGTAAATTACTCAACTATTAGTAAGCTAGTTTGGATGTTTCTCGAGGATTACTTTTTCAACATCGAATCAAACTGTTCAAAAATTCAATCACTGGTTCGTCGTCTTAACCAATAATAATCCTCATATTATCATTAAAAATATAAATATACTTTAATTCCTAGTTCAAAGCAAATTCTAATTATAAGAAATTTGTTTTAGTTCTTATATTACATACTATGAAATAAATTTTTTTTCGTAAGTCTTTCGAATTTGAATTGAAAATATTAGACCTTTCTTTTTCAGTCACAATTGTCAATATAATTATGTAAGAACCTATTTATGATTATTACCAAACAAGCAATTCATTGCAAAATTATATACCAATCAAACGAGTCACCCTGTTCAGCCTATTTATTTTAAAATTGATTAAAATGATATTCATATCAGTTTTAAATTGTTTCATTTAAAAATTAACATACATGGCTTGTCAAAATTAAAGGAAACTATGTATAAATAACAACTTTTTATAGGTCAGAAACAAAAAATCCGCATGTTAGAATAAATTATTAACATTTTGAATCAACATAGGGCACTATTTAAAAATAAAATGAGTTCATACTTAATTTAAATACAACCATTTTAAAACAAAATGAAATTTAATTCCATATAATAATGACAAGAATGCATTTTGACTAAAATCATTGTATTTATATCTTATAGTAGTATCACGAATAACTTCACCTCAGCTCAAAAGATGGCGCAGCATATATCGTTTTTTGAGGTTTTGTGCTCTCGCGCTTTCACACTCGTTCTTTCTTGAAGAATTCAAAATCAATCAAAGCAGGCATATCTCATTCATTCATAAAGTTCAATCAACACGACTTCCCATTGGTCGACAGCGAACTCCTCACTCGAGTGTTAAAAAAATGAATAAGTGTGGAGAGCGTGAGAGCACAAAACCCCAACCAATGGGAAGTCGTGTTGATTGAACTTTATGAATGAATGAGATAATGCTTGATTTTGAATTTTTCTTCGTAGGTACAATACGACATTTCTCACAGTTCTCACTACGTTTATTTCCTTTCCTCGCACACGGTGCATGGGAAAGGACGGGCGGTATGGAGAAGCAGATCGCTTTTCTGTTTCTTCATGCAAAAGAAGAATTCAATTATGCAGAAGGACATACACTCTTTTACTGTATTATTAATAATACAGTATTGTTATCGATTTTTAAAAAAAAAAAATTTGCTGCCCTCAACATTTTTTTTTCCACGTTTCATGACTAGTAGACGCGAAAAAAGCAATAAAAATTTTCACTCCGTCTGTACGCCGTACCCCGTACGCCGTACGCCGTACGTCGACCGCCCCAAAATCTTTGAAGGCTCGTAGCTCTCAAACCAGTGGAGCTATTAAATTAAATTTTTTTCTAAGAATAGACTTGGTGGACCCCTTGAATTGACATTATTTTCAGGGGAGGAGTTGTAAGGGGGAAGGCGGGGTAAGCGTTTTAGACGAAAAATTTAGGTTTCTAGATCTCAGGAACCGCTTGTGTTAGGAGGCTGAAACTTAGAATTTCTATAGAGCTTTGATAATGGACCCATTTGCAAAAAAGAAAACAGATATGGGTGAAGGGGTGTGAGAGTGGAGGGGGAAGCAATGCGTCCGAAACGCAAAAAAGTCGAGATCGACACATTCTAAAATCCATATCTCCTAAACCGTTAATAGCAAGCAATTAAAACTTTACAAATATCTGTAGTTATACTAGGAGAATAGATTGAAACAAAATTTTTGGGTGGGGGTAGTGACGTACGGGGGTGGGGGTTGAAATACTTAACATTACAATATCTCCCAAACCAGTGGCACCAGAAAAACAAAATTCGGTTTGGATATAAAGCTTGATAAATTAAGATTGCTCACAGTAAAATCTTTGTTGGGGGCGGGGGAGTACGTAAGTGGAGGGGATAAGAATTTTTCAAAAACAACACGTTTCATATCTCAATAACAGTGTAAGATGGTTGCTTCAAATTTTTACCAGAAGTAGGCCTGATAGAACCTTAGTAGGGAAAAAAAGTTTGGGGGTGTGGGTGTAGAGGGTGAGGGTGGGGAAGGGTAAGAAAGAAAAAGTTTCGATGCTTATATCTTAAGAATCTAAAATGATAGGAAGCTGAAATTTGGTATTTAGATAGAGCTATAGTAGTGGCATGGTGGAAAAATAAAATTTTTTTTAGGGGTAGTATGGTACGGTGGTGGGGGGTGTTTTTCCTAACTTTAGAACGGCTTATGCTAAGAAGTTGAAACTCAGTACGTATATGTAAATTAACTAGAAAAGTAATTCTGATAAAAAAAAAATGAATATTCATTGGCGTTCAGAAGGGGGGGGGGGGGGGCAAAAAAAAATATCGGTTAGTATAAAATGCATATATTTTCACGATTTTCGTCATATCTACTAGGTCTTTCCAAATATTGAGTTCATTTTTTTTCTACGGATTCTTCATGTGAATACCTAGAAAGTGTTTTCAAGATTTTTTGAAATTCGACCCCTAAGAGGGTGTAAACTGGTTGCATACTTTTTCATGAATTCCACCATGTTTCTCAGGTCTGATCAGATATCGAATATCTTTTCACTTCCCCAGGCTTGTTTAATAATCAACTATTTGTAAGTTTTGTTTTTTTCAAGCTCTAGACCGCATCCAGGAATATGACTCAATTATTTAATTCATATGTTACACCCTTTTCTAACCGCTTCCCGAACTTTTTGTTAGGTTTTCAGTCACATAGTAACATACATCGCATCTCCGAATTGAACGCGTTCTGAACTTCTGCCGGAAAAATAATACAGTTGCGCCCAGACTGTTGGCAGATTTTTTTCTTTTTGCGGTACAAAAAAGTACATGCAAAATTTTTGGAAACTATTTGGGAGTGAGGATTGTGGAATCGCCGTACGTCTGCCTGTGTACGCAAAATTGTTTGAAAGCTCGTAGCACCCAAACCATTTGAGCTATTTATTTGAATTTTTTTTTCGTTAGTAGATTTGGTATACCCCTTTAAGTGAACACCTTTTGAGGGATGCGGTTGTGAAGGGAGAGGTGGGGGAGGTGTTTTAGACCGCAAGTTTTGGTTTCTAGATATCAGCAACGCTTATGCTAGAAATCTGAAACTTGGAATTTTTATAGAGCTTCAATAGTAGACCCATTTTCAAAAAATATTCTGATATGAGTGAAGGAGTGGGGGTGGGGAAATATTGCGTCCGAAGCGCAAAATAGCTGAGATCGATACATTCTAAAATACATATCTCCTAAACTGTTTATGGCACGAAATTCAAACCTAACAAATATCTGTACCTTTACTAGGAAAAAAGATTGAAAAGAAATTTTTGAGTGGGGTTAGTGGAGTAAGGTGGGGGGGGGGGGGGGGTGAAAAACTTTAGATTACCATATCTCAGGAACCAATTGCTCTAGAAAAATTAAATTCGGTTTGAAGAGAAAGGTCGACAAATAAAGATTGCTCAAAGTACAATTTTTTAAGGGGATGGCGGAACATGGAAGGGGGATAAGAAATTATCAAAAAAATCACTTTTCATATCTCAAGAACAGTGTGAGAAAGATGCTAAATATTTTTACCAGACGTAGGCCCAATAGAACCTTAGCAGAAAAAGAAAATTGGGGGATGTGGGTGCAGAGGGTGAGGGTGGGGAGGGTGAAAAGTAAAAGGTTCCGATGTTTATATCTTATGAACGTATAATGATAAAAAGCTGAAACGTGGTATTTAGATAGAGCTATAGTATTGGCATGTTGGAAAAATATAATTTTTTTAGGGGTAGTGTGGTACGGGGGTGGGGGGTTTTTTCCCTAACTATGGAACGGCTGATGCTAGAAAGTTGAAAGTTGATTCGAATATCCATTGGCGTTCAGAAGAGGGGGGGGCAAAAAAAAGTTATCAGTAAAAATAAAATGCATATATTTTCACGATTTTCGTCATATCTACTAAGTCTTTCCAAATGTTGAATTCATTTTTATTCTACGGATTTTTCATTTGACTACTTAGAAAGTGTTTTCAAGATTTTTTGAAATTCGACCCGTTCAAAAGTTAGGAAAAACAACCCCCACCCCCGTAACATACTACCCCTAAAAAAACATTATTTTTTTACCATGCCACTACAATAGCTCTATCTAAACACCAAGTCTCAGCTTCCTATCGTTATAGGTTCTTAAGATATATACATTGGAACTTTTTCCTTCTCACCCTTCCCCACCCTCAACCTCTCCACCCCCACTCCAAATTTTTTTCCCTACTAGGGTTCTATTAGGCTTACTTCTGCATCTATCTTACACTGTTCTTGAGATATGAAACGTGTAATTTTTGAAAAATTCTTATCCCCTTATTTTAACTTAGTTTAACTTTAGATAACCTTTTACTTTATTATTTTAATAATTAAGAATTGTGATTGATTTTAAAAAAAAAAAAATTTGCTTCCTCAAAATTTTTATTTTCACGTTTCATAACTAGTAGACGCGAAAAAAGTAATAAAAATGTTCAGTCCGTCTGTCCGCCGCACGCCGTACGCCGTACGGCGTCCGCCGTACGCAAGATCGTTTGGAGGCTCGTAGCTGCCAAACGATTTGAGATATTAAATTGATATTTTTTTTAACGAATAGACGGGATAGGCTCCTTGAAGTGACCAAATTTTTAGGGGTGGGGGTGTGAGGGGGAAGGAGGGGGAAGTGTTTTAGACCGAAAATTTTGGTTTCTAGATCTCAGTAACCCCTAATGATAGGAAGCTTAAACTTGGAATTTCTACAGAGCTCTGATAGTAGACCCATTTGCAGAAAAATTGTCAATATTGATCAAGGGGTGTGGGATTGGGGGGAAATGTAATGCGTCCGAAACCCAAAAAAGGCGAGATAGACACATTCTAAAATCCATATCTCTAAACCGTTAATGGCACACTATTCAAACTTAAGAAATATTTGTAGTTATACTAGGAGAACAGTTTGAAGTTAGTGGAGTACGGTGGTGGGGGGTGAAAAACTTTAGATTACGATATCTCATGAACCAATTGCTCTATAAAAATAAAATTCGGTTTGGGTATAAAGGTCGACAAATAAAGATTGATCAAAGTAAAAATTTTTAAGTGGGAGGTGAAGCATAGAAGTGGAGGGGATGAGAATTTTTCAAATAAAACACATTTCATATCTCAAGAACAGTGTAAGATAGATGCTTAGAATTTTTACCAGAAGTAGCGCTAATTAAACTCTAGTAGGGAAAAAAGTTTTGGGGTTAAGGGTGTAGAGGGGGAGGGTGGGGGAGGGTGAAAAGGAAAAAGTTCCGATGCTTATATCTTGAGAACCTGTAATGATATAAGCCTTAAACTTGGTATTTAGATAGAGCTATAGTAGCGGAATGTTGGAAAAATATAATTTTTTTTAGGGGTAGTATGCTGCGGAGGTAGGGGGTGTTTTTCCTAACTATTAAAGGGTTCATGCTAGAAAGTTGAAACTCGGTGTGTATATGTAAATCAACTAGAAAAGTAATTGTGATAAAAAAAAATTGAATATTCATTGGCGTTCAGAAAGGGGGGCAAAAAAAATTATTTGTAAATTTAATAAATATAAAATGCATATATTTTCACAATTTTCGTCATATCTACTAGGTCTTTCCAAATATTTGTTAGAGTTCCAGACTATAAATAGCTAGAGCAATCGAATCTTATTCAGTCACTCTAATAAAGCCACGCTGAACAGTTCATTAAGCAAAACACTGGCGTTTTAATCACTACCCGGTTTAGTTTTCCCGTTTACTCCAACAAAGGTTATGGGCCCAGGCTTCGGTGCGTTTTCAGTTCGCGTTCAGTAAAGAAGCAAATTCTAATTTTTCGTTTGGTTAATTCATTTTTTTTTGTAAATTACATAGTGCAATAGCTATGAGTTCGGGATTATACCAAATCGATAAACTCGATGATTCGAACTACGAAAGCTGGAAAGTACACATGAAAAGTGTGTTAATACATTGCAATTTGTGGTCGTATGTCGACAAAAGCAAATTGAAACCGGAAAACGTGGCAGAGAGTGCAGGTTGGATAGAGAATGACCAAAAAGCGTTAGCGACTATTCTACTTTGTGTAAAAGCATCCCAATTGATCCACGTTAAGAGATGTGAAACATCTAGCGGAATTTGGGATAAATTAATGGAAATTCATCAACCATGTGGTCCAGCTAGGAAGGTCACCCTATTCAAGCAGCTTCTTCAACTCAAAATGGCGGAAGGTCAACCTGTAGCAGAACATTTAAAAAAAATTTTCGACTTAGTTGAAAGGCTCAACGAAATCGGCATTTCTCTTCAGGTAGGAGTTGCTGAGTTCTTGCCGATAATGCTGTTAGCAAGTTTGCCAAAATCATTCGAAAGTTTTGTGATTGCAATCGAATCTAGAGACGAGTTGCCAGCGATAGCGGTACTTAAAACGAAGCTTCTGGAAGAAGGTCATAGACGAGAAGGCAGTAGTAGTGGTGTGAACGATCATGAACAAGCATTTTTTTCGAAACAAAAGAAAGAACAAAAACGGTATAATGATATTAAAAACGTGAAATGTTATTCATGCCGAAAGAATGGGCATTTCGCAGCAAAATGTCCAGAGAAAAGTTCAAACAAAAAACCTGCAGAGGACAAAAAGAAAGAAGCGAGTACAGCATTCGCAATGTTAAACGCTGTGACGGACTCCGTTTTCGACAGTAATATGTGGATATTAGATAGTGGTGCAACAAGCCACATGTGCGGTGATAAGGCTTTATTTACCAGTTTTGAAAATCACCACGAAAAAATCGAACTAGCGGGTAACCAATACATCGAAGCCAAAGGAACGGGTAAAATCTTGTTAAAAACCGAGACGCAAAATATCACTTTGTGTGATGTTCTATATGTTCCGGGGCTTAAAGCTAATTTTGTGTCGGTGACCAAGGCCACAGATAAAGGTCTCAGTGTCGTATTCTCTAATTCTGGTGTTAGTGTGATCAAACCGAATGGAGAAACCGTAATTAGCGCGCATAAAATCGGAAATCTGTTCGCGTATAGAAGTATAGACAAAAAACAGGCTCTATATGCGTGTACCAACGACGACGCTGTAATGACGTGGCACGAGCGGTACGGCCATCTTAACCTGAAGAGCCTAGCAATGTTAAGTTCGAAGAACATGGTGCGCGGGTTAAACTTATCTCGAGTGCAAATGAAAACCAAAACTAATTGTGAAATATGCATCAAAGGAAAAATTTGTGCTCAATCGTTTCCTGTGAACACAGAAATTCGCAGCGCGGGTATTTTGGATTTAATCCATACGGATATATGTGGTCCCATGAGGAAAACATCAATTGGTGGCGCTCGGTATTTCGCGTTGTTTATTGACGATTTTTCGAGAAAATTTTTTGTGTATTTCCTTAAAAATAAGAGCGATGTGTTCGACTCGTTTAAACAATTTAAAAGTAAGGTAGAGACGGAAACAGGAAAGCGTATTAAAACTCTTAGAAGTGATAACGGGCGTGAATATTTAAGTAATGAATTCGCAATTTACTTAAAGGAGTGGGGCATACGTCATCAGTTGACCATGGAGTATACACCACAGCAGAATGGTGTCGCGGAGCGCGCTAATCGAACTTTGGTAGAAGCGGCGCGTTGCATGTTGCTGTGTGCAAATCTTCCCGAATCATTTTGGGCAGAAGCCATCAACACTGCTTGCTACTTACGGAATCGATCACCTACGAAATTACTAAATGAGAAATTACCATTGGAAAAATGGAGTGGAATCAAACCATCAGTATCACATTTAAGAATCTTTGGCAGTAAAGCATTTTTCTTAGACAAGCGTCCAGGCAAGTCAAAATTTCAGCAGAAAGGAATAGAATGCATTATGGTTGGGTACTGTGCAGAGTCAAAAGCATACCGTCTGTATGATAGGAAGACACAAAAAATGCATAAAAGCCGAGACGTAGTATTTGTGGAAAATGCAGGTAATCACAAATGCAATGAAATTGAGTTTGCCATGCCAGAAAGTGTAGAGCCCGCTAATGTAGTGCAAGAAATAAATCGGGATCCTGATAACCTCAGAGAAGACCAACCAATTATTGTTATAAGTTCTGACGAGGACTCAGACACCTCGCACGAAGAAAACGATGGACATTCCGTGGACGATGGCAATGAAACAAACTCAGAAGGAGAAACAGAAATTCCAGTAAACAAGGGCGGCAGGCCACGTATTTTAAGGAATGGAAAGGTGTATAATTCTGTGAGTCTGATGGTGGGGGAGAGAACGAAAGTATCCCACTCACTGTAACTGGAGCTATGTCTAGACCCGGACGCTGAGCAATGGCGAAGAGCTATGCAGGAAGAGTTCGACTCTTTAAGGAGCAATCATACTTGGGATTTAGAAGATTTGCCCAGAGGGAGCAAGCCAATAAAAACGAAATGGGTTTTTAATATAAAAAGAGATAAATGCGGAGGATTGGAACGCTACAAGGCTAGATTGGTTGCAAAGGGCTGTAGCCAAAAATTTGGAAAAGATTTTAACGAAACATTTGCACCCGTGGCGAAGTATTCAACAATCCGCCTCGTGCTGGCTTTTGCAGTGGAGTTTAAGCTACTAGCTCACCAAATGGACGTCACATCAGCTTACTTGAATGGAGAATTAAAGGAAGAAATATTCATAGAGCAGCCAGAAATGTTTGTTGATCCAGAGAATCCTACAAGAGTTTGCAGACTTAAGAAGGCCTTATATGGATTGAAGCAATCAGGACGAGAATGGAACAATAAGTTAGACGATACACTGAAAGGTGCTGGATTTTCGAGATGTGTCACTAATAGCTGTGTATATACTAGGAATACGAAAGATGAATACAACATCGTAGTTGTATATGTTGACGATCTGATGATTGTTTGCTCAAACCAAGGCAAGCTCGACCAGATCAAGCAAGACATCGGAGCGTGTTTCAAGATTATGGATAAAGGACCAATCGACCATTTTCTTGGAATGGAAATCGAAAGAGAAGGACATAGAGGAGCCATCAGTATTTCACAGCAACAACTTATTGCCAGGTTGCTAGAAGAGCAACAAATGATAGAATGTAGGACCTGCAGTACACCCTTGGATCCCGGCGTGCAGTTGAGAAAATGCAATGATCACTCTAACTGCAAGAAAGTGGAACAGAAGATGTACCAGTCACTGATTGGATCATTGACGTACATAGCCATTTCCACAAGACCAGATATAGTTCATTCTGTGAACAAACTGTCCCAATTCAACATGGACCCACACGTTGAACATATAAAAGCGGCAAAGCATATATTAAGGTACTTGAATAATACGCAGAATATTAAGCTTGTTTACAGAAAGACGACTGAAACCCTAGTTGGGTACGCCGACGCAGACTGGGCTGGAAACGTAGATGATAGAAAATCATATACCGGATACGTTTTTATGGTAGCTGGAGCAGCAGTATCATGGGAATCGCGCAAGCAACCATCCGTTGCATTAAGCAGTACAGAAGCTGAGTATATGGCGATGACAGCAGCTTCAAAAGAAGTAGCATACTTACAGAACCTAATTAAGGAAATTGGTTTATCGAATATACTTAACGGACCAACTATTTTGTATGGAGACAACCTGAGTGCACAGCATTTAGTTCGAAACCCGGTGTACCATGCGAGATCGAAACATATCGATATTCGTATGCATTACGTACGGGAGGTCTACGAGAAACAACTTATCAAATTGGAGTACGTACCATCGCAAGAAATGATAGCCGACATTTTGACCAAGAACTTAAATAAAGAAAAGCATTTAAAATTTGTAAAAATGTTAGGATTATCTACTTAATGATTTTTGAATTACATTTAACTTGCGTTGAGATATATAAATGAAAGAAGTCAATTTTGAATTATATAATATAAAGAATTACGAGCCATAAATTTACTGTAAAGTTCCTAATTCGATAGTTATTATGAATAATATACGATTGAGAAGGACTGTTAGAGTTCCAGACTATAAATAGCTAGAGCAATCGAATCTTATTCAGTCACTCTAATAAAGCCACGCTGAACAGTTCATTATTTATTTATTTATTTCATATTCATCAAATACTGATTACTCATAATAACAAAATATATAATAATAAAAAATAATAATATATATAATAATAACAAAAATATAAAATTATAAGAAAAAATTAATTATAAGTTGATGCAAAAAATAAGTACAAAAAATAAGTGCAAAGTTACTTTACATTATTTATTAGATACAGCCGATTTTAACTGTTGAACAGAAATATTAAAGTCAATTTGACTGTAATTATAGTTAAAAATGCGTGAAAGAGATGTGATTGGTTCATGTTGACCGATGGTATGGAATATCCAGCAACACATTGTCTCTTAAGGATCGAAATGGAACTTTGAAAGTAATGGCTTCCAGCAATGACGGGGAGTTAATATCACCAGAAATTACCTTGAAAGCAAAAACCGTTCTAAGGACATCTCGTCTATCATTCAACGACTCCATCGGCAGGAGCTTAAGACGCTCATGGTAAGGAGGCAGATGCAGTGAATCTTTCCAAGGAAGACTTTTAAGTGCGAATCGCAAGAATCTTCTCTGAACCGACTCAATTCTATTTATATGAACTTCATAGTATGGAGCCCATACCGGGCAGGCATATTCCAAAATAGAACGGACGAAAGTGCAGTACAACATTGTTGTAATATGCGGATCATTAAAATCCTTGCACCATCTTCGCACAAAGCCCCAGACGGAGTTAGCCTTACCAACAATATAATCAAAATGGTCATTAAAAGTAACTTCGTTATTAAAATATACACCTAAATCGTTCACTTTGTCAGTTCTATATAATGGGTTTCCTTCTAAGCTATAATCAAATGTAACTGGAGTTTTCTTTCTGGAGAATGATACAGTGTTACATTTACTAATATTCAAAGGCATACAATTAAGTGTACACCAGTCATAAAACCGTTGTAAGTCACTCTGATGAAGAGAGCAATCAGCCACATTAGTTACATTACGAAAAATTTTTGCATCGTCAGCATACATTAAAATTTTAGAGTGGGAGAGAACCGAACTCACGTCATTTATGAACAGAATAAATAAAAGCGGACCCAAATGGCTCCCCTGAGGTACTCCAGAAGTGTTATATATATCGGATGAAAGGGCTCCGCGAAACAACACCTTTTGAGTGCGATTAAGTAGATACGAACGGATCCAATTAATAAACGTGACTGGAAAACCCAGTAATTGTAGCTTATATATCAGGATGGAATGACTCATTTTGTCGAACGCCTTGCTGAAATCAGTGTAAATGCAGTCCACCTGATTCCCACCTTCAATTGCTTTAATGGAAAAATTAGTGAATTCCATTAAATTTGTGGTGGTAGACCTACCCTTAGTGAATCCATGTTGTGATGGACTTATGATTGATTTGCAATGAAAATTCATTACATCACAAACAATAGCCTCGAAAAGCTTCGAAATACAAGAAAGGTTAGCGACAGGCCTATAATTTCGTACATCCATTCTCTTGCCTTTCTTAAATAACGGCCTAATAGTAGAATATTTCCATGAACTAGGAAATACCCCTGAACGAAGAGAAGAATTGAATAAATAGCACAAGGGTGCTACTAGGGAAGAGCTGCATCGCTTTAGAACACTTGGAGGGACACTGGCGTTTTAATCACTACCCGGTTTAGTTTTCCCGTTTACTCCAACAATATTGAATTCATTTATACTCTCCGGATTCTTCGTATGAATACCTAGAAAGCGTTTTCAAGGTTTTTTAAAATTCGACCCCTAAGGGTAGTGTGGTACAAGTGGGGGTGTTTTTCCTATATATGGAACGGCGTAAGCTACAATGTTGAAACTCGGTGTGCATATGTAAATCAACTAGAAAAGTAATTGTGATAAAAAAAAATTTTGATATTCATTGGCGTTCAGAAAGGGGGGCAAAAAAAATTATTTGTAAATATAATATATATAAAATTCATATATTTTCACGATTTTCGTCATATCTTTTGAAATTCGACCGCTAAGGGTAGTGTGGTACATGTGGGGGTGTTTTTCCTATATATAGAACGGCTTAAGCTACAATGTTGAAACTCGGTGTGTATATGTAAATCAACCAGAAAAATAATTTTGAATAAAAAAAAAACGGATATCTATTGGCGTTCAGAAGGGGGGCAAAAAAAATATCTGTGAAAATAGAATGCATATTTTACCACGATTTTCGACATATCTACTACCTCGTCCCAAATATTGAATTTAATTTTATTCTATGTATTCTCCATAATTAACCCCTAAGGAGGTGTAAAGTGATTGTGTACTTTTTCATAAATTATTCCATATCTCTCAGATCCAATCAGATTTTCACTTCCACGATCTTGTTCTTTTTGATAGGTTTTCAGTCACTTAGTAGCCTCCACCGCATTTCAGAATTGAACGCGTTCCTAACTTTTACCGGAAAAGTAATAAAGTTACGCCCAGATTGTTGGCAGATTTTTTCTATTAAGGTTTATACTCAAACCAAATTTTGTTTTTGTGGTGCAATTGGTTTGTGAGATATCGTAATCTAAAGTTTTTCACCCCTCACCCCCGTACGCCTTTACCCATACCAAAAAATTTTGTTTCAATCTACTCTCCTAGTATAACTACAGATATTCGTTAAGTTTTAATTACTTGCCATTAACGGTTTAGGAGATATGGATTTAAGAATGTGTTGATTTCCACTTTTTTGTGTTTCGGACGCATTATTTCCCCCTCCACTCCCACACCCCTTCACCCATATCATCAATTTTTTTTGCAAATAGGTCCACTATCAAAGCTCTATAGAAATTCTAAGTTTCAGCCTCCTGCCATAAGCGGTTGCTGAGATCTAGAAACCAAAATTTTTCCTCTAAAACGCTTCCCCCACCTTCCCCCTCCCACCCTCATCCCTCAAAAAAAACCGACTTCAAGGGGTCTATCATGTCTATTCATAAAAAAAATAACAATTTAATAGCTCATAGGGTTTGGGAACTATAATTCCTCAAATGAGTTTGTGTACGGCGTACGGCGCACAGACGGACTGAAAATTTTTATTGCTTTTTTGGTGTTTATTAGTAATAAAACGTTTAAAAAAAAAATTTCAGGTTACCAAATTTTTTTTTAAAAAAAAGTCGATGACAATACTTTATTATTAAAATCATAAAGTAAAACATATACATATGTGAAAAATTTTAAATAGTACTAAAAATAAAATATCTGCCAATGATCTTGGCCAAACTTTTATTATTTATCGGGTCAAAGTTCGGGAGCGGTAAAATTCCGAGTATATCATGAGTTGTTTCTAGATTATTAGATTTCTTGGAAAATTAATTTTGTTCTTAAAATAAAAATATTTTAAATAGATATATTTAATCGATTAAACATTGAATAAGCCCATGTATGGGAAACTATTCGAATTTCGGAATATGTAGTATGTACACTAAAAGCCTCACACAAACCCATTCGATTTCATTTCCACTTAGCATTTGAATTTCGAAGGAATTGTGAAACAGGTTTTTAACGATTTAATAAATAAATATGAAGACAACACGAGAGAGTAAAAACCAATTCAATTTCTTATCATTTTTAAAAGATGTGACGAAATTCATGAAATGTGTTCAACCGATCTTATATGTATGTTTTTAGAGGCTTAAAAAGGATTATTACGCAAGCCCATGAAAGTGAAATTTTTTTCGATATCGATCAGATCTAGGAATAAGGCAGACGAAATCCTGAAAATATATTGTATTTAATTTTCACTGATAATTTTGTTTTGCCCCTCCCCCCTTTTCATCAGAATTCCTTCTCTAGTTGATTTGCACCGAGTTTCAACTTTCTAGCATAAGCCGTTCTATAGACAGAAAAAATACCCGTATTTAAAATTATATTTTTCCAACACGCCACTACCATAGCTCTAAAATAGATACCAAGTTTCAGCTTTGTATCCTTATAGGTTCTCGAGATATTAAAATCAGAACCTTTACCGTTTCACCCTCTACACCCACACCCACCAAATTTTTGTTTTAAGAATTTTACACTTACACTGTTCTTGAGATATAAGATGTGAATTTTTAGAAAAATTTTTATCACTTCCACTTTCATGCTCCACCGCCCTCTTAAAAATTTTTACTTTCAACAGAATTCATTTATCAACCTTTACTCACAAACCAAATTTTATTTTTCTAAAGCAATTGCTTCGTTAGATACTGAATCCTAAAAATTTTCACCCCAACCCCGAACGTCACTACCCTCTCAAAAACTTGATTCCGATCTATTCTCTTATTGTACCTACAGATATTAGATTTCAATTTTGAGTCATTAACTGTTTAGGTGATATGAATTGAAGACTGTGTCGATCTCGGCTTTTTTACGTTTTGGATGGATTTGCATTATTTCACACACCCCCCCCCCCCAACTCCTTCACCCATATCGGCAATTTTTCGCAAATGAGTCCACTATCAAAGTTCTAACCAAATTCCAAATTTCAGCTTCCTAGCATTAGCGGTTGCTGAGATCTAGAAACCAAAATTTTCGGTCTAAAACGCTTCTCGCACTTCGCCCCTAATACCTCAAACCTTCAAAATATAGATACTTCTGGGGCCTACCCAATCTATTCATAAAAATTTTTTTAAACGTTAAACCGCTCGAAAGATATAGGAAAGAGAAAGGTACGACTTTACTGAATGAAATGATAGTAATGAAAAAGTATAAAGAGGGAATCGGCAAAATACTAAACACATGCGCCCCACAGCGACAGCAGAAAGAGAGACATGACTTTACTGAATGAAATGAGTAACGATAAAAGTATGAAGAGAGAAAACGCATGCAGCGCCTCTAGTGTAAGCAGGTGAAAACAGAAAAGTACGTCTGGTAATACTACTATAAGGTATAAATACAATGCTAAAATCTAGAAACGTTTTTTCTTATTTCTACATATATTTTTATTCAGTTTTACATATTTTTTTTCTGAGTGTAGAGACAACCGGGAAAACATTTTTGAAAGGGGTAGCTAGATACGGGAGTGGAGGTGGTTTTTCATATCTCAGTAATGGCTTATGCTAGAAACTTGAATTTTAGTATTTATATGTTGATGTGCTACTAGAATAATTCATTAATCAAAAACAGTTTGCAACTTTATTATTTTATATATAATAATAACCAGGAGGCTATGTATATTTGGAACGTTATTTGTTAGGTTGTCAGTCGCATGTTAACCTTCACAGCGTCGCAGCATTAAGCACGTTTCGGACTTCAACCCATAAAATAATAAAGTTGCGCCCAGACTGTTGGCCGATTTCTCTACTCCTGCTGTTGTTTCGGTTTCAAATTGAGAACTGAATCGCAAACTCCAGGTAAAAGTAAGTAGATTAACTTACTTTAATGCTTATCTCCTTACCTACTTATTAGACACTTCTTTGTTTTATAAGAAAATCCTAAAACATTCTAAATTGCGTTAAGTATCAGCAGAATCCACTTTACATAGATACTAAAATCAACCAAAAATACATTTTAGTGAGAACCATACAGTGAAAGGACATTATTGTTGAAGCCCATAAACTGCAAAAATTCGATGAAGAGTTTAGACTGTTTATGAATTATTTGCAGAATTCTAATGTAGAAAAAGTTACAGAAGTGTTTTGGAAAGATCATTTCTGTGTCAAGATATGTGATCAGAAAGCTTTTATAATCTTATCAAAATTTGTTTATCATGTCTTGAACTTTCCACATTCATCCGCAACTGTCGAAAATGGTTTTCATAACCTTACAAAAAAAAGCCAGGAACATAATTGGAAATTTAATGGACACTTAGCTCCACATGAAATATAGTGAGAGGAAGATAGACAAATTCTTGAATCTTCAATTCTTCAATCTACCTGCAAAGTATACGACACCCTCGGTCTTAAGAATTACCCGATTAGTTGATTAGAAGACATCAATTATTCGATTGATCTTTATCAAACATTATAAAAAATCGATCTTGCAACAATCGATTGTTGAGCAATCGATTCCCATCCCTACTCTAGATGAGGATGATTTGGCCAGTTAACGAACCTAGCCTTACAAACATCCAGATTCACAATTTCAAAATCATAGTTCTTGACTTATCATGCTAACGGATAGAAGGACGGGCGGTCTTATGTCAAGCGAATTAAGAGGCTTTGTCCCTTAACAAGCACAAAATAATATAATACTTTACTTGTTTTGGTTTAAGGCTTCATTCTAAGCGTTAAAAACTTTTGGGCTGGATTAAACTTATAATACTCTCAGGTCTTATCTAGAGTATAAAACTGTCCATCTCTTTGTAATATATGTATATATGCTTTACAGATTCATGTTATTTTATAATATATAGGGTAAGGTACCCAGTTACGAGCCCTACGTCAGTTCCGAGCCCCCTTGGTTATTTCACGAATAGCTAAGGATTCATAACATGTTATCCTTCACTATAATTTTTAGCAATTACTTTCAACTGTTTTTAGTGGTTCAGCCGTAGGCATCGTGTGAAATATTTTTAATTGTGGTCAGAATTCGTAAAGAACAGACGTGTTCCACAAAACGGTAAGTTCCTTACAGTTTTCGTTAAGAAAGTTCAGTCACAAAATAGTGCTTAAAACATTAGTTTTATATAATTGATGAAAGTATTGTGACAATATGGAAAGCGTATTTCACAAAGATTATTATGTAATTTATTAAACACTGGAAATTTTATATTTAACTAGAATAATAAGGAGGCTCGAAACTGGCGCTGTATTTCTGATAATTTCCATTTCCGAGCCGGGGGGCTCGTAACTGGCATTTATGTATGTTTTTCATCGACCCAGTTACGAGCCCCATGTTTGAGTCTCCTTCGAATTATAAGACAATTTACTTAAAAATGCAATTTTAATCAAAAATATAATTATAACGAAAATATTTTTATATAAATTGTTAGAATGCATTATTTTGTTTTTTTTTTTCTTTACGAAGTGTGTTACTATGTTACTATACTAAAGTTAAAAAATACCCACTTGTTTTAGAAAATAAGGTAATTGAATATGCCGAATTATACACAGGAGCAATTGCAGGTTGGTTTAGAGGAAATAAGGAGAGGTTCAACAATTCGTTCTGTAGCTAAGAAATATGGGACTCCACGTGGTACAATTCAAAACCGTTTGCATAATCGGTGACCCTCCACCTATTTTTTGACCTTAGCTTTTTGTGACCTTACCATCGCCGATTCTTTAAAAAAAAATTTTCTTGAAGAACTAGTGAAAAAAAAATATAATTTAAATTTTTTTTTTCCATCTCATTTTTTTTTGTTAGTTATAGGGGAGAGTGAGGTAAGACGGGGTAGCGGGTAAGACGGGGTACCCAGCGAAATTCGCTGTTTAAACTGGGCAATCACGCTCGTTCCTGTATCGTTCGATGCGCGGCCATGACAGCAATCAGTAGCCCGGCTATTATTGTCAGCGAGTGCACGCGTGTCGAAATAATCCGAAAAAACAGTTTCACTGCAAAGTGCTTAACATATTTCTTCTGGCTTTGACAAGTGACTGTGGTTTGATAAATAACGCTAGTTGGTGTGGTGTGGCTGTGATATACGCGTAAACTAACCTATAATAAGGTAAACATTGTGTTTCTTAGAGACCTGCAACATTTTTTTTTGTTTAGATTATTTCTAGAAAATGGCACGGTGGGGCAAGATGGGGTGATGCCTACCCCGTCTTGCCCCATAATGAGAATGATAAAGTTTTTTTTTTATTTTGCATGAAATTGTTTAGTGTTTTCTTATTTGTGTGCTTTTCATAGCTTTTCTTTTTAGAATGGTTCGTGACTACAAGCGTACGACTGACAGAGAAAAAAGATAAAGTGCTCAATCCTTTCTCATGTCTTCCCCTTTGCAGGTAATGTCCATAAAAAAAACAAAAACCTGAGTCCAGACTTCACACTTAAATGGCGAACTACTCATGCACTGGCATTTTCTTCTCTGAGAATGATTTTCACTCTGATCAAGGAATAGGAAATTACAGATAAAGGAAATAGGAAATTACAGATAAAAAAACTCTATGGTTCGTGGAAATTTTTTTATCTCTATGGTAATATACGTTGAAACGTTATATTATGCTTAACATATATAACAAACATCCAAGTCATATGAACAAAATAATGAACCAGAGACATCTCAACAAACTATAAATCCAATTAATCAACAACCAGAGACACCACAATCAGATCATGTGTCCACGTACGACAAAAGTGACAGTAGCTTCGCTGTGACTTCTCCGAAACAACTATTACCACTTCCATTACCAAAAAATGTTCACGAGCTACTAAAAATCGCGGAAAAACAGCAATTATCACGTCTTCTCCTTATAAACGAGAATTAGAAGTCGCTGCCCAGAAGAAAAAAGATGCTGAGCAGAAAAAACTACAGAAAATAGAAATGAAAGAGAGAAAAGGTGAATTGAAAAAACAGAAGAAATCTAACACAAAATCTCAAACTAAAATATCGCGGAAAGTAGCAGAACAGCGAAAGCAGCAAAACGACCAAGAGTCTCATCATCGGAAAGTGAAGAAGAGGAGGACAGGCTAGGTATATATTGTAAGGACCTGTATTCCGTTTCCATTGAAGGATGGATATCGTGCTTAAACTGTGGGAAATGGGCACACAATAGCTGTGCAGGAATCGACGACGACGATGACGAAGCCACACTCGTCTGCGATATCTGCCAGTCCAAGTGAACAATATTTTGTCCCATACTCCATTATTACCCCATCTTACCCCAGGGGGGTACCCCATCTTACCAGCACCTTGGGGCAAGACGGGGCAAAATACTTGTTTTTGATTTTAATTTTTTTTTTCTATAATATAATAAATAGTTCCTAATATCACCAAATATTTGAAGAATAATAAATAGTACTTAATTAAAAAATAAATACGATTCTCTTAATATGTAAACTTTGCTTTTATTGATCTTCAAGCCTTAAGTACCCCATCTTGCCACCCTCTCCCCTAGTATGTTAAAGATTTGGTAAAAATGGCGTCCAACTCTTCTTTGAAAATTCGTATTTCTGTTAATTTTTATCATAGAATAACAATATATGACTTATTTTAAAGCGAAAGGTTGTCGCAAAATAATAAAAATATCAATAAAATTTATCCTTAAATTTTATTCCAAGAATAACGATTTTGTTCTCAGTCCTTGAATATCTCAAAATGCCAATTTTGGTTATTTTTTATTTTTTTAATCTTTGTGTATTATACTGTTTTTCAAAAGATATCAAAAAAATCTGCCAACAGTCTGGGCGCAACTTTATTATTTTTCCGGCAGAAGTTCGGAACGTGTTTAATTTGGGGATGCGGTGTATGTTACTATGTGACTGAAAACCTAACAAAAAGTTCGGGAAATGGTTAGAACAGAGTGTGATATATGAATTATATAATTTGGTCATATTCCGGGATGCGGTCTAGAGGTTGGAAAAGAAAAAAAATTAAAAATAGGTGATTATTAAACAAGCCCGTGGAAGTGAAAAGATATTCGATATCTGATCAGACCTGAGAGATATGGTGGAATTTATGGAAAAGTATACAACCACTTTACACCCCCTTAGGGGTCGAATTTCAAAAAATCTTGAAAACACATTCTAGGTATTCATATGAAGAATCAGTAGAATAAAAATGAATTCAATATTTCGAAAGACCTAGTAGATATGACGAAATCCGTGAAAATATATGCATTTGATATTTACTGAAATTTTTCTCTGCCCCCCCCCTTCTGAACCCCAATGAATATTGAAATTTTTTTTATCGGAATTACTTTTCTAGTTGATTTACATATATGTACCGAGTTTCAACTTTCTAGCATAAGCCGTACAAAAGTTAGGAAAAACACCCCCCACCCACGCACCATACTACCCCTAAAAAAAGTTTTATTTTTCCACTATGCGACTAATATAGTTCTATCTAAATACGAAGTTTAAGGTTTATATCATTACAAGTTCTTAAGATATAAGCATCGGAACTTTTTCCTTCTCACCCTTCCCCACCCTCACCCTCTACACCCCGACCTTTAAATTTATTTTACCCTGCTAGGGCTCTATAGGGCCAAGTTCTAGTTTAAATTTGAACCATCTATCTTACACTGTTATTGAGATATGAAAAGTGATATTTGGGGGAAAAATTCTTATCCCCCCCACTTCTATGCTCCCCCGTCCCCTTCAAAGATTTTACTTTGAGCAATCTTTGTTTATCAAGCTTTATACCTAAACCGAATTTTGTTTTTCTGGTGCAATTGATTTGTGAGATATCGTAATATTTACTACTTCAACCCCCCCCCCCGCACGCCACCACCCCCACCAAAAAATTTTGTTTCAATTTACTCTCCCAGTATAACTACAGATATCTGTTAAGTTTTAATTGCTTGCCGTTAACGGTTTAAGAGATATGGATTTTAGAATGTGTCGATATCGGTATTTTTGCGTTTCGGACGCATTATTTCCCCCTCCACTCTCACACCCCTTTACCCATATAAGCAATTTTTTTGCAAATGGGTCCACTATCAAAGCTCTATAGAAATTCTAAGTTTCAGCCTCCTACCATAAGCGGTTGCTGAGATCTAAAAACCAAAATTTTTCGTCTAAAACGCTTCCCCCACCTTTCCCCTCGCACCCTAACTCCTGAAAAAATTCTCACTTCAAGAGGTCTACCATGTCTATTCAGAAAAAAAAATCAATTTAATAGCTCATAGGGTTTGGGAACTATAATTCTTCAAACGAGTTTGCGTACGGCGTACGAAGCATAGACGGACTAAAAATTTTTATTGCTTTTTGGCGTTTATTAGTCATAAAACGTATAAAAAAAATTTTTCAGAGTAGCAAATTTTTTTTTTTTAAAAGTCGATAACAATACTCTATTATTAAAATAATAAAGTAAAATCAACTTGGGATCTAAATGGGATCGGGGCCAAAAAAATCGAAGAACTTAGGTACTTTTCAATTATGTTATAATTGTAGTTTTTTTTATAACATAATCAAAAAGCCCTGATGTTTTTCGATTTTCTTAACCCCGATTTCCTTGAGATCCTAAGCTAATTCTTTGATATGTTTTGAAAAACAGTATAATACACAAAATATAATAAAAAAAAAAAAAAATTGGCTTTCTGAGATATTCAAGGGTCATTGCACTTTTTCTATAAAGTAAAAAAAGAACACTAAAACAATTATTACCAAATTGTTTATGTCAAGTAACTATTTTCACAAATTTTCCTGTTTACACCAATTCAACGATGAGCGGGGCATTTATCCAAATCTTTGCTCCGGATTTTTATTTAATCCTAAGGCAGTTTTACTACAAAATTTTAGAATCAACGAAGCTTCCAGGTAGATGCTATATAACAAATATTTACAAAATTATGCAATGTACAATGTGTTTCATATAACAATTCATTTTCAAAATTAAGCAATATAACTGCACAGTTTTTAAATGGTGGAGTGCCGACATTACTGAAAACTGCGATATTTTTTTCATCATAATTTTAACTATGAAAACTTAATTTCAGATGATTTCCTTAGTCTAATTATCACTCTTAAATGTGTTTATAAACTATTTAACTTTGCTCTGACCAATAAAACCATGTACTTTAATAGAAAACTTGGTTTTTATAATCCAAGCGCTCTGGTTTTATATGTTCAATTCAGTTGCGAGGTGACAAAAAAAAAATAATATTAGTGAGGAAAAGTATTTCCGAGGATAATGCGACCTTTTAGAGAGCAATGAACGTACCGGTAAAAACAACATACCAGATGGAAATTAATAGCAGAAATCCGGCCATAACAAGTACTACGTATACCATATTTTAAATTCACTTGCGCTTAATGCTGCGATACAATGTTGGTTACTATGCAACTGACAACCTAAAGAATAATCAGGACGCTAGTTTGAACGTTATTTTTTAGGTTATCAGTTGTGTTGTAACCTACACCGCATCTGACCACGTTTCGGACTTCTACCCATAAAATAATAGAGTTACAAAGTTAAAGGTAGACTGTAAGACGATTTTTATGCTTAAGCGGGTCATCTCGTGTGCAGGTTTTTTATGCCTTTTTTGGGGAATTATTGTGGCGAACTTAATAATGTTACAACTGTAACATTTTTACCACATCTATATTTATGCACTTGTTGCACACTTTACAATTTCTTAGCCCAAAATCTTCGCTTATTGTTGAGGTACATGGCAACATAGCCACCCAGCAAACAATTTCACGAGCGTTTACTAAAAACGATCGTTTCGCGATAGTTATACCGCACATGTAGGGCAAGAGCTGCCCATAAAATAATAAACGAACGATCAGCATACAGCGATAAGCGCGCACAATGGCCCTGAAAGGGATGTGCGGTATCGTAAATACCTACATTCCCTTGAATCTTGTTTTTCTTGTGTTTCTTCTTTCCTAGTTTCCACCGTAGTTCGCATCGAGACGAATCAGTCGTCAGTCGCAGGTTTCGGCTTAAGTTAAGCAAAATATATTTTCAATTTAGTTAAGTGAAAAGTGACCATTATTAGATTTATATGTAAGTATATGTATATAAAATTAGTTCATAAATATTTTGTATTGCTTTAATAGGGTTATTCCATCACGAATTGCAAAGATTGTGACCTTATCACTGATTCTTTCGAGAAATTTTGAACTTGTTTGTTTTTGTATTCTTTCGAAAATTTTGTGATATTTTTTTATTATTGCGACAATTAATTTTTTTCACTAGTTCTTCAAGTGCAAAAATTTTTAAAAGAATTGGCGATGATAAGGTCACAAATTTAAATTAACATACAATCAAATTTGCTTCTATGGTAGCTTACCATGAAAAATCCCATTAATATTTATCTATTTATAATTATTTATAAAAAAATAAATAACTTACCTTAAAATTATAAAAACTCTTTTTTTTTAATTCATAAAAACTATCATTTGTAATTCATAAAAGACTCATTTTTAACTAGTATATAGTGTGTATATATTCGCTTAAACCACATTTTTCCTAATTCACCAATGAGTCGTAAAAAATGACTCTTCTCGAATGGCTATTTTGGTATGCCCAATGAGTCGTTTTTAATTCATTTGTGAACTCGTTAACGAGTGAATGGCTTGCAAATTATGACTCTTTTATGAATGAATTGCGATACTTTTTGTTTGCTGGGCACTTATACTTACTATTGTATTGAAAGGAGCTTAGAGAGTATAACGGCCTTAGCTTCCGAACGGCTTCGAATGTCGCAAATCACTTCGGCCACATATTCTATACTATATTTGGATGTAATTTATAAAAAAAAACGATTTTTGGAAACATTTCATTCATTCATCTCTAAAATTACTAAGACCCCTTCCTACGATCGTCAGTTACGTTCTAATTAGAGTTTTAACTGACATATTTACTTACAAAGCTTGCAGTTCAAGTTCCGGTTAGAATTTAACTGACGATCGCAGGAACGGGCCTTAATATTCTTTGGTCTTGCGCAAATTAGTTTTGTCTGAAAACAAAGTTCAAGTTTACTAGTGAGCGAAATCAGTTAACTTCTTCCGGTAACTACCATACAAATCGGCCAACAGTCCGGGCGTAACTTTATTATTTTATGGGTTGAAGTCCGAAATGTGTTTAATGATTCATGTTTAATGCGGTGTAGGTTGCGGCTGACAAACTAAAAAATAACGTTCCAAATAGCCTCCTGGTTATTCTAAATTTCAATACTTTATTATTATAAAAATAAATAAAGTCAAATTAGACTACTTGTTACAATTAAAGTTTTCAAAAATTGATTGCGGTCGATTGTAACGCCTTGGATTCATTCTTTGCAGCTCTATATAATCATATTCATTCGAAAATCTTTTTGATTTCTCCTCCCTCATTTGGACACTATGATCCATCCATATATGTAATTATAGCAAATTAAATTTTTTGTTTAATATCAGCCTGTATTCCAGTACGTCAATTATCAAAATAGTGTGCCACAGATGTCTATTTTACAAACACAAGGCCTATTTTTAATTTTTTTTTGTTTGTGAAATTTATACTATATTTTCTTCTTCAACTCCACCGTGGAACTGGTTGCTATGAGAAAAGGCGTTCTTGTGTCCGTGTCATGTATCTGGAGACAGTTGTTGGTTTTATACATAGAGCTATAGCTAACGGAGATCGCAAAGCGCTGTTTCTGTATAAAAATCTGCCAACAGTCTGGGCGCAACTTTATTATTTTTCCGGCAGAAGTTCGGAACGTGTTTAATTCGGGAATGCGGTGTATGTTACTATGTGACTGAAAACCTAACAAAAAGTTCGTGAAACGGTTAGAATAGAGTGTAATATATGAATTATATAATTGGGTCATATTCCGGTATGCGGTCAAGAGGTTGGAAAAGAAAAAAACTTAAAAATAGGTGATTATTAAACAAGCCCGTGGAAGTGAAAAGATATTCGATATCTGATCAGTAGCTCAGTTCTGTAACTTATGAGTGAGAAATTTCTCACCAAAAAGTCAAAATGAGAACGAATTAATGCAGTTTTCTCTCTGTATTCTCACCAAATGAGAAAGCACCGTACTTGACTATGCATTTGGCAATCTTTCATTTCTCATTTGGTGAGAAAACAGAGAGAAAACTGCATTAATTCGTCCTCATTTTGACTTTTTGGTGAGAAATTTCTCACTCATAAGTTATAGAACTGAGCTACAGACCTGAGAGATATGGTGGAATTTATGAAAAGTGTACAACCTCTTTACACAGCCTTAGGGGTCGAATTTCAAAAAATCTTGAAAACACATTCTAGGTATTCATATGAAGAATCAGTAGAATAAAAATGAATTCAATATTTCGAAAGACCTAGTAGATACGACGAAAATCGTGAAAATATATGCATTTTATATATACTGAAATTCTTTTCTGCCCCCCCCCCCCTTCTGAACCCCAATGAATATTGAAATTTTTTTTATCGGAATTACTTTTCTAGTTGATTTACATATATGTACCGAGTTTCAACTTTCTAGCATAAGCCGTTCAAAAGTTAGGAAAAACACCCCCCACCTTCGCACCATGCTACCCCTAAAAAAATTTTTATTTTTCCACTATGCCACTAATATAGTTCTATCTAAATACAAAGTTTAAGGTTTATGTCATTACAAGTTCTTAAGATACAGGCATCGAAACTTTTTTCTTCTCACCCTTCCCCACCCTCACCCTCTTCACCCTCACCTTTAAATATATTTTTCCCTACTAGGGTTCTATTGGGCCTAATTCTAGTTCAAATTTGAACCATCTATCTTACACTGTTATTGAGATATGAAAAGTGATATTTTCGAAAAATTCTTATCCCTCCCACTTCTATGCTCCTTCGCCCCCTTCAAAGATTTAACTTTGAGCAATCTTTGTTTATCAAGCTTTATACCCAAACCGAATTTTGTTTTTCTGGTGCAATTGGTTTGTGAGATATCGTAATCCTTACTATTTCAACCCCCACTCCCGCACGCCACCACCCTTACCAAAAAATTTTGTTTCAATCTAATCTCCTAGTATAACTACAGATATCTGTTAAGTTTTAATTGCTTGCCGTTAACGGTTTAAGAGATATGGATTTTAGAATGTGTCGATATCGGCATTTTTGCGTTTCGGACGCATTATTTCCCCCTCCACTCCCACACCCCTTTACCCATATCAGCAATTTTTTTGCAAATGGGTCCACTATCAAAGCTCTATAGAAATTCTAAGTTTCAGCCTCCTACCATAAGCGGTTGCTGAGATCTAGAAACCAAAATTTTTCGTCTAAAACGCTTCCCCCACCTTCCCCCTCGCACCCTCACCCCTGAAAAAATTCTCACTTCAAGAGGTCTACCATGTCTATTCAGAAAAAAAAAATCAATTTAATAGCTCATAGGGAACTATAATTCCTCAAACGAGTTTGCGTACGGCGTACGGAGCACAGACGGACTGAAAATTTTTATTGCTTTTTTGGCGTTTATTAGTCATAAAACGTATAAAAAAAAATTTCAGGGTAGAAATTTTTTTTTTTTTTAAAAGTCGATAACAATACTTTATTATTAAAATAATAAAGTAACACTTTGAAGCATTTTGATGCAAAATTGAAATTTTTTGTATGGAGCGTTTCATGCCCGGTGGCAGTGAAATGCAAATAGTAGCAAAGTATTTACAGGTTGGGCTTTTTTCTTTTCAATACCGGAGTATAACATACATGTGAGTAAGATGCTGATAGCAGCATAGTGAATATCGCCGGTCCCTTGCGAGAAAACTTCGGCTTCAAAAAAGTCGCTGCACGCTATCTCCATTATACATATAGCTCTATGGTTTTATACGAGACCACTTTAGAAGAGCAGTGAACAAAATCACCCAAGGTGTATCAGTATTCATGACGAGGGTTGCATCTGGTGATTTAATTTGGTACCGTAAACAATATCCTAGGGGCACCAGGATATTCCACTTTGCAGTCCGGTTTTCTCGCTATACGTACCGAAATTGACTCGAAAAATAAAAAAAAGGTCGAAATGTTTACAGTGAAGTTGGATTGGAACTTGCTGTGAACCTTGACGACTCACACTGCTGGACCATCATGAAAAGCATTCAGGAAGCCAAAACGTTGCTTGAACCTTGACGGCTCACTACCAGACCATCATGAAAAGCATTGAAGAGCCAATGATCTCTAATACAGATGTATGGGCCTATTACGGAACTCACTCGACCAAAAACTGCACATTCTGCGACTATGAAACTCGCCGACGGCCTACTTGTCGAATTTCACTCGACTTTTATTCGAGAAAGAAGCGTAGGTAAAGAGAACTGCGTATTATGAAAGCCGATCGAGTAAATGTAAGAAATGACAAACTCACTCGACTATTGGAAATGAAGTGACTTTCCAATTGTCGAGTTTCATCATACCAACTTTTGCTCGAGTCGAGTTCAAATGGTAGTGAGTTACTCACTCGGCTCGAGTTTCGGAATAGGCCCGGTAGTTTTAGTAGGCGTATCAGTATCGAATCAGAAAGTTAGTTTAAAAACAAAACAATGCAATGAGATCAAATGAGAGACTTCTAGCTGAAACAATATTCAACCTGGTGGACAAACGGGTACTGGATCAACAGGACTACCATATGCTTCAGCCATGTAAGATGTGCAGTCATTCTGGTAGACAGGTCCAGACTACCAACGGTAACTATCTGCGTAGCGGGATTAGAGCAAGTCCAAGCTCCGTGTGGGTAAACAAAATCCACTGCTATTAACCAAATCCTGGCGGGTTCACCACATCTCAAAAGAAACAAAGGCAGACAGACATTCGTCTTTTCTGTAGACGATGCCTCAATAGCTAAAATCACTGAAGCATTGTCAATTTCTGAACTTTTAGATACCCAAGTAAGCATACCCAAGTAAGCATCAAATACATAACACTGCAAAAATGCTTACAAGAAATATCCAATCCTAATAGTGTGAAAACTGCGAAATGCATAGATGCACAGGACTGCCATTAGACTGCTACTCAAAACTAAAAGACAATATTCAGTGTTTAATTTCATATCTTGAACTGGGTAACCCATCGAAAAAAAAATTTCCTTTTTTCACATGGGAGGTGCAGGAAGGACTCTCTATATTTCTTACATTTTTATTATTTTCCTAGGTATGTCATTCAAAAATGAATGTGTACAAAATTTTATATACGTAGCTTGATGCGTTCAAAAAATATTATTGAACACGTGTCTTAAGGCTTTTTTGTATGGAAAGTACCAGAAGGAGTAAAAGGATTTCCTTGACTAGTATACCCGAACTTTGTTTTCACTCAAAACTAATTTGAATTAAATTCCGAATTCGTATCTAAACGATTAGTTACATGATTTATTATGAGTTACGTAAATAAGTGAACACGTTTTGAGAGGATATTTGTATGGCAGCTACACGAAGGACTAATAGGATTTTCTTGATAATGATACATTAAGCTCCAAATTTACACTTTCAAAATTTCAAAGTTATAGCTTAAACCCTTCTGAAGTTATCTGCCAATATTCTTGAACACGTGTTTTAAGAACATTTTATATGGCAGGTACCAGAAGTAGTAAAAGGATTCAGCTGACTAGTAAACTCGACCTATGTTTCCACTCAAATTTAATTTGCACAAAATTCCGAATTCGTAGCAAAAAGATAACTTGAGTTATAGATGGTTTCATAAATTAAGTGAAGACATTTTAACATGCCATTTGTATGGCAGCCACTCGAAGGACTGATAGGACAAATTTAGCTTCAACTTTTGAAAAACCAACGTATACAACACGTGAACACGTAACTTTAGGATATTTTGTATGGCAGCTACCCAAAGGAGTAGGACGATTTTGCCCGTTAACGATCTTTGCCTTACAAATTCAACCAAACATTCAGATTCAAAATCTCAAGATCATAGGTAAGGGCGTTCTTGAGTTATCGTGCTTACGGACAGACAGATGGACGGACGGACGGACGGACGTCAGGCAGAATTGGATTTTTGGCCACAAATAAAAGAAAATAATATAAGAAATTTTTTCATCCGAGGCTCGGTTCCTACTACTACTTACTTTTGGGTTGGATTAAACTTATACATAATACTCTATATGATTACATCGAGAGTGTTATAAACTTATAATACTCTATATGATTCCATCTAGAGTATAAATATCGTTAGAGAAATCTCGTATAGAGACAGTGAAGTGCGCTCCGATAGAGCACTAGGGGAAGGTGGGGCAAAGTGGACTAGCAAGGTAAAGTGGGCCCCTTAAAATTTTTAGTTTGCAATAGCGCAATCTCTTAGCAAAATAAATTATACGATAAAGCTTTAAGTATTGACCACAATGCACTACAAAAGAAATCCACTTTAATTACAGTTCCTCGAATTTTCTCATACTACGATTTTGGCACTACTATTTGATGTAAATATCATTGTTTAATAATTGGATTAAAAAAACTTGTTAGCGAATGAGAATTGTTTGGAACAGTATCCTTGAGATCGGGGTAAAGATTGTGAAACTTGCAAAGTAAGATTTGATGATTATTTAAAAAGTATATACATTTTAGCAGATGCTTACTATTTAGTGTTCATTAGGGGTAAAGTGAGCCCCGGGCGAATTATGCCCCATACCAATATAATTTTATTTGATAATTAAAAATAACAATTTTAACATGGCTAGAACATACAACAAATGCAAATACAACAACAGTGAACTCAGGTTGCGATGAAAAATGCAATAGCTTCTGTTGCTGAAAAAAATTGACCTAAAGAAATCCAGTAATTATTTTGGTGTTCTCAGGGCTACTCCTCAAAGCAGAGCACGCTCTCAACACACTTAATTTCATTTCAATTTATTAAAATCATATTGGTTGTCTTAATTGATCCATTGCCATATTCCTTTGTTCCAGTTTTGGATGAAATTATACTATACCCCTTGGAAGGGCTCACTTTACCCCAGTAGTTGGGCAAAGTGGGCACTTTGAAGTATGTATGTATATGTAGAAAGAAGTAGATAACTTTTTTATCAGCATCAATAATTTAACTTCACGAAGACATGACTAAGCTAACATCCTAAGCTATCGATTTAGCATGAAAAGGATTTCATAACTATTACCCATTTCACAGAATCTCGGTTCAAACCTTAGGGGCTCACTTTACCCCACCTTCCCCTACATGGGGTGCACAACACGTATTAGATTTTATTAGATTCATTTTCTTAAGATTAATTTTCTCTAACTCCACCGTGCGTCTCTATCGGTACCTACACTTAGCCTGCTTAGTCTGCTGCAAGTTGTGAAAACATATGTAACCACTTTACACCTGCTTTTGGTATGAATTTAGCGAAAGATTGGTTTTCTCATATTTCTTAAATTCTCCACGGTATATATTGCTGCATTGGACCTGAATCTTACCTCCTCCATAAAAATTGAGTTTTATTCAATATCTACTTACATACATACACTATGCGCCAGTCGTATTCGTACACCTGCATATTCTTGATAAGACATTAAAAAAGACCTTAATTTTCATAATATTTTCTTAAAATAAAAATATAATAACATTTCGTGCATATATATGAATATTATAATAACTTAAACAAATCCATTTATCGCAATTTGAAATCACCAAAAAATAAAGTAATGAAAATGAACTGAAATTGAATGTGCCATTCGTATTCGTACACTAGACATATGAAGCATTTTGTATAAAAATATAAAAAAAAAATTTAAGGGTTGTATTTTGTTGGATACTTCTTCTCCTTAATAACCTCTTTTAAACGATTTGGCATGAATTTCACTAGGTTTTCTGAATAAGAACTAGGCATTTTTTGCCATTCCTCCGGAAGTGCAGTCTTAAGATCTGTAATGTTCCTGATCTGATGTGCCTTCAACTCCCACTTAACTTTTGCCCATAAGTTTTCTATAGGATTAATATCTGGTGATTGTGGAGGTGTTTTCAAAATTTTTAGGGAGTTAGATAGTAGCCAGAGTCTGGAATTTATAGCCGTGTTCTTCGGATTATTGTCCTGGTAGAAAACGAAGTTATTCCTTATTCCTAACTGTTCAGCGCTAAAATGTTAATTTGTTTTTAGAATACTAATATATTTATCAGCATTTATGATGCTATCAATAAAGTGTAATCTTCCAGTTCCAGCAGCTGAAATACACCCCCACACCATCACCGATCCTCCACCATATTTTACCGTGGGCTCAATATTTTTCGGCATCAAACTTGAATTCCGTTTTCGCCGTATTTCCGTGACTCCGGAAACGCGTATTGGAAACACGTATTGGAAACGCATAATTTTCACCGATGAGAGCAAGATTTAATGTTGTAATGTGGGACGGAGTCACGGAGATCTGGTGAAAATGGAATTCAAGTTTGATGCCGAACAATATTGAGCCCACGGTAAAATATGGTGGAGGATCGGTGATGGTGTGGGGGTGTATTTCAGCTGCTGGAACTGGAAGATTACACTTTATTGATAGCATCATGAATGCTGATAAATATATTAGTATTCTAAAAACAAATTAACATTTTAGCGCTGAACAGTTAGGAATAAGGAATAACTTCGTTTTCTACCAGGACAATAATCCGAAGAACACGGCTATAAATTCCAGACTCTGGCTACTATCTAACTCCCTAAAAATTTTGAAAACACCTCCACAATCACCAGATATTAATCCTATAGAAAACTTATGGGCAAAAGTTAAGTGGGAGTTGAAGGCACATCAGATCAGGAACATTACAGATCTTAAGACTGCACTTCCGGAGGAATGGCAAAAAATGCCTAGTTCTTATTCAGAAAACCTAGTGAAATTCATGCCAAATCGTTTAAAAGAGGTTATTAAGGAGAAGAAGTATCCAACAAAATACAACCCTTAAATTTTTTTTTTATATTTTTATACAAAATGCTTCATATGTCTAGTGTACGAATACGAATGGCACATTCAATTTCAGTTCATTTTCATTACTTTATTTTTTGGTGATTTCAAATTGCGATAAATGGATTTGTTTAAGTTATTATAATATTCATATATATGCACGAAATGTTATTATATTTTTATTTTAAGAAAATATTATGAAAATTAAGGTCTTTTTTAATGTCTTATCAAGAATATGCAGGTAGGGATGTTCGATTTCGATTCGATTAATCGACTAATCGATTAATTTTTAATAAAAAATAGATTTTAGCAATCGATATGAGTGTTGTCGATTAATCGACATAATCGATTAGTTAACGCTAATTAATCTAACGAATTTCAACAGTTAAAAGATTCGATGCACGATAGATTTTCCTACATTAGTTAACAAAAAATTAGCTGATAGCACTGATCTGAATGTCAAGTTAACTGCAAATGTGTTAAGTATTACGATACCTTCGAGTATCGTATTCGTACCATCTAGTATAATCCGGTTGCAATTCGCGAGGCGAACACTATATTAAATGGCGAAACAGTTGGAGTTCCACGTGTCCTCTTTTTTCGATGGAATCCGAACCTTCATCATCAAGGTAATGCAGCTGATCTTTGGGCGATCCATGATTCACTTGCGTGTCAGAGCGCTTCTCAAGCTCATGCAGATGAAGATCTTAATGGAATTTCTGAAAAGCTCAGTCAGTTTTTATGTCAACCTGTAGTGAATAGAACAAAAAGTCCTTATGAAATTTGGGAAACAGTCAAGTTTCAATTTCTACGGACGCATACCCTTGCAATTAAATAATTATCAGTAATTGCATCTTCGGTACCTGCAGAAAGATTGCTCTCAGAGGCTGGATTAATTGCTACCGATATGAGGAACAGGTTGACAGGTTTAAATTTATCAATGCTAATTTTTCTGTCTTCAATAGACGAAATTTTTTAGCTGTGAAGGAAGTAGCAGTACAAACAATTAATTTTGAAATTATGTAAATGGTTTTTTTTTTTCAGTTTCAAGAGAATTTATTTTATAAAAAAAAGATATTTACGAAGAAATAATATCTACGAATTTTATTTCCATTGTTTTATGTTTATTATTTTAATTTACAGGTAGGCCTCCTACAACGCGGTAGATACGTTCCAAGAAAATGCCGCGTTGTAGGAAATCGCGTTGTAGGAAATCGCGTTGTAGGAGTTATGAAAATATAAGAACCGGAGTTCGGTTCTAAAAGATGAATTTCATTTTTTTGTTTATTAAATTTTTTAATAAAAACAGGTGTTGTTGAAGATTTCTTTTAAAAATGTTGACTCTCTCCGTAAAAGGATTCTCAAGCCTTTAAGCCTCTTTCAATACCTTTTAGGGTAAAATTTTTGTTGTGCCAAATAACCCTTCATTCATTATTTTCGCAAGCTTTGATGGATATTCATTCGCTGCTGCATCATCCTTGTAACAACCATTGCTGTCAAGGAATTGATGACTGGTTTCATTAGTAGTTATTTTAAGTGCCTTGGTTTAAACTTAGGAATTTGTTCGTAAGATCCTAAGTTTAAACCAAACTTTTGGTTTAAACTTCGACTGTGAAACCGGCCCTAAAGGTAACAGTTTTGTGGTTATATCCCACACTGCAATTGCAAGCGCTTCTTCCATTTTTCCCATTGTGTTAGGTCTTGGACAAACAGTAATTTTGGCAAGTAGAGACGATGCGGATATGTAGTCTTCAGCTAGCTTAATAGTTTGTATTGACGATTCATTAAGATTAAAATGTCTAGCAACATCAGCTATCCTTGATAGGTTAGCTGAACAAAAAAGCTTTGAAGAAAACGTGCAAATTATCTGTACCGCGTTGTAGTGAAACCGCGCTATAGAAGTACCGCGTTGTAAGAAAATTTCCGCATTACCTGAACCGCGTTGGAAAAGTACCGCGTTGTAGGAGGCTTACCTGTATTTATTTTCTTCTCATTTTTAGCATGGGATGTTAATTATTTAGCCATTAAAAAGAACATACATATATGTATGTACGTTTAAAACTCATATTCACACATATTTTTAACGGACATTTAGCGTCACAAGTGAGAGGAAAATAGAAAAAATCTTTACATACATATTCTACCCTCCATCCAGCATCCTCCACCTTCAATCCTCCGGCCTGCATCCACTATCCAACATTCATCATCCGTCTTTACCATTTAGTAATGGGAATGCATAACTACTACACCAAAAACGAACGAACTGCCGCTAAATCATATCAAATGTTGAAATAACTATCGAACCACCAATTGTAAAGTGATTTTGTTAATGCAGAAACGAAGTTTCATCGTAATCGGATGAATGATATAGGAAAGCATACGAAACAAACAAACAAATAATTAGAGCACCAGGGTACTAAAATCGTAAAAAAAGTTGAAAAATGTAAAAAAAACAATTTGTTTTTATTCGATCGGTACCAAACTTCACAGCAACTATCGCGGAACTATTCTACACGTTCCCTGAGCGGTTTAGGAGTTCATAGGGAACATAGCCACATTCATCCATACATACATAGTTAAATAGTTAAAATTTTATGAATGGACAATCACTATGTTAAACGTATAATGAACCTAGACATTTAAATTCAAATCTACCTATTAAGTCTACGTATACTTATACAATAACCCTGGGACTTAAGAATTACGCGATTAATCGATTAATTGCTTAAATCCCATCAATTAATCGATTGATCTTAATCGAACATTTTAAAATAATCGATCATGCAACAATCGATTGTTGAGCAATCGATTCCCATCCCTATATGCAGGTGTACGAATACGACTGGCGCATAGTGTATGTATCTTTTCGATTTGGATTAACTAGTGGTACCAGTTAAATGCTTAAAAACTCACATAACTAAGCACGAACTGTATTATATACCTAAACGTGTTCTTTTATGAAAGAATTTGAACTCAACTGTAGGTACTTGATTTAGAATATATGTATCTTGATATTATATATATTATTTTAGAATTAATTTTTTCATCTTGCTTGATGTGGTAATTTGTGAAACACGAATATACTCCACTTCATGAACTATCTTCTCATTTAGTTAAATTTGAAGTCTTGTTATTTGGTTAGTTACTTTCCGTGTGAGATATTTCAATATCAAACATAACACTTGCAATGTTAACAAGTTAGTTAAGTATGAATAATAAGTTTGGTAAATGTAAAATCGACTCTCTAAAGTAAAATTGAAATTTTAAATTTTCGGAGTGCAGTCAAGTACAGATTTTTAGATTAACAGTTTTTGTAATGATAGTTTTCTTTATGTGTGGAGGAAATATCAATAAAAATTGCAATCTTAGTAATAGTTATATTTATGTAATTTCAAAATAACATAAATATGTTTCACAAAGAACAGTTTTCTTCTATTACATGTATAAAATAAAATAAAATTTACGTATGTGGATTTTCAAAGCATGATTCACATACCTTAAAACCCGCTAAACAGACTACATTTTTGATTACCATTATTTTGATAATTTGTAATTACATACCGGTATCTCCCATACGAGCTGTGGCTATTAAATAATGAGACTAGTCAAAGAAAACACCTTTATTATTAGAATTACGGATCGAAACATTTTTCCCCTTCTATATAGGTACTCCCCTCCACTATTAATACACCGCTGCATTCTTTTCTTCCACTGTTCAAAGCAATGCTTGAAGTCATCTACTGAAAGTGCTCGAAGTACCTCTGACGTTTTTTTTAACTGCTTCCATCGATTCAAAATGAGCTCCCTTTAACACTGAATTCATCTTCGAGAATAGGAAATAGTCACAGGGGGGCAAATCAGGTGAATACGGTGGGTGGTTGAGCACAGGAATCTGTTTATCTGCTAAAAACTGCTTTCCAGACAGAGCATTGTGAGCAGGCGCGTTGTCTTGATGCAAAATCCAAGACTTGTTTCTCCAAAGATCCGGTCTTTTCTTCCTCACCCGAAAATTCGGTAGGTGTTTTTTTCAGTTTAACAAGAAATTCAGGTTGATGCGCTGTTCAATATTTGCACTTGACATTTTTTCCGGCAATGCAACACAAACACGTTCTACCTAAACAAACCTAAAAATTTTAGCAGATAGTGTTTAAGTTTAGTCATTATATTGCCCTTGTATGTAGTTCTACTTACAGAGCTGGTGTAGCAATCTGAATGCAAGTTAAAGTTTCTAATAGCACAAGCAATAGGATCATTCATCATGAAGTTCGAAGAATGATTTTCCATTTTCAGGATTCTGCCGTTTCAAAGATTAAACCTGTGCTCAACAAATATTAGGCGGACAAGGAGTTCATTCGAAATTAAATTGGAATTAATCAAGTTGTAAGCTAGTGTTGCCGAAGCTAGCTCTCTACTTCTCTCAAGCGTGGTCATATCCAGCAAAAGTAGCCTACACTTATAAGAGGGCAAACGGTAGCTACTAAACTGGAGGCTTCGTAAAGCAAACAGCAAAAATTGGACTTGTACTCTTTCAACCCTGTACGAGTCAATTTGAGTGGATGGTGACCAAACAACGCTTGCATACTCAAGCAGAGGCAACAACAATGTACAGAAAAGAGTCTTACACAAATATGGGTCATCGAATTCTTTGACTCTCCTTTTTAAGAATCCTAACATAGCCATACCACTATTTGAAATTTTATCAATGTGCGACTTGAAAGTCAAGTTTTGCGTACGCCGTACGTCTACTGGTGTACGCAAAATCGTTTGAAGACTCCTAGTTCCCAAACCCTTTAAGCTGTTAAATTAAATTTTTTTTATGAATAGATTGCGTTGGCACCTTGAAGTGACCATATTTTGAAGAGGGTTCTTAGTTTCTAGATCTCTGCAACCCTTAAAGCTAGGAAACTGAAATTTGAAATTTATATAGAACTTTGATAGTGGACTCATTTGCAAAAGATTTACCGATATTGGTGGAGGGGTGTGAGAGTGGGAGGGGGAAACAATGCGCCCGAAACGCAAAAGAGGCAAGATCGATACATTCCAATATTCATATCTCCGAAACAGTAAATACTACAAAATTGAAATGTAATGGGTATCTGTAAGTACACTAGGAGAATAGATCGGAATCAAATTTTTGAGTGGGGTGAGTGACGTATGGGGGTGGGGGTGAAAAACTTTAAATTAAGATATCTTGCGAACCAATTGCACCAGAAAAATAGAAAAATAGAAAATAAAACTTTTCGCCAGCGTTTTTTTTCCAGTGAAGTCGTTGTTCCGCAAAATCCAATCTCGCTTTTTTATGGGCAGCAGTCAAAGCGGGCTTTTTGACTAATTTTCGTCGTTGTAAGTGAAAGGCTTCTTTTATAATCCTTTGAACATTTCGGATATTCGTTGTTACTCCTGCTTTTTTTGGCAATTTGACGCGCTGTTGAAGAAGAATTTGACGCCTTCTTTAAAATACGCCGCTTTTCTCGAACTGTTGTTGCACTTGGTCGGCCTCCAGGATTCTTTTTAGTATAGTTTTCTTTATTTTTTATATAATTGCTTACAGTGCAGCGACTTCTATTCAATAATTTTTCAACTTTACTAATTGATTCATTTTTCTCCTTCAATTTATTAACCCTTTGTCTACCGAGCGGGTCCAATGGACCCGAATGAGTTTTTATTGTGCTCTCATTTCAATATCTAATACTTTAAGACTCTGTAGCTGCTTGACTTTGTTTATTTACATGCCCTTTGTAAATGTAATCAACATGTATACAGAAAACATTGTGTTACATTATATAATAATTGTTTTGAATAAATCTATCTATTGTATATCTAAAATATATAAAATAAATATGTTTAAATAGAGAAAAACACCTGAAATTTCATATGGGTCCAACGGACCCGTGCGGTAGTTATTGAAAGTTTTTTTTGCGGTAGACAAATGGTTAATAATGTCTATTTCACTGCTATTTAACTTTTTTCCTCTCGGCATGTTCACAGCTCTACACAAAGAAATTCAAATATCTATCAAAAACAAAACTCTCAATCACACAAAGTACTATCCGCGTCGAACACCTCGAAATAACTGCAGAATTACACATTTACTTCTGCCTGTCTTATATCTAGTTTTAATTTAAAGTTTATATATCTTTAAAGCATTAAAAATTAATTTAATTCCACTTTTATTTGTCAAAATGTAGACCATGCCCCTATTCAGGACTGAGTCACAAGTCACAAAGTAGGCCGAGAGTCTCAATTTTGTATGAATTTTGAATTAATTGAAACTTTTTTGATATGAGACTCTGATCCTGAATAATCACTTATTTAAGAGTTTTTCTCATTTTTCAACTCCTAGACCGCATCCCAGAATATGACCCAATTATGTAATTTATATGTTATTTGTGGCAGCGGCGTAAGTACTCTTACGCAACCCTATTCTAACCGCTTCCCAAACCTTTTGTTAGGTTATCAGTCACATAGTAATCTACACCGCATCTCAAGATTGAACGCGTTCCGAACTGCTGTCGGAAAAATAATAGAGATGCGCCCAGACTGTTGGCAGATTTCTTAAAATGTCCTTCTTGTCTTCATCATCCGAGTTCTCCCATCGCTTGCCTGGCTTACCTACTAGCCTGTTGCCACTCGCTTTGTCTATAAGAGCACGCTTGAGAATTCTTTGGTATTCCATCCGCTCTACATGGCTAGCGCACTGCAGTTTACGTAGTTTATGAACATTGAACCTTCTTGCTCTTGGAAGAGTTGATACAGCTTATGGTTGTATCTTATTCCTCTGTCTGTTCCTTTCTTTCATAAATTTATCGTAGCACCTTTCTGTCGAACGTGTTAACTGCTTTTTCGGAAGTTGGGATTGAAAACCTAATAAATTTCGTTCCACATAGCCGCCTGGTTATTCTTTAGTAAGTTGCGTCCAGACTGTTGGCCAATTATTTTTTTACCCTCGTGGTACATCTACATATAGGTACAAAGTTTCAACTTTTTAACAGAAGCCGTTTCTGAGATAAAAAAAAACCACACCCTTCCCCGTACCTTGCTACTCCTATCAAACATTTTCTGGAATGTATCTATAGTAGCTCTATACAGTTTTAAATGTTTAGCGTTCTATCCTATGCCGCTTTCGAGAAATTAAAATGATAATATTTTCATTTCTTCCCCCTCCCACCATAAGTTTCTACACCCACACCCTTTAAATTTTTTCTTCGCTAGAGGTCTACTATTCCTAGCTCCTGTAAAAATTACGATTCTTGAGATATAAAAAATTATTTTTTGAAAAGTGACTGTCACAACTTCCGCGCTTCACCTCATCGATAAAATTTTTTCACAAATGTTAAATCTACATACAGAAACCATAGAGCTTCCGGAGATGACAAGCCACCGATTTTGTATAAACCGATTTGAAGCCAAAAACACGGTGAGAAGTGAGATAAAACAGGGTCGTTGTTGTTATTGTTATAGCGTGTGGGTGAGTGAGACAAAACAGGTTCGTTATGTCAATTGTTGTGAATGGGAAAAGTTACACGGTAAACTGACCCTTCACTCAACTGAAAGGCATCACCAACCCGCAGCTGAGAAAATATTATCTCGACTTCTATAAATATCACCTCTGCTAATAGTCCAGTAAATCTAGGAATTCTTAAAGAAAAAAATAAGAGTCGAAATGTTTTGACGTGGTTAGGTTCCAATGATGGAGTAGAATAGGGAATCACAGTTTTACACCAAAATTTGATATGGCGTGTGCCAGAAATTTTGTCGATTTGTATTTTGCATTTTTCGCTAAAAATTGTTTTAACCAAATTTATAGAGAATTAAATTCTCTATCTTTTGTGCCTGAACAACTTTTTTGTAAAATCATTATTTATTGCAAATAATAAGCGTAAAATGTAAAAATTAGGAGATTGTCCCAGTTTTTTAAACTTTTCGACCATTTTTATTAAAAATAGGTGACATATTTACATGGCAAAGATGTAGAGGACTAAATTCCCTACAAGTTTTGCTAAAAATAGTTTTTCGTACGACGAACGAATCACGAATGGCATCACGGTAATCACAGAGACATAGTCCAGTAATCAGAGACAAAATTTCAGTAAATATCGAAAATAAATGGAAGGCGAAATGTTTTGACGTAGTTTATATACGGCTACAAATCGACAAAACAGAAAACTTAAAATTTCGGGCACACGCCATATCAAATTTTGGTGTAAAACTGTGATTCCCTATTCTATTTCATCATTGGAACCAAACTACGTCAAAACATTTCGACTTTTATTTTTTTCCGTTATTTACTGAAATTTTGTCTCTGATTACTGGACTATAATTCCCATTTACATACAAGTCAAGTAATTTTTTTCAGTTTTGTACTTGTCTTTGATTTTGTTTATCCTTTTTTCTGTTAAGTACTAGCACTAGGTGCAAGTGTCTTTCAAAATCTAGATTATAAGTCAACTGTAAATATGTTTTATATTCCCACAGGATAATACTAATAATCAGTCTTGGGCAGGCCACAATTATATAGCCGCCATTTATGTTAGCACTAAGTAATTTTTTATATTAAATTAAGTTTTATTTGTGAGATACCAACTTTTGTTCAAAAATGAGGTAATAGTCATGGACGAGTACGTGGCTGACCACTTCACCTCCTAGAGTTCCGTTGGTCTAGTAATGAAATAACTCTAGCATAACTTCAAAACCCAGGCTCAATTTACAGTAGTGCCATTGAGTGTTATTATTATCTCAAGCTAAACACCTTCAAACGGTTTTGCGTACGGTGGACACGCGGACATTTTTTTTGTGGGTCTATTAGTCTTAAAACGTTAAATACAAAATTTCGAGGTACATAATTTTTTGAAATTTTTGAAATGATCAACCACAATACTTTATTATTAAAAATTATTAAAAAAGAATAAACTATTGTACGAGTATAAATACATTGGCATATAGATTGCTTAAAATCCCGTGTCAGATTTTTTAGATTCAAACCCTTAACGTTTTCACAATTTCGTCATATCTCCTAGGATTGATGATATATGAAATTGGTTTTCACTACTACGGGCATTTTATATCATAGCCTAAAAAGAAAAACAATCCCCAGTTGGTGTACCTATATTGTTTCAGAAGTTTTCACAAAATTTTTCAATATCTCTTAGGTCTGATGAGATATCAAATCGTTTTTTCTTTCCACGCTTTTAGTCCAATTTTTGGGATCACAACCTATTCTCTAAAAAAGGTATTATATGTTAAATGATTTTGTTTCCCACCCTCGCGAATATTGAAAACTGACTTATCCTGTAGAACATCAGGACGTTCGGTCGAAAGTGCATGTCGGGTTCAAAACCCCCAGCACCGACTACGTACCTTTCCTGTACGGATCTCATACGGACACGGGGGCTTTATCTGTATGCTGTGTACATGAGAGCTTTCTACAAGCTCGCCATACATTTTCACGAAAATACGTCAAAAAACTAGGAAAAAGCTCGTTGATTCTTATATAAAAAAGGTAAGTTGAAATGTTTGTTTCTCTAGATACAGCATTTGATGTAATTTGGTTCTGAAAAACTATTTCCTCTATAGCTAAATCCAGGAACAAAAAATTGTCTTATGAGAATGAATAATAGAAGAAAATGGATGCTGATCAATGGTCGCAACGGAATTCGAAACAAGTTTGCTGTTCGTTACAAGATTGCAAATATGTTACTCTTGTTATTTGTGGAATAGTGTTTTGAAAATAGTTCCTGTTTTTGGTTTTTCCTCAAATTCAGCACTGGGATAGGGATTTAGAGCATATGGCACGAGGGTATCTATGACATTGTTCGATTGCCAAGGACAAATGTAATTTTATATGTAAATTAATTTGAATTTGGTTTTAGTTAACTAATTTCAAAGCGGTTTCTTTTCGATGCAGACAATGAAACAATTACACTCGCAATGATTTATTCCTTCAGTTCAAAGTTTCCATTGAATCGGTTTGTTATATCGATTATGAGATCATGGTTTTTAGAAATTAACGAAATCAGCACATTTGGGCAATTCCAAAAGTTAAGGTTATAAGGTAATTCTGTTTGATTTTGAAATTTTCTAAATTTCATATATGCAAGTTTTCATTAAAATTTGTATATTTAGATCGGCAAATATGACTGTATTAACATATCCCGCTGCGCAATTCGTAGGATGTGCTTCTGTCAAGTAAATATGTATATATGAACTTTTCAATAGCAGTAGTTCAGAGGGCAACAAAAAGAAATGATATAAAAAAAACATTTTAAAAAATGTAAAAAAAGGTATCGGGTTCAACAAAAAGTGATGATATTCACAGAGTCGGCTTTCTTTCTATTAAATATTTCCACTTACGTTTGTATACAAATTTGTGATATTAATTCTCTCGAGAAACCCGACAATCGCTCGTAGAAATATCACCCTTCAAATTTTCCAGATTAAAAGCAACCAAAAAGTAAACTTTGCACATCATCATTTTGCCATACAACGAGCGATTGTAGAGTTTCTATTTTTTTATTTTATATTTTTTTATTTACCCGTTTTTTTTTATTAACCCGTGCGAATTCTCTTCATATCATCGAAGTGTACATAAGAGTTTGTTGGAAAATATTTAAACTACGAAAGAGAAGCAGCAAGAGCCCCAACGTCGTCAAGGTACAATAGTTTTAAGAAAAAAATCCAAATAATACCAGAGGAATAGTAAAAAAAAATAATTATTTTTATTAATATATATGCCTTACATACATTTGAAGATCCTGGAGTGGAATCATGAATCTCGAAACGATATTTGTTTTCGATTTTCGAGCTGATTTCGTACTACCAATCTCGTTTCGACCTATAATGTGCTCGAAGTAAAAAAATTCGTACCAGTTTCGAGTTGGATTCGGTACTACCAATCTCGAATTTGGTTTGTTTCAAAACTCGAAACAATCAAATTTTAGTCGTCAAGTGTATAGCATTCGAGCTACACCGATTTTTTTAAATTGAGGCTAAAATTGAAGATAATCGATTGAAGCAGCTTAAATTTGACATGAGAAGATGATGTAAGACTTAAATTCATAAAGAAAGAGAAATTGTTGGATTTGATTTATATTTTGTTATTGTTTTTACATTATTATTTTAACTACTATTTTTTGTAATGTGGTCAAAACGAAATAAATCATAACCACTGGAATGTGATTTTTTTTATTATGCAATGTTTATATTGTATTTGGCAAAAATATACTGCTTCATTTGGTGAAAGTTTTGTGGATCTAGCTTTATAAATTTTGTACACAAGTCTGTCCCCAGAGATAAAATATCAACAACAACTTTTGAGACAGTCGATTGTGCCATTACAAGTAAAAAAAACTCTGCCAACAGTCTGGGCGCAACTGTATTATTTTTCCGGCAGAAGTCTGGGGATGCGGTGTATGTTACTATGTGACTGAAATTGAAAACCTAACAAAAAGTTCAAGAAGCGGTTAGAATAGGGTGTAACATATGAATTAAATAATTGGGTCATATTCCGGGATGCTGTCTAGCGGTTGAAAAATAAAAAACTTAAAAATACATATGTGATAAATAAACAAGCCCGTGGAAGTAAAAAGATATTCGATATCTGACTAGACCTGAAAGATATGGTGGAATTTATAAAAATGTATACAACCACTATACACCCTCTTAGTGCTCGAATTTCAAAAAATCTTGAAAATATTTTCTGGGTATTCATATGAAGAATCCGTACAAAAAAATTAATTCAATATTTGGAAAGAGCTAGTAAATATGACGAAAATCGTGAAAATATGTGCATTTTATTTTTACTGATAATTTTTTTTGCCCTCCCTTTGTACCACCAATGGATATACGATTTTTCTTATCAGAATTACTTTTCTAGTTGATTTACATACACGTACCGAGTTTCAACTTTCTAGCATAAGCCATTCTAAAGTTATGAAAAACACCTCCCACCCCCGTACCATGCTTTTTATACCAGGCCACTGTTATATCTCTATCTAAATACCAAGTTTCAGCTTAATATCATTATAGGTTCTTAAGATATGAACATCGGAACTTTTTCCTTCTCACCCTCACCTGCAATTTTTTTCCCCTACTAGGGTTCTATTGGGCCTACTTCTGCTCAAAACAAGCATCTATCTTACACTGTTGTTCTCTTCTATGCTCCTCTACCCCCTTCAAAAATTTTACTTTGGGCAACCTTTATTTATCAAGCTTTATACTCAAACCGAATTTGGGTTTTCTGGTGCAATTGGTTTGTGAGATATCGTAATCTCAAGTTTTTAACCCTCCACCCCCGTACTCTACTACCCCCACCCAAAAATTTTGTTTAAATCTACTCTCCTAGTATAACAACAGATATTTGTCAAGTTTTAATTGCTTGCTATTAACGGTTTAGGAGATATGGATTCTAGAATGTGTCAATCTCCAATCTCCTTTTTTGCGTTTCGGACGCATTATTTCCCCCTCCACTCCCACACCCCTTCACTGATACCATAAATTTTCTTGCAAATGTGTGCACTACCAAGGCTCTATAGAAATTCCAAGTTTCAGCCCCTTAACATAAGCGGTTGCTGAGATCTAGCAACCAAAATTTTTCGTCTAAAACGCTTCCCCTACCTTCCCCCTGTCACTCTCACCCCTCAAAAAAATTTCACTTCATAAGGTCTACCATGCCTATTAAAAAAAAAAATTCAACTTTATAGCTCAAAGAGTTTGAGAGCTATTAGCATCAGGACAACACATTGGTTCCGGTTAGGCAGCAATTTTTTCCTTGATACAATCGTCGAGGACAATCATGTTGAAGTCTATTCGTTTAATGCAATCGCATCTAAGGTAAAGGATTCCAATCTTCATTAATCAAACATTAACAATTCCTGTATTATAAATTTTTTAATTCCACATTTAAATGTTATTCCTTAATATTAATAAATTATTTTCACTAAATAACTATACATTTTTCATATACCAAACTTATTTTGAAAATAGCCGAACAAAATTGAAATTTAACAGTGAACTGTCTGTCAGATGTCATCCTACAGAAACATTCTAGTACTTTCCTGTTTAATAATCTTGGCCATACGATTTTTAAACTCGCCCCGAGATTGGTGCTACCAAAATGAAGAGACTCGAAACGATAGTCTCGTTTCGAGATTCATGATTCTACCCCTGATTCTAATAATTCCGTAGGTTTTATTTTTTTCTTAAAAATGTTTTGCATACTATTTTCGTGCTCCACTATCACAGCAAAAGTTTGCAAATCAAAATTAAAAACATTAATTCTTCACTTACATATACGATTATACACAAATAAAGTTTTTTCTTTCTTGCGTAATTGGTTTTTATAATATCGAAGTCAAAATTTTTTCGCTACAACCCCCGTATGGTGAAATTTTTATTTGGGATACTTTACTTTACTATACTATGGTCGTTTCTCAATTCCTTGCTTAAGTCTACGTCTACGTCTAGTTATAACAGTTACGACGTCAGGCCTAGCAAAAGCGTGTCTAGCTTTCTTGCTGGTTTGTGTCTTGGCTATCAGTCAATCAAAAGCTTGTACACTGTATGACCACTTGGTCAAACAGTGTAATACAAGCTTAAGGAAACGAAAAAAAAATCAAATTTTTGATTTTTGCTGCATCAGCATCAGCTGATCCATTTCGAGCTTTCTCTAAACTGTTATAATAGGTGTGTTTTTTATTCCCGGTTAAAAAGCCCAAATACAGAAACTTTCGCACTTACCATTTTTTTTTTTTTTTACGGCCATCGTTATAACTTAGGGGTCACCCTTTAATGCGATTGCACAGCTATAACGACATAGGTTGAGGATAAAATGGTATGGTAGGGGATTTAGGGCGGTGGAACAGGAGGGAAACGTCTAAAGTGTCGGTGGACGTTGTTTTTGAACCGCTGAAGGTCATACTTATTAGAGAAGATATCAGCTGGCAATGCGTTCCACATTCCTGTTGTTCGGGGGATAAAGGACTGCCTAAATTTCACAGTTCTCCACGAATGGGGCTTAACGGTATACTCGTGGGCGCGTGAAGCTTGGCGAGTGTTACGGGGGGCGATTAAGAGCGGGGGAATAAGTTCTTAAGTTCTTTACTACATTTATCATGAAAATATCGGTAGTAAATACTGAGTACTCCGACATTACGGTGATGCTCAAGGGAGTCTATAGAAGCTGAAACGGCTTCGTCTCCAATTAGTTGGAACGCATGTTTTTGAACACGATTAAGCAAGGCTAAATGGGATTTAGGGGCCCCAGCCCAGATATGCGAATTGTACTCAAGACGTGGTCTGATATATGCCTTGTAGATTGTAGCTAAATCGGACGCTGAAAAGTATTTCTTACACTTCCGTAGAATTCCAAGGCGTTTAGAAACATCAATTGCGACATCATAGATGTGATGGCTCCAGTTTAGGTGGTTATTGATTTTTACACCTAGTAATTTGAAGTCATCAGAAGAAGAAATTTGATCGCCACCAAAGGATATACTTGGGACCGACGTCGGAACATCACGTTTAAGGGATAGATGACAGGACTGTGTTTTGGAGGCATTGAACTCCACTCTATTTTTCTTGCGCCAGTCCATATGAGATTGAGGTCTAAGTTCAATGAGCCGAATAACTCAGTGCGTTGCAAGGCCACCGAAGTCGGACGTGCCTCTGCAGCCGAGTCGAAATTAAAGACATTGCCAATGTACTATCATCTGCAAGACTACGGATTGGATTGAGAGTTGACGACAGAAGGTCGTTAATAAAGATGAGAAATAGGGTGGGAGATAGAACTGAGCCCTGGGGTACGCCGGAATCAATTGGAAAAGAGGATGAAGTTATTCCGTCCAATACGACTCGTATTGAACGTTTGCAGAGATAACTCTCAATCCATTTAAGAAAGGTTGAACTAAAGCCGAAGGCTTTAAGTTTTACTAAGAGACATTGGTGCCAAACTCTGTCAAACGCCTTAGCAATGTCAAGAGCAAGCACTTGACCTTCACCAAATTTGTGAATGCACGAGTTCCAGCGTTCCGTTAGGTAAACTAAAAGTGTAGAGCGACCGGAACGGAATCCATATTGGCGATCGTGGATCAGATCTTTATCCATCAGGTATTTGATTATTTTGCGATTGACAGCAGTTTCCATTACTTTAGCGAGCACGGATGTAATGGCTATTGGGCGGTAATTAGCGGGATCCGCTTTGTTTCCTTTCTTGGGAATTGGCTGAACATTCGCAACTTTCCACATCTGAGGAAAGGACCCTGAAGAGTATGAAAGATGAAAGAGATTGCGATGCGGTTTAGCCAGAGAGGAAAAACATTTCTTGAGGACTATGGGAAGGATACCATCCGGTCCCGCAGATTTGTAGACACTGAGCCCTTGCAAGATCTTGGAAATAACCCTGGTTCGAAAACGAATTGGAGGCAGCAAGGAATCCGATATTGGGGGATTGGGGGGACTCTGATTCGAAGGTGGAAGTCTAGAATTTCTAGCGAAACTTGCCTCCAAAAGGTTTGCTTTTTCCGTAGGGTCTATAACGGTTCGGTCACCATCGAGAAGAGGTGGTGTAGAAGTCTTTACAAAATTGTTATTGACCGATTTAACAAATGACCAAAAAGATCTCGAGCTTTTAGGGTTGTCGACGATCTTGCGCCGAAGATTTTGGTCATATGCAAATTTAGCACGTTTCAAGACACAATTGCAAGAATTTCTTGATAGCTTTAGTGCGATCTTATTTTCAGCAGTCGGGTTGTCTTTAAATATTTGGAACGTATTCTTTTTGGCTTTTATTGCATCCGAAGTCCTTATTAAACCAAGAATCTCTCGACGGCCTGATTCTTTTGCGGTTAGAAGGGACAAAAAGACTCATTCCTTTGAGGATTGTCTCGGCTATGAGTTGACATGCCAAGTCACAATTTCCAGATTCAAAGCATAGCTTCCAGTCAAAAGCACGAAAAACTCTCCAAGGGCTCCCCAATCAGCTCTCCTGAAGTGCCAAACCTGTCTTCGAGGTGCCTTGGATGCTCGCGATTTCAATATTGAAACTGGGAATTGTGCACGAACCAATAAATGGTCTATCGTCCCAATTGGTGGCAAAATTGAGACGTCGTATTTGACTGGCTGATTCGTTAAGAAAAGATCAAGCAGTTTGAATGATTGACCTGCAATGTCAGGTAGACGGGTGGGATTGTCTACCAGCTGTACTAATCCGTTGATTGAAGCAAAAAGCTCAGTATCTCGACCCTGCTGGTCCGTATGAGTAGAATGTTTTAGCCAGGCAGTGTTATGGACATTGAAATCGCCCGTGACAACGGTTTCAGCGTCTGGATTAGCAGCATATATGGATTGAATAGAGTCAGGCAACTTATCCAACTCAATGGTGGTATTTACTGCATTCAGTGCTGGGCTTCTGTAAACATAACAAAAGAATATGATGTGCTTTTGGGTATGAATTTTTATCCAGCTGAAGTTGAATTCTGGATTGGAGCAAGTTCCTAAATGTGGAACTAAATGAAAAGCAACATCATCGCGGAGACCCCGCTGACGGAAAAAAGTTGGTATAATATGGTATCCGGGTAAGACATAGAAATGTTCTTCACCTGGTAACACCTTGCATTCGCCAATTGCAAGAATATCTGGTCTTGAGGTTTGGGTGTGAATATACACCGAAAGATAGGCAGTGCTTAGGCCCCGAATATTAATCTGGTCGATTATAAAATTGACCATTGCAATTAAAAACAAAAATAAAGGAATGAAAGGTCTTGCGGGCGGAAACGCACTGACAACAAAAACTAAAAAAAACTTAGCTGTAGGACTGGGACCTGATGGATGCCGTATATAGCTGCACTGTGGACCCCCTTGTATGAGCACAAAATTAATTAATTTAAACTCACGAATGATATGATATATTCGCCACGGTCAATCAATAAAAGTTAATGATTTTAAAGCTCCATGCCATTTTCGCATGTGCAGCTGGTAGCACTACGAGTAAAATGATACGAGATGGCGCTTGTCAATTTCAAAACTTCGAACACAGACAATATAATAACCAGATGACGAATGCCATGTTAGAAATATGTACCCATTTTCAAAAAATAGCTGTCGTTCAAACGCCAGCTAAAAAGCTTCATTATCGTGCTTTGAATCTAGAGTAAAAGTTCCTTCCCTGTAAATATGAATGACATAGAAAACGCTTACCTGAAAGCTCACCGAGAAAACAAAAAAAAGATCAATAAGCAGCGCACATATATATGGTATGTTCATATACGGTATAAATACAAACATAATAACATTAGGTATGCAATGTACCTGCTTGTACTGAGATATTTTCAAATGGATTCAGGTTTTAATGATTCTACACGAAGAGGTGAAATAAGTCCTATGTGCCGGGTCAGAAATAAAAATGGTTTTTTAACTAAATTACTTTTAAATTAATCCTAGGATATGTATGTAAAAGGATTTTTTCGAATTCAAAGTCGTTATAAAGTAATAACCGTATAATGGAGCAATTGTTCGGAGCTCGCCTGGCCCACCACTGATCTAAGAACTCAAAACCGGATTTTTTTTTTTAGAAAAATGATTGATTGAGAAAAACTACTAAACGGATTGCACTGAAATTTTAATAACATATAGTATTTAGAGGATACCTAGTCAAAAATGGTAACAATATCTTAGCGATATGTGTTAAACTTTTTTCATCGAATACAAATTTTCAAAGTTAGGTCTATTTTTTTTTTTTTTTGTTCCAAATTACTTTATTATTGTTTTAATAAATGATTGCTATCAATTTAAAAAAAAAATACAGTGAAATAGTATTGAGAAGAAGAATTGAGCACGTTCCGAACTTTCCAAAAAATAATAAAGTTGCGACCAGACTGTTTGAAAATTGCGATGATCATTGAGCAAGAATCGAAAGCAGGTCCTAGTTCCAAGACATTTGCTTCTATGTTGCTTCAAAGCGGTAGTACTTACTCTCTTGATGAGAAATGGGTTTCACAATCTCTTATATTAAATACTAGCCTTGTACCGTGGCTACGCTCACATTTGTATGGTGTTATACCACCGAAACTCCAAAGTCAACAGTGAATAATTGTAATCTTATATAATAACTGTAATCTATATATATAAAAAAGGATGTCTGTATGTGGGTGGGTATGTGAGTATGTTCCCTATAGACTCCTAATCCGCTGAACCGATTTTGATGGGATGGCGGATGGCGGATAGAGGATAGAGGATGGGAGATGGAGGATGAAGGATGGAGGGTGTTGGATAGAAGATTGTTGATAAAGGATGGTGTAACAGAAGCAACGGGAGAAATGGGAGAAACGGGAGTAACAGGAGCATCGGGAGATACAGGAGCAACGGGAGAATCATAGCCAATGGATCAATGAGAGAAACGGGAGGAACAGGACCAATGGATCAACCGGAGAAACGGGACCAACGGGAAAGACGGTAGTAACAGGGACGATAGAACAACGTGAGCGTAGCCGCGGTACGCGGCTAGTTACTAATACAATCTTAAGACTAAGTACATAAAGTGGCATAATTTGCCTCTACAATTTCGTTTACTCAAAAGGTCGAAGTACCACATGAGAACGAAATTGTCCCATAAGCAATTCTCTAAAAAAATCACACGTGCCATTCCCGGTCATCGATATAATTTATCGTTGACAGTGAAATTCGAATTTCTATAGAAATGCCCAAGCAATGGTTCTATGGGATGCAGATAGTGCAACGTCCCATGTACGGACTTTGCATGGCATTCAGGTACCCAAATGTAATTGGAGTACGCCAGAAATCGTACGGTCAGAACTTAGTGCGTGAGGTCTTACGAAAATGACTTAATTTGTTTTTGTCGCGTGTGTGGACCGTAGTAAAAGGGTGTCACATATCAATGGTGATTTACGACTTGTGTTTCGCTATGAGATCTGCTTATGGTGTACACCTGTTTGTCTTGAAATTAATACATAACGTTTGGAATTGGGTAGGTACACTACACCGCTAAATCATATGAAATACTCTTAAATGTTGAAATACCTCTCGTACCACCAATTGAAAAATGATTTTGTTAACGCAGAAACCTTCACGGGCGTGTGCTTAATATATCAGCGAAGTTTCATCGTAATCGGATGAATAGTATAGTAAAGCGCAACTAAACCATTAGAGCACCAGGGTACTAATATCACGAAAAAATTTGAAAAATGTTAAACAAAACTTTTGTTTTTCATTCGATCTGGACCAAACTTCACAGGAACCATCCCGGGACTACTCCACACGTTCCCTGAAAATTTCATCGAAATCGGTTCAGCGGATTAGGAGTCTATAGGGACCATACCCACATACCCACCCACATACAGACATCCTGTTTTATACATCGATATAGATTTTCGAAATACAGCCCTATATCTATTCGTGCGTGATGTATTGGGATTTCGAATGCCCCATCCAAGTTCTATCCATAAATGGTCAATTATAAAGAGTTTATCACCTGGATATAATGAAAACATTTTGGCCCAAATGAAAATCCAAGTTAATAAATTAGATAATAAAAGTAAGGAAGTTGTTCTTTTTTTTGATGAAATGGCCATTCAAGAAAACTAATCATAACGATCGAATTGATGGTTTTGTCGATTATGGAAATGGCAACCGAAAAAACGAGAAAGTGAAGCATGTATGTGTCTTTATGATTCGTGCTAAATGTGGTAAATTTAAGCAAGTTTTAGGTAACGCAGTATGTGGTGCTTCTATTCCCTCCGAAACTCTGAAATATTATATTTACCGAAGTATAGATATTTGTTCTAATTTAGGCTTAAATGTAAAGTTAATAACTTGTGATCAGGGTTCTACAAATAGATCTCTTTACAAAAAGTTATATATAACAATCGAAAAAATTATTTTGAATATCATGAAAAGAAAATATATTGCTCATTTGATGTGCCCCATCTTTTTAAATCAGTAAGAAATAATATGTTACACAAGGACCTTCAAACAGAAGATGGTATTGTTAGTATGGATGTTGTAAGAGAAGTGTATAGTATGGAAAAAAAATCTGCCAACAGTCTAGGCGCAACTTTATTATTTTTCCGACAGAAGTTCAGAGCGCGTTCAATTCGGGGATGCGGTGTATGTTACTATGTGACTGAAAACCTAACAAAAAGTTCGGGAAGCGGTTAGAAAAGGGTGTAACATATGAATTAAATAATTGGGTCATATTCCGGGATGTGGTCTAGCGGTTAAAAAAAACAAAACTTAAAAATAGGTGATTATTAAACAAGCCTGGGGAAGTGAAAAGATATTCAATATCTGATCAGACCTCAGAAACATGGTGGAATTCATGAAAAAGTATATTACCAGTTTACACCCTCTTAGGGGTCGAATTTCAAAAAATCTTGAAAACACGTTCTAGGTATTCAAATGAACAATCCGTAGAGTAAAAATGAATTCAATATTTCGAAAGACCTAGTAGATATGACGAAAATCGTGAAAATATATGCATTTTATATTAACTGATATTTTTTTCTGCCCCCCCCCCCCCCTTCTGAACGCCAATGAATATTGAAATTTGTTTTTTATCAGAATAACTTTTCTAGTTAATTTACATATACGTACCGAGTTTCAACTTCCTACCATAAGCCGTTCTAAAGTTAGGAAAAACACCCCCCACCACCGTACCATACTTCCCCTAAAAAAAATTTATTTTTCCACCATGCATACTATAGCTCTATCTAAATACCAAGTTTCAGCTTCCAATCATTTTAGATTCTTAAGATATAAGCATTGGAACTTTTTCTTTCTCACTCTTCCCCACCCTCACCCTCTACACCCATACCCCAAAACTTTTTTTCCCTACTAGGATTCTATTAGGCCTACTTCTGGTAAAAATTTGAAGCATCCATCTTACACCGTTATTGAGATATGAAACGTGATATTATTGAAAAATTCTTATCCCTTCCACTTACGTACTCTCTTTTACTTTGAACAATTTTTATTTATCAAGCTTTATATACAAACCGAATTTTGTTTTTCTGGTGCCACTGGTTTGGGAGCTATCGTAATGTTAAGTATTTCAACCCCCACCCCCGTACGCCACTACCCCCACCCAAAAATTTTGTGTCAACCTACTCTCCTAGTATAACTACAGATATCTGTTAAGTTTGAATTGCTTGCTATTAACAGTTTAGGAGATATGGATTTTAGAATGTGTCGATTTGCGTTTCGGACGCATTGCTTTCCCCTCTACTCCCACACCCCTTCACCTATATTATCAATTTTTTCGCAAATGGGTCCACTATTAAAGCTTTATAGAAATTCCAAGTTTCAGTCTCCTAACATAAGCGGTTGCTGAGATCTAGAAACCAAAATTTTTCGTCTAAAACGCTTCCCCCACCTTCCCCCTCACACCCCCACCTCTAAAAATAATGTCAATTCAAGGGGTCTACCCAGTCTATTTCTGGAAAAAAATTTAATTTAATAGCTCCACTGGCTTGAGAGCTACGAGCCTTCAAAGGATTTTGGCGGTGGACGTACGGCGTACGGGGTATGGTGTACGGCGGACAGACGGAGTGAAAATTTTTATTGCTTTTTCCGTGTCTACTAGTCATGAAATGTACACAAAAAATTTTGAGGGCAGCAAAAAATTTTTTTTTTGAAAATCAATAACAATACTGTATTATAAATAATAAAGTAAAATAATGTGATGAAATTGTGTCACAAATTAACATATATGCACATTAACCACACAAACTTCAAAAAATGAGAGTCCGATTGGCAGTACAGGTTTTAAGTCACACTGTATCTTCTGCTGTCCAAACTTTAGCAGCTCTTAACAAGTTTTCAGAAAAGGTGTCCCATAAAGCAATCCCCACGGCAGTCTTTATTGAGAAAATAAATAAACTTTTCGATATATTAAATGGCCGACCTCCTCTTATTCGAAACTCGGAAGCATTTCCCAAGTGTTTATGAGTTCAGCGCGATAATTGCAAAAATCCTGTCCATAAAACTTATATTTTCTTCGAAATACTCGAATTGCGAAAAAGATGATGACGAGATTTTAGATATCGACTGGTCATCAATTCTTCAGGATCCTAATTCTGGCAATCAAAGTTCTCAATCTACTATAATCAATGGCTATGAAGAAACTGAAATGGAGGGAGAAACCCTAAACGAAGTTGACGATGCTGATCACCAAGTACTTTCGGAAGAGGAAAAAGAAATACCAATTGACAATATATCTTCTAGATATTTTGCAGGATACTGTTGTTATAAATTAATGAAACCAATTGGAAATCCTTGCGAAAATTGTTTTCGGACTATGGTAAAACCGCGTAATGACAGCTTCTGAACTATTTCTTAAATTTAAAAATTTCAATGATGAAACAGATTTTGAAAAGCTTGTTCCTCCAGCAGACAATTTCTTTGAAATTTGCTTATTACAAATTGATGTTTTTGAACGTCTTTTTAGTACCAAACCTGAAGTAGATAAGATTAAATCAGTAATTGTGGATAAGTGTGTCGAAGTCACAAATAATTAGAAAGCAAAAAATTATTAGAAAGCATTGCAAATGGGTAGGTGATCAACTAAATTTGAGGAAAACGGATACTAACCGAGTCGAAAAACTAAGGCAGCTAACCCACAAATAAAATATACCAACAGCGTTGCCACATTTCTACTTTTGTAGCAAAAATGTAACTTTTGCAACAAGATTTCGGCAACACTGCATACCAATCGTACGACACTCGATCTGAAACACACACATTGACGATGTAAAGAGGGATGTTTACATGTTCGTACATAGCAGGCGCATAACCGGATTTTTCGTAGAGTAGCGCAACAATACGATCATGAAATTCAACCAATTTAAGAACCATAAAAACAAAGTTTCATTCATTCATAAAATTATGTGTAACGAATTCGTAGAAGTATTCATATAGTTCGGTCAAATTTGACGATCGTATTGTATTTTAAGGGACGAGCCTGCACTAAATATACAATGTGGTCAGTACATAATTTGATTATCGAGCTTACAGTTTGAAGCTTTCAGGGTTGGTGCATTATATAAAATTCTATTGCAAATGCTTACTTCGTCATTTTCAATGTAGAGGGACGACAAATTTGGGCATGTCACAAGATTTCCTATGTCGATTCGTCATCTGGTAGTATCTGTGCTTCGAATAAACGGAAATTTATTATAAAAAATTTATAGTGACGAAATGGATAGGGAGGAAATAAAACAAGTAAGTATTGTCAATATCATTATGTGTAGTTCGGCTGAAACACTTTGGCATTCACCCATAGCGCGATCGCATACAAGATCCGACAGACCGAATTTTCGTTTTTATGCGTTATCCGCTATTTATAATCATTGCAAAATTAGGTACAATTGTTAGTTATAACAGTGTGCACATATTTGCAAAAGAAAATCGCAAAAAATTTGTAGTTTTAATAGATAACCAAAAGAAAAACATTCGGTCGGGTGACGACATTATTTGGCATGTAATTATCTATTAAAACTACAAGTTGTTACCGATTGTCTATTGCAAAGATTTGCAAAGAGTGATAATTAACGATTGTACCTAATTTTGCAATGATTATAAGTCGCGCAATGAGCAGAAAAACGAAAAGTAAATTCCGTCGATCGGGTCCTGTATGCCAACGCTCAGTGTTGTGGCTGCTAACGGATTATTGTGTCTGGTTAATTTTACTTAACCGGAGCTTCCCGAAGTTCCGGTCAAGATAACCGCGGTTGAATTGTTGGTAACCGCACTTTTGTTGTTTTTCCGTGCAATTTTTTCGAGCTTTATAGTAAACCGGGAATAAAAAACACACCTATAATAGCAATGCTATGCTGTGACGTCAACATAGACGTAGACGTAGACTTAGCAAGGAATTGAGAAATGACCTATGTATATAATACTTATAAACAGATATAATTATCAAGTTTCAACCGTTCCAGCTTGCGAGCTCCCCAGATACATTGCTTTCCCCCACTCCATACACTCCTCTCATTTTAACTAGATTTTTGCAAATGGCTGCACAATTATAGCTCAACTTACATAAATGCGAAGTTATAAATTTCTAGAATGACTCCAGAAATGTTTGAAAAAAATTATTCTTCGTCTGAGACGCTTCTACACGTCCCCACTCTCAAGAAGTCACCACTCAAAAGGGTCAACAAAGACCATACACCTAAAACACTTGAATTTAATAGCTGACAGGATGTAGGATCTACGAGCCGCCGAGTTTTGCGTATAGCGTATATTTGCTTTTTGAGTTTATTTGTCATACAACGTGAATAAAAAGTTTTTTAAAATCGGTCACAATACTTTGTTGTAATAAAGAAAATTGTTTACTGAATTGCTGAGCGTCAGATTCAGCGTCTGAACATACCTACTATAGGTATATAAAAATATGTAATTATTGAAAAAGATGCCAATGCTATTCAAGGTCGAAGCAAAAAACATTGGCACATTAGTGTCTTGTTAATAATACGACACTAAAGTCAGCTTTAATTTAAAGCCAACTTTATGACGACTGTTAATAGCGGCCATTATCTGAAAATATTGCACTGATTGACGTTGTATACATGTTGTAATGGACGTTGGCATTTTGACCTTAACCGTGTATTTAAACATTAACCGAACATTAACAGAATTGCATCAGTAAAGTTGCGAATTTTATTTTTTGGGCTAATTAGTAGTTGCATTGGTGAAAAACGAATACCATCAATCAGTAATCAGTTGATATTACTTTTGTAAACTAATAAAACTAGGAAAAAAAACACTTGTCCTTGTTAAGCGACAAAATAATATTTTCACGTACACTCCTTAAAAATTATGTAACCGCACTATAAATCCAACATTCGGGTTATTTGAAATATTATTGTACCACTACATTTCTGCATAATTCATCCTGTAAATATCATTTATCAATAAGAGCAAAATTTTTATTTCTACTATCTTTGTGTAACTATGTATTAATATAGCTATTTTTTAATTTATACTCATAGATCACATGATATCAGTAAACTTAAATTCTCTCTATAAGTCCAGTTATTATAATCATTCTGTACACAGCAATTATAGGTGACGTGCAGTATGTCAATTTAAATGGATCAACTTATCCATTTTTTAAAATTATCCCTTTGGTTTTCATCACTGAGTCCTAAGATCACACTGCGATGGCGACGACCTTACCTATACGGAACCGATTTTTTGTAGTTAAACGTAAACGCAATTGGCCGAAATTCTTAACTATTTTCGTTAGTAGCTGGTAAGAATCAAGTACACTACCATTGCGAAATACACTATAGAAAAGTTAGTAACAAAATGAGCTGCATAAGACTATTGCATTTCTTTTTATACCCCTTCTTATGAAATTATGACATGGAGCTTATAGCTCACATTCTTAACGTACTACCTATATATATGTGTATATATAAATATTAATAAAATTACCTTAGTGAGATGAAGATAAATTTTATCTTTTATGTAAGTATTAGTTTGAACGTGAGTCTTTTTATATCAAGATCAGTAGACAAGTGAGTAAAAATATACCTTTGTATTATTCAGCCATTGTAGTCGAAGGTGAATTATTTTCCAACATAACATTGTTTGATTGTTTGCCTCTGCTCATACAAATAGCCATACATACATAGTCTTCATTTTTGATAAAATTTTAGTATTTGATTAAAAAAACCACTATGTAGGTATTAGAAGATCTCCTAACTGACTCATAGTCAGCACAATAATTTCACCTACCACTTCTTTTATGACAATTTTTATCTTGGTAGCGATATTGAGACAAATAAATTTTTGATAACACTTTGTAAATATGTACTGTGCCTGCTTCATATTCATAATCATTGAACTCATTTTACCATTCTAGGTGTTGAACGTAAAGTAAATACGAGTTATAAAATGAAATATTGTTAGCAAGATTCAAGATGTTTTAGAGGTTCTCTGTTATTTTGAATGCTTAAACTTTGATTATTATTATGCTCAAAGGTGATCTAAGAAATAATCTATCGCATACGAGTAGAAGTTTTGGTCACTTCACACTGCACAACGAGGGTAATACCAACTCATAAAGCTGATATTGCGAAGTTGGAGTCCTTTTTCAGAAATTACCATAATGACATAGCACATCGGAACTACCAATGCTGGTTATCCATGAAAGATACTGTCGTAGTAGGTTTACGCTGTCAAAATTCTAGCTCGCGGAGATGGCAACACGCCGTTTCTGTATAAAGCACTTTGAAGCATTTTGAAGTTTAATCGAACGTTTTTGTATGGAGCGTTTCATGCCCGGTGGCAGTGAAATGCAAATAGTAGTATAGTTTTTAAAGGTTGGGCTTTTTTTTTCTTTTCAATACTGGAGTTTAACATACATGTGAGTAAGATTCTGATAGTAGCATAGTGAATATCGCCGGTCCTTTGCGAGAAAACCTCCGGCTTCAAAACAGTCGCTGCTCCTCATCTTTACTACATATGCCTCCATGAACAAGGCACAAAGGAAAAGGCACATTCGTGTTAGTATGCATATCAAATCGAGAATCGTGTACATTTGCGTCGATGGCGGTGTTTGGACGCGTATCAAAGGGATATGCTTACAGCACGAATGTTCCGTTTCCACTTACGCCTTCACATGCATTAAATGAAGACACTACCCCAGCGGGAAATGAGGAACGTTCTTCATTACATTTATATTGAACGACCTTATGAGTTCATCACTTCTTGACTACTAAAGTATATTTCCATTCCGGAATACACCATTCCACATACATTTGTATGCTCACAAATTATTTAGATAATTTTTTTGAACATGGACTAAATATTTAGAATTCCTATACTTATTTGCTTCCGTTTTCTTCAGCGGTTATGTAACAAGGATAGTAGTGCAATGTAAAAATAAAAGAAAAATGTAAATTCGCTTCACATTTCTCCGATGGCAATTTCAAGTTTTAAGATAAAGCGTTCTCGAATTATCGTGCAATGTTCTGAATCACGAGTTCTGTTGACTTTTGTATGTAGAATCCGAATGAATGAGAGATTTTTTGCCACTAATAAACGACCGAAGAGCAATAATAATTTCCAAGCATAGCAAATTTCTCTTCTGGAACTTGACTCATAAAATTGATTCACTCCGGAGTACAAAAACATATGTATATAATGTTTGAGCTCTATTATCCGAATAGACTAAGATGGGCATTGATTTTCAGAGGCGAAAGAGGCAATGGATTAGGCATTTCTTGATCACAAACCCTCAAAACAGACTATGGATTGGAATCCAAAAGGAAGGCGTAGAGTGGGTGGTCCATGAAACATATGCAGATGAACAATCTAGAAGAAAATACGAGGAGTACATAAGTCCGGCAAGAGGTTAGGGATATCATAATCGCACATAACACGATTTTTGAAAGAGAACTGTTACTGCCCTTCACCAAAGAAAATAGAATCTATAAGATGTCTCAAGTCATTAAAAACGAACGAAAGAGCTTTTACTTTGGTAACACAGATCAGTGATATTGAAAAAAATTTTCGCAAACTGTCTATCTACCCTGTTCACAAAACTGCCGAATGCGGTTTCCTTGGAGAACGTAAAAGGGGAAGTTTGTTTGCATTGTTGCCCTTTTCGACATATTTTCATTTTGATTTGCTGTTCTAGATTGCATTGGAATTGAATACTTTGCGACTTTAGAAAATACTACCTTCTTTTTTTTAATTTTCCGATAATCGAATAAAAAAAAAGGTTATTCGGCTGATATTGTCAATCAACTCGATAGTTTCGCAAAATTATAGTGTTCAAAGAACTGTAATTTACCAACATTTCGCAGTATGACTTTTCATTCGTTTTGTATATCATAGGTATGCACATTAGGGTGGGCCGAAAAACAAAATTTTCGATTTTCGTGCCGCTATACTGCGGAAAATATGAGGTTTGTATATTTGAAAAAATCTGCCAACAGTCTAGGCGCAACTTTATTATTTTTCTGGCAGAAGTTCGGAACGTGTTTAATTCGGGGATGCGGTGTATGTTATTACGGTTTAAATTAAACGATGACGGTCTCCGTACCGCAACTAACCGACAAAATACCACAAATGAACCCTCGTATCAATAACGGGGGGCGAACAGACCTTTGTCCGGCTAGACCCAGAGACGGGTCGTGGGCGCCAGTGATCCCTTTTTGAAAGGTCTGCTCTCCCTCCCTAGACCGGATCACTGGTCCAGAAACGATTAATTTAACGAGAAACGACTACGCGACACTACGTTCAGACTCGCGCCACCTCTTTGGAGGAAATGCTTAAGAACGGCACAAAATGTTTGACAATTAAAAAAGAGTATTTAGATTTAATAAAGAAATGAAAAGCAACTCAAAATCTTACGCTAATTGAACACTAAGCTAACAAATTCAATCTTAAACTTAGGGCGCCCCTGGTGCACGACGACCGCTGGATTTCATACTTCTCGCCTCTTCACTGCTCACCGCCTCGACGCTCCTTTTCCTGCTTCTTCGTTAACTATGTCTCCTTTGCTCGACGTCTCGACCGTTCCTCTTTTTCTTTTACAAAGCAAAGTCACTAACTTGTGACACTTACAGTACGTTACACATACGCAGTCGCTGGACCTCCGACTATCTCCAATCACTGTCCATCCAACAAGAGACCGTTTTTCGTTTCAATGCCTCGACGATAGCTCTCAGCGGTTCTTTTCAACCACGGTTAGCTTCCACCAGCTTTCTCAAACTTTTTTTGAGTTCAACGGTCTTCCACTCCCATGACATTCTTCTCCTTCCCGCATGATATTCTCTTCCAGCATTTCATTCGGGTATCTAGCCAAGGTTCACTCCATTACCACCTTCCATTACGCCGCAAGACTTCGCCGTCGTATTTCATTCGCTCGATCAATGCCATATCGCTAAATGACAGTTGGTTTGTTTACGTTTAGTTTATGTTTACTTTTAGTGATTCCGTGTGCGCGTTCCGAGTTGTTTCCGTTTTCCAAACGGTTGGTGGTGTTATGCGTCTAGGAGCCCAGTGACTTGTGAGTAATGTGTTGTTTTTCAAATCAACTTGCCGCATCACTCGGACGACCGCAGGATGGAGTAACCCCGTGCAGCAGGACCCCGCCAGTTGTATGATCACTGATCTCGGTAAATACGATCCGCTGGCGTTGTTCCCGTGACGTGACAATGTTTAATTCGATACGATTGCCAATCATTTTCGACAGCAACGTAACTCCAGTCTTCGAATCAAAAAAAAACTACACCTAACCTTAAATTAACTAATAAACTAATCTAGTCTGTAATTCAGAGAAAAACGATAATTCTAACACTAATCCTACATTATAACTAATCTAACCTATCGTAATATATACAGGTAAACAATGCTACTAACGACTTTTCAGCCTTTCCTCCAAGCCGGTGATTCTTATTAATGCGTTACTTTACGTCTACTTTTAGGTATTAGCTGAGGGACGTCACCAGCGCATCGGAGGAATTCCCTACACATAAAAGGTAGCTCTTTCCACGATTTCTTAAGATATAAACATCGGAACTTTTTCTTTCTCATCCTTCCCCACCCTCACCCTCTACACCCTCATCCACAATTTAATTAATAGGGTTTAATAAGCGCTACTTCTGGTAACATTTTGAGGCATCTATGTTACACTGTTATTGAGATATGAAACGTGTTATTTTTGAAAAAATTTTATCTCCTTCACTTCTATGCTCCCCTACCCTCTTCAAAAATTTTACTTTGGGCTAAAACTAAATTTTGTTTTTCTGGTGCAATTGGTTTGTGAGATATCGTAATCTAAAGTTTTTCCCCCCACCCCCGTACGCCTCTACCCACACTCTCCTAGTATAAGTACATATATATATTAGACTGTTTAAAAAAAAACGATATTTTTTTTTTCCGGCCATATCGAAAATAGTTAGTGTTTCATATCTAAAAAATCATACTCTAAACCCAGCTATGTTGCTTGAACACAGAACCAGCGCATTTGGAAATACGATTCCTCATGTACTTTAAACGCAGAAATCTTTTCATTCCGGTTTTATCTATTTATCTTGTTTTTCTTCGCTGATAAAAATAAAAAAAAACATATTTTCTTATAGAGAATTTCATGAGCTACAAAAATGGTCCCTAGAACCAAATCACTAAATTCGACTGTTCAGAAGTCCCAGTGGGTTGAAAGGCATATTCATATTTAATCATTACGCACTTATGAAAAATCAACATAAATTTATTACACTTACAATTTACACTGTATGACCACGCTGTCAAATTGCAGTAGTATGCAATGCGAACTAGGCGAATACGAATAAATCTCACAGTGAGATAAATAGATAAAACCGGAATGAAAAGATTTCTGCGTTTAAAATACATGAGGAATCGTATTTCCAAATGCGCTGGTTCTGTGTTCAAGCAACATAGCTGGGTTTAGAGTATGATTTTTTAGATATGAAACACTAACTATTTTCGATATGGCCGGAAAAAAAAAATATCGTTTTTTTTTTGAAACAGTCTAATATATATATATATATATATATATATTTTATATATTAAGTTTTAATTACTTGCCTTTAACGGCTTAGGAGATATGGATTTTAGAAAGTGTCAATCTCCACTTTTTTGCGTTTCGGACGCATTATTTCCCCCTCCACTCCCACACCCCTTCACCCATATAATTTTTTGCAAATGGGTCCACTGTCAAAGCTTTATAGAAATTCCAATTTTCAGCCTCCTACCATAAGGGGTTGCTGAGATCCAGAAACCATAACTTTTCCGTTAAAACGCTTCCCCCACCTTCCCCCTTGCACTCTCACCCCTCAAAAAATTTTAACTTCAAGGGGTCTACCATGTCCATTCATTCAAAAAAAAAAAAAATTTAATAGGTCATAGGGTTTGGGAGCTTTAATTCCTCAAATGAGTTTACGTACGGCGCACAGACGGATTGAATTTTTTTTTTGCTTTTTTGTTGCTCATTAGTAACAAAACGTGTAAAAAAAATTCAGGGTAGCAAATTTTTTTTTAAAAAAAATCGATAACAATACTTTTTTTTTAAAATAATATAGTAAAACGGTGCGAAATTCCAGCAAAATAAAACAATTTCTTCCAGGCGCGCAAAGGGTCCAAAGTTTGAAAAAATTTGAAAAAAATAATTTTTTTCTTAATTTTTTTTTTAATATTTTTTTTTAATTTTACATTGAATTGTATGAGGTATAGCAGTCATTCATTAAAAAAATTAGTTTGTTATTAAATCACTTACAATATTGGTGAAATGTATAAAAGGCTGGTATCTGCTATTTTTGAAAGCATTGCGCGACCAAAAGGAATTGTCCGATTTTAAAATTTTTTTTTTAATTTTATATTGGTTTGTATACTTGTAGAGTGGAAGTATTGCAATCATCCCGTGACAATGTATATGACTGTAAGAAATTATGGAAAATAATGATTTCTTTCAAATTTTTTGCGCGGCCAGAAGAAATTGTTTGATTTCGCTGGGATTTCGCGATATTTTTTGTATCTACGAATTCTATATTTTCCGCAGAATAGCGACACGAAAATCGAGAATATTGTTTTTTTTCGGCCCACCCTATTTTTAACCCTGATAAAGTAGCTTTTGGGATGATCCACCGCGGTTTTTTCAATTTGATCTGATCCAGTTGAAAAAAACGCACCCATTGTTTTTAGAGGTTAGTATGCAAAATTCTCCTGCCACTTTGAGAGATTGTCCATATACGAGATCTGCGGGTGAACATTGTAGGTCTTCTCGAATGGCAGTTCGAATTCCTAGTAATATGATTCGGTGTATCAATTTTTCGCATTGTCTCGCGCCATTATAGATGCTTTCATATGACGATGAAATCTTTCGACCATTCCATTGGCTTGAGGATGATATGCGGTAGTGTGTATACGATGAGTTTCTAAAGTTTTTGTTAATTCGGCGAAAAGTCTTGATTTAAATTGGGTACCTTGATCCATGGTTATTTCTAGGGGAATTCCGAATCGTGGAATGTACTGCTGTACAAATGTTTTGGCTTTCGTTTTCGCTGATATGTTTTTTATTGCGTATGCTTCCGGCCACCTTGTAAATCTATCTACGATTGTTAGTAGGTATAAGTAGCCTGCTGAGGGCGGAAGAGGTCCTACTATATCCATGTGAATGTTGTTACGTATTAGTTACTGTGCAAACCCTGATGGTTTTTTTTTTTATAAAATCTTTCCTTTTCAGGGCAGAACGTTATATGGAGAACGGCCGAATCATGTTGATTTAAGAATAAGAACTAGAATTAGAAGTAGAATTAGAAATCGAATTGAATTAAGAATAAAAAGAATAGTAGTAGAATACTAATCAGTTGAATCACAGCCCCTTGTTATGATGGGAACTGGGTTCCTTTGCGCTTCCCGCGAATGAGGCTTCCAAGCCAAAAGGTAGGGCCTGATGGAGAGACGGGAATTGTAATTCGCGAGCATCGTCCAATGCCATCGTCAACCTTCCGACACCGCCGTTCACTTTCCTATCCTACAATGCCAGCCGGAAGACAACAAAAACCCCATCGTCCTCATAGACGCTATATTTCGCAGAACACCGAGAATCCCCACGGAATCAGCTGCCGTCCGTGAATTCCGGCAGCTGGTGGGTTGGTAAAAATTGCGATCGCGATTTGGAGAAAACATGAGACGGGAAATAGATGCCATCATATGTGACGGATAAACAACAAAACTTCAAAACTTCAACTTCATCCATTTTTATTGAGACGGAAAAGATAAACAACAAACGACAAATGAACCCGGCTTGATCACTGTCAAATGACAGCAGAATACTGGGAACTCCAGAAATGAGACAGAAATGAAGCCTACTTAAGGAGGGAACTCATGCTGCCCGGGGCCTTTTTGCATTTGAATTTCGATCGATCGTGACGAACAGTGTGGGTACAGAGTGGAAAATGACTAAGTTGGTTTTTCTTTGGAACCGTTGGAAGTTTGAAACGGTTTGAAACGGAAGTTGAAACGAAGTCCTTGATTAAGTTTTTCGGATTGCGAGAGGAGTTGGAAAAAATCGGTGAATCGTTCCCGAATAGAAGCAGTGAAATTCTGGAGGTTCCTGGAGGCGATAAGACGATTCTAAACGGACGAGGAAGAACGGTGGGGTCAGAGTGCGCGTAAACCCGTCGTGTAAAGGAGCTCTTACCGTAAAAGGAAGGGTACAGGTACTTCCTCTTTCTCCATTAGGCTTCCGTGACGAGACTGAATTCAGCTGATTGGGTTTTTTTTTACTTGGTCGATATTGTTTTTTTTCCAGCCATATTTTTAATTTTATATTTATTGCGTTTTGTTTTTTCTTTTCAATATATAAATCGTTCGATTCCGTTTTATCGATACGCCGTGTTTAATTTGCAAAGAGATTTCCCAATTTTCCTCTTGTTATAAATTGGGTGGCGCCCAGTAAGGAAGTAGTTTCCGTACAGTCCCTTCTTCGACTGAGCGAAACCGGCGTGCAGTTGGAGTAGGTTACAGAGGACCTAAGAGAAAAGAAGATCGTGGCATCGGGGTAGCGTCGCCGTCACGGAAACAGTGAGGCTCCGGTTCGAATCCGTGAGCCCGGACCATTTTATTCATTTTTGTTTTCTTCCTCTCTTTCTTTCTCTTGGTCGTAACTCCAAATTTCTTCTCCTTTAGGGGAAGGTAATAATGTGTTCGAATCTTTTTGAAGGTGCATCGAAACGCTCGAATTTTGTTCGAGTATGTTTGTGAATTTTTGCCTTCTGGCAGCCAATACAAGCTTTAGTCCACGTATTCTCATTAACACTCATTGATGGCCAAAAATACTTTCTTATATATTTTTTATTTATATATTCTTAGTTGCTCCTATCCCTGGGTGTGAAAAATTGGAATTGGTAAGGAATTAAATACGTCTTGCCGTAATTCTATAGGAACGTATGGACGATTTTAACCAGTGCTGGTTTCGCACCATAGCTTGTGTTATGCTAAAGGGACATGCATGAATTCTAATTTATACTTTACTTCATTTTACTTTATTATTTTTATAATTAAGTATTGTGATTGATTTTTTTAAAAAAAAAATTTGCTACCCTCAAAATTTTTATTTTCACGTTTCATAACTAGTAGACGCGAAAAAAGCAATAAAAATTTTCAGTCCGTCTGTCCGCCGTACGCAAGATCGTTTGGAGGCTCGTAGCTGCCAAACGCTTTGAGATATTAATTGAAATTTTTTTAACGAATAGACGGGGTAGGCGCCTTGAAGTGACCAAATTTTTAGGGGTGGGGGTGTGAGGGGGAAGGAGGGGGAAGTGGTTTAGACCGAAAATTTTGGTTTCCAGATCTCAGTAACCCCTAATGCTAGGAAGCTGAAACTTGGAATTTCTATAGAGCTCTGATAGTAGACTCATTTGCAGAAAAATTGTCAATATTGATAAAGGGGTGTGGGAGTGGGGGGAAATGTAATGCGTCCGAAACCCAAAAAAGGCGAGATAGACACATTCTAAAATCCATATCTCCTAAACCGTTAATGGCACAGTATTCAAACTTGAAAAATAGTTGTGTATTGGGGTGGGGGGGGGGGGGGGGTGAAAAACTTTAGATTACGATATCTCATGAACCAATTGCTCTAGAAAAATAAAATTTGGTTTGGGTATAAAGGTTGACAAATAAAGATTGATCAAAGTAAAATTTTTTAAGTGGGAGTTGGAGCATAGAAGTGGAGGGGATGAGAATTTTTCAAATCAAACACATTTCATATCTCAAGAACAGTTTAAGATATATGCTTAGAATTTTTACCGAAAGTAGCGCTAACTAAACCCTTGTAGTGAAAAAAGTTTTGGGGTTGAGGGTGTAGAGGGGGAGGGTGGGGGAGGGTGGGGGAGGGTGAAAAGGAAAAAGTTCCGATGCTTATATCTTGAGAACCTGTAATGATATAAGCCTTAAACTTGGTATTTAGATAGAGCTATAGTAGCGGAATGTTGGAAAAAAATTTTTTTTTTAGGGATAGTATGCTACGGGGTAGGGAATGTTTTTCCTAACTATTAAACGGTTCATGCTAGAAAGTTGAAACTCGGTGTGTATATGTAAATCAACTAGAAAAGTAATTGTGATAAAAAAAAATTTGAATATTCATTGGCGCTTAGAAAAGGGGGCAACAAAAATTATTTGTAAATATAATAAATATAAAATGCATATATTTTCACGCTTTTCGTCAAATCTACTAGGTCTTTCCAAATATTGAATTCATTTTTATTCTACGGGTTCTTCGTATGAATACCTAGAAAGTGTTTTCAAGGTTTTTTGAAATTCGACCCCTAAGGGTAGTGTGGTACAAGTGGGAGGTGTTTTTCCTATATATAGAACGGCTTAAGCTACAATGTTGAAACTCGGTGTGTATATCTAAATCAACTAGAAAAATAATTTTGAATAAAAAAAACGAATATCTATTGGCGTTTAGAAGGGGGGCCAAAAAAAATTATCTGTGAAAATAGAATGCATATTTTCCCACGATTTTCGACATATCGACATACTACCTCGTCCCAAATAATGAACTTGATTTTATTCTATGTATTCTCCATATGAATACCAAGAAAGCGTTTTCAGGATTTTCTGAAAATTGACCCCTAAGGGGGTGTAAAGTGATTGTGTACTTTTTCATAAACTATTCCATATCTCTCAGATCCAATCAGATTTTCACTTCCATGATCTTGTTCTTTTTGATAGGTTTTCAGTCACATAGTAGCCTTCACCGCATTTCAGAATTGAACGCGTTCCTAACTTCTGCCGGAAAAATAATAAAGTTACGCCCAGATTGTTGGCAGATTTTTTGTTTTGTTTCTCTAACAGATCTTTTAATTCATTATCGTTTAGTTGCTGCTCTGATAAAGTTTGAAGACTTAAAGAAATTTTCTCTATGTCAATGCTATCTACTCGTGATAGTGCATCGGCTACTAGGTTTGCTTTACCGGTGATGTGACTAATGTCTGCTGTAAACTGCGACTATAACTATATGTAGTCTAGGTATCTCGTTTGTCGTGGCGAACGTTTTGTTTTGGATGGAATAGCCCTAACCAATGGCTTATGATCCGTGAAGACAGTAAAATTTCGACCATAAACGAAATAAATATATAACGAGAAGTTCCCTATCAAAGGTTGAGTACTTCATTTCCCTTGGGGACATTTTCTTTGAGAAAAAGGCTAATGGCTGCCAATGTCCTGCGTGAGTTGTTGAAGAACTGCTCTAACGGCTGTGTTTGGTGCATCTGTAGTAATGCTGTAGTGTATTTTTAGATTTAAAAAGTGATTTAAAAGCTTAAATTAGTCTATATCTAAGCTGCTACCGTTCTTAATGGACTCAATTTTGCCGATAGACTAGAATCCGAAATGAAAATTTATATTTTTCTATTAATAGTACATCCACTTTTAAGTCATTTGCATTTTGTTTCAGTCCCGATCAACCTGAAATAAAAAGATGTAGTGATTTAAAAATTTACAATTTTCTTACTATTTTTATGTTAGTTGGACTTCAAAATGACAATTTGAAGGGCACCAGCATTGCCATATTCTAACTTTTGTGGTATTTAATGACTTTTCGGATTTCACCAGCATTGCCATATTCAAACTTTTGTGCTCTTTGTTCCACATCAGAATTCCTGAAGCAAAAAATGAAATGGCGCGAAAAGTTTGAAATCATTTAGAAATTATTGTTTTTGGGTGACAAATGCTACAAAATAACTTTATTTGCAGGTAAAAGAGTTGTTATCCGTTCCAACCTGAAAATGAAGAAATACAGTATGTTTAATACAGTATGTTCTTGAAACCATTTCGGGTGTCCCACTGGGTGCATCATTTTGCGATGTACATTTGTTGTTGCTCCGAGTACTTTTTGCGCAGCACAATTGCGAAATCACATTTTTTCGAAAAAAGCATGGTCGTAGCTTTGTATCGACTGAAGTAAAATAATTTCTTTTTACTAGCACAAACGGCACAAATTGAGCACAAATCAGCACAATTGGCACTGGTTGGTTAAGGGGGATGAGGATGAGTTGATAGAATCGAACGTAGTTCCAGCTTGTATGTCGGCTTACTTATTGGAGGTGTGAAATGTACGCTGAAATTGTTAAATGTTCTACAGCATCTATTTATGGGTTCGTTTTGGCCGTAATCAGTACGGTGGGCATATTCCATAAGAGGTTTTGAGTGTCTCGTCAGCCTGACAGTGTCATTAAGTCTAATATTATTTGTAAGGTGATCAACCTTAATATCACCATTCAAGACAATAATCAATAATTTCAATATGCCCCATTCTTGGGGTTCGCCGACGATCTAAAGATTTATACTCGTTTGAATAGTTACATCGATTCCATTCGATTTCAAACTAAGATTTCCCTTTTTTAGGAGTGGGGCCATTTTAATTCTTTGTTATTGAATCCTATTAAATCCTTACTATATGTCGGTGTAGTTCTCCAGTCCATTTTATGTATACTTTTCCAAATATCACTATGACTCGATCAGAGGTAGTATTGGACCTTGGCGTGATAATGGATTGCGAACTTTTAATATGCATGTTGATAGGATATCTAAAGCTAGTTCTAAGTTGGGACTTGTGATGAGAACCTCTATGGAATTTAACGATCCATCAATAATCCCTTGATTTACGTCTCCCTTGTTATACGTTTTATTGACTTACGTCGTTCATTACTTTGAGACAAAACCCTTGAAATTACGTCATCCGTTTCTTAACTTACGTCACCGTTTTCATAGAACAGTAGTGAGATTTTGAACAAAGGCGACTCGACTAGCCTTTTACGATTTTCTCGCCCATATCGTTTTGTCCCTTGTCGGTTTTAGCGATTTTGTGCAATGGGACAAAAGTAAGTGACGAGTCAAATTGAGCTACCTTCCACTTCCCCATCTTCGACTGAGGGCGACTGTCACAAGTGGAGTAGGCTGTAAGAACATCAAGAAAACGAGAAGCGGTGGTCGTGTGGCATGAGCAGTGGATATCAGTGTATCGCTGGCTCGAATCTCCGAGAAGACTTTTTTTTTTCTTCCTTTTTTATTACTTTTCGCTTATTTGAGTTATTTGGGATACCCAAAATCAGCTAGCTCCAACTATTGCAAGTTACAGAATCCACTGTAACTAAAGAACGCGTTAAAGCATGAAATACAAATTTCACAGGTATAGCCGAGCTATCCAATTCGTTTTCTTTTGTTATCGGAGAGAAGGAAAAGACGTCGTTTTCTCGAACTTTCACCAACTTTAATAACCTGAGCTACAATTTTAATTTAATTTAATTTACAATTTTATAATTATGTAAATATATCGGAGACTTACTTTGTATCCTCAAATTGGATTGCAAGCAGATGGTTTTAATGGAATTAAAGCTTCGTTGTGCACGCGGTCGTGTTTCTTTCGCAAATGGCTGGTGTAGCGGTTGTGTCGTACGGCACACTGATTTTCTCGCAGTTCGCCGGCTTGGCCTCAGTGTTGCCAATACTCCTTCCGGTACGCCGATCTCCTGCATCGGCTTACCAGCTTCGGTGGCAGCACGGACGTCGAGTACTGCGAGTTTTACCACTGGTCGTACATAGATTCCTGACGATGTTTGTACGACGGCTTGTCGGATGTTTCCGTCCCTGCCTGCGTGGGTCGCGATTACTTTTCCTTTCGGCCAGCAATTCCTGGGATGGTTTTCGTCTACAATGATCACGATGTCGCCTGTTTCTATGGGCTTGACCGCTTGAAACCACTTAGTACGTCTTGTAAGCATCGGTAAATATTCTCGGGTCCATCGTTTCCGGAATAGGTTTGCGAATAACTGGGCATTCATCCAGTCTTTCTTCAGTACGAGTGCGTCGTCGGAAAATTCTCCCATGGGCCTTACACCGTTTGATGATCCGATTATGAAATGATTCGGCGTGAGCGTCTCCTCGGTTTCGTCATCAACTTGGACGTAAGTTAGTGGGCGTGAGTTTATGGTAATTTCGACTTCTAGCAGCATACTTTGCAGGAGCTCATCCGAGGGATTTTTCGTCATTGTAATGTGAGATAGCGTGTTCTTAATCGACCGAACTAGTCTCTCCCAGCTTCCTCCCATGTGTGGAAAGGCAGGTGGGATAAAGTTCCACTTGGTGATTGAGTTGGTAAATTTTTCAGAGAGTTCGTTCTGGTCCACTGAAAATTGGTACCGTTATCGGAAAATATTTCGATAGGAGTTCCGCGCCGGGCTGTGAATCTTTGGATGCTTAGTATACATGAGTCTGTGGAAAGGTAAGACGCCACCTCTATGTGGACAGCTCGTACCGTTAGGTACGTAAAGAGAACTCCCCATCTTTTCTCTGATCTCCTTCCTATCGTGACCTTCATAGGTCCGAAATAGTCTACGCCGACGTAGGAGAACGGACGAGTGTACGATGCCAACCTATACGGTGGAAGGTTGGCCATCTCTGGCGGTTTCAGTTCTGCCGAGCGATTTTTACAAACTTGGCATCTTTTTCTTTCGGATTTTACAGCGATTCTCAATCGTGGAATAATAAATTGTTGTTTCAGCTCGTTAAGAACCGTGTCAAAGTTATGGTGATGATATTTACACTGGTACCAATTTATGATAAGGTTCGTAATAGGGTGATCTCCCGAAAGTAGAACGGGTCTCTTTGTATTGTCTTCTACACCAATTACCATATCGATACGACCACGCGCACGCAGGACTCGATTCGAGTCGAGATATGGTAACATCTTGTAAATGGTGCTACCCTTTTTTAACATTAGCTGATCTTCCGATGACAGACTTTTATTTCTTTTGAGTATGGCGATCTCCTCGGCGAAACGTTCAGCTTGAGCTTATTGATATAATTTGCTTTCGGCTTCTGCATATTCTACATTCAATACTGGACCAGTTCGTTTAGTCGTTCGTGTAATCCTACACTTTAGATTGTGGATGTAGCGTAGGACGAATACCATGGATCGAAGTAGCCTCATCCAGTTGGAGAAACGTCTTACATCTATTGTACTTGAGGTAGGCACGATGGTGTGTAGCATATGAGGTCTCAACTCCTCATTGGTGGAGTCGACTACATCTGGGCGAGCGGGCCAGTGCTATCGTGGTAAGTATAGGATATCGGGACCACGGAACCATCTACTTGTGGTGGTCAGGTCAGCGTTTCTCTGTCATTTAGTAGTTTCATCTGCGTTGGACTTAGATGGTACCCAGCGCCATTCTTCCAAATTTGAAGACTCTAGAATTTTTTCAACTCGGAACGCCACGAATTGCTTGTATTTACGTTGCTCCGAGTTAAGCCAACAGAGCACTGTTTTGGAGTCGGTCCAGAGAAGTCGGGATGTAAATTTGATCGAGTGTCCGTCTTGTATGGTTTTGGCCAGGCGGATCCCTAGTATTCAATTCTAGTCTGGGTATAGACATAACTTTAAGTGGTGCTACACGAGTTTTAGCTGCAATCAGCGAGCATTCGACGGTACCATCCCTCTCAAGTCTGAGATATGCGGCGGCGCCATAAGCGTTCTCGCTTGCATCCATGAAGACATGAAGTTGGACATTATCGCCGTAATTAAGTTCACGAGAAAGATAACACCGTGGGATTTTAAGTATTTCCACTTGAGGAAGTAGGCGAAGCCAATGGAGCCATTTGAGGTTTAAGTTATAATCGATCTTGTCGTCTCATTGCATTGTAGTTCTCCAGATATCTGGTAGTAGAATTTTAACATGTATCAGGAGATGCGCCAACAAGCTGAGTGGGTCGTAAATCGTCATCAGGATTTGTAGTACTTCCCTTTTGGTGGGATCTCTATTGCCGTTCAACACTTCTCGGTTCTTGTCGTTGTGGGTTATGCGATAATTAAGGGTGTCGGATGTCGTACACCACCATAATCCTAAGACTTTGTCGGCTCCGCCTTCCTGCGATGACAAGCTTAAGTTTTTATTGTGATCAACAGCACTTCCGGTAATGGATTCACAAACTGCCGAGGAGTTTGAAATCCAGTTTCGTATTTCGAATCCGCCCTGGGCGTGAATATGGCGAACCTCACTGGCGAGCTTAATGGCCTCAAGATCCGTGTCGACGCTGTCTAATAAATCATCGACGTAATAATTTTTTATTATGGATTGGACTGCCCTCGGAAAGTTGTTCGCGAATCTCGATGCATTCTTGTTTTTCACGTATTGTGCGCAGCTCGGCGAGCATGTCGCTCCGAAGGTCATTACTTTCATCATATATGGTAGACGTCGGGATCTTTCTTTGACGTATCACTTCGCCAAAGAAAGCGAAACACCATGAACCTTTGCAGCCGCGTCCCAGACGATCCGAACCTTTCCAGGTTTATTAGGGTTGTACACGGGAAAGATAGGCAAATACCACGTACGAGGATGTTTCTGAGATAGCTCGTCGTTCGTTAGCTTACGAATATATCGCTTCGAGATGTAGTCGTTAATCTGTCGCTGTAGAGTCGCAGCTAATTCAGGATCGCGGTCCATTCTCTTCTCCAAACAATGTAGTCGTCGCTTTGCCATTTCGTAGCTGGGGGGGAGATTCACTTCATCATACCTCCAAAGCAAGCCAATTTCATAGCGTGCTTCCTTTTGTAGAACAGTTGAGTTCATTATACTCAAGGCCTTTTGGTCATCCTTCGACATGAGGCAGATGTCCGCCTGCCGTATGCCGATACTGTCGATAGAGAAGAATTCTTTGACTGTCGCATACATATCGTCGTCGCGTGTTCGCTCGCATTCGCAGCTGTGGAAGCTATGTTCAGGACATTCCGGATCTGATAAATCTCTCCTTCGCTTCGTTTGTATTATAGGCCCATATACTGCCCAACCGAGACGTGTTTTCGACGCGACTGGTTGACTACTTTTACCCTCTCTGGACTTGAGCGGTAAGCCTAAGTTCCAATTGTCGAGTCCTATTAGGATGCGAGGTGTAGCGTTATCGTATAACTCAATTGGAATTCCTTTCAAGTGCGGAAATTCTTTAGTTAGATCACATACTCGAATTGACTGTGTAGGTAAGTCAAGACTTTTGACCGAACGCACATTTGAGAGATGAAATGATTTTCCTGTATTAGCCTTGCTTGATATCGAAAGTGAGACTCTCCTTGAGTATTTCTCCGTGCGCTGCTTGTTCGCTGTCCACCTCAGACAAAGTGGTTCCAGATTGCCATGTAAACCTAGTTCGTCTGCTAGGGCGTCTTCCATCAATGTTAATGAGGATCCATCGTCTAGAAAAGCGTACGTTATTATAGTAACGTCGTTATGGCGTAGGACTACTGGTACAACGCGGAAGAGTATGCTTTGGCTTTGCATCTGATGAGCGTTGCAATGTTGGTTGACAGATGACTGATCCGTTTGCGTAGAACTACTCGTAACTGACGAAGTGGGTTTTTCATATCGCTGACTCACATTGGGAGCGGGGCTGATTGATTCCTGTGGCGAGGCAGGGCTTGAATGCTGACTGTGCAAAGAACGATGATGTCTCAACGTGTCGTTGTCGATGCCGCAAAGACTATTTATTCATCATTGCTGTCCATGTGGGGTAAGACACGTGCGACATAAGCTTTATTTTCGAACCATATTCCATCTTTGGTTGATTGATAAATTTTCAAACTGTCTACAGTTTCTAATACCAGCACAATCTTTTTGACAGATAAGGCACTTGACGTTTGATGCATTTTGGTTGTTGCCTGGTGAGAATTTACCGTCGTCATCTAAGTGAGCATTTAGAAACCCCTTTCCCTTGGAGGATTGCTTATCTGATCTCTTATCATCACCGCAGAAATTATTCGGGATAGTAACATCACTCGCTGCTCGTGCAATCTCAAAGAGCCAATTGCTAAAGGTTGATATGAAGGTTGAACGTTTGTTTAAACATAGCCCAATTATAATGTATTGGCGGGGGCAATTTTTCCACTAGTTCCTGAAGTAGTTTCGGGTTACATAAGTGAGCTGTTAGTCCGGCGGTCTCCATGGTGGCGCAAATGTTCTGAACCGACAGGGCGAAAGTCACTATAGTTTCTAGACGTTCCATTCGTGGTGGTGATTTCTGCCGCACTTTTTCAGCAGGGAGTCAATTATAAGCTCCGGTCGGCCATACAGCATCTTTAACGTTTGAATAACCTCAGGAACTCTCGACGGTTGCAGTAGTCTAAATCTAACCGCGTCTTGCGCCGCACCTTTTAAACATTTCTGCAGACGAATGAGATTTTCAGCGTTTGAATATCCGCAGGTGTGTATTGAAGTTTCGAAGGAGGCGAAGAATAGTGGCCATTCCTCGGGATGCCCAGTAAATGTTGGTAGTTTCTTCGGTATAACTTGTCTCGCAGCTACTTGTTGCGCGTCGATCAAATAGTTAACCGGAGCATTATAATTTTGTGGTAAATTTGATTGACTTACCATGGTAGCCGGATAGTTGCCTGTAATGTCGTGTGTACAGGTGACGGTGTTTGCGTGAGCAGACGTCCTTGTAGTAACAGCTACGGTAGGAACAGCTGGTGTGGTACTGGGCCACGGTACGGGGTAATTGGTCTGGTATGACGTAGCCATAGTGGAAATTCCGTGGTTAATATTACCGTTGTTAGTCGAGACGAAGTCGTACGTCTGAGGTAGAGTTGCTTTGGAAGTGACAGGAGGTTCAGCGCTGCCTAAGTTAGGGGCGCGTGCACCGGATACGACTCCCGTTGGATCCTGCGGGGTGGTAGCATCCTTAGCTAGGGCAAGGTTGTAGGCAAATCTGCAGTAAACTGGTTCCGCGTGGTGAAGTCGTACACCGGAGATGCTGTGTTTACCAACGAGTTTGCCGGGGCGAAGTCGTACGTCCGGGGTAGAGTCGCTTTGGAAGTGACAGGAAATTCAGCGCTGCCTGAATCAGGGGCGCGTGCGCCGGATGCAGCAACCGTTGAGTCCTGCTGGGTTGCAGCATCCTTAGCTGGGGCAAGGTCGTATGCCCGAGTTGTAGCCAAACCTGCTAGAAGCTGGTTTCTGGGGGCGAAGTCGTACGCCCCGGCTGCTGTTTTTACCACCGAACCTGTCTGGTTCGTATGGTGGGTTGAGGTTTTCTCCTTTTGTAGCCACTCTCCGACTCGTTTTACTTGATCGATCGTGTCGGTTTCTATTTCGCACTCAGAATCGTTGTCGCGGCGCATCAGGAGCTCGTACTTTTTTTCAAGGTACATTTTCTATGCACACGCAGCAGAACGGAACTACTCACCAACAGAAAAGGAATGTCTAGCCATCGTCTGGGGTATCCGTAAGATGCGACCCTACGTGGAAGGGTACTCCTTTACCGTCATTACGGACCATTTGGCACTCAAGTGGCTAAACTCCATAGACAATCCTACGGGGTAGATAGCTAGGTGGGCGCTCGAGCTTCAACAGTATACGTTCGACATCCAATACAGACGAGGCAAGCTGAACGTAGTCGCCGACGCTCTCTCACGACAACCTACGGAGGCACTGTGTATGGCCAACACCGATGACACTAACGATTCGGGGTGCAGATGGCTAGAAAGAAGGAAGGCCGAGGTGAGAGGAAACCCTGAGAAGTTTCCGGACTACGTCTTCGAAAATCAACACCTGTATCGACACATTCCGCACCGGTCAAACGACGAGGACTGCGCTCCGTGGAAACTCTGCGTACCTACACCACTTCGTAGCCGAATCCTGAGGGAGAACCACGACGAACCAAGCGCAGGACACCTGGGTATCCGGAAAACCATCGGTCGCATCGCCAATCGGTACTATTGGCCCGGCATGTTCCGGGAAATCAGCAAATATGTGCAGCGCTGCGAGTCATGCCAGAAGTTCAAACCAAGCCAACAGAAGGCCGCAGGGAAAATGTTCTCCCAAATCGCGGAAGAACCATGGAGTACCATGGAGTATAGCCGCTACCACGTTCGAAACATGGAAACACTATGTTACTCGTATACATTGATAAGTTTTCTAAATGGACCGAACTGATACCACTCCGAAAAGCAACCAGTGATGGATTACGGAAAGCATTCCGTGAACGTATCTTAGCCAGATTCGGCATTCTCAAGGTTCTGGTCACCGATAATGGATCCCAATTCACTAGTAAGGCGTTCCGGAAATTCAGAACCGAGCTAGGAGTAAGACATCAGTTCACCGCCCCATATACACCGCAGGAAGACCCCACCGAGCGGGTTAACAGGACCGTGAAAACAATAATCGCGCAGCTCACTGATGACAACAAACGTGACTGGGACAACCTCCTTCCGGAGATTTCCTTGGCCACTAACTCCGCTATATCAGAAACTACGGGGTACAGCCCTGCGTTCCTGACGCAAGGACGAGAACCACGTCTACCCCGAACGCTCTAACTTCACAGCACCCGTAATAGTACAGTTGCAAAAGAACGGTGATCCCCACATTCGGACTGCGCATATCAGTGAACTGAAGAGCTATCACTCCGCGGACCCAGACCCCGTCCATCAGGATAGCTCCACATAGTAAAAAAAAAAAAAAAAAACTAAATTCAAATGTCGCGCCAAAACCATCAGACTAAAGACCATCCGAATAACACCTAATAAGACCTAGGTATAAAAGGGCACGAAGTCTAGTGCGAAAATCAGTTTTTTTTCAACCACCGAGTGCAGTGAAAGTTTATTTCAATGGACCAAACGAAGAACACTATAGAGCGTCTATGCCGCAGTATCGTGACCACGGGCGGAAGTTAACAGCAGCAATCACCGCAAACAAAAGCTACACACTTGCAACAGAAGGGGCAAGCATCACCAGACGAGGTGATCATAACCATCAACCGGTTACAGGTCACTCGGAGCGACCTCTCAACATTGGCAAACGGTCGCTGGCTCAACGACAACATCGTCAATGGGTACATGGAGCTACTGGAGAAACGGAGCCGGAAACACCCGAATCTACCACGACTCTCCGTAGTCAGCACCTTCTTCCTACCGTGTTTGGTCAAGCGAGGGCCAACAGGACTACAGCGCTGGAAACAACCGGACTATAAGCAAGGCGGCAAGGTGCTCATACCTCTACACATGAATGGCAACCATTGGTGTCTAGCCATAATTTACCTGGACGAGCGATGGATAAAGTATTACGACCCGACAGGAGCACCTTTCCCAGCTGAACTGAACTTGTTGAGCAGCTTTATACAGAACGTCACCGAAACCGGGAGCTCGGACTTCCAGCCACAGAACGCTCAAGAACTCCCACGCCAGACCAACAACTACGACTGCGGAGTTTTTTGCTGCACCCTCGCCGAAATTCAGGGTCGGACAGCGGACGCAACATTCACCCAAGCGGAGATGCCCGAACGTCGGAGGAAAATGCTGGAGGAGATAACTCAAGGAGAAGTACTGGAACCTCGAGGTAGTAAGAACAGCGGGGGTAACACCAACAGCAGCGACGGAGAAGAGAAACAAGCCGGTACACCTGAAGCAGAAAACAGCAAGACAGCCACCGAAGTACCACCCGAAGTAATGAGAGCAATCTCAGAAGCACACGCCAATTACCCGGATAAGCGGAGTCGGACCAAATGGCGCAAACAGGTCGGCAACACCACTTATATTGTCTCATTCGGACGCCGAGGAGATTGTACTTGCACAATCAAGCGAGCCACTACATGGAAGATCGGAGGAAGTGTAAGGATGGAAATTCTACTAATTTCCATCCACACCATTTTGCCATAAATTGTAAACAAATAACACTAAACATTGAAATACTAATACATCACATACTTAAGAATTAAAACATTGAATTACGAACACAACATATTAATTAAAAGACAACACAACTTAGAGCTAAAGACAACACAGCTCAGAGCTAGGCTCAATGAACATGGAACACAAAGAAACTTTAAGCTAAGACGGCGCACGAAAACACAAACCACAAAGAAAGACATAAAAACAGAGTACCTGAAAAACAAGCACAACAGAGGCTGAAAACGGGAAAAAAATTGTGGATTTGCCTGGAAAAGATCGACGGGATCACAAAACGTCCCAGGCGACGCATCGTGACGGATAAGCCCGCCGACAAAATTTTCGAAATCCAAAATGACTATATACACGACATAACATACACTAGCCACGAACTATAAAAATAGGAAAATCTCAAAAATTCGAAAATTCAACGTGAGTATAATTCATGGTGGTTGAGTGTTTGGCGCAATATATAAGCCAAAATATTTAGCCAGGAAAGGTATCTCGGTCAGCAGTACAACGTCTACCAGGAAGGTCAGTGGGGTTTTACTCCCACTTCAAGGTAACATAAGTGCTCTGATCGGACAGCTGTCCTCAAGGAAATCTCCGACCACATAAGGCCAGTGGAGTAATACTCCCTCTTATAAAGTCGAATCGAGATGAACTAGGACGATGTCTATGAGGTAGTATCGAGACGGAAGAACGACAAAGGAAGCGAGAAGCAGCGGAAGTACAGGAAGCGGCGGCGGTATCAGACGAGAGCAGCGTCGCGAGTCAAGGCAAGAGAAAGATACGCAAGTCAAAATCAAGGAGCAGAGGAAAGGAACGTAAAACGTGGTGACGTCATACCAAGACGAAGACGGCGGCGGCATCAGGCAAGAGCAACGTATATCAGACGAGAGCAGCGACGCGAGTCAAAACGGAAGAACATACGAGGAGGCAGCGAAATATTACGAGGTGAACCACGTGGACGAGCGACAGCGTATCGGACGAGAGCAGGGGGTGAACAACTGCGGACAGGATCAACTTAGCCACCTGTATTTCACGAGACTAAGACGGAGGCGGAGCAAACAGCAGAATTAAATATTGAATTTTATGATGTAGAAATAAATGAAAAACCAGAATTTTTAAATAAAGTGAAGTCAAAACTTAAACAAATATTTTGTAACGGACACTGGAACCCGACGAGCCTACCCCGGAATTTAAATCGTTACAAGGTACAGACATTTGTTTATTTTGAATTTCGTGCCATCAACGGTTTAGGAGATATGGATTTTAGAATGTGTCGATCTCGGCATTTTTGCTTTTCGGACGTATGATTTTTCCCCCATTTCCACACCCCTTCACCTATTTCAAAATTTTTTTTTGCAAATGGGTCCACGTTCGAAGTTCTATAGAAATTCCAAGTTTCAGCCTCCTAGCGTAATCGGTTGCTGAGGTCTAGAAACCAAAATTTTTCGTCTAAGACCCTCCCCACTCCACCCCCTCTTACCCACAATCCTCTACAAAATACCAGTCGTAGAGGTTTACCCAACCTACCCACCATAAAAATTCCATGATAATACCTCAACGGGTTTGGGAGCTACTCGCCTTCAAACTATTTTTGCGTACGGCATACGGCGTTCGGCGCACAGTGGGGCGTTTGCACGATCTAGCTGGCCAAAATTATTTATATTATCAATTCATCTTAAAATAAGGTACTATATAGTTGAAAATACAAGGTTTTCCGGTAAATACTGTTAAATTTATTTTGTGTGACGTTTCGAACTCGACTGAGTCCTTTATCAAACAAGTCACGTGTCCGAAACGTCACACAAAATAAATTTAACAGTATTTACCGGAAAACCTTGTATTTTCAATTCAAAATGTACTGTGAAAACATTCATCAAATACTATATAGTTATTATTCAGTAATAATAATATTGGAACATATTTTCTGGAAAAAAAAATTTTTGTGAAAATTAAATGTTTTCACATCACATTTTTAACTGAAAATACTATTATACAATAGTTTTCTGGGTGAGATACCATTTGATTTATTTTTCGTTTCGGACTCAAGTGACATTTGTGCAAAGCCTTTACCAAGGATTGAGTCCTTTATCCTTGCTAAAGGAATATTCAAAATACAAATATTTTCCACTATCAACATAAACTGTTATAAAATCTCGTTGAGCAGACATGAGCAGGAATTTTTTTTTACTTCTTAAGAATGAATATTTGGCCTTCATATTGCCACATAAATTTTATACTTATATTACTTTTTCAATTTTGAAAATGTAACTTTTCCAAAAACTAGATCACAAATTATACTAAAATTTAAAACTATTTAGTTCAAAAACTACATATCCTTGAAAAACCATAAATGGTAAAAATGAAATACATACCTGCTACTTCAATATCCATTTTTCAAAATTTCTTAATTTTACTTTAAACTCACGAAAAAATTATGTGATCACAGGTAGTTTTTAATATAGGTTTTTCCGTTAGAAATTATCTTTTACAAATGGCAACTTTGAGCTAAGCCCACGGCTTTTATAGTAAATACAGGTAAAAACCCTTCTTGAAACTCCCTAATTGGTTAAGACAATTAGGACATAAAATGCTGGTTAACATTTGCAATTGGAAAACGCCCCACTGTGCGGCGTACGGCGTACAGACGGACATATTTTTTTATTGCTTTTTTGGGGTCTACTAGTCCTAAAACGTGAAAATACCAAATTTCAGGCTAGCAAATTTTTTTGAAATTTCAGGTCGATCATAATACTTTATTTTTAAATAATAATAAAGTAATATTCCAACAGCGTAGCCACATTTCTATTTTTGTTGCAAAAATGTTACTTTTGCAACAAGATTTCGGCAACACTGCATACCAATCGTACAAAACTTGATCTGAAACACATTGACGTTACTAAGGGGTATGCATACATGTACGTGCATAGCAGGCGTGTAACCAGATTTTTCGTTGAGTAACGCAACAATACGATCATTAAATTCAACCAATTTAAGAACAATAAAAACAGTTTCATTTATTCATATAATTATGCCTAACGAATTCGTAAAAGTATTCAAATAATTCAGTAAAATTTGACGATCGTATTGAATTTTAAGGTACGGGCCTGCACCTAATATACAATATGATAGTCAGTACATAATACGACTACCGAGCTTACAGTTTGGAGCTTGCAGGGTTCGTGTTTTAGATAAAATTCTATTACAAATGCTTACTTCGTAGTCTTCAATGTAGAGGGAAGACAAATTTGGGCATGTCACATGATTTCCTATGTCGATTTGTCATCTGGTATTGTCTGTCCCAGAAGGTAGCAGAAGGAGTAAAAGGATTTCGCTGACTAGTAAACTCGAACATTGTTTTCATTCAAACTAATTTGTACAAAATTCTCAATTCGTAGCTAAACGATTAGCTATACTGAGTTTCGTAAATTAAGTAAGAACGTTTTAACAAGATATTTCACTGGGAATAACTAGGTAAGTCTAAAAATGAAACTATTCAGGGCAGCACTTTCTTCCTATTTTTACTGTTGAACTATTCCTGTAAATCCAGTTTTTGTAGAAAAATTAGGTTTGTTAACATCTCAGTGATCAAATAACATAGTCAAATAATCAATGGCGCAACAGCCCAAATCGGGCCTAGGCCTTGAAGTAATGCTAGTGTTACTTCATTACTAGACCAACGGAACATTAGGAGGTGAATTGGTCAGCTACACGCTCGTCCGTGATTATTACCCCGATTTAGCTCAGGTACTCATTTACAGCTGAGTGAACTGGTAGTCCGGCACCCAATCCCATTTTCGAAAATTTCTTGTCGCCAAGCAGATTCGAACCTGGTACCAGGTACACTGAAGGCAAGTGCACTAGCCACTAAGCCACCCAGACTACTGATCAAATAACATACATATAACAATAATATCTTCACAGTGCATGTAAGACTTGGGAGATGGCCACAATACACTTATCCAGTTTTACTATTTTTCGACTTACCTAGTTATTCCCTGTGACCACCGATTTGTATGATACCACAGTAGTGTGGATGTACCGATCCTAAGCCAATGGTGGAGATGGTGGAAGCTTTTGTATGGATGACGTCATAGTCTTGTATGAAGCGGATACGGAATTTACACCGCCAAGCTTTAGTTTTTTTTGCATAAAATTGGGCGTTTTTTTCGTTGTCAGTTGCATAAAATTGGGCGTTGTTTTTTTTTTGCATACATTTTTTTCTTTTTTTCGGAGTTTTGAGCTTTTTTCCTGGTTGTTGTCAGGGCTTAGACTATCTGGGGGCTAGCGTGGAGCGAGGGCTTAGGCTGGAGGGGTCCCGAAACATAGGCTATCCGAAACTAAGGCTAGAGGGGGGGGCTTATGTTTATGAAAAAGCATAATGTTTTGAAATCGAACGATGAGTCACCGGAAAAAGCATATCAAATTTCATCAGGTTGAGACATGTTTATGAGTGGGTGGTCTATTTTATTAAAAATTCTTTCTCTATGCTCACTACATAATATTAAATCTAATATTTTCGATAAATCTAAAATTCTTTTTTAAAATCTGGCTCTGTCTCGGGCATACATTTCCCATATTCCTTTTCGACTAATGCGATATGCGAAACTCTATACAGCAAGGTATTTGATGACAGGCGTATCGTTGAATCTTACTCGTGTTTTCATGATGTTTTCAGCTATTTATCAAAGCTTTTAAGCTCTTCTTCTATTCGTTGGGTTTTAGCATCTATTTCTCCAATACTTTTTAAATTTTCTTCTTTCGTTATTTGTCTTTTCTGCTTAGACAAAGTTTTAGTTATTTTTCTTTTTTCTTTTAAATCTGCAAGCTCTCGTTCCACTCGTGTGATTTCGTTGTCTATTTTTATATAAGGATGAAGAGCTCCATTTCAACCAAAAACTTCCTGCAACTGTTCCTCCTCATCTGCCGACGTTTTCCAATCACTATCATCACCAAACGGGCAACCTCCCGGAAAAATTTTGTTTGCTCTGTAACCACTAAAGCCAGGTAAAACATTTCCTGCTATAGTAATTTCACCACCTAAAGTAAAAAAAACTATTAGCAACAATTAATTTTAAAAAAAAAAATTTGACATACCGAATACTTCGATTTTAACATGCTGCCAAGTTTGGAAAGAAAATGCAAAGTCTAAATTTCTGCAATCTTCCCCATATCTTAATCGTAGCACAAGACATCTCGTTCCATCTTCCGGGGTTAAAAACACTTCCAGTAGATTTGCGTAAATTCACGCATTCACTATCTTGAAATTTCGCCAAATTGCTTCACAAATACAATATTTACACTTGTGCGATATCTGCTCAATCCAAAACATTCTGACTGTTCTACTTGAAATCCACGAAATAACTAACACACAATTCAGCTGAACAAACTAAAAACACTAAAATTTCCCCTCTCTTCCCCTCCCCACTCCTCTCCCTTCCCCCTCCACAACAACGTTAGACAAAACTGAAACAACGTGAGTATTGTTTGAACCGTTCACCAGTAAACATGGAATACAAACGCTTCGTTGACGAGCACAAGGATTTTATTTTGGAGGAGCACTTAGATAGATTAACAAAATATTTTAAATTTGTGGAAAACTACACTCAAATAGAGCAGAAAATAACCCGATTTGGAAAGCACTACATTAACTGTCCTTGGGCTTATGATGATGCAACATGTGGACCAGATACTTGTGAATGCTGTGAAGAGGAGTGGATATTATGTGAAATAAAAAAACTTGTAACTTTTTACATGAGATTATTAAATAATTAAATTTATTTTCAAAGTATTTCATTTATCCACGAATTGTGTTTTGATGAAAATCCTAACCACTTAACAAACACCTTGTCTCCATTCTTTCTAACCATTTTTTCCACTAGATACAACGATGGGTTTTTAGCTTTCAGTAATTCAGCTTCATAGAATCCACCTTCAATTGGATTTCCTTCATAGTCTTCTAGCAAATATGTTACAGGATTGGTGTTTTGAACTTTTTGAATCTTAAAGATTTCTGTTGTCCAGTTTGGTGTGTAACCTTTTTCAAATATATGTTTATATTTACTAATTCGAACATGATCACCGACTTTATATTTTGCCGCACCAAGCACTTTAATATTGTTGTGTACGGTAGAAAGAAGTCTTTTTTCATTTAAGCTATTCACTGCTGAAGGTTTCCTTTTTATTGTTCCATGCTTTGTGTTATTATATGTATTGATGAGTACATTAACTAACCCATTGGTAATTTCGATTCATACTAAACTCTTTCCACATCATATTTTTCAGTGTACGATTAAATCGTTCTACAATTGATGCTTCAAGAGTGCTGTACGTAGAATAATGATTAATTTGATGTTTTCCATTACGTTTTTAAAATTTTTATTGAAAAATTCCTTTCCATCATCCGTTTGCAAATTTTTGGGAATCCTACCCTGCTTGAAAATGGACTAAATTGCTTTAGTGACTTCTATACCTGTCTTCGATTTAATAGGGACAACCCAAGCATATTTTGAAAACGTGTCAATTATTGTGAGTAGAAATCGAAATCCAGTATTTTCGGAAGCGTATGCGCCCATCTCAACTAAATCAGCTTGCCATAAGTCATCTAAACCTTTTATAATAACCCGTCGTCGCTTAAAGTTTCTTCGAGCAGATGCATGTAATTCATTCACAACTTCTCGCTTACTCATGATTAAAAAGACTAATTTTTGTTTATAACAACTTAGCTATTTATTGAATTTTTTATAACAAAGTTTTTTAATAGATATGCATTTTGTAGAGAACAACATCCAGTATGAAAAGAACATCTTTGTGTCTCAGGACTTTCCTTTTTCAGTGACTTGAGATTGGGAGAACCAAAACTATCCAGGTCGAATACCTGAACAACAATGCTGTTCAATAAGTTTTCAAGCCAGATTTTCTTTTCCAATCCTATTATAGTATTTTCCATGTCGAGTAGTTAATATTGTTTCAGGTCATAGAATGAAGTTTCACCACCATCCCATTTGAATCCGTGATAATTTTCATATAACCATTGTGCTTGATGTTTCAGATTATCTGGAAGCGTTTCAAAATTGTACGGTGGTTTCATTATAAAATGTTGATGATGATGAATGTTTTCATCGAGGTGTACGATAGTCAACTCTTCAACAATAAATTTATTTTGGGGTCCTCTAAAGCCTTGCATATCGATAACAGCATCCATCGTGGTTGACAATCTATGTCAAACTGAATAGTCTTCCTTTTTTACACAAGTTTTTGAACTGCGCTAGTGAGAGGATTATACTCGATTATGCGATCGTGAAGCAATAGGCTGTTGTTAATGTTGGTTTATCTCATCATCAATGGCGCGACAGCCCAAATCGGGCCAGGGCCTGCAGGATACATTGTCTGAAGTCATCTCGGTTCAGCGCCCGCGTCCTCCAGTTTGTGCATCTAAGAAACGATTTGCAATCTGCGTCAACTGAATCCTCGTATCTTTTTCGCGTTTTTCCCACCGGTCGCTTGCCATGGGCTCTACCTTTCAATGTGCGCTTGGGAATTCTTCCGTCATCCATTCGCTCCACATGACCTGCCCATTGCAGCTTACGGAATTTTATAAGAGTCGATGCGGCTGGGTCGTCATAGATGTTATACAACTCGTTGTTGTACCGAATACGCCATTCAGTGCCTTCTCTTACTGGTCCCAAAATTCTTCGAAGAATTTGTCGTTCAAAAGCGTCTATTGATTTTTCAGACGCTTGGGTGAGAGTCCACGTTTCACTTGCATATAGTAGCACAGGTCTTATTATGGTTTTGTATATGCGAAGTTTGCTCAGCCTGTGCACTTTTTTGGATTTTAAGATCGGGAGAACCGAGAAATATGCCTTATTTGCTAGTGTGATCCGTTGATTTACTTCGTCCCGTTCGTTGCCGTCTCTTACAAGGTGTGATCCCAAGTATGAGAAATGATCCACATTCTCCAGATTGTAGTCCCCAAGGTTTTTTTTTGTCTAGTTGGCGCGTTTCTTCTTGTTTGGGTCATGAACTTGGTCTTATTCTCATTGACCCTTAGCCCGACATCCTTTGCTGCTGAGTCTAGACAGTGGAAGACTTTCTTTGCGTCTGGAACAGATCTGGCCATGATGTTTACGTCATCTGCGTACACCACTAGTTGAGTGGACTTGATTAGTAGGGTACTTCTGGTATCAACGGGTACCTTTCTGATGACATATTCCAGGGCAAGGTTGAAGAGCATGGGAGCGAGTCCATCTCCCTGCTTCAGGCCGGATTCTGTTCGGAAGCTTTGGGTTAGCTCGTTTTGTATCCTTACTTGGGATTCAGTGTCAGTCATGGTCATTTTTGTTAATCGGACGAGTTTTGATGGGATTCCAAAGTCGAGCATAATTTTATATAGTACATTACGATCTATACTATCGTATGCCTGTTTGAAGTCCACGAAGATCTGGTGCACGTCAATGTTATACTCCCAGCATTTTTCTAGCACTTGTTTGACTGAGAATATCTGGTCAATAGTAGATCGTCCGGTTCTGAAACCACCTTGGTATTCGCCGATAATAGTTTCTGTATAAGGCTTTAAACGATTATGAATTACTTTCGTCAGTATTTTGTAGGACGTACACAACAATGATATGCCTCTGTAATTTTCACATCGCAGTTTATCTCCTTTCTTGTAGATTGGACATATAATGCTCTGGCGCCAGTCGTCGGGTATTTTTTCTTCCATCCAAATTTTTGTCACGATTTTGTGTAGGAGGTTGGCGAGGTATGGACCGCCTCCATTTAGGAGCTCTGCTGGTATTGCATCAACTCCGGGTGATTTATGTATTTTTTGGTCGCGCAGAGCTGCTTCCACTTCTCCGATAGTGGGTACCGTAGTTGATGTCTGCTCATCCGACGGTGCACTTGATATTATAATTGGGTCGGTGGTCGTCACTCTGTTAGGGTTCAGCAGCTTTTTAAAGTATTCAACCCATCTTTGTTTAATTTGTTCTGCGTCACTAAGGATATTTCCTTCCTTGTCTTTACAAAGGTTTGTTCGTGGCTTATAGCCTTGTCTTATTTGTTTGACGGCAGTATATGCGGATCGTAGATTATGTGACTTCATGTCAGTATTTAGGTTTATAATTATGTCATTGTTGTGTTTTCGTTTCTTTCGTCTGCAGATTTTGTTTGATAATCGCCTAAGCTCGTCGTATCCTTCCTTTTTGGCTCTCGTCGGTCTTTCAATGTACGCCTTGTAAGCTTCATTCTTTTTCGTTATTGCGTCACTACACTCATCATCGAACCAGTCATTATGTTTCTGCTGGGATTTTAATCCAATGATCTTTTCTGCTGTCGTTCTGATTCCATCTCTCAACTGTATCCACTCTTGGTCGATGGTTGGTATATCTGCTGATGTTTTAATTTCTACCCGAATATCCAATGAGCCCGCTTTTATAGTTTCATTTTGACGTGAATAATCAATTACTATAATTGGAGCATCTTCCTTGTATTTCGTTCGCGAAAGTAATGGCTGTGCTTGGACATCATAATAAGATTGTTGAAAATTGCTATACATATCATATAATATAGCATATCGATCACGTTGAAATTTAATATTTAAATCATCATATGGATACGATTCCAAGTTTAAGTGTACTTTAACATTTGTGAGTTCGAAATGATCAAATTTGCTTGCATCCTTATCCTTTTGATTTTTTCGATTTGCCTGTAAGCTATAATAATTTATCGTGGTTTTTCCAGTTGACTTGTGGTTTTAACGCTCCATACATGATCGGTTGTTATTGGTAAAACTGGATATTCATATAAATCCCAATATCGAAAACACATTTAAACTGCTTGGCCAGACTCAATATTGTTCAACATTTATAATAATAATAATAAAATAATAATTTTTAAGAACCATCTAAGGTTACGTGAGGCACTTTCACATATTCACAGAGTCGGCTTTCTTTCTATTAAATATTTCTACTTACGTTAGTATTCAAATTTGTGATATTCATTTTCTCAAGAAACTCGACAATCGCTCGTCGTATGGCAAAATGATGATGTGCAAAGTTTACTTTTTGGTTGCTTTTAATCTGAAAAATTTGGATTTGATATTTCTCCGAGCGATTGTCGGGTTTCTTGAGAAAGTGAATATCACAAATTTTAATACAAACGTAAGTAGAAATATTTAATAGAAAGAATGCCGACTCTGTGAATATCATCACTTTTTGTTGGACCCGACACCTTTTTTTACATTTTTATACTCTAGATACACACATAGGCCGCTATTCTTAAACACCATATAAAGTCTCCTCTTGATAAAATTGGCTTTAAATTTAAAGCCGACTTTAAGTATTTTGTATTCATAAACAAAATAAAGTCAGTTGTAGCAAACATGTGAGTTTTATTACGTTTTGAAGTGTCATCTAGTACATTGTTAGTGTCAAAGTATGACAGTCAACGAAAGAGTAAATTAATTAAAAAACGAAGTGCAATATAAAATTGGCGGATATGGAACAAAAAGTGGTTAGTACTGTGTAACTTGTATTATAATAATAATAAATTATAATAAAATTGTATAAATAATTATAGAGACAGAGAGCTGAGAATTTTTCCGGAAATGAAAAAGAAATGCTCCGGACTCTTATTCAGGATCATTTGTCAGTAATAGAAAGTCGCGGAAATGACTTGAAAATGATCAAGAAAAAGTCGGAAGCATGGAGCAGAGTAAGCGAAGCCATGCAAGATTCTGGTTATCCTTTGCGTTCTATGAAGCAGCTCGAAGAGCAATGGGTTCGAATGAAGTTGAACTCAACAAAAGCCATTAACAGCTTTAAGCGGCAGCGACTGGAAACAAAGGGCCAGTGAAAGAGCCTGAAGAATTGGATTTTCAAATTCAAGGAATGATTCCAGAAGCCTTTGAAGAGGATACTATTGAAATTGATTCAAACAATATCCATGAAGTGGTAATATTATTTCCGTGATTTAGTATTATGATCCATTTTTATTAGTATTACTGTTTCCTTTTCAGATCGATTTTGAATCGTCTCCAGTAGATGAAACAAAAAAGAGCGAAGTGACAAAGATCCCTGAATCGCCAATGAAGATATTGAAGAGGTTGCCGCGAACTGAAAATGTTAAGGCCGAAATTTTTTCTGGTAGAAAGAGGCAGATTGAGGATGAGACACGGCAAAATAATAAATTATTTCAAGTTCGAATGGACACAGAAAAGAAAAAGTTGGAGAAAGTGGAATTAGAAGTGTCTAACATGAAGAAGACTGAGGAAGGAGAAGCTGAACTGCACCGATTGAAAGAACAGCTCCTTCAAATCCAAATCAAGAAAGCTTGTGGTGATGGAATTTTTTCTTAATCAAATTTATTTTGTACTTCTCTGGTTTCCTTTATTAAATAATACTGTTATTTTGTTATTAGCTTGTAAGAACAGAATGAATTTCTGCGATATTTTTGTTGTTTTAAATTTTTGTTAACATTTAATTTCAGCCATATTTTTATTATTTATTGAAGTAAAATTTAACAAATGAAATACTTTATCTATGTACATTTTTTCATCTTTAAAATAAAGGAATTTAAAAGAATCTGTTTATGATATAATTACGATAGTTTCTACCATTATTGGTAGATTCAAGTGCTGTGTATCTCCTTATTGTATCATTTGAATTTTGATATACTCTGGAATCTGCAAGAATGCAGTTATGAATTCATCAGAAAATATTTTATTATTGTAATATGAATGTTTATATACTCACAAAGGCAACTTCGTTCCTTAGCAATATTATAAAGAACTGCAGATGCAACTATCACACATTTGGCTGTATCTAAATCAACTCGCAAGCGCTCAAATATTGCCCGAAATTTGCTTTTCAGCTCACCATTGAGGTGTTCGATTCCAACTCGGGTTGCTATGTGTGCTTTATTATAGCGCATTTCTTTTGGAGTCTGAGGATTTCGTACTGGTGTTAGAACCCATTTCGTACAAACATAACCACCGTCTGCCAAAATATATCCGATATCTTCATTTTCTATTTTTCTTTTCAATCCGCATTCATTCCAAATTCTGGAATCATGTGTTGATCCTCTATGACGCGCAACGATATCAACAATTTTTTGGTTTGGGTCACAAACAATCTGGAATATAAATATATACAATGTCATTTAATGTCATAGGCAATTTCAGCGCAGTTTACCTGAACATTAATGGAGCTGTAGCCTTTTCGATTTATAAATCTACCCGCAGATTCTTTGCCCAATTTCTTCACAGGTGCCTTAATCCGCACATGGGTGCTTGAGTCCATCAAACCTCGTACACAGGCCCGTGCGCACGGGGGGGTTTTGGGGGTTCAAACCCCCCCCCCCCCCCATTGGCCCTATTTTCATGGGGAAGGGAGGACCTTTTTTTTTTTTTTAGTTCATCGCATTTAGTATGGGGGAACTTGATAAAACCCCCCCATCATACTTTCCTGCGCACGGGCCTGCTCGTACATGAGGAAAATTGGCGATTTTATAAAATGAACTTTTAACTTCAGTTACTTCAGTTTCATTCGATGGAAATTTTACAAAGTTTGGTAGTTTCTTTGCCAAACATCTGCTTACTCTTGCAACAATTCGACTTACAGATGGTTGAGATACGTTATACAATTCAGCTAAAAACAGTTAAAATTTGATATTAAGAAATTCATATTGTAAGTACATATCTTTAGCTTACCAATGTCCTGACCGTAACCATTTCGTCCAAAAAATCTTAAAGTAATTAAAACTTGCAGCTCGGGGCTTATGGGTCGTCCGCGACTATTTTCTTTCTCCAAGTCACTTTTAACTAAATTAATAATAAATTTCGCGGTGATTTTATCAAAACGATGATTGGAATGAAATAATTCGTCGTCTAGAGCAAATGCATCATTTCTCACCTTATAAACAGGTCTTTTCCTAATTGATAAGTCTTGTATTATTTCTAGATCTTCTAAAACCCTATCTTCGAGATCCATGTTCACTACAGTATTTATTTATTTCCAAAATTTTATGGAATCACTTTGAAAAGTAAAACAAATCCGTCCACAAATAAATTGAAACGTTGTCTGTCATAATTTAATGTTGACTGGCATGCTTTAAAGTTAACATTATTCTACTTTACATTTAAAGTCGACTTTAGCGTTAAAGTATGCTGTAATTTCACTGTGAATACACTAAAGTCAGCTTTAACTATTTTAAAGTTAAAGCCATGACGATGCCTTTATGACGACTGTGAATAGCGGCCATAGAGTATTATAAGTTTAATCCAGCCCGAAAAGTTTGTAACGCATAGAACCGAGCCTCGGACGAAGAAAAGTTATATAATATTTTGTCTTTATTTTTGGCCAAAGCCCCCAAATCCGTTTGCTGTCCGTCCGTCCGTCCATCCGTCCGTCCGTCCGTCCGTCCGTCCGTCCGTTAGCACGATAACTCAAGAACGCGTTGACCTAGGAACTTAAAATTTTGTCACAACTTGTGAAATAGAAAAAGTAAGGCTAAGTTCGTTAATGGGCGATATCCTTCCACTCCTTCGGGTACCTCCCATACAAGAGTCCTTGAAACACGTTTTCACAATTATTGCTCGAATGCTTCAAGTTAGGAACTTGAAATTTTGCATACTTAAGGTTTACAATGTTTGAATCGAAAGTTGAGGGTATAGTGCAAATCGAATAAGTCCTTCGTGTAGCAGCCTAGAAAAGTCCTTCAAAAATGTATGCATGTTACTGAATCCACTATAACTCCAGACCGAATTAAAGCAGGAATTTAAAATTTTACAGGAATTAGATTTATACCAAAACCAAAACGGAGTTCATTAATTAGCGCCATCTGTTGACTCCTTCGAGTAGCTGTCATACAAAAGTCCTTAATAAACATGTTCACCAATATTGAACGATAACTTTAGAACACTTTAAGTTACGACTTTGAAATTTTATACACATTAATTTTATAATAGTCGGAGCTGAAACTATTAATATGAAAAATATCCCATAAGTCTTTCATGTAGTTGCCATTCAAAAATTCTGTAAAATGTCCTAACTTACTTTATGGAACTCATTAGACATCAAAAAATCGAGTAGCCACTATACAACAATTTCTACCTGTAAGTAAAAGGTCATGTAACAATTGCTTGTGCTCTCCTCATTCCTTTGATATATTTCCAACTAAAATATAAATCGGAGTTCAGTATTTCATCTAGAGTATCATACGATTGGCTTGCAGCCGATCGTGACTGCGTTATGTTTTAATATGTTTTTTTTTTAATATCATTTCTTTTTGCTGCCCTCTTAACTACTGGGATTAAAAAGTTCAAATATGTATACATATTAACTTGGCAGAAGCACATCCTACGAATTACGCAGCGGGATATTTTAATACAGTCATATTTGCCGGTCTAAATATACAAATTTTAATGAAAACTTGCATATATGAAATTTAGAAAATTTCAAAATTAAACAAAATTACTTTAACTTTTGGAATTGCCCAAATGTGCTCATTTCGTTAATCTCTAAAAGCCATGATCTCTTAATCGATATAACAAACCGATTCAATGGAAACTTTGGACTGAAGGAATAAGTCATTGCGAGTGTAATTGTTTCATTGTCTGCATCGAAAGGAGACCGCTTTGAAATGAATTAAATAAAACCAAAACTAAAGTAATTTACATATAAAATTACATTTGTCCTTATCAATCGAACAATGTCTTAGATACCCTCGTGCCATATGCTCTAAATCCCTATCCCAGTACTGAATTTGAGGAAAAACCAACAACAGGAATTATTTTCAAGACACTATTCCACAAATACCAAGAGTAACATATTTGCAGTCTTGTAACGAACAGCAAACTTGTTTCGAATTCCATTGTGACCATTGATCAACATCGTTTTTCTTCGATTATTCATTCCCTGGATTTAGCTATCGAGGAAATAGTTTTTCCAAACCAAATTACATCAAATGCTGCACAGAGAAACAAACATTTCAACTTACATAGTAACAAGTCAAATGTAGACCACCATCAAATGTAGAGCACCATCCTCGCACGTATTATTTAAGCAAAGATCGCTTAATTCTTTCCGAATTAAAACAAATTAATATCCTTTGAAATTTCGAATGACACTTAACAATAATATTATTGCTTTAAAAATTGTGACATTTTTAAATATTTTATGAATAGCTTTTGAATCGACGTTGACGTATGTTCTGCATAAGTCTCGACTACTGTGATTTTTAGGAAAGCTTAATTGTGAGAAGAATCGGAAGAACTAATTTTCATAAAAATCATTTACCTTTTCCAAGTTCTTTCCATGTATTTTAATGAAATGTATGGCGAGCTTATAGAAAGCTCTCATGTACTCACCCATACAGATAAAAACCCCGTGTCCGTGTGAATTTCTTACAGTAAAGTACGTAGTCGGTGCTGGGGGTTGAACCCGACGCACATTCGACCGAACGTACTGATACTCAATTTTAGAAATACTATTATCATAGCTAGATTTACGTGTGATATTCAAAATTTCACTCATTTTACTTTATAATTTTAATAATAAAGTATTGCTATCGACTTTAAAAAAAAATTTGCTACCCTGAAAATTTTTTTTTATACGTTTTATGACTAATAAACGCCAAAACAGCAATAAAATTTTTCAGTCTATCTGTGCTCCGTACTAGTGCTGCGACATCGACCTCAAAACATCGATGTTTAATAACATCGATGTTCGAAATAAACGACATCGATGTCGATAAAATATCGGTGAAAAACATCGATGTTTCTAAACATCGATGTTATTAGAATTTTAGGTGAGACACTAGAGAAGAAACAAAAAAACCGTTTTAGCTAAGAGATTGGTGTGAGAAAAATGAACCTCGATGTTCCTCAAGCATTGATGTTTTACTACGGTAGGTAAAAAATACGATTGTTAAAACAAAATAATCTTGTTAATTAAAAAAAATCTTATTTTTAAAAATAGGAACAGGATTCTTAAAAGAAAATAACTTTTTTTCTGCTACTAACTACAAATTCTACTTTTCAAATGTTATGTAGGTTGTGTTAACAAAACAAAAAAAACTGCCAACAATCTGGGCGTAACTTTATTATTTTTCCGGCAGAAGTTCGGAACTCGTTCAATTCTGACATGCGGTGTAGCTTACTATGTGACTACCGAAAACCTAACAAAAAGTTCGGGAAGCGGTTAGAATAACATATGCATTACATAATTGGGTCATATTCCAATACATAATTGGGTCATATTCCCTTACATAATTGGGTTATTTGCGGTCTAGGGGTTGTAGAAGGAAAACACTTACGAATAGGTGATTATTAAAAGATATGGCAAAATTCATGACAAAATATGCAACCACTTTTCACCCCCTTACGGGTCGAATTTCAAAAAATCTTGAAAACACATTCTTGATATTCATATGAAGAATCCGTAGAATAAAAATGAGTTCGATATTTGGGAAGACCTATGACGAAAATCGTGAAAATATATGCATTTTATTTCCACAGATTTTGTTTTGCCCCCCTTCCGAACTCCAATGAATATTCTAAATTTTTTTAGTTGAGAGAGCATAAGCCGTTCTATAGTTTGAAAAATCACCCCCACCCCCGTACCGTACTACCTCTACAAAATAGTATATTTTCCAACATGCTACTACTATAGCTCTATCTAAATACCAAGTTTTAGCTTCATATCATTATACGTTCTTAAGATATAAGCATCGGAACCTTTTCATTTTCACCATCCCCCACCCTCTACAGCCACATCCCCAATTTTTTTTCTCTGCTAGGTTTCTATGGGGCATACTTCTGGTAAAACATTTGAGCATCTATCTTATACTGTGCTTGACATATGAAGTTTCTTATCCCACATCATGTTTCACGACTCTCTTAAAAAATTTTACTTTCAGCAATCTTTATTTGTTAACCTTAATACTCAAACCGAATTTCATCTTTCAAAAGCAATTGGTTCTTGAGATATAGTAATCTAAAGTTTTTCACCCTCCACCCCCGTACGCCACTACCATCACTCAAAAATTTCTTTTCAATCTTTTCTCCTAGTATAGGTACAGATATCTGATATCAAGGCTTTCGGAGATGTGGATTTTAGAATGTGTCGATCTCAGCATTGTTGCGTTTCGGATACATTCCCCCCACTCCCACATCCCTTCACCCATATCAACAATTTTTTTGCAAATGGGTCCACTATCGAAGTTATATAGAAATTCCAAGTTTCCGTTTCCTAGCGTAAGCGGTTGCTAAAATCTAGAAACAAGATTGTTCATCTAAAACGCTCCACTCTCCTCCCTCTCATACCCACACCCCTCTAAAAGATACCAGTCGTAAAGGTTCGTCCAATCTACCCACCCTAAAAATTTCATGATAATCGACCGTATTGTGATTGTCACGTCGCGTCACTTTGATGCCGATCCGATATCGACGCATGAAAAGGCGATTGTGAATGTCGATTGTCATCGACCGTTGTCACTTTGATCGTCATTTTTCGTCGATGACATTCCAGGCGCCTGAAGAAAACTAACGTCGATGCCAAAATTCAAGTATATATATGACAAAAAGACGTTTCTTTCCTTATTTTGATGGATTCGCAACAAGTAATCGTCATTAAAAGTGGTGTAGATCGATACACATTAAGGAAATATGGCTCGAATTTTCGGCACGGTAAAATTCTTTGGGACTACCGTCACGTGATGCAAGCAGAAGTGAGAGCCAAAAATGGGCCAAACAAGATGTATAGGTTTTCCACTTTAGAAAAAAGCATTATCCGCATCGCATCTTAAATTTGAATGTAGCATTTGATATTGCAGAAAAATAATGTCATAGTTGTAAACGAAGGCATACAAGAACTTAAATTCACAATTTACAGCTGATACATACATATCAATATGGCAATGCCATTGAGTCACGTCATAGCCGGTCGCAAGCCCAGGTTGAGATAAGGAGGAGCGAGTGAACACATCCTGAATGGCCAGGAACACCAGTGCGTCTCAGGAAGTAGGTCTAAAAATTGGTGTAGTTGGACTCGCGGCATAGCTGTGAGAACTCCAGCACACCATAACCGAAAGTTGTTCACACGTCTATGTACCATAGACCTGGTCCTCCAGGTTGGGGGTTGGGCGATGGGTTAACAACCCATCCCCGGAAAAAAAACCTATTGTTCCGAAAGCAGGACTACAGCCTCGGAAAAGATTGGATCAACGGCAACGACTCTGGCAACGCATTAAGGACTACTCTTTTGGATCTTGGAACGTTCGCTCCCTTTACAGAACAGGTGCACTGCGAGAGCTTCTTCATGAAGTTTCAGGATACAACATCAACATTCTGGCGGTCCAAGAAACGAGATGGCTTGGATGTGAGGTTAATGACTTGCGGACACACACAATACTAACCAGTGGAAAAGCTTCGGGAAGCAGGGAATTTGGAGTAGCTTTCGTGGTAGATATAAAATTTAAGAACTTAATCACCGACTTCAAACCCGTAAACGAAAGACTGTGTGCGATCCGCATAAAAACAAAATTTTTCAATGTATGGCTGGTAAACTGTCACGCTCCAACAGAGGAAAAGGATGATGCAGTGAAGGACATTTTTTACAACACCCTAGAACAAACATTTGACTCTTTGCCATCTAACGACATAAAGATACTTCTAGGAGACTTCAATGCTAAAGTTGGACAAGAGGAGACACATAGAGGAACCACAGGAAGGCACAGTCTCCATAACACCACCAATGACAATGGACAACGTCTAATCGACTTCGCTACCAGCAAAAACTTAGTTGTAAGCTCAACATGCTTCCCCCATCGCAACATTCATAAAAGAACGTGGTCATCTCCGGATGGTCGCACTTTCAATCAAATTGACCACGTTCTGATCGAGAGAAGGGCTGCGACCAGCATTCTAGACGTAAGATCTTTTCGCGGAGCAAACTGCGACTCCGACCACTATCTCGTAAAAGTGAAATATCGATGTCGAGTGGCATTATGCGGGTACTCCAAAAAGGGCAGGACACCCAAATTTGACATCGATAAACTAAAGGACGAGACTGTCGCGTCAGCCTATAAGTCAGCGCTACAAAATCACTTTGAAACATCACGAACTGAAGAAGTGACAACCATCGACCAAGAGTGGACACAGTTGAGAGATGGAATCAGAACGACAGCAGAAAAGATCATTGGATTAAAATCTCAGCAGAAACATAATGACTGGTTCGATGATGAGTGTAGTGACGCAATAACGAAAAAGAATGAAGCTCACAAGGCGTACATTGAAAGACCGACGAGAGCCAAAAAAGAAGGATACGACGAGCTTAGGCGATTATCAAACAAAATCTGCAGACGAAAGAAACGAAAACACAACAATGACATAATTATAAACCTAAATACTGACATGAAGTCACATAATCTACGATCCGCATATACTGCCGTCAAACAAATAAGACAAGGCTATAAGCCACGAACAAACCTCTGTAAAGACAAGGAAGGAAATATCCTTAGTGACGCAGAACAAATTAAACAAAGATGGGTTGAATACTTTAAAAAGCTGCTGAACCCTAACAGAGTGACGACCACCGACCCAATTATAACATCAAGTGCACCATCGGATGAGCAGACATCAACTACGGTACCCACTATCGGAGAAGTGGAAGCAGCCCTGCGCGACCAAAAAATACATAAATCACCCGGAGTTGATGCAATACCAGCAGAGCTCCTAAAGGGAGGCGGTCCATACCTCGCCAACCTCCTACACAAAATCGTGACAAAAATTTGGATGGAAGAAAAAATACCCGTCGACTGGCGCCAAAGCATTATATGTCCAATCTACAAGAAAGGAGATAAATTGCGATGTGAAAATTACAGAGGCATATCATTGTTGTGTACGTCCTACAAAATACTGACGAAAGTAATTCATAATCGATTAAAGCCTTATACAGAAACTATTATCGGCGAATACCAAGGTGGTTTCAGAACCGGACGATCTACTATTGACCAGATATTCTCAGTCAAACAAGTGCTAGCAAAATGCTGGGAGTATAACATTGACGTGCACCAGATCTTCGTGGACTTCAAACAGGCATACGATAGTATAGATCGTAATGTACTATATAAAATAATGCTCGACTTTGGAATCCCATCAAAACTCGTCCGATTAACAAAAATGACCATGACTGACACTGAATCCCAAGTAAGGATACAAAACGAGCTAACCCAAAGCTTCCGAACAGAATCCGGCCTGAAGCAGGGAGATGGACTCGCTCCCATGCTCTTCAACCTTGCCCTGGAATATGTCATCAGAAAGGTACCCGTTGATACCAGAAGTACCCTACTAATCAAGTCCACTCAACTAGTGGTGTACGCAGATGACGTAAACATCATGGCCAGATCTGTTCCAGACGCAAAGAAAGTCTTCCACTGTCTAGACTCAGCAGCAAAGGATGTCGGGCTAAGGGTCAATGAGAATAAGACCAAGTTCATGACCCAAACAAGAAGAAACGCGCCAACTAGACAAAATATGACCTTGGGGGACTACAATCTGGAGAATGTGGATCATTTCTCATACTTGGGATCACACCTTGTAAGAGACGGCAACGAACGGGACGAAGTAAATCAACGGATCACACTAGCAAATAAGGCATATTTCTCGGTTCTCCCGATTTTAAAATCGAAAAAAGTGCACAGGCTGAGCAAACTTCGCATATACAAGACCATAATAAGACCTGTGCTACTATATGCAAGTGAAACGTGGACTCTCACCCAAGCGTCTGAAAAATCAATAGACGCTTTTGAACGACAAATTCTTCGAAGAATTTTGGGACCAGTAAGAGAAGGCACTGAATGGCGTATTCGGTACAACAACGAGTTGTATAACATCTATGACGACCCAGCCGCATCGACTCTTATAAAATTCCGTAAGCTGCAATGGGCAGGTCATGTGGAGCGAATGGATGACGGAAGAATTCCCAAGCGCACATTGAAAGGTAGAGCCCATGGCAAGCGACCGGTGGGAAAACCGCGAAAAAGATACGAGGATTCAGTTGACGCAGATTGCAAATCGCTTCTTAGATGCACAAACTGGAGGACGCGGGCGCTGAACCGAGATGACTTCAGACAATGTATCCTGCAGGCCCTGGCCCGATTTGGGCTGTCGCGCCATTGATGATGATGATGATTGAGTCACGTCGATGGAGTTACACAATCGCTTTTTTCGATCAACGTGACAGTTTGAATCGGCATCGAAGTGACGTTACCGCGATATTCGCAATACGGGTGAATACCTCAACGGGTTTGGGAGCTACGCGCCTTCAAACTATTTCGCGTACTGCGGACGGCGGACGGGCGGCGTACAGACGAACATTATTTTTTTTTTGTGTTTTTCTGGCGTCTACTAGTCCTTAAACGTAAAAATACAAAATTTCAGGGTAGCAAATTTCATTAAAATTTCAAGTCGATCACAATATTATTAAAAAAAAAATCTGCCAACAATCTGGGCGTAACTTTATTATTTTTCCGGCAGAAGTAAGGAACGCGTTCAATTCTGAAATGCGGTGTATGCTACTATGTGAGTGAAAATCTATCAAAAAGAACAAGATCATGGAAGTGAAAATCTGATTGGATCTGAGAGATATGGAATAGTTTATGAAAAAGTACACAATCACTTTACACCCCCTTAGGGGTCAATTTTCAGAAAATCTTGAAAACACTGTCTTGGTAATCATATGGAAAATACATAGAATAAAATTAAATTCATTATTTGGGACGAGGTAGTAGATATGTCGAAAATCGTGGGAAAATATGCATTCTATTTTCACAGATAATTTTTTTTGCCCCCCTTCTGAACGCCAATAGATATTCGTTTTTTTTATTCAAAATTATTTTTTTAGTTGATTTAGATATACACACCGAGTTTCAACATTGTAGCTTAAGCCGTTCTATATATAGGAAAAACACCTACCCTTGAAAACACTTTCTAGGTATTCATACGAAGAATCCGTAGAATAAAAATGAATTCAATATTTAGAAAGACCTAGTAGATATGACGAAAATCGTGAAAATATATGCATTTTAAATTTATTATTTTTACAAATTTTTTTTTGCCCCCCCCTTCTGAACGCCAATGAATATTCAAATTTTTTTTTATCACAATTACTTTTCTAGTTGATTTACATATACAAACCGAGTTTCAACATTGTAGCTTAAGCCGTTCCATATATAAGAAAAACACCCCCACTTGTACCACACTACCCTTAGGGGTCGAATTTCAAAAAACCGAGAAAACACTTTCTAGGTATTTATACGAAGAATCCGTAGAATAAAAATTAATTCAATATTTGGAAAGACCTAGTAGATATGACGAAAATCGTGAAAATATATGAATTTTATATCTATTATATTTACAAATAATTTTTTTTGCCCCCCTTTCTAAACGCCAATGAATATTCAATTTTTTTTTTATCACAACTACTTTTCTAGTTGATTTACATATACACACCAAGTTTCAACTTTCTAGCATAAACCGTTTAATAGTTAGGAAAAACACCCCCTACCCCCGTAGCATACTACCCCTAAAAAAAATTATATTTTTCCAACATTCCGCTACTATAGCTCTATCTAAATACCAAGTTTAAGGCTTATATCATTACAGGTTCTCAAGATATAAGCATCGGAACTTTTTCCTTTTCACCCACCCCCACCCTCCCCCTCTTCCCCCTCAACCCCAAAACTTTTTTCCCTACTAGGGTTTAATTAGCGCTACTTCTGGTAAAAATTCTAAGCATCTATCTTAAACTGTTCTTGAGATATGAAATGTGTTTGATTTGAAAAATTCTCATCCCCTCCACTTCTATGCTCCACCTCCCACTTAAAAAATTTTACTTTGATCAATCTTTTTTTGTCAACCTTTACACCCAAACCAAATTTTATTTTTCTAGAGCAATTGGTTCATGAGATATCGTAATCTTAAGTTTTTCACCCCCCACCCCCATACACAACTTCCCCCACCCAAAATTTTTCTTCATTCTGTTCTCCTAGTATAACTACAAATATTTCTTAAGTTTGAATAGTGTGCCATTAACGGTTTAGGAGATATGGATTTTAGAATGTGTCTATCTCACCTTTTTTGGGTTTCGGACGCATTACATTTCCCCCCACTCCCACACCCCTTGATCAATATTGAAAATTTTTCTGCAAATGGGTCTACTATCAGAGCTCTATAGAAATTCCAAGTTTCAGCTTCCTAACATAAGGGGTTACTGAGATCTGGAAACCAAAATTTTCGGTCTAAAACACTTCCCCCTCCTTCCCCCTCCTTCCCCCTCACACCCCCACCCCTAAAAATTTGGTCACTTCAAGGCGCCTACCCCATCTATTCGTTAAAAAAATTTCAATTTAATATCTCAAAGCGTTTGGCAGCTACGAGCCTCCAAACGATCTTGCGTACGGCGTACGGCGGACAGACGGACTGAAAATTTTTATTGCTTTTTTCGCGTCTACTAGTTATGAAACGTGAAAATAAAAATTTTGAGGGTAGCAAATTTTTTTTTTTAAAAAATCAATCACAATACTTAATTATTAAAATAATAAAGTAATAATATACAATATTATTAAAAAATAATAAAGTAAAAAGGAATAAAACTCTAATAATCCAAACTCCGAAATGTTGAGTTTACTGTCTGTAAAAACAGTAATTTTTGAAGCTTCTCCCCTGAGAAAAAGCTTCTTCTGCTGGAAGCAATGTTCGCTGTAGTAGAGAACACTCTCTCAGATTGTACTGAAGAAGTCATTAAAATAGTATTTCATGGCAGTCTTCATGAGTGCCGAATTTCGAGGAATGCATCCCTGTTCCCATCCCTCCAGCGAGTAGTTTCATTTCATTTGGTCCCATCCATGTTTTACCTCCTTTTTTTACCTTTTCCTAACAAAGTTCCATGCTTACAATCTCAGTACAATTTTTGCTAAGAGGTTGGTGTGAGGAGCAAAAAAAAACCTCTATGTGCCTGAAACATCGATGTCGATGTTTTTATAAAACATCGATGTTTGAAAAACATCGATGTTTGAAAAACATCGAAGTAAAAACATCGATGTTAAAAGTAAGATGTTTTAGAAACATCGATGTCGATGTCGCAGCACTACTCCGTACGCCGTACGAAAACTCGTTTGAGGAATTATAGTTCCCAAACCCTATGAGCTATTAAATTGATTTTTTTTTCTGAATAGACATGGTAGACCTCTTGAAGTGAGAATTTTTTCAGGGGTGTGGATGCGAGGGGGAAGGTGGGGGAAGCGTTTTAGACGAAAAATTTTGGTTTCTAGATCTCAGCAACCGCTTATGGTAGGAAACTGAAACTTAGAATTTCTATAGAGCTTTGATAATGGACCCATTTGCAAAAAAATTGCTGATATGGGTGAAGGGGTGTGAGAGTGGAGGGGGAAATAATGCGTCCGAAACGCAAAAATGCCAATATCGACACATTCTAAAATCCATATCTCTTAAACCGTTAGCGGCAAGCAATTAAAACTTAACAGATATCTGTAGTTATACTGGGAGAGTAGATTGAAACAAAATTTTTTGGTTGGGGTGGTGACGTGCGGGGGTGGGGGTTGAAATAGTAAAGATAACGATATCTCACAAACCAATTGCACCAGAAAAACAAAATTCGGTTTGGGTATAAAGCTTGATAAATAAAGATTGCTCAAAGTAAAATCTTTGAAGGGGACGGGGGAGCATAGAAGTGGAGGGGATAAGAATTTTTCAAATATATCATTTTTAATATCTCAATAACAATGTAAGATAGATGGTTCAAATTTGAACTAGAACTAAGCCCAATAGAACCCTAGTAGGGAAAAATAAATTTAAAGGTGAGGGTGAAGAGGGTGAGGGTGGGGAAGGGTGAGAAGGAAAAAGTTTCGATGCCTGTATCTTAAGAACTTGTAATGATATTATCCTTAAATTTCGTATTTTGATAGAACTATGTTAATGGCATAGTGGAAAAATAAAATTTTTCTTAGGGGTAGCATGGTGCGAGGGTGGGGGGGTGTTTTTCCTAACTTTTGAACGGCTTATGCTAGAAAGTTGAAACTCGGTACATATATGTAAATCAACTAGAAAAGTAATTCCGATAAAAAAGAATTTCAATATTCATTGGGGTTCAGAAGGGGGGGGGGCAGAAAAAAATTTCAGTAAATATAAAATGCATATATTTTCACGATTTTCGTCATATCTACTAGGTCTTTCGAAATATTGAATTCATTTTTATTCTACGGATTCTTCATATGAATACTTAGAGTGCATTTTCAAGATTTTTTGAAATTCAACCCCTAAGGGGGTGTAAAGTGGTTGTATACTTTTCATAAATTTCACCATATCTCTCAGGTCTGATCAGATATCGAATATCTTTTCACTTCCACGGGCTTGTTTAATAATCACCTATTTTTAAGTTTTTTTCTTTTTCAACCTCTAGACCGCATCCCGGAATATGACCCAATTATATAATTCATATATTACACTCTATTCTTACCGTTTCCCGAATTTTTTATTAGGTTTTCAGTCACATAGTATCATACACCGCATCCCCGAATTAAACACGTTCCGAACTTCTGCCGGAGAAATAATAAAGTTGCGCCTAGACTGTTGGCAGATTTTTAGTTTGAATCCTAATAATATTAGATATTGTTTATTGCACAGTGACAATCTTAGTCTTGCTCCTTCAGTTTTCTTGATTGAACAGATTGGACTAACACTAGGCTGACTATTATATACCAACATTCTGTGGCATTAAATGAAGTCTAATGGTTATGGTTTCTCCTTTAAAGTTTATTAGATCTTCGTCTTGATCAACAAGTTTAAGAGTTAACGTACTTATTCGCTTGACGTTTATCGGCAAATAGATTACATTCTTAGGAACCTCGACTAATTTATAGGCTGGCCCCACTTCAGGTGAGAATTCATGAATTGTATGTAATAATAATAATAATTATCAATGGCGCAACAGCCCAAATCGGGCCTAGGCCTTGAAATAATGCTACAGCTACTTCATTGCGAGACCAACGGAACACTAGGAGGTGAAGTGGTCAGCTACACGCTCGTCCGTGATTATTTCCCCGATTTTAATTCAGGTACTCATTTTCAGCTGAGTGAACTGGTAGTCCGGCACCCAATCCCATTTTCGAAAATTACTTGTCGCCAAGCAGATTCGAACCTGGTACCCGGTGCGCCGAAGGCAAGTGCTCTAGCCACTAAGCCACCCAGACCGCAATGAATTGTATGTGATGATATATTATTGATGTAAGAGTTTCCAACTATACTGCACCCGATTCGAATTACATTAACTTTAGTTATGTTTACAGGTAAACCTGAGTAATTTTTCACATTGATGGCTAATTCTCGTTTATCGATTCCTAGCAATTGTCCAATAGTTCCCTCTCTATTAAAAAAAATGTCTTAATTTCGCTCTTTGGAGTATTATTATTTGCCGGTATTATGAGATTTATTCCGCTGTTAATCTTTGCTATTTCCTTATACAAGTAGTTGGCAATATCATGGATTTCATACGATCCGATAGGAAACTCTATAACATGTTTTCCTATTTGAAATAAATTATTTCTTTCATTAACATTCGGTTTAGAATTGTACGTTTGGAAATCAACTAGTCCACAAACATAGTCGTCATGCAAGTCTATTGGTGGAAAATACTCTGTTGTAAGTATGGATGTGTTACCGCTCAACGTTAATGTATAGGCCATGATAGCAAATAATACAATGAAAGAACTTTAAAAAAATATTTATATATACACTAAATTTACAAAAGTTTATATAAAAATTTTAAACATAAATGTCCATAGTTATACGATTCATAGTTTTGATATGTATTATAGTTGTATTTTATATTATCTCCTTAATAGTTTATTAATTCGACAGGAGGTGGAAAATTTCCAAAACTATCGCTATAACTATACGCTACCCAATGTGTGCCGGGTCCTTCCATTGAATCCAAATTAACGATACCACTAACTTTAAATTGAACAGTAAGGTTCGATATTATCTACAAGTAGTTATTAGTAGTAGTAGTAGTAGTAGATATTATATACTACAATAAAAGAATGAGAAATTTGTAAGTAATGGAGCTCTCTTTCGAGCTCTAATGAAGCGATTCTCGAGATATCAAACTCGGAAGCCCTACATATTTTTCCCGTATAAATTCTATCGATCTATCATTATATCTCGAGCAATTCGGAGGTATTGTTTTTTCTCACTCCCACACTCTTCACCAATATCGAAAGTTATTTGTGAACTATTCAAGTTTTATATTGTATTAAATTCAAGTTTCAGCTTTCTAGTATAAACGCTGGAGAATATCTAAAATCTCCGCTTACAATTGACCACAGTCACTTAAAGAAAATCCACCTGGTTTACACACTGAAAAAATTTCAGCTTACAAGGAATACGAAACGAATCCACAACCAGTTTTCGAACTGAGTGTGACTTAAGGGGGATCATCTGAGTAGAAATCAGAAAAAATAGGTGAATTTAAGAAATTATTATCTCAAAAACTATAAAACCTATCCAAAAATAATGTGTGAAATTTTTGAAGAAATCGGTTCAGCCGTTTTTCAAAGATTTTGGGAACGGTCTTTGAAAAGTTTGTTTTGAGATAATTGCATTTGAATGACGAAGAACTCATGAAGGTCCCATTCCGGGTAATTGCCAATAGCTTCCACAATTATTGAAATTTTAACATGAAATTTACAGACATCATTCCTAAGACTACAAACTTTGAGATGAACAAAAATAAATTTCTACTCAGATAATCCCCCTTAAAGTAGGGAGATGGTCTAGCACCCATGCTTTTCAACTTGGCACTAGAGAATGTCATCCGAAAAACCCTGGTCGACACTAATGGGACACTACTGTTCAAGTTCACCCAATAGCTAGAACACCTCCTGTGCAACTGCCCAGCTCTCGCTAGAAGACGGCTGAAAGCTCTGGGTGCTTCGACCTTCGCAAACCTTAAAGAAGTCTCTTTTAATAGCATGCAGAGTCTAATCAACTTTGCTATGGTTACAGGGACCATTGAATTAAACGCGGAACTCTCAACACAGATCGAAACGCAAGCACACCTACCATAAGTACATTGGGTCTCCTATTTTTTTATGTGGTATCACTATGAATCCTCGTGGGTCTATGTGAGGCCTTTGGCCGCCACTGAAACCTAAACCTAAACCTAACCGTCCAATAGCATAGGCTAACGATATATGTATGTAAACATCCTCGCAAGATCCTTCCCTAGTGCTGAGGAGGTATTTGTCAATCTTGACTCTGCCATATACCAATTTTGAAGTATAATTTGGAGAGTATAGATAATTTCATATATCTTGAGACTAATCTAGAAAAAAATGGTTACGAAACGGAAAAAATCAATCGACGATGATTCATCGATAGCAAATAAAACGTATTATACTCGGTTTAGGAAGATAGCAAAGCAATCTTAAAACTTAGATTCTGGAGGACGAGGTCTTTAAATCGAGACGGTTTGAGGTGAATAATTTAGAGACCAGGATTTAGGATCTCAAGGGGATAGAGGTCAACAATTTTTTTTATTATTCACCCGTACTGCGAATGTCGCGGTCACGTCATTTCGATGCCGATGCAAAGTGTCACGTCGATCGAAAAAAGCGATTGTGTAACTCCATCGACGTGACTCAATGGCATTGCCATATTGATATGTATGTATCAGCTGTAAATTGTGAATTTAAGTTCTTGTATGCCTTCGTTTACAACTATGAGGTTATTTTTCTGCAATATGAAATGCTACATTCAAATTTAAGATGCGGTTAATGCTTTTTTTTAAAGTAGAAAAGCTATACATCTTGTTCGGCCCATTTGTGGCTCTCACTTCTGCTTGTATCTCGTGATGGTAGTCCCAAAGAATTTTACACTGCCGAAAATTCGAGCCATATTTCTTTAATGTGTGGCGAATCCATCAAAATAAGGAAAAAAACATCTATTTGTCAAATAAATACTTGTATTTTTGCATCGACGTTGATTTTCTTCAGGCGTCACGTACTCGGTATGTCATCGACGAAAAATGACGATCAAAGTGACAACGGTCGATGACAATCGACATTCACTATCGCCTTTTCATGCGTCGATATCGAATCGGCATCGAAGTGACGCGACGTGACAATCACAATACGGTCGATTTTTAAGAACTACACTAACCTTAATTGAGAATCACAGATTTTCTTAAATTTCTTTTACCACGATCTCCTAGTTGAGACTTAGATATTCAAGGGAAAGACAAAGTCGTTATCCTTAAAAAAACTTGCAAGGATAAGTTTTATTCGTATTATTTCTATATTGCGACAACCTTGAACTTTAAAATAAGTCCTACTTCATTATTTTACGATAAAGACTAAGTACCAGAGATATGCATTTTCGAAGAGGACTCGGACACCATTTTTGAGAAATCCTTAACATACTAAAACTAACAACAAAATGAGTTAGAAAAAAAAATGAGATAGAAAAAAAATATGAAATCACATTTTTTTCTTCACTAATTCTTCGAGTACATAAATTTTCAAAAGAATCGGCGATGGTAAGTCACAAATTTTGTCATTTTTGGTGATTCTTGATGAAATAACCCAAACGTTTGAATTCATAAACTTTGATAGTTAAAACCATAGAGATATACATATGTAGGTAGTGGAGATGACGATCAGCGACTGTTTTGAAGCTGAACGATTTATCGCAAAGGATCGGCAATAAACAATATGCTACTATCAGCTTCTTACTCACATGTATGGTATGTTATATTCTGGTCTTGAAAACAAAAATAGCCAAACCTTTGAATATGTACTAGGCAACTATTTGCATTTCACTGCTATATGGCATGAAACGCTTCTTACAAAAACGTACAATTTTGATTCAACGTTTTTTATCGAACGCCGGTCGATAATTGATGGTGATCAGTAGATAATATCTGTTATTTTGAAGTCATATTCACAAAATCACTAAACATCACATATACGCTGTAGTACATATATTGGAGACTAACAATAATCAAGCAGTATTAAAATGGCTTCACAAACATTCGCTCTACGCTACTACATTCTTGCTTTTTCGTGCTGATGATAAAAAAAAAAATATAACTTACTAGGTGAGCAAATCATTTCGGGGGGGGGGGGGAGACAACCCCCCCCCCTTCCTACGCCAGTTGTATGATATAGTTGGACTCGCAGCATAGCTGCGAGAACTTCAGCATATCATATCCAGTTGAAAACTCCCGCCCTTTTCCTACCAGGGTGTAATAAAGAAGTAGGACCGGCCCTCCAGGCTAGGGGGTTGAGCGATGTGTTAACTACTCATCCTCGGAAAAACAATCTAGTTTCGAAACCCGCTCCACCACCTCGGACTGAATTGTTTCAACGGCAACGACCACGCAAACGAAAAACTGACTATTCTTTCGGAACTTGGAACGTGCGTTCCCTGCACAGAACTGGAGCAGTGAGAGCGCTCCTGGAACAGGCGAACAAATACAAGATAAACATCATCGCACTCCAAGAAACTAAATTGCTAGGTACCGAGATTACCGACATTAGATCGCACACAATTTTCAAAAGTGGGAAATCTTCGGGAAGCCGCGAGTTTGGAGTTGCGTTCATCGTCGACAACAAATTTAAACATCAAGTTACCAACTTCAAACCCGTTAATGAACGATTGTGTGCAATCCGCATTAAAACAAAATTCTTTAATGTTTGGTT